>CM061041.1:4376093-5576093 GCA_030762985.1 Adelphocoris suturalis | reverse complement strand
CAAAAAATGATAGCATAAATGCAATCTACAAAAAGAAACTGATTGAGAAAAACCGTGGGAACAATCGAATTTGAAAATGTGGGGTGAAGCAAAATAAAACACATACCTCTTCAGCAAAATCACAAGAAACAGCACCAAAGAAATGACAACACGAGGTTCTGTTAGGTAACCTTCTCCATTTCACAAAAACCCGCCTGAAACCTTTCTCCACCTTTATACTTCACTGAGAAGGTATTTTGTCTCAAAATTCAAAAGGATAAAGCCCGTCAAACACTTTTATGCCTAATTATTTAAACACCGGTCCCTCCACCCTATATTACGTTACATTGTTTTGAAATTTGATCACTTTAAGTGCGAGGAAATCGACAAATACCACATTTATGGCAAAACAAACTTGTCACGTTTCTTTATTCGGACAGTTAAGATAAAGATAAATGTAAACAATATTTAAATTCGATTTTCAAAATAACCTCTTAACTTTAAATCAGGGTGGCCCCCAACCCCAACTGGAAAATCAGGGAAAACCTGGCATTGTTAGGGAATTCTCAGCGTCGGGAATAGTCAGGGAATTTAGCAAAAAAGTCCAGTCATGCAGCATGACCCCACGAGCGAATTTTTGAAGAGTAAACTCATCAATTGTGATTACATTTTTTTTTTTTTTTTTTTTTAACAAGCACCTACTACCTACGTTTTAAACAGCATGGTTCTAGGATTGGTTATACAGGGATACTTCCATAAGAGTAGTTCGTAAAAATGAAAAGAAAAAAAACAGTATTTGATTTTGATATTTTTTCAGGGGAATCTGAAGTTCGGGCAGGGAAAAGTCAGGGAAATTTCAAATTTCTATTTGGAGGCACCATGTAAATTCGATTTTTAACAAAAAAAGAGAACTACGAGTATAAGTAAGTAGATATTTTACACATTGAATATTAATCTCCCTGAAGAAGGCCCAGTTCCTAGTGAGAAACGTTGGAGTTTAATTTTAAAAAACCAATTTAAGGACAGAAGGCCTTTTTTTATAAAGCTTGATAAAACAATCTAAATTATATTCTGCGATCACAATAGACTTTGGATTTTTAGCTTTTTTTCGAAGTTTTCATTGATTTTTAAGCATATATTAATGAGATTCAAGTACATTTGTCTGTAAAATTTTCAAATTGTTCTGTTCACACATTTTGTAATGTTCTAGTTCACCGACAATAAACTTGTTTAGACTAAATTTCTGATAAATAATTTAAATTTACGATTTTTTGCCGTTTCTGGACATTTTTAGCGATTTTTTTTAAAATGTACATTTTTGAATTTTAATCAATTTAATGCACTTAAAAAGCGCTGGCCAAAGAACTCGTCTTCTCATTAGGAATGCTTGATTTTTTTATGCGCAAGAACGGAATTTTCATCTCAATCTGGATAAAAAAGAGAGTTAAGTATCGTCTACAATGACACACGCACTTCTATATTTCATTTTACATTGAAATGCTTTATAGTGGGCATATCACTTATAGCCGAATATCCTAGGGCCGTACCACCATGGAGGATCACAAACTCATCTAGAGTTAATCCCGATATGTCGCTGCCATTTTTGAGGTATAACTCCCGACTCTGGATTAACCCCTTGACGGGACGTGCCCAGTCATAGCGATGCAGCAGGACTCGTGTTAAAGAACCTGGGATCATCGGGACTTTCCAACCCATTCACGACCGGGTGGACAGATGTAACGTGAAACCTGTCACGAAAACCAGATGAATTTAGTAAAAACATCCCAATTTATCATTATTAACTCCATTACCTCCATTCACACCCCTTCCATCATGAAGTTTGAAACTCTCGACATATTTTCCAAAACCAGACCCAATTTATATTGGAAAACGCTGCAAATTATTTCACAAAGGTTTATTATTTTTTATGATCGTATTTTTAGTTGGCTAGCGTACGTCATAAGGCCCGTCCAGACTCCTCGGCGTGTCCTACTTCGAATTGCCACAACCTATACTTCTATAATTATACACGCATGTTTATATTTCTCGATTTGAGCTCCTATCTATTCAAATAGTTATTGCCTTAATAATATCATTATCTAAGTACGTACGAAAAGTCGAGAGGATATGTTATTAAATATGCGTAGGAAAAGCTTTGGTATTAACACACAAATATGACCTTGAAAAAAACATATTCATGCCTCGAAGGAACGCCGGCGCCGTACCCACCACAAGGTGCCGCGGCGCCGGCGCCTCCTCTCACTCCACTCCCCGCCCCCCCCCCCCCCCCCCCCCCCCCCCCCCCCCCCCTCGCCACCCACCGTGACCCCCTGCCAAGCGTGCCAGGCGTGCGCGCGTCGAAAAATACACTTTTTTGCCATAACATCTATGCGAGTAAAGCGATCGGGATGGTTAAACGTTAGGACCGACTAGACCCCAAATAGAGTCTATGTGCGAAAGAACAGGTTTTTTAAGTCAATTCTTAGGCCTTTTATGGCCCGGACGGCGAACGGCGGACGGCGAACGGACATTTCAAATTTGGATTCTACACACCTTGAAACGTAAAGTGACAAAGTTTGAGGGGGGGTTATAAAAATTTTTTGCTACACGATCACATAGGCTTATTATTGGAAATAATAAACCAAAAAAAAGACAGACGATATTAGATAAAATATCACGATTTATTACTATTACCCCCTCCATTCACCCCTTTATAATGGAATTTAAACCCCAGATAGTTACACCCCAAAACTACGCCGAATCCATAGTTGAACAATTAAATAACCACGAAAATCCGACGAGAATAGTTAAAACATCACAATTTATTGCTATCAACACCTCCATTCACCCCCTCTCTTGATAAATTTGAAACACCTGATATACGTTCCAAAACAAGGCCGAATTCATAGTTCAACAGCTGATGTCATATGCGATAAATCGTTAATATTGTATTCTGTGGTACCTACTATAGTTTTTAATGAATCGTGTTCGAATATACTTAATCAAATTGTTCGACGCAGGATGTTTTGTGATTTAATCTTCAACTAATATCTACTACGCATTATTGCGTACTTCGAGCAGGTGCGTGGCGGGAAGCATCATTTCATGGAATACAGGACGCGACAACAGCGGCACGTATCAACTGACAGGAAAACAGCGTTGAAATAAGAGCAATAGCCCACCATATTATTTATATTTAAAGGAACAACAGCAGAAGGTTGGACGTCAGAGGGCACAAAAACAAGGGTTTGTTTGCTCAAGTACCGCTAACGTGACTCCATTTTCATGGATCTTCGCGTATCTATGGGTTACAGCCCTGAAATTGTCCTCGAGCGTTTCCAACGCCATGTGAGCTGAACAGCCCTTGCTCTACACTGAACCTGCTCCAGAGCAGCAGTGGAAACAAACCTACTCACACACACACTCAAGCCCGCTAATCGCGCGCCATCCAACTAAAATCAGGAAAACATTTCAATTATCTTATTTTATTTTATGTAGTCATAATCATTTTTGCGACACATCCATATGGAGCCTGTATAGCCGTGCCCAGCTGTCCCCGACCTCTAATGGGGGTAGCAGATAGACAGATGAATTTATGTGCGACATCTGGACGCAGTATGACCAATATTAACGAAAACATGAACCGAAAAACGTTGCTATCTTAAATAAAGTAGGATATATCGGAACTTACATATTAACGCCGCCGCAGTTGCTATTTGTATTTTACTAAATGGACTGATTTAGGATATTTTTTATTTAGAGAGATGGGAACTTGCGAGCATCCAGACCACCAAACTATGACGCATAATTCTGATCTATACAATAAGAAATACTTATAAACCACCAAATCTGTAGCTAAGGTGGCGTTAATACGTAAGTACCGACTTATCAATAATTAACCAGTATTTAACAATCATGTTTCAAGTGACATTGTCCCAATCAGTCACTAACAACATCGCTAAATATCGGAGTGCATGTGTGTGAATATTTCGGTAACTTAGCAAATTTAAACGTAGTGGTGTATAATTTTTGTGTGACATCCAAGTGAAAGCTGTTCAATCTAAGAACTAGTTTAAATTATGGACCTACAACTAGTTATATAGTGAAATATAACAATTTTTATCCAATGACAACAAATAGTTGACCGTGAAATTACGGTCGTTAACAAACTGGAAGGGAAAAAAAACGTTAGTAGGTAAAAAAAATAGTCCATATCAGAACGCAAACAAAAGATAACAGCCCCGGGGAATGCTGTTATCTCAATAGAAAGTAAGCGATAAGCAAATTTTTACGACCAATACATTTTTTTCGGTGTACATCTCAGATTGCGTAAATCCAGAATAATTTCAACGAAAAGAATCAAATTCCGCTGGTTAAATCCAATGATGATTCCCCCCCAAGTTTGAAAGTGGGACGTTTTCTGGGAAACGGAACTTGACAGACACACCTTGGGGTCAACAGATCAAACGGCAATGTCAGGATTTCATGATTCCAGACACGAAAATGTAGCACACAACCTAATTCACTAAATATGCGCCGTTTCATACTAGGGGATACCTGTAAATTTGATAAAAATACGGAAATTTATTTGGACAATAAGAAAAGAAACCAGCGAAAAATATGTTTTCGTTGATGCGGCGAAATGCCATTCACGTAGAAGGAACGTCGGAAGAGGGCCAGTGCGTGGACGGCGAGACAGGTTTCTACTCTATTTTTCACAACTTACCTAAATCGTCCATGGCGATTAATCAATGTACCATCCAAAGCTGCTGATGAAAAATCCAGCGAAAATCCCGTCAAAAACACCAGAAAACACGAAAAATCCGAAACTACATTCGCGAACCACAAAAAAGACAACAAACGAGTGATATACGATGCACTGCCATTTAAATCTGGACTCTTATCATAGACTACTGATAAAACTGAAATGTGTTTATTTCCCATTCAAACGTGAATAAAAAAATACCCATTTCAATTTAAACGTTTAAATTTAATTTTCATAATAATATATACATTTAATAACATTGAAAATGCGCATTTTGTAGCGAATCGCAAAACTGATGTATGGAGTTGATTGAAAATTTCTCGACAAATCTACATTTTTGTTTTATAAATACCTTCATATTTAGTTATAAATATTCTTTTGGAGGTTTTCAAATGATGGAAGTACAAAAAAATACTTATTTAAAGGGACAGTGTTTGTAAAATTTGGAAGAGCGCGGACTTTTTTTGCACTCGTTTACATCAGCTGAAAGGAAATCTGACGAATTTTTCCAGCTGTTTTGGTGTAAACAGAGTCGAAATGGCTTGGGGAGACCTCGGTGCAGTGTTATGCGTGATCTGAAACCCGTCGAAAGTCTTGTAAATCGGATATATCCCGGTTCCGGCTGATTTGAAAAATTCAGAAATTTCTTTATCCGATATATGTCGAGGAGGTGGTGACTCAGTTCTAGTTGTGAGGCTGCGTCGTTGAGTTGAGGCTGAAAACACCCGTGAACTTCGCCTCGGATTGAAGATATTTCAACCCCTCAAGATGGTAAGCGAATTGATTCAATGTACACTTTCAATAATGTGAAATTGTCTATGGTCATTCCGGTGTATTGATTGTTCTTTTGGATGGTTTATAGAGCTTTGGGAATGTCGGGGTGTTCCAGGAGAGCGGAGCGGAGTCACTCGCCATTTTGGATACGCTTCTCAAGGAGTTTTTCGACTATAAAACCTCCAACGAACGAAAACAGGAAATAGAAACCGTTCTCGGCGAATTCGGTAGTCAGCGAGATGCTTGGAAACATTGCATTTATTACCTTAACAATACGGCAAACCCCTTTGTCTGTATGTTTTGCCTGGCCACTCTCGAGGTAAGCGTGATTGTGGGCGTCCTCCATCGATTTCGATCTCTTATTTACAGTAAAACTTGGAACACATTTCGACGACTCATCATATTTGTGTTTTTCATTTTCTATACAGAAAATAATCACGAAACAATGGTTGCAACTGATGTGGGAGGAGCGCTCCCAGTTGCGAACTCTCCTCTACCAATACACGCTTCAAAGACATGCTCACGTCCCAGCGTTCATCAGAAATAAATTGCTCAAAACAGTCGTCGACATAGCTCGCTTTGATTGGCCTCATTTCTACCCGGATTTTTTCACCAACATATTAACGGTGAGTGTTTTCTATTCTGTGCCTACACATCAAATGCATTGTGATTATCGATTGATGTACACACGTATTTAAATGAAGGAACTCCCCCCTCGACACCCTTCTAAGCCATCTGTTAGTTTCATCAAAACATAAACACCGTCCACCATACATTAATAATTCTTAACAAATTACCATGTCAGCAATCAATACTTACATTCTTGACCTACTGGTTCTTCCAAGTGCCTCGAGTTCGATTTAAGATCTTCCGTAGTTCTATTAATTGAAAACCAATCAGTCCTCAATTTATTCGATCCTTATTTATCTACTAAATGAAATTTTGATCGAAATTTCGTCAAATTATGATAGTAAACATCGAAGTAGGAAGCAGATGGCTTGGACTCGTCCTTGGATTTCAAGGGCAAACAATGATTCATTCACTTCCTTCTAGTTAACCCAGTTCTCCAGTTAATATGATTCGTTTCAAGAGTGAATACCTACAAATAAATCGATTCTATTCAATTATGCATTTGGAAGATGGATTCCTGCTGGTTTCAAATGTTGTGAGAAAAGTCAAAATTCATTAAATCATCATTCTCGCTCCTAATGGTCTTGTTGAGTAGGTTACAATAATGAAAAGTCCAGTCATGCAGCATGACCCCACGAGCGAATTTTTGAAGAGTAAACTCATCAGTTGTGATTACATTTTTTTGTTTTTTTTTTTTGTTTTTAACAAGCACCTACTAAGTACCTACGTTTTAAACAGCATGGTTCTAGGATTGGTTATACATGGATACTTCCATAAGAGTAGTTCAATCTGAATTTGGACAATGTTTCATGCAAATATTACCGATTTTTACAACTAGCGAACGGCATTATTTCGATTTTTGACTGATTTTTCAACTTTGAAATTTTTGAAAACTTGATACATATTCTTATAGGAAATTTTACGCTGATTCCGAATATACCACATGTTAGTATGCTGAAAAAATTATTTCGCACAACAAATCGCAAAAAACAGGCTATTTTGAAATTTTTGACTACATTTTTGAAAATTTCAACCCGAAGATGTAATCCGATCATGCTGGCCAACGAACTTGAACTTTCGTTTGGTGTCCTTAACATTTTAAAATTTGTTTGAAGTTTCTAGCACAATTCTACGGACAGTTATCGTCTGGAATGACACATACATATATACATACATACATATATACATACATACATACATACATACATACATAAAAAAAAGCGTTAAACTTCAGAATATGATTCAGAATAGCCTGAAACGGATTTCTGCATAATTTTTTTTCAAAAATTCACATTCTACAAATTTTGAGGCGAGAGCAATAGCTTAATTTTCTTCAAAAATTCGCTAAAACGAGATTTATTATGTAAACTAATTTATCTGTAGGTTTTTTGGCCTGTTCATACTGCCAGTTCAAATTTGAAATATGGAAACCATCTATTCTAATCAATGTGTAAATTATCATGGAGAATGCGTTGTAGTCTATATTATCGTGACGTCACGCATGGGGTGTTTCTGCCATGATAACACGTTATATTGAAACAACCAACATATTTTGCACAAGAAGTTTGCCTCCTTATGTTAATCCAATCCGTGGTTGTAACGTCATTTTTCAGCACAGGTTGAACAGGTGGATACAGAAGAGCCAATCCATTGATTGGCTGTGTCCTAGCAAAATTATGGGAACCCAGTGGGTTAAAGGTGGGTTCACATCCACCCGGAAATGCGGCAATGCGTCTGCGGTTGGAACTAGTGGAAGGGAGTGCGGAATTGCAGCAGCCCGTTCATAACCATCCGGTTGTCATCATTGCTCTCATGTTATCAATTCATGAGGACATACGGAAGAAATTTTCATGTATGTACATTAAAACTGCAAAGGCGACACCATTTTAAAATGAGACTGTTGGGTAATTATTCGGTCCTTTTATCAACTGCATATCCCTCGATAACATTATATTTTTACCCAGAAATCTTTGTTGGTTGGCACATTACAAATCATTTATGCATTGATTAACGTAGGTAGTCTGTCCATTTCGTAAGGACAAGTAGTATTTCTATACTTACTCTTCGTTTTGCAAAAGTGTTCTCTTCTCAAATACCTACTAATTCGAAAAGTAGAAAATTGCCAATCTATAATCAAAGAATGTCTCAAAACACGTATGGAATAGGATCTTTAGGAAGTTGAGTTGTTTGTGAGATCACAAAATCGTTACCTACACCTAGGTATTTTTGACCCAACTCGGCCTCATCTGTATAAAACCGTGTTAAACTTGAGTGTTTTATTTGTTTATTATTGTTATTCTTATACTCAAGCGCTACAGAAATATATTTTTTATAAATGAAGTCAAAATTCGAGGATCGTAAAAATACAGACTCGCACTCGACCACAGCCATAAAACATGATAACACAACCAACAACAGCTCCTGAAGGATGACGTAATTGCGGCAATCCGGTAAAATATCTAATTTTTCAGATGTGGACAGTCCGTCTCAAGAGTGCTTGTCCGGCAAGATTCACCCCACTCTTCCGACTGGCACTAGCCAATCAGAAGGCCGAACGCATGGGCGGATGGATGTGAATTGTGAACCCACCTTGCCGGACAAGCACTCTTGAAACGGACTGTACACTTCTGATAGTGCTGTATATTAGCTGATAGTTGTTAGGTTAATGTATGATAGGGTAATTAGGGGTATTACTTTAGGTTAAGTTAGGATTAGGGAAAAATTTCGTGCCACCTGATTGCTGGCTGGGAGTACTCTCAGAGGTGGTGGGGAGTGCGTGGGGAGGCAGGGTGCCAGCGCCCAACAACATCTTGGGGCACCACGTGACATTCATTGAGGGCTTTCGCTACCCCTTTCTGAATCCCCATCGCAAGATAAAGTGGTAGCACATTGTGCGGGCTTGTTTCCAGTCACAGCCTTAGGAATCCTTATGGAATCCAAACTGGTAGCGAAACGGGTACCACAACCCTTCCTCACACCCTCATAATGTTTGAGCTGTGGGAGTCCACTAAGTGGTTGGATGGGATCCCTCATAAACCCTCATAAGGTTTGAGCTGTGGGAGTCCACTAAGCAATTAGATGGGATCCCTCAGGTGTGGATAAAGTGGTAGGTGCAGAGACACCTTCTCTGTGCCGGGCCAGCGACCATTCTGGCCTTAATGGAGGAGTGCTGAATGGCGCTTTCTCCAGTAAATGGTACCACGGGCGGGGGGAGCCCCAGGCTACCGGTGCATAGACTTTGTCGAAGCACCACCTGCCTGCCCCCCAGTTGAGGTGGCTTCGCGGGGGCAGTGGTTTTATCACCCCTAACATGCAGTCAATTCTGCAGATGTGGGGGAGAGGTTCGTGGGAGTTGACTCGCGGGGGTGAGTCTCCTTCCACGAACCTCGGCATTTGGAGTTATGTGGATTTCCATAAACTCGGGTACCAACCTGCTTAGTTGGTAATGTGTGCTAGAACACATGCCTCTACCCGTAGGTCAATACGGGTACTTGGCAGCTGTCAAGGACATTGACTGGGTGTGCAGTCTCCTCTCAGGAGGATCTTCCCGGCTTGTCTGGGGGGAGACCACAAGGCATGACTGCCTAAGGACTCCTTAAACACGACTTCCATTCTTTGGAAGGAGATATTGGATTCTTCTGTACACTTCTGAAAAATTAGATATTTACTGGATAGCCGCATTTACGCATGTGCGCAGTTGCCCATTGCGCAGTTTTCTTTTGTTTGATAAAGAAAGATAAGATAAGAAGGTAGCGAACCTTCGTTTCTCTTTGTTGGTTTTTTCGATAAAGTTTTGATTGTATTTGATAAAGATGAAGAGCTTGAGTATTATAATAACAATAATAAATTGATGAAACACTCAAATTAAACACGGTTTTATGCAGATGAGAACGAGTTGGGTTAAATATACTTAGGTGTAGGTACCGATTTTGCGATCTCAACAACAACCTACCTTCCTGATGATCCTATTCCATATATATATATATATTTTTTTTTTTTTTTTTTTGTGTGTGTTTTTGAGACATTTTTTGATTATAGATTAGCGGTTTCTTGCTTGTCGAATGAGTAGGATATTTGAGAAGAGATGGCCAACTTGTCCTTACAAAATGGACAAATTAGCTACGTTAAGTATGTAAGTACTTCTTATGGTGCATCAATGCACTTAAATGATTTGAAATGCGCCAACCTACACATTTTTTCGGGTAGAAATACCCATAATGTTATCTTGGGAAAAGTACGTACTTGATGAAAGGACCGAATAATTACCCAACAGTCTCATTTCAAAACGACGTCGCCTTTGCAGTTAATGTAGGCAGATACATAAAAATCTCGTTTGTATGCCCTCATGATTTATGAGTTTATTATTCAACTTCGTTCAACTTGTTCAACTTCAAGAGCTTTGATGTCCGTGAAATGACTGGTAGGAGAAAATTCGGGAGGAAACAGGTCTTTTTGGGGAATGCAATGGTAATAGAAGACCCAAACAATGATACAATTTTCTGCTTTTCGAATAAGTAGGTATTTGAGAAGAGATAACACTTTTGCAAAACAAAAAGGAAGTAGGTATAGAAATACAACTTGTTCTTACGAAATGGAAAGATTACCTACGTTAAGTAAGTACTTCTTATGGTACATCAATGCATAAATTATTTGTAATGCGCCAACCTACACAGATTTTCGGGTAGAAGTAAACTGTTATCTTGGAATAAGCTGTTGACGAAAGGACCGAATAATATTACCCAACAGTCCCATTTTAAAACGATGTCGCCTTTGCAGTTTTAATGTACATACATAACAATTTCTTCTGTACGCCCTCATGATTTTTTTTATTAGTTTATTATTCAACATTGTTTATGAAGCTGCAATGTCCAAGAAATGTGTGATAGTTTGAAGAAAATTTGAGAGGTATATGTATCTTTGGAAAAAGGCAATGGTAATAGAAGACAACAACAACACAACCGGATGGTTATGAACAGCCTGCCGCATTTCCACACTCCTCTCCACTACTTCCAACCCCCTCCACGACTTAAACGCATTGCTGCTTTACCGCATGGATGTGAACCAGGAGAGTCTCGCGGGAGCCCACCTAAAGGCACAACTAGCGCATCCTTCTGGCATTCCGGGCTACTAGTCAGCTGATCGGGTGCCTGATGTATGTATTCTCCGGCTTCCCGCTTACACTTGAATCTCGTTGCTTTTTAGTGAAGCTGGGAGAATTCGTGAGTTAGGTATCGAAATGGATCCAATACGAGTCATTTTGTTAAGCGGTTGGCAACCATCTCAAAATAGGTTTAGGTAGCATCAGAGATTGAATTAGTGTTTAGCGTTTGAAGAAGTACCTAGGTACCTACCTAGTTTGTATAGGTAGGGTTCATACCAAGTTTGTATAGGTAGGTAGTAGGTACCTACCTAATAAGTGTTGACTGTACATAGGTACATCTTGATGTTTCATTTTTTGTAGCTCTCCTCGCTTACTCATGTCAAGCGTCTAGGGCAGATCTCTTTTTGCCTCCATGCTATCAGTATTTTGCTCTTTGTGGAACAAAAAGTGGAAGCTTTGTGTTTGCAACGATTCTTGTTCGATTCCTACATACTCGTATATAATTGGCCGATAGTTTGTCCCGAAAAGAGGAGAGAAAGTTAACGAAAATTTGCTCTTTTAGTTCTCAGTTTAGTTATGTAGCATCGCTGGAAAAGCTCAACCTTCTATCTAAGGAATGTTTCTAGGTAATGTCCTTTTTGTTAGGTACCTATACCTATGTAAGTTTTCCGAGAGTTAATAATAAGTAATTCAACCGTCTCTGTGCTTGCTTGGATCTCTGGGTGCGATTGAGACAGTTTTTAACCACGCTCAACAGACTCAGCGTTAAAAAGGTGATGAAATAATTGTCGACCAAAAATGCTTTTTTGGTTTTGTGGCCAACTTCATTTTCCAAAATTCGACCCACAGCATTAATCTGATCGGGACGGCTAAGGAACTCGTCCTTTCTTTTTGAAAATCTGAATCTCTTTGGAAACATGAAATTTCGGGACGAGCCAAATAGCTGAAAATGATAGGCAACCTTGGTTTAGTATGAACTTTACTTTGTTCTTTAAAAAAAGTAGGTTAGCCTGCGCTGCGTAAATGCATAATATTGGTGGTATTGAAGTAATAATATCACATATAGTAAGCAAAAAACTTTCAATAAATATAGGTACATGTAGGCACATATATATGAGCAACGGTAACTCGACTGTCGTGGCACTTATGACTTGACAGGGAAACAGTGTTGAGTTCAGAGCCCTCCATCTTATTAATACTCAAAGAAGGAACCCGATAGGTATCTATTATATCAACGAAGGAACGTGAAACCAGCGAGAAAACTCGTGACAGTGACAACCACAGAATAACAACAACCGCCTGAACCTGAAATCTAAAGCACCTATGATTCGTGACATCAACAATGATACGTTACCACTTACCAATGATTCGCGATCAGCTGAGTAGTACTGTAAGTTGCCCAGAATGCCAGAAGAAAGCGCTAGTTGTGCCTTTAGGTGGGCTCCCGGGAGACTCTCCTCCTTCAGTGTAGCAGACCACTTTGTCTGGGTCAGGGGTCATTCATTGTGGGATAGGGTATAACGAAAGGGTTGATAGAGTGGCAAAAGAAGGAGGGATTAACGGCATCTCTGAAACCTTGAGAATCCCTAAGGAAGAATTTTTCTTCCATATCAATTGAAACTACCGAACCAAATGGATTGATTCTTATAAAACCTCATCAAAAATGTTATTTTATATAAGTATTTTCCCATACCTGTACCTTGGTTTAAAGATATTCCAACTTGAGGTGTGATTGTGCTGTTGAACAGACTACGTTCAAATCATGGAGTATATGTTCAGTTTTCAAACAAAAGATGGTATTGTAGACACTCCGTTACGTCAGGAGTGCGAGGCTGAAGGTGGAACGCTTGAACATATAATTATGAACTGTAAAGCATATAGCGAGGAACGACGTGTTTAATTGAAAATATTTGCCCCTACCTAGAGCATCCATTCAATTATCAACTGTTGTTGAGCGTTGTACATATATATCAACATTTTTGAATTTTGTAATAGTTTAAGGATTTATTTTTAATTTTGACAATTTCGGTAACAAATGTAATAAATTTGTGTTTATAAATAGTACTCTGCAGAATGTGTAGTATGGCAACATGGATAATTGTACAATCCCCCCCCCCCCCCCCCCAAAAAAAAAAAACCAGTTGTTCTGCGAACGTTTCATTTTACTAAATATGAAGTTTCAATTCAACTAAATAGTCGCAATAATCATACCATGGGAGTTTAGGAGCGAGGGAGGCCAGCGTTTTTTTATAACCGCATAGTGAATGCTGACGCCGATGCCGCCTCCTATCGCTCTCAAGAATGGTTACACAGCAGCCCAAGCAAAACACGCCAAGTACGACCGAGCAGCGGAAGATTTACGGGGTTCCTTTACCGCGTTGGTTTGTTCGTGCAACGGAGCCTTTCACCAGGAATCCGACACATTTCTGTAGAGAACAGCACACGTTCTTTCAGAGAAATGGAGTAGTCTTTACTCGCGTGTAGTAGGATGGGTGAGAGTGACAACACAATTTGCCATAGCAAGGGTGGTGTCACTTCGTATAAGAGGAGCCAGACGAACAATACGATCACTTGGAAGGGAAGATGAAGCGGCTCTTCCAGCATTGATTAGTTGCTGAAACAGTTGATATCCCATCTGAATTTTTCAGGACATTTATATTGGTTCCCACCTTTTTCCCCTCCCATTCGCCTCAAGTGTGTCACCCTGTATATTCCTACCTACCTATCTATGGATGTAAATTAAAAAAATCATACTTGCCTGCGCGATTATTGATTTTCGCCAAAGAAACGGATGTAATGGTGAACAAAGTTTTATTTGGACTTGACACTAACTATTATAGTTAATTTTTTCCTGATGTCTTCACGTGATTTTTCTTCTCTTTCATTTTTTCCAAATCCCTCCATGTAGAGAATTCAGCTCCATCCTCCAACCCAAGCGATCAAATAACCTTCTGTGTGCCCCTTAGTCGAAGAGACACAGCTCTGATTATCGACACTTGGGTTCGTATCTTAACCCGGCCCAACACTTGGGTGTACAGCTCGCACCATTTTTCAGCTAGTGTACTTGCCATCCTTTTAAGAAACATTCCATACTCTCGATGGACTGTACCGTTGCACGAACAAATAGGTGGCGTGAACGAGCCTCGAAGGTGTTCAGCTGCCCAGTCATACTTTTCGTTTTTTTCTGGCTGCAGACTGTGCCGTTGAGCCCCACATTTGGGAAAGGTACCAGGCAGCGTCAGCATTTATAACGCATGTGTCAAAAAATGCTGGCATCGCCCAATCCCAACTCCCTGAACTTAAATATCGGCTACGAGCATCGGGCTTTAGTCGCTAGACTCCTACAGTACTGGTGCCGGAGTTGTTCCTCCCCAGGCCATACTGGCTAGTGCACATTCATCTCGGACTCCATTATGTCCTCTTTTTACGAGTCCCTCCTTCTTTCAATTCAATGCATGGTTGAGTTTGAAAGGGGCATCGCAACCTTCACATCTATTGGGAAGTTCAAGTTAGTGGGGTGTGTCCATTAATTGGTTTCTGAAAGTGAAACTTGCACACAACCGCAGTACAACATCTGACGAATTTTCTATTATTTTTTCAACATTTTGCTTTCAAATCTTCTGTCTTTCTGGAGAAAAAAAATTTTTGGTCTCCAAAATCAAAATTTGTACTCACATTTTACGTTTTAGACCGTTCTGAACAACTTTGGTTCCGTGTCTGCAAATCCTTGTAACATGCTTATTTCTCATAGTTTTTTCCGATTTGGATGAAATTTTCAGGAAATGTGCGGGCTAGGGTGAAGACAGTCCCCTATCAGTTTCATCGTTCTTGACTCAATACTTTACTCTGCGCATGCTCAAATGTAAATACTGCTAAGCATCATTTTCCCGTGCCCTAGTCGTTAGATATCGCTCAAATTTGGATGATGGTTGGGGGGGATAACAATTTGATCATCCCATATCAATTTCAACATGATTGAATCATTAATAGCTACTGCGCATGTGCCAATGTGAAATCCTTTTAACAAGCTTATTTTCAACAGTTTTCATCCGATTTGGATGAAATTTTCAGGAAATGTGTGGGCTAGAGTGTAGACGGCCCCCTATCAGTTTCATTGTTGCCGAATCAATACTTCACTCTGCGCATGCGCAAAAGTAATTTTTCATTATGCTTTATTCTTTGACACCCTAGTCGTTCCGTTTCGCTTAAATTTGGATGATAGTTGGGAGAAATCGATTTTATTACCCCATATCAATTTCAATATGATTGTATCATTAGTAGCTACTGCTCTGCCGCTAATGACCCTTCCGGTTGAGACACGGCTTAAATTCTATTGAAAAAAAAAGCTACTGCGCATGCGCCAATGCAAAATTCTTGTAACGACCTTAACTTCCACAGTTTTCATCCGATTTTTATGAAACTGTCAGTGAATGTGCGGGTAGAATAGATGGTCCCGTACCTATTTAATTGTTCTACTCATCAGTTCATTCTGCGCATGCCCGAACGTAAATTACATTGAGTATACCTAATTTTTTTGTTTCTTAATTATTGACCAATTATGACGTTTCACGCTACTTCTTGGTTTCTCTATTCTGCTATGGAATTTGTCGATATCATTTAAAACTTTTCAATGATCTATACATTCATGAAATGTAAACGAGGAAGCAATGTGCCACACCCAACTTGGCAGACGTTTTTAGGTTTTCACTCTCAAAGTTTAAACGAATGAAGTTCTTTAGTTTTCAGCTCATCCCAACACCAATACGCCCCATAACGGAACAATCTAAAACTGAACATGGAGCCACACCATTTCTCTTTCTGTTATTTTCTGATTCAGAGAGGTGAAACACGTTTTTCAAACAAACATAAACTTTAGTTTTGGACAATAATTTATCATCCTTTCAATATCAATTGTGAACTTTCAGAAGCTGGTGGCTTGAAAATCACCAAAATAGGGTTTTGAGAAGGCCTTTTTGGTTTATTATTTCCAATAATAAGCCTATGTGATCGTATAGCAAAACATTTTTTAACCCCCCCTCAAACTTTGTCACTTCACGTTTCAAGGTGCGTAGAATCCAAATTTGAAATGTCCGTCCGCCGTTCGCCGTCCGCCGTTCGGGCCATAAAAGGCCTAAGAATTGACTTAAAAAACCCGTTCTTTCGCACATAGACTCCATTTGGGGTCTAGTTGGTCCTAACGTTTAACCATCCCGATCGCTTTACTCGCATAGACGCTATGGGCCAAAAACTTGAGTGTTAGACTTACGCACGCGCGCACGCCTGGCACGCTTGGCAGGGGGTCACGGTGGGTGTTGAGGGGGTGAGGGGGGTGGAGTTAGAGGAAGAACAGAGGTGGATACTAGAAAAGAGACTGGCGAAAGCCCCAGAGCATGCTGGTTACTCTAGCTGGTTATCTGATTCAGAAATAATAAACCATTATGTAATAATTTGCAGCATTTTTTGGACATTATTGGCATCCTGTACCGTTACATTTATTATTGACATAATTGTATACACTATTGAAATACAAAGCAATACAAACTACTTTATCGGTTCGTTTCAGCTGATGGATGGGCCTGATAGCAGGGTTTTGGGCTTAGCTTTCCTTCAAACTGCTTCAGAAGAGCTGATCTGTCCCAGAGAAGACCTCAGCGTCACACGAAAGGAAGAATTAAAGCGTCTCTTCCTTGCACACATCCCTCAAGTGTTCAACAACGTTACAGGTCTGTTGGTTTATCGTGGAAATGCGGAATTTATCTTTGAAAATAACAGTGACTAAGAACAACACATCAAATCAGATTACAGACCACGGTAAAACACAGTCAGGCTTTAAATATAGTAAGACTACATCAGGCAATGAAACTATTCGGTAGATTGTGTTTCATTTGATACTACACAATCCCTTAAGAGTGGCAAGGTGCCTGAAAACAGCCAATAAAATACCCATGTTCATCACCTTTTCTCAAATTCTCAATAAAAGCTACATCCAATTTTCCTCTGCTAGCTCATTATTTAGACCTCTAACTGTACATCCTGAAACTTTTTTCAATACACTCTAGAAATAATTATGTATGTGTTATCAGACAAACAAGCCCTCGTGGCATTTTTCTATGCAATGTATCCTATTTAATCATTTTCATCATAATTATCAAGTTTCTATTGTTATAAACAGTCTCCAGTTAACATATATGAAAATAGTGTACAAGTGCAATGTGTCCAGCAAGGATTGTATGAAGTGCAATGAGGACCTACAAATTTTTCCTGCTCCACTAGTAACTCCTGAAGATGCTGTACAAATACAGCGAAACGTGGGCGTAGAAGAGTTTTTGAATTATTGACCAACCCTCGCTAACCCTCAACTTCATTATTATACAAGTGGTCGAGAAAACTAACATAATTTAGAAATAATTATGGCCTTAGTTGATAAAGTTAACAATTTTACACCTTTTCAAGAATTCGGAAGAATTTGTTTGATGTTATTAGGCGTTTTTAGGAAACGGAATTCAACAATGCATAAGAAGAACTGCGTCCGCATGATGTAATTGAGGAAAAAGAATTTTTAGAGGCGTTTTTCTGACATCTTCCCATTTTTCATGCTTACCTCATCTCATGAACGGCATTTCGCTCTAAGATTGGCTCCAAATATTCACAAAATCTTGAAGAAGAAACTAACCTGTAAGATCCTAACCTCCCCCTTTACATACCTGTATACCTATGCGTTTAATTCTTTGAGTATTAACAAGATGGAGGGCTATTGCTCTGAATTCAACGCTGTTTCCCTGTCAAGGCATACGTGCCACTACAGTCGAGTTGGCTTTGCAATTGACCCGCTCCCGCTACGCTTTTTTCAAATTCAAATGACAAAGCAGTTTATTGTAATTTAAGTTTTGTTTGATATTACTTATTATTGTTACATTTTAGTATTAATTTATGTATGTAGACATAACTGTCTAGATGTTAGTATGTACATATACTTTGGTTCCCATGCCCATATCTTGGTGTCTCCTATTTCTTTTTTTTTTTTTTTTTTTTTTTTTTTTTTTTTTTTTTTTTTTTTTTTTTTTTTTGGGACACACACAGAACAGCTGATCTACCTTCATCAAACATCCACTAGAGTGTACTGGCTTCATTTCAACACTCATTCCCACGGTGTAAAAAATATGAAATATTAACAGTGTAAAATAGTAGTGTACATGTAGGAACGGTGCACAACTTGGGTGTAAATCTTAAATAAGAAATATGTCCTACGTATACAATCCCCATTCATTCACCAAACTCAACATCACATCTTACATCAGCTGATCAAGTTCGGCCATTTTGCCCCTGGTCAATTCGAAAACTAAAAGACAGTAGTGGCACGTATCGTTTGACTGCCTGAAACATCACTAATAGCCCTCCATCTTATTAATACTCAAAGGTTTAATTAGTTTACTAGGAAACTGACTGTCCTTGGCTGCTCCAAATCAGCATAGACGTTCAATGGTTTTAGTAATTTTTCTATCCACTCTGGTTGTTGGTATTTTGGTTTCTTTTTGTTCTGTATATATATTTTTTGTAAAGCCAATAAAAAAAAAAAATGTAATGAAAAACAACATGGTTTTCAACCATGACAAATGGCGGGGAAATCAATTTAAACGTGTTCACTGGTGTTTTGTTGCGTGCCATGTAATAAAATCATCAAAAAGTACGTCAATGTCAGATAGACACTTTTTTTTAAATCCAAAGCCAACCTGTATTCTACCCATTCAAAATGTGTCTATTTCTCTGTTCAGCTATTCTTGAGGAAGCGAAAAACAAGAACAGTGGTGACAACTCTGTGGTGTTGGCAGCCCTGCAAGCTCTGTCCCACCTATTCTCCTGGATACCTCTTGCTGACGTCAACTCTCTTCAGCTCTTGTCACTTATCACACACTTCGCATCCCAGCAGGTACCGTCCAGATAAAATTCTGCTTTTAAAAAACAAAATTGTCCCTGATAGGGTGGGCTGTATAGCTTCCTAAATTATAACATGGACCCAAATATGGACCAATTTTATTTATAACATGGATTTCTTCTGGTCTCTTGCCTGCGCCCTCGCCCCCCTTTTCCCCCTGCTGGCAGGTGAATTAAATCTCCAAATGTGCTGCATAAGTAGTCTTCTATGAAGACGGCACTATAATTACCAACTCAACTTACCTTAGAGAATGATTCAGTGAAATTATAGTAGGTCGAGGAGAAGACTGTTTAGTGCGCACCCAGGCTGGTGCCTGTTTTCTACCACCCAGTCATTCACCTGCAATATTCAGTGGTCTTTAAACTAGAGTGAGGAACAAGCTGCCAGCATGGTGGGGCACGGGGAGGGCGCAGGATGGCCAACGTAAGAGAGCGAGAATTCCGTTTTTATTTCAAAATCTGCACTTTCAGCGGGTTTTTTCAAATATTTTCTTTAAAAATTACCGTGTGCCGAGAGTAAACATTTCAGCTGTATAACTAAACAGTCTTTTCCTCGACCTTCTATAATTTTACTCTACCTTTCAAAAAGGTAAGTTGAGTTGGTAATTATTGCGAATTACATAATGTAATATAAGACACGCTCTAGACCAGGGGTGCTCAAACGGTCGATCGCGATCGACCAGTCGATCGCGAGTGCTTTTTGAGTAGATCTCGAGAAGAAAAAAATTTTTAATAAGTAGGTAACTAAACTACAAAAATTTATTACATAATAACACTGCTTGCGGCAAAAGGCGGCTTATAAAATCTTTCCTAGACGAAAGAGGTGATGACACTGAGATGTTGAAAAACGAAAAATGGCTGACTGATTTGGCATTTTTGACTGACATCACACCATTAACTTGGAGCTTCAAGGTAAAGGAAAAACTATTATTGAGATGATTAGCGCAGTAAACGCATTCAAAAGTAAATTGCAACTTATGATAGATCAACTGAAAAGAAAGGATCTGAAACATTTTCTGTCTTTGAAAGCAAGGATTCCTCAGTTGAATTATGATACGTATGAGGCTGAATTATCAAATATTTTGGGACAATTCGAAATGCGTTTTTATGATTGCAGTAAATTGGCAAATATAGCATCATTTATGAGTTATCCTTTTTCATGTAAAAACATTGAGGAATTAGCTACTGAAGTAGCAAGTCAGTTCAATATGAACTCATGTTCTGTTGAAAATGAGTTGGTGCAGATTATATCGGATATACATCTCAAAGCTACAGCATCTGATACAAATTTCTGGTGTTTTATATCTAAAGATGAATATCCGAATCTAAGGCAAATCGCCCTTCAACTGACGGAAATGTTTGGGTCAACTTACTTGTGCGAGTCTGCATTTTCTGAAATGAAGATAATTAAGTCAAAATATCGCAATCGACTAACTGACGATCATATGTCATCATGCTTGCGATTGGCACTCAGTGGTTACGCACCATCTTATGAAAAGTATGCTGAGGACATGCAGGGCCACGCTTCAACATCCAAAGTCACTCCTTAGTTGAGTTTAACACCATATGTAACTCTTTTGTTTTGTAACAACGAATAAACTCGCAATTTTGAATAACTAGGATCATTGATATTGTAGAGAAGAACTTAAGTAAACCTAACCCAAACCTTGACTAAAATAATGTAAATTGTGCGGAAAGCTAATATCTATATATGCTACGGTACACCCTACCTAGGTAGGTAGGGTGTATCGTGTATGTACGACAACCCTGCATCACACATACTTGCAGCCTCTCAGAGTCGATCGTAAGTAGTCTAAAAATATTGAGGTAGATCGCCAGCAGTTCAAGTTTGAGCACCCCTGCTCTAGACATTCGATTCACTAGAGAGTGATGTTTATAGGGTTTTGATAAATCTACGTACTTGTAGTAATTTGCTGTATTCTTAGTAGTAAATGTACTATTTTTCAATTTTTTGAGAAATCAGGATTGTTCAACATCGTAAACCCTAGCTAATAATTGATCCAAGGATTTACTCCTCCTCAAAACTGCTTCTTTTCTCCATAGAGACATCATTTCCAAATTTTTGGTTGAAATTTAACTTTAAATTGACATTTGCACTAAATCGTTGAGCTCAATCAATGCCAGTCAATCTCTCATCAGTTTCTGTTCATTTTTTCTGTTTTCAGCAGGATGCCTGTGGTCTTCATGGTCTCTCAGCACTCAATGAGCTTCTCTACAACAATTGTGTTCCTGGTACATTCCAAAACTCACTTCTGTCCCTTTGTGTTCACAACAATTCGCTGCTCCGCGGCGCTCTGGCCAACTTGAGTAACAATATGGGCTCGAATTTGGATCCCGAGTAAGTTAAATCTTTCGAGGAAATTAATTATATAACTTTTGGACTGATATCAAAATATTTTCGGATTGTTCTGTTCATCTTGTTGGGTTGCATCAATCCTGATGCAATCTTGATCTTATAGAGATTTGCTTAAACAGCAGTTTCCATGTGACTGTTTGCTATACATTTCTAAGACTGAGGTAGGAAGTAATTCTAAGGGTTGTGTGGGGCCATTTTACTTGCTGATTCTGCACCCTCACAACTCTGAGACAAAACCCCCTTGAGTTGAAATTCTTGGCTACGTTTATCCTTGCGGTAGCGGCAGCTGTAGTAGTTGTAGAAACGCGAAACAGACGGTGAACCAGTGTGACATTCTTCTTCAACACAAAGTCATCATGCCCAGCTCCAGAAGCTTGTCTGACAAAGAAGAATGATTTGCTTTCTTTGCTATCAGCTCAGTAACAAGACGAAAAAGACATTTGGGTATTTTATAATAACGTACCTCCCATTCTATGTTGTTGTTCATAGGTACCCTCTGTTTAGGATGGCATTTCGAAGTACATACTTAAGCGAAATCTACTGTTTTGACTAGCATTTTGTGATTCCGCGTATGAATTCGGATTTCACTTCACTCATTTTGGCTCTGCCCACTGCAGACGCTGTGAAAAATTACAACCTGTCATCTTCCTGCCGGAAACTCTCAACTGCACCGCCACAGCTATCCGCCTTCTGGTTGATGCTCACAGTTCAACTCCTATGTACAGAGTATGTGGGTGTTGGGTGGACCAGTTCACAGGTGTGGGGCAGACCAGTCCGCAGGGTCAGCCTGCGTTATGTTTGACAGGCCTTATACGTACCCTTAAATAAAAATAGCTGTGCTGAAAGTTCCAAGGTTTAGGGGGTCCCAGAAAAATTTGCTTACGCCACGTTGAGTTTTGACTCTGAGGCTCATTTATATGGAAAATGTATTATTCTTTCTCACCATTTGCAAATCCAAGCTATGAAATCGAATAGCACATTCATTAGTGAAACTCTCTGATGTTTGAGTAAGTGTATGAATGTATGTATGTCTTTTGTTTATATTATGAATATTATGATTAACTTTAGCAGGACTTTGTATAATCAAAATTGTGAATTTTTTTATTTTTTTCAAGGTACTTGAGCAAACTGACTGAAATGACAAGACTGTGCGTGTCTGTCCATTGGCACAGAGTTGAGTCAAGCCCAGGGTTCCCCGTTCTGGAGTTCCTGTCCTCCCTCTTCCAATTTACATTCCAACAGCCAACTCTCGAAGGGTTCTACATGACTCTCGATATTTGGAATTCCCTCCTCGATTACCTCCAATTAAAAGACACTACTCATATCGCCAAGTAAGTTCTTCTAAAAACCAATCATGATATATCCCTCAGCAACTGTTTCACCTTAGTTTGTTTGGTGTTTTCAATGGGGCTCCGAGAATGAGAAGCTCGAGGTAGAGTGCAGCACGTAAACAAGGACCTTACTGATTTGCTCTTCTTATGTTGCCTATAAGGGCACAAATTGTTTTTGTTTGCTTTTGTGTTTCTTTATTATTATAATTTATTTATTAATAATATAATTCTCATTTTTGATCAGTATTGATGAGATTGATGGTGCGGGGAACAAATTGTAGAGCAAGAAGGGGTGGCGCAAGGTATTGACAAGGGGAAAATCATGTCAACCACCATATTCCTTAGGTCCTAAGCCCCCTAGCGCTCCCGGCGGCAGATCTTGGTTGTTTGGAACCCCATTACCGTTGGGGGCGCTGAGATTGGCTCCCAAAACGGTGGCAATGAGGGGATGGATTTGAAGGGGAAACTGATCATTCATCATATCGATTTACATTATTAATCCAAAGTATAGTAATTTGTGTCTGTTATGCCTGTGTTCTAATGTAAATCATCTACCTAATTGGAATTTCAAAAATAGTTAGTGCCACGCTATGTACCACATAGAAAAGTGGGTACCTACCTGCTTTACCATCCTATTGCTCAAACTGGTGTCTATAGCTATAAACATATAAACACATCAAGCGGTTGCAGTTCAATAACGACTCCCATTTGGTATTCACGGTTGCGATATATTAACTATGTTCACTTAATTATTATTGGTATTTACCTACAATGCGCCTTTAAGTGGCACTGTCAAGTTTAGTTTAGTGAGCAACTGAACGTGGGAGACCTTTGGACCATCCGAGCTGGAATATACGAGGGATGTAAACAACTCCGAAAAAGTAGATAATTTATTACTGATGGTAAATTAGTAATATCAATATTGATGCATGCTATTCGGAGTGGCGAGCCCCTGAATACAATTGAGCACATTGAAAACGTGAGGCGAGTGAGGAAACAAGGGCACTCGACAATGATCAGAAAGCTCAGTTTGGACAGATCGTTGATTTACTCCCTGCTAAACAGTCCCGCTCGATAGAGCGAATAGTAGGAGCAAAATCTTCTCAGTGGCTGACTGTAAGTGCAACCATGGCTGACGGTTTTGATCTGAGTATCATTCAGTTTCTAGATGCGCTGGCCCTGAGATACGCAAGGGATCCATCTGGGCTGCTTGTGATTGTTGTGAAGAGCAAATGAGTTTGACTCATGCGCTCAATTGCAAAAAAGGGGGTCTTGTCAAGCATGGCCATGACAACCACAGAGTGATTGCGCTAAACTCGCTAGTCTAGCCTGGGGAAGTGTAGTAGTGGAACCAGTATTACGGGAAGCAGAAAGCGAGAGGCCAGCGCTCATTGCCGATATCATGGTGGAAGGATTGTGGGAAAGTGAGAGGAAAGTGTTTTTAGATAACCGCATTGTTAATGCCGACGCCCCCTCTTACCTTCACCAAGATTGGGACGCAACTGCAAGGGCACATTCACAGCATAAGCTTGCGAAATATGATGTGGCAGCAGAGGACAGAAGAGGATCACTTACTCCATTAATCTGTTCTTGTGATGGAGCCTTACATGTGGAGTACAGTGCTTTTCTTAAGAGACTGGCAGATCGGCTCAGTGAAGAGTGGGCAAAGCCATACAGCCAAGTATTGAATTGGGTAAGAACGAAAATTCAATTTTCTATCATTCGGGCTGTATCTCTACGCTTGGGAGGAAGCCGCAGGAACTTGCGTCACCTGAATTTAGAGGATGGTGCTGCTGTACCTGCCATCAGCTAAAGGAATAGCATGCATAAACTGTCAAAAATTGGAAGAAAAAAATAATAATAATAATCACGAAACTGTTACAAGGAACCCATCGGGAAACTTCGTTCTATGCCGACTTCAATCTCGTTCCCATTTTTTCAATAAAAGTTTCCTGTCTAATTTAAAAAAAACACTAATGGTAAATAATTACCTGGCAATATAAAGCACTTGCTTATATCATGATTTAACACTTTTTTGTCCATTCTCAACGCCCTTTCGAAGCAAATCGCTGGTCCACTTGTTCTTTTGGTCCAAACTCAGTAGTTATTTGAACATTTCGTTTTCCACTTTTGGGAAGATTATGGAAGCAAAATAATACATTGGCACCACTCGACTTGCATTCGAATTTATTTGACTTTTTGGTAGTCACCAAAGGAAAATCGACAAACGCAGGTAACCTGTCAAGCTGCTATTCCGGGTGATTCCGCTTACCAGGGTTTAGTTTTCTGCCACTAGGCTTCGCATCCTTAATTTAAAACTCCATTAGTATGTTTTGACGTGTGAATACAAATATAATAATAAACACAGTCTCAGTAGGCAATTGGGTTATAGGGTATTGGTCTGCTGATTGAGTATCTATTATAATTTGTCATGTCCTAGGTACGAAGAAGTACTTGTCACACTCGTGCATGCTCTGTTAAAGAAACTCCAAGGGCACAGAGATCTCGACAACGAAATGTTGGAAAATGATGTAAGACCCTTAGATTCAATTAGATTAATATTACACATTATGCTGTTGTAGTGAAATCAATGTTTACTGATTTATGTCTGATAATGGGTTGGTATTTATGAGATCAAAAGGTGGGTGTAATCGTAGTAGATAAGTGATTAAGTTTGTTTCACTCTGAGTGGATAGGTGCCTAGTATTATTATTATTGATTTCTTTGTTTTTTTAACTTACACTAGCTCCGTTTTAAACTGAGACTCTCTTAAGCTTCAGTACCTCTCATCGGTTGTCATGGCAAACCTTTCGACAGTTGAAAGGATGAATCTTGATTAATGCTTCACAGGCTCATGGTTTATTTGGTCAATGAATTAAACTTGAGGTACTTACTAGATTTATCCGGGGTATGTCAATTCAGTTGTAGTACAGTAACTACCTTTAATGTAGTTACAGTATTTTAAGTGAATATTCAGGAAATACTATTTGATGATTATCGGTTTCATTTGTAGCTTAAGCATCAGTTATTCCTAGCGATGTCGTTCTCACAATATGTATTGTTACTTAGAGATTTTTTTCAATTTTCTCCGTAGGAAGAGACTGAACGACAGAAGTTCCTGCGGCAGTGCATCGAGGTCATTGCAAAAGTAGCTGAGCTGGCACCAACTCAGACATGCACTTTGGTGGTAAGTACTTCTGTTTTAAACTATCAAACTACACTTCTGGCAGTTTATAGGTCTAGTACTTAGCCTGGGGTTTATTAACCTGAGAGCACTGTCCTCTTTTATTCACATACTTGCACTCTCCACTTGAAATGTATGTGAGTTAAAAGTTGTGCTGAAACTGAGCTTGAATTGGTTTAGCTGGAGTGCTGGCAGCCACTGATGTCCCAGTACAGCACCTTGCTGTGTGGTGGTGGTGGGGAAGGTGCAGCCGACAACGGTGATTGGCTGGAAGACTGTGCTGCTTTGACACAGGCGGTCGCCCGTCTGTACTCGCAGATGATGGCAGCTGCTGTCCCCCACAATCTGGCGTCCCTCTTCGCCAACCTCGCTGCTCAAGCCACACAAGCAAGACTTCATGACAGACCTCATTTCCAGCCTATTGCTCCTCACCTCATTGAATTGTGAGAATGTCTCCTTGTATATTTCTATGAATTATTTAGTCTCAAAATGAGTTGATGGTTAATTGAGTGGTGCTTTAGATGAACAAACTAACCTTTGTTTTCTGTTCCAGGCACAGTCAAATCATTGCTGGACTGAACGCCTGCATGTGTGAGACGATAGTTGAAACCAGTTTGACTGCAGTTCTCCCTCTTCTCACTGAGCCAACCGCCCCTAAACTGCAACACTCAGCTGCTCATGTCTTGAACACTATTTGCCTCCAAAAGGCCCCTCAGCGATCTCTAGATCAGCTGTACACCTTGTTCACCACCAACATAAGTCATCTTCCGAAAGAGGTGAGAAAAAGTTTAAGAAATTGAACAATATTGTTCCATATTTTTTCAAATATATCAAAAGGAAAATACCTTACAAACTGGTTGGGGTTAGAATCTCTTGAAAAAGATTTGGTATGGCAATTTATGCTGTTAAAGCCCTGATATTGCTAACAGGGTCCCTCTCGAGATGTGTTGGAATAAATGTGAAAATGTATTGGCCTTGTTTTAATATTGGATGATGTCGTAGTTATTAGAGTTTAATGTAATAGGTAAAATCATTTTGACATTTGTATTGGCACCTATCGATAGAACAAGCATGGCCGTACAAAGGTGATTGAGTCTTAGTGGAAGTTGTGCACTAAGTTTGTATTGAGGATAATTGTTGTTATTTTGAATTGTTGACCTCCCCATAAATTTGTTCTGTTGTTTCTAGACTTTGAGCGTTGTATACTGCGCACTCGTTCGGTGTCTGCTGAGCTGGAAATGGGAGTCGGATGCCACTCGGGTGCAACTATTGGCTGGCCTGGTGGAAACTATGGCTCCCACCCCGAACAACCCCACTCAGCTACAAGATCTTTCACATGTTACAGCTATACTTTTACACGCTAAACCTGACACCAGCTCTGCCAAAAAGCTTCTATTTACAGCAGTGCAGGTAAACGAATGCTCGTGTGTCACAATAAGCTTGCTATCACTAGCTTTGATTTTCAAGCCATCTTGATTTTCTTGAGCTGAGTATCTTGTACCATTCAACCTTTTCCTGTACTTCTAGAGCCCCTGATTAGCTTCAATCTATGTAAAACAGACAATCTGTGAAATAACTGAAAGAAATTTTTTCCTAGGTTTTGAATCTCTGCTTGGTTACTTTTATACCTATAATTTTCCGAAAAGAGTAATTAGATTGTATCTTTCTTTGCCATTTGTGGCCTCCTTGGTCAAGAATTCAACACTGTTGCTGCCCAAAAAAAAGTCTTGTAGGTATAACTTACTTTTCATTGCTCTTGGATTGATTAAATGCATAATTGTGTTGTAAATGTAACTTCATCCATTTTACGAGTATATGAATACATATGTACTCACATGTAAATGCTTGAACTAAGGAAAGTACAAATCCCCATGTAGTGGATTTATATAGGTTTGACTTGGCGTAGGTAGACCAAGTCGGACATTTATATCCCGGTTATGCGGGTTGGTCTCCAGGCCACCCCCGCGAGGAATGCGGGTGGAGCTGCCAAGGTCAACTGGTTTTGCGGACTGAAAGGGGGGATAGTCCGTGTCACAGCCGCGTGGAGCGCTAGGCTCGCGTAGTAAGTGCTGGGTTCGATCAGTTTGGTACTGAGCCGTTTTGTAATATTCCGGCCTTAGATTTATATCTGAAAGGGGAATATGTTGAGCTTGGTTGAGGTACTGAAAAGTATCCTTCACTCTTTGTGCATTTGGAGTGTATTTGACACTCGGATCGGCCGAGTAAGCCTGCGTTGAATATCGTGGGTATTCGGACAGCTTGGTCGAATCGTAATGATCGGCTTCAGAGCGAGTCTGAAAGGTTTCCTCGATCTTTTGTACAGGCGAGGCTTGTTCGAAAGTTTCTCGAACGAATACGTCGGGCGAGAAGGCGATCCGGACGTGAGGGCCGCGCCTCGCGCTGTCGCTGGGTTCAGCCGACTCGCCGTGTGGCCGGTAGGGCGCACTACGTGGGCTACTCGGCCCAGCTTCGCCGTCGCCTTCCTCCCCTTGCAAGGGGAAGTAGGAAGGCCGGCGTTCCATCGAATTGATCGAGTTTTAGCTCGTTTCGATGCCTCTATGTGTGAAAAATAGAGGGTTTTGGAGGTGGACTCGCTTGCCAGAGCGTCTTTCCAATGCTCGGATGGCAGGGTCCTACCTCGTAGCCTTGAAAAAGGCTTCCTTAGACGGTAAATTAGAGCGGAGGAGCTGAGTAATTTACCGGCGTGCCCACAGCGGTCGATTACGAGCTTAAGGCTATGTAATCCGGGCGACACGGCTCGGAACGTCCCTCGGGCGTGCGAGCTAAAGAGAATATCGATAGCTGCACCGGGTGGCGTCCTAACAGATGAACTACGTTGGGCAATGAGCAGGATGAATAATCACTGGACTCGTAGATGCCAATGCGAGATCTGCGTGGAGAGAAGTACTGGCTTGTAGAAAGCAGTAGAAAATCGTTCTTGAGATGACTTCGTGTAGCAGAAGGTTCGTCAGCTTGGTGCGTGTAGAATTCTTCGTACTTCAGAGTGTGTCGTCGTCGAGAGCGGAGAGTGGAATGAAATGCCAGGCTCTGAGCGAGGTATTTATAACCAAAAAGTGGTGGCCACTTTATGGTTAGTATGCAAATTAGTTTCGTCAAATAATTTGGTACGATCAAACTAAGGTAAAACCCCCAATGGCGGACACACTAAGCCTAAATCCCAAATTCGTTCTTCCTTATTTTATTAAGTTAGTTCCATTTTCAACTTCTGAGGGTGTGATTGGGACCACAAATTACTTATCTTTCTCCTTAATAGCTGGAAATTCAATAAACGTTATTACAATATCGAATAATTGAGAATTTTCGATAAGGGGTATGTGCACCAATTGCGGACATGGCAAAAATCATTGAGCTCCTAATGCGGACGTTTGAAATCCTAAGGCGGACAGGTGCAAGTATTACTTAATTATTACATATTTCACTTCTACAAGAACGAAAATAGGCACTTTACAGGGGGTTAATGGGTACATCAAGTAGGTACCCACATTCTAGTAACAAAAATAATGATTTATTGATATAATTTCTTACATTCTAGTTAACTTTCACAATTTTACTAGATTTCATACCACAGCCTAGTTCGTATTGTATTATAAACTAGCTGGTTTACCCTTGCGTTGCACAGGTTGACTTGAACATTATCAAATAGCCTGTGACCCAAGTTAAAGTAATTCTGATAGATTCGCCCGCTCAGATCCCCAGTTGGTTCAGTGACGTTCAAAACGATTTAACACCCTCCCCCCTCCCCACAACACTGGGTCAGATTTCAAAAATTTGAAAAAATTAGTCTTTGACTTGAATTAGAGTAATCCAAACATATCCGACAATCAAATCCCCAATTCGTTCAGTGGTGACAAAGATACCATATTTATCTCCCCCCCCCCCCCCCCCCCACCTCCCCTAAAATACTCCCTTCTATGGGTTTTGAAAATTTTCAAGTAGCCAGTGATTCAAGTTAGGATACTCCAAACATATTCGACAACTCAGATCCCCAGTTCGTTCAGTGATTTTCGAAACGCATTAACTCCCCCACCCCCTCCCCCTCCATTGTGGGTCAGAGTTGAAAAATTTGAAGAAAGTAGTCTTTGATTTCAATTGGAGTAATCCAAACATACTAGACAATCAAATCCCCAGTTTGTTCAGTTATGACAAAGATACCCCATTGCCCCTCCTCTCCTAAACCACCCCCTATGGGGCAGATTTGAAATTCGACCTCGTGAATAATGTCCCAATGTGAATAACGACACATTCTGATTTTAAATTAGGTTGGTAAAAATATATTAGATTAAATTGCCCAATACGAGCGAAAATACCCACTCGTTGGCTCTATTTTTTCGAGGGACCAATCGTGAACATCAACCAAATCCAATCCCGGACACCCCTCTCCAATTGCGGACATCCATAAACTCCAGTCCCGGACACCCCTGTCCAACTTTGGACCGACATATTATAACTTACAGGGGCGAATTCCTCCATTTTACACAGTCCAGAATAAGCTGATCTACGTTAAAAAATCTTCCTAACAAAAAAATCATACTTGATCCAAAGGCGGACAGGAGTGTCCGGGATTGGGGTATACTGCAAATTCATTAACCCAATAGCGGACACCCTTTTATTCCCGCAAAACGTGACGTTTCTTGAAAAATTGCACTATAAACTCGTTCTACAGATGTTCAAGAATACAATGAACACCACTATTACGGAAAGTAATGAAAAATACCATGTACATATCTTAATCTTGAAGGCATCTTCGTAGTTCGAACTGCTAAGAACAGTCGCCCTCAGAACTGTAAAATCACCTGTTCACTTCACCGAGTAACGCGACGCTTTTGTTCGGCTTATTAACGGCTGGCCTTCCGATCACATGTTGGAAATATACTGCAGAAGGCTTAAAACACGCGAGAACCGCATAGGAAAGATAGAAGTCTTATTATTCAATAAAATAGAAGCGACTGTCCACCATTGGGTACCTGTCCGTCTTTGGGGGTTTTACCTTAGCTTCGGATTGGCTCGCTTAATTTCATAAATTCGACTGTGCAATCTCATTGGTTCGCACAGTGTTTTCTCAGTATCTGTGCATATGATAGCTGAGTTGGTCTTCCGAGGTGGTTTCCCTGCGTCCGTCGCTTTGACGGGGTCCCCGGGGGTGGCTGAACGACCTTGAGTTTTCCTGTTTGAGGTTCCTCATTCAAGGCGACTTGTTTCGAGATGTTTGTCGCATCTCTCTCGCCCAGTAAATGTTTGGGGAGGTCGCCTTGCGTGTTCTCCTTCAAGGCAACCTGTCTCGATATGTTTGTCGCATCTCTCTCGCCCAGTAAATGTTTGGGGAGGTCGCCTTGCGTGTTATTCTTTAATATTTCACTTTTGGGAGAGAATTTAGTATTTTCTCTCTGGTGAAATATTTTGTTTGACGGAGTTATAATTCGACGTCTTGTAAATATTTTTGTGTTGTATCTACCTCTTTTTGGTAGCCCTGAAAAGGGCTGTTGACAAGAGGGGGTGGATTTCACCACAGGGGCCCTCCCAAGACGTCGTGTTAATAACGACGACGCCGGTTGGGGTAATTCGCTCACACGGCACAACCTCTGTATGACTCCATTCAGTCAAACAAAAAAAATGACAGAACACCTATCGAATGGACATCAGAGAGAGAAAAAGCTTTCAACAGCTTAAAGCAAGCAATGATCAAAGCAACATTGCATAACATTGCTCACCCACACCCTACGGCGGAGTGGAGATTAGTCTGTGACGCGTCCGACACACACATCGGAGTGGCACTAGAACAAGAAATTACAGACAAACATGGCTCGAAATCGTACCAACCATTGGGATTTTTCAGTAAAGAAATTCCAGAACAATGGAAGAACAAAGCATCGTTTGACAAGGAAATGTTCGCCGTTTACCAAGCGTGCATTCACTGGCACAACGACTTGGACGGCAGATCTTTCCATATTTGTTCAGATCACAAGCCTCTGCTAGGCACGATGCTTAAGAAGAATGCACATTTTTCTAAAATGAGACTAAGATGGCTAACGTACATCTCTCAAATGACGAGTGACATTCGTCATATTTCCGGAGAGAGCAACGTCGTCGCCGACGCACTCTCCAGACCCTTCGATCCGGTTGAAATTCAAACGAAATCGATTTCAACCCAGACGGACGAGGGTCCACCCATAGCCGAAATTTCGAAAATTACGGCTGCAATAGAATGCAATCTTCTACTGCACATTTCAAATTCACAAATTCGTTCTCCCCCTACCGCGGAGGACAAATTGAAACTCACACGAGTTGAATTCTCTCAAGGAGAAATTTGGTGTAACCTAGACTTAGGACACCCTAGACCTTATATTCCAAACGAAATAAGGGAAGAAATAATAAGCCAAATTCACAATTTGGGACACCCAGGTATACACTCTACAGTGTATAAAGTTAAACAACGATATTTTTGGCACGGACTACGTGCAGATGTCTCAAATGTACGCCTTTTGAAGCTACCCAAATATTGATAAAGGCATTTGTGATTGTGGTTGTTTCGATGTTGTTAAGAGGGACTGCCTCTAGCCAACCCGTTGCTCTATCAACCATCATCAAAATGTAACGTTTCCCTCCTTTAGCTAAAGGTAAGGGTCCGGTAATATCAACGTGTACGTGTGAAAATTTGTTTGCCGTCTCAAATTCGGAGTAACCCGGTTATGCGGGATATTGCCTACCGTCGATTTCCTAGGTTTCACTATCTCGAAGGAAGGAATAATTCCTAAACGAGACAAAATAGAAGCCATAGAACAATTTCCTAGGCCAGTAGACGTACGAAGTCTACGCAGATTCCTAGGTATGTGTGGTTTCTACCGAGCATGCTCGAGCAAATTCGCTCACACGGCACAACCTCTGTATGACTCCATTCAGTCAAACAAAAAAAATGACAGAACACCTATCGAATGGACATCAGAGAGAGAAAAAGCTTTCAACAGCTTAAAGCAAGCAATGATCAAAGCAACATTGCATAACATTGCTCACCCACACCCTACGGCGGAGTGGAGATTAGTCTGTGACGCGTCCGACACACACATCGGAGTGGCACTAGAACAAGAAATTACAGACAAACATGGCTCGAAATCGTACCAACCATTGGGATTTTTCAGTAAAGAAATTCCAGAACAATGGAAGAACAAAGCATCGTTTGACAAGGAAATGTTCGCCGTTTACCAAGCGTGCATTCACTGGCACAACGACTTGGACGGCAGATCTTTCCATATTTGTTCAGATCACAAGCCTCTGCTAGGCACGATGCTTAAGAAGAATGCACATTTTTCTAAAATGAGACTAAGATGGCTAACGTACATCTCTCAAATGACGAGTGACATTCGTCATATTTCCGGAGAGAGCAACGTCGTCGCCGACGCACTCTCCAGACCCTTCGATCCGGTTGAAATTCAAACGAAATCGATTTCAACACAGACGAACGAGGGTCCACCCATAGCTGAAATTTCGAAAATTACGGCTGCAATAGAATGCAATTTTCTACTGCACATTTCAAATTCACAAATTCGCTCTCCCCCTACCGCGGAGGACAAATTGAAACTCACACGAGTTGAATTCTCTCAAGGAGAAATTTGGTGTAACCTAGACCTAGGACACCCTAGACCTTATATTCCAAACGAAATAAGGGAAGAAATAATAAGCCAAATTCACAATTTGGGACACCCAGGTATACACTCTACAGTGTATAAAGTTAAACAACGATATTTTTGGCACGGACTACGTGCAGATGTCTCAAACTGGGTCCGAGCGTGCGAAACTTGCCAACGAGCAAAAATCACGCGCTCCGTGAAGCTCCCTTACTCCGAATTTGAAACGGCAAACAAATTTTCACACGTACACGTGGATATTACCGGACCCTTACCTTTAGCAAAAGGAGGGAAACGTTACATTTTGATGATGGTTGATAGAGCAACGGGTTGGCTAGAGGCAGTCCCTCTTAACAACATCGAAACAACCACAATCACAAATGCCTTTATCAATATTTGGGTAGCTTCAAAGGGCGTACCTAAATACATCACAAGTGATCAGGGCACCCAATTTGAATCAGATCTGTTCAATTCCATTATGGAACGTCTCGGAGTAAAACATACTCACACGTTACCATACAAACCATCAACAAACGGTATGGTAGAACGCAGAAACAGATCTTTGAAAGAAGCTCTCAAAGCTCAAAACGAGAATTGGCTCGATGCACTTCCCAAAGTTCTACTCGCCATGCGTACGGCAGTAGACCCGGCGACCGAAACTACGCCTTTCCAAAAAGTTTACGGGATTGACGTACCACTCCCAGGAGACATTTTCGTAACGTCTACGAACCTTTCGGAACCTCTTTTCTTCCGACCTACGCATATTAAACATAATAATACGAAATATGCCGTAAACATGCCCAAAAATTTGGATACATGTACTCATGTCTATATCAGAGTGCCCACACAGCTCACCTCTCTGCAATGTCCTTACACGGGACCATTCAAAGTGGTTAAACGAGATAAGTTTTCGGTTACTGTGCAAATTGGCGAACATACTAAGAAAGTTCCCAAACAGCAAATCAAGCCAGCTTATACTCTACACTCGGAAGAAGCTGTATCGCAAGGACAATCTGTGTCACAAAATCAGACAGAAAATAAGGAGAAAACTCCCCGGAAATCCGCCAGAGGGCGCGTTCCTTCTACCAAATTTGACGAAAAGTGGGTGACTGCGCTCAAAACAGGCCACGCCCATTTTTCTCGGGTAGGAACAGTGGGAGGTATAAATATGGAGCACCCCACAGCCAGAGATCATACCAATCTCAACCATGGCAGCCTCCAACTCTCCTATGCTGACAGAAGAAGTAGAGGAGTTCCTCCTCGCAGAGGAAACCCTCCCTGCACCGCTCGAACCGCTCCCGCCTTCGCCGAGGAAAGAGGAGAAGCCGGCGAACGCTCCCACAGAGGTGGTTTGGACGAGGCCCCGGCCCTTCCAGCCACCAGCTCCACCCGCCCAGCCGCTGCCTACGCCTCCGCCCGCTCACCAGCTACCAGCGGTACCCAGACAGTGGATATCCTCGGGCGACGTGCCGGTTCCTCGCTGGGAGGAAATGAGCACTGCGGGGTGGTCAGAGCCAAGCACCTCCCGGGCTCCTCCGCAACAGCCCAGCCGCGGCCGCGGGCCAAACCCTCGCGGGTTTGGTTCCCGTCGGCAGAGCTCGGGCCGGCCACGGCCGCCCCGCGGCGCTCGTCGAAACCGACGAGGCCGGGGCGCACCACAGGGACGGGACGCGAGGCATGCACCTCCTCCTCCGCCCCAACTGGCGAGGTTCTCCTACGGAGAGTTCCGAGTAGACCTCCCAGTTCTCCCCCATCGGCGTCGTCGTTGATAACGCGACGTCTTGGGGAGGCCCCTGTGGTGAAATCCACCACCTCTTTTCAACAGCCCTTTTCAGGGCTACCAAAAAGAGGTAGGCACACCACAAAAATATTTATAAGACGTCGAGTTACAACTCCGTCAAACAAAATATTTCACCAGAGAGAAAATACTAAATTCTCTCCCAAAAGTGAAATATTAAAGAATAACACGCAAGGCAACCTCACCAAACATTTACTGGGCGAGAGAGATGCGACAAACATCTCGAAACAAGTCGCCTTGAATGAGAACACGCAAGGCGACCTCCCCAAACATTTACTGGGCGAGAGAGATGCGACAAACATCTCGAAACAAGTCACCTTGAATGAGAACACGCAAGGCGACCTCCCCAAACATTTACTGGGCGAGAGAGATGCGACAAAAAGCTCAAAACAAGTCGCCTTGAATGAGAAACCTCAAACAGGAAAACTCAAGGTCGTTCAGCCACCCCCGGGGACCCCGTCAAAGCAACGGACGCAGGGAAACCACCTCGGAAGACCAACTCAGCTATCATATGCACAGATACTGGGAAAACACTGTGCGAACCAATGAGATTGCACAGTCGAATTTACGAAATTGAGCGAGCCAATCCGAAGCTAGTTTGATCGTACCAAATTAGTTGACGAAACTAATTTGCATACTAACCATAAAGTGGACACCACTTTTTGTTATAAATACCTCGTTCAGAGCCTGGCATTTCATTCCACTCTCCGCTCTCGACGACGACACACTCTGAAGTACGAAGAATTCTACACGCACCAAGCTGACGAACCTTCTGCTACACGAAGTCATCTCAAGAACGATTTTTTACTGCTTTCTACAAGCCAGTCCTCCTCTCCACGCAGATCTCGCATTGGCATCTACGAGTCCAGTGATTATTCATCCTGCTCATTGCCCAACGTAGTTCATCTGTTAGGACGCCACCCGGTGCAGCTATCGATATTCTCTTTAGCTCGCACGCCCGAGGGACGTTCCGAGCCGTGTCGCCCGGATTACATAGCCTTAAGCTCGTAATCGACCGCTGTGGGCACGCCGGTAAATTACTCAGCTCCTCCGCTCTAATTTACCGTCTCAGGAAGCCTTTTTCAAGGCTACGAGGTAGGACCCTGCCATCTGAGCATTGGAAAGACGCTCTGGCAAGCGAGTCCACCTCCAAAACCCTCTATTTTTCACACATAGAGGCATCGAAACGAGCTAAAACTCGATCAATTCGATGGAACGCCGGCCTTCCTACTTCCCCTTGCAAGGGGAGGAAGGCGACGGCGAAGCTGGGCCGAGTAGCCCACGTAGTGCGCCCTACCGGCCACACGGCGAGTCCGCTGAACCCAGCGACAGCGCAAGGCACGGCCCTCACGTCCGAATCGCCCTCTCGCCCGACGTATTCGTTCGAGAAACTTTCGAACAAGCCTCGCCTATACAAAAGATCGAGGAAACTTTTCAGACTCGCTCTGAAGCCGATCATTACGATTCGACTAAGCTGTCCGAATACCCACGATATTCGACGCAGGCTTACTCGGCCGATCCGAGTGTCAAATACACTCCAAATGCACAAAAAGCGAAGGATACTTTTCAGTACCTCAACCAAGCTCAACATATTCCCCTTTCAGATATAAATCTAAGGCCGGAATATTACAAAACGGCTCAGTACCAAACTGATCGAACCCAGCACTTATTGCGCGAGCCTAGCGCTCCGCGCGGCTGCGACACGGACTATCCCCCCTTTCAGTCCGCGAAACCAGTTGACCTTGGCGGTTCCACCCGCATTCCTCGCGGGGGTGGCCCAGAGACCAACCCGCATAACCGGGATATAAATGTCCGACTTGGCCTACCTATGCCAAGTCAAACTTATATAAATCCACTACAAATGGTGACCCCGACGTGATATTGTCTACCGGGATAACCGGGATAACCCGCATAACCGGGATATAAATGTCCGACTTGGTCTACCTACGCCAAGTCAAACCTATATAAATCCACTACAAATGGTGACCCCGACGTGAGGGCCGCGCCTCGCGCTGTCGCTGGGTTCAGCCGACTCGCCGTGTGGCCGGTAGGGCGCACTACGTGGGCTACTCGGCCCAGCTTCGCCGTCGCCTTCCTCCCCTTGCAAGGGGAAGTAGGAAGGCCGGCGTTCCATCGAATTGATCGAGTTTTAGCTCGTTTCGATGCCTCTATGTGTGAAAAATAGAGGGTTTTGGAGGTGGACTCGCTTGCCAGAGCGTCTTTCCAATGCTCGGATGGCAGGGTCCTACCTCGTAGCCTTGAAAAAGGCTTCCTTAGACGGTAAATTAGAGTGGAGGAGCTGAGTAATTTACCGGCGTGCCCACAGCGGTCGATTACGAGCTTAAGGCTATGTAATCCGGGCGACACGGCTCGGAACGTCCCTCGGGCGTGCGAGCTAAAGAGAATATCGATAGCTGCACCGGGTGGCGTCCTAACAGATGAACTACGTTGGGCAATGAGCAGGATGAATAATCACTGGACTCGTAGATGCCAATGCGAGATCTGCGTGGAGAGAAGTACTGGCTTGTAGAAAGCAGTAGAAAATCGTTCTTGAGATGACTTCGTGTAGCAGAAGGTTCGTCAGCTTGGTGCGTGTAGAATTCTTCGTACTTCAGAGTGTGTCGTCGTCGAGAGCGGAGAGTGGAATGAAATGCCAGGCTCTGAGCGAGGTATTTATAACCAAAAAGTGGTGGCCACTTTATGGTTAGTATGCAAATTAGTTTCGTCAAATAATTTGGTACGATCAAACTAGCTTCGGATTGGCTCGCTTAATTTCATAAATTCGACTGTGCAATCTCATTGGTTCGCACAGTGTTTTCTCAGTATCTGTGCATATGATAGCTGAGTTGGTCTTCCGAGGTGGTTTCCCTGCGTCCGTCGCTTTGACGGGGTCCCCGGGGGTGGCTGAACGACCTTGAGTTTTCCTGTTTGAGGTTTCTCATTCAAGGCGACTTGTTTCGAGATGTTTGTCGCATCTCTCTCGCCCAGTAAATGTTTGGGGAGGTCGCCTTGCGTGTTCTCATTCAAGGCGACTTGTTACGAGATGTTTGTCGCATCTCTCTCGCCCAGTAAATGTTTGGGGAGGTCGCCTTGCGTGTTATTCTTTAATATTTCACTTTTGGGAGAGAATTTAGTATTTTCTCTCTGGTGAAATATTTTGTTTGACGGAGTTATAATTCGACGTCTTGTAAATATTTTTGTGTTGTATCTACCTCTTTTTGGTAGCCCTGAAAAGGGCTGTTGACAAGAGGGGGTGGATTTCACCACACCCCAGAACTCAGCTTTCTGCTTACATATTACCAGTAACTCTTGGGTTGGCTGCTTAGTAATCAATATTGATCTCCTTCACAGCCTGTTCTACAGCAAGTTCTCAACGATTTTCCTCGGGTGCTAAAAACAAAGCCAGAGCACTGCAACACCATGCTGACTCTGTTCCTGGAGGCCTTCAGAACTCTTCAACACCAAATGGGCGCACAGTTCACTCAAAGAGCTGTTCACACCTTCATCAGTTCCTTCACCCAGTGAGTACTACTTACCTTCTGGTTTATTATTTTGAATAATAAACCTTTGTTTGAACAAAAAAATTGTTGGTTTACAGTTCAAGATACGTATATTCCAATAATCGAATTAAATAAATGATAAAACTCCATCCATCCACCGTCAAACGTTTTCTTCACAACGACTGAACTAAAGTTTACGTAATTTGTGTGAAAAAATCACATAGCCTGGAATGTGCTTGAAATCTGTGTGCACCCATAAAGCAATATCCGCCTTCTGCACATTGATAGTTGACCTAATTGGATTCGCAACCATGTCCACTGTACTAAAAAGCTGTTTTATTAAGTTGACCATTAATTTGGAATTTTGGTAACTATGATAACTAAGGACATTACCATCTGCAATGGCCATTGCGAAATTTCTAGATCATACCTGATTTGGAATCCGTAAACCACTGCTACGTTTGTATCTATTCTGTAGATATTCATGACATTCTGAGTCGTATACTTTTGCCAGACCTAGCATTATAGTTCAACAGTATTTTCAGTCTTGAGTCCACTATTGCTGTCTTAAGGTACTCCTCAAGTACGGATACATTGATATGTACCTGACAGTCCATTTGTAGTGACACTACAATATGGACAAACATATTAGTCCAGTCAAAACAAGGTTTAACCTCCTAAAAAATCCGAAAGTTTTGAAACTTCGCACACTTATTTAAAGGTACCTAGGGATGAATATACCAAAAGTCCTCATGAATATGAGGCGAGCTCTAGCGGCAATTAGCGAAAACAGGTCACTTTTTTTGGTTTTTTGTTAATATCTCGAGAACCTTTGGTCGGAGGTAAAAGTGTACCGTATACATAATTGAAGCTTAATTAATTTGCAACAGAAATGATTATATACATTTTTCTTGTATTCCTAATGGTTACCAAGTTATAGGGCGTTAAATGACAGCGTCTTTGGAAAAATCGCGCTAGCGCGGTAAAATAATTGGCATTTCTTATAATAGTTTACAATGTTTTACCACTTTTTTTTTGTATACCAAGGATGTTTGATGAGATAAACTTTACAGCTTTGTATAAAAGGAAAGACATGATGTATATTAAACAATGAAATACATGAACAAAAAATGCTGGGGACATTCCAAGAAAAATTGTGTGCAGAAAAATCAACCAACTCTTGATTGTTTTTTGGTAGAAGGCTCTGCAATCTGCTCATCTTGGTCTGCTTCTGAATTTGCAACCTGAAACGCAGTAAGAAGAGGTAAATGTGCATGAGATGATGATGTGATAGAACCATTATACGGCTAAGAACATGTAGGTAAGAGAAAGTAGGTAGGTAAGCAAGCAGAAAAACAACGTATGAACATGACGACCAATTCATGTATACTGTTGCAAGGTATCAATAAAAACATATTAAAAAAAAATACAAAAGTGCAATCTCACCTGACTTCTGGCTGTCTCTGTTTCTTCGAGGTTTATGACATCGGGATCATCAGGGTCATCAAAGTCTTCTTCGAGGGTGGAAGTAACACCATTCAAGCATTCGCCATGGCAGTTGTGACAAACGCTTGTACACATTATTCCTGACTTTCGACAACCACATCTGTTCCCACATCCAACTGTACGTTAGCAACAAATGAGGTTGAGGACAGCTTCAGGTGCTGCTGGATCCTCTGTTGTCACAGTGATCAGCCGATTGCTTTCCAACTTCCAACCCCACTGTACAGGAGGAAGTTCATTCCCAAGCCAAAATTGAGTTTGGTGGTACACTCGAATCGCGTGCTTTCTTACTGCTCTTTCTGTGGGTTGCAGAGCAGAAAGGTCGGGTTTAGCATTAGATACAGACTTGGTGAAAGCATTATACCGGTGCATGTTAAGAGAGGTTTTCTTCCTGGGTGCATTGTACAATGCCAGGAATATTTTGTTTCCAGCAGCAGCTACAGCCTCACAGGATGAATTCGGGCTGTTAAATATACCTTGCAGTTCAACTAGCTTCTTGAACAATTTGAAACAGGAGAGTTTCCCTTTTAGATATGCAGCCGAAGCTGTATCACATCCGCTGAACGCATGCACAAGAAGTATGCTGTCCTTCATTCTCAAAGTGTGCAGTGTGTGAATATACTTTCCTTCCTACTTTGCCATGGCTTGATTTCACTAATAATATATTTTGTTCAGATGGAGTTAAGGCCATGAGGAGAATAATAAGATCTACATCTTAACCGACTATTGCTACTTTGTCCGCATTCCTGCCTCCTCAAATAAAGACAGCGGGTACGGGGCAAGCTCATGCTGTAAGTAGAACTTCAAATCCTCATCACTCTGCTTGTTGATGGCAATCCTCTGAAAGATTGTGAAAGGGTTGATAACCACCAGGTGCAGCAAGACAGCACGTATTTCGAGTGTACCACCAAACTCAATTTTGGCTTGGGAATGAACTTCCTCCTATACAGAGGGGTTGGAAGTTGGAAAGCGATCGGCTGATCACTGTGACAACAGAGGATCCAGCAGCACCTGAAGCTGTCCTCAACCTCATTTGTTGCAAAGGTACAGAGGGATGTGGGAACGGGGAACCGGCTATTCCTTCCCGTCAAAGTGAAAGTTAGACCTTACGACCCAAGGGAGATGGCGATTCCTACCGGTGTGAGGCCGGCCAGTGAGCCGAGATTCGGCGATTCCTTCCCCTCCAATTTCAAACGAAACTTTCGTTCACCTCATCCCCGCATATTTAGTTTCGTAGATCGTTTAATAGCTTTTCAAACCGAAATCCAACCACTCCAACCATGATCAACAAACTCCCAAGAGTCAGAAAAAAAAAGATCCGGTAACTCATCGCTTGGCAAACTCCCGACGATGACCCTTACCAATTTGGGATGCCAAATCGCCATTCTTTTTGGAGGTCGGGAAGGAATCGCCGGTCCCCGGTGGGAACAGATGTGGTTGTCGAAAGTCAGGAATAATGTGTACAAGTGTTTGTCACAACTGCCATGGCGAATGCTTGAATGGTGTTACTTCCACCCTCGAAGAAGACTTTGACGACCCTGATGATCCCGATGTCATAAACCTTGAAGAAACAGAGACAGCCAGAAGTCAGGTGAGATTGCACTTTTGTATTTTTTTTTTAAATATGTTTTTATTGATACCTTGCAATAGTATACATGAATCGGTCGTAATGTTCATACGTTGTTTTTCTGTTGGCTTACCTACTTTCCCTTACCTACATGTTCTTATCCGTATAATGGTTCTCTCACATCATCACCTCATGCATATTTACCTCTTGTTACTGTGTTTCAGGTTGCAAATTCAGAAGCAGACCAAGATGAGCAGATTGCAGAGCCTTCTACCAAAAAACAATCAAGAGTTGGTTGATTTTTCTGCACACAATTTTTCTTGGAATGTCCCCAGCATTTTTTGTTCATGTATTTCATTGTTTAATATACATCATGTCTTTCTTTTTATACAAAGCTGTAAAGTTTATCTCATCAATCATCTTTGGTATACCAAAAAAAAGTGTTAAACCGTTGTAAACTACTATAAGAAATGCTACATACTGTACCGCGCTAGCGCGATTTTTCAAATGACGCTATCATTTAACGCCCTATAACTTGGTAACCATTAGGAATACAAGAAAAATGTATATAATCATTTCTGTTGCAAATTAATTAAGCTTCAATTATGTATACGGCACACTTTTACCTCCGACCAAAGGTTCTCGAGATATTAACAAAAAACCAAAAAAAGTGACCTGTTTTCGCTAATTGCCGCTAGAGCTCGCCTCATATTCATGAGGACTTTTGGTATATTCATCCCTAGGTACCTTTAAATAAGTGTGCGAAGTTTCGAAACTTTCGGATTTTTTAGGAGGTTGGGTCATTTTTTTAGGTTTTTTGACTGGACTATATGTGTGGGCGGTGCCCAGCAACAGAAATGCGGGGACTCGTGTTTTCGTTTTACAAAAGATGTTTTTGTGTGTAGGTTTATATTAAAATATTGACTGTTTTGCCTACTTCGTAATTCCTTACATTGGCGCTGCGGACAGGGCCTACCTAATTTGCCAGTCAAATTTCAAAACCTGCAGTCAACCAGAAAGAGGTGTGGAAAACCTGCAGTCAACGCGGATTTATATTCGGGAGGAAGAGCTTAACATTTTATGAAAAAAAAATTTCGGAAAATTCGGGAAAATGGTCGGGAAAACCCCAAAAAACTGAGATTTTATACTTCAAAACCTGCAGTCAACCAGAAAGAGGTGTGGAAAACCTGCAGTCAACGTAGATTTATATTCGGGAGGAAGAGCTTAACATTTTATGAAAAAAAAATTTCGGAAAAATGGTCGGGAAAACCCCAAAAACTGAGATTTTATACTTCAGAACCTGAAGTCAACCTGAAAGAGGTGTGGAAAACATGCAGTCAACGAGGATTTATATGCGGGAGGAAGAACTAAATATTTTATAAAAAAAAATTTCGGAAAATTCGGGAAAATGGTAGGAAAAACCCCAAAAAACTGAGATTTTAAACTTAAAAACCTGCAGCCAACCAGAAAGAGGTGTGGAAAACCTGCAGTCAACGTAGATTTATATTCGGAAGGAGAAGCTAAACATTTTATGAAAAAAAAAAAATTCGGAAAAATGGTCGGGAAAACCCCAAAAACTGAGATTTTATACTTCAAAACCTGCAGTCAACCAGAAAGAGGTGTGGAAAACCTGCAGTCAACGCGGATTTATATTCGGGAGGAAGAGCTTAACATTTTGAGGAAAAAAAATTTCGGAAAATTTGGGAAAATGGTCGGGGAAACCCATAAAAACTGAGATTTTACACTTCAAAACCTGCAGTCAACCAGAAAGAGGTGTGAAAAACCAGCAGTCAACGCGGATTTATATGTGGGAGGAAGAGCTTAACATTTTATGGACAAAAAATTTCGGAAAATTCGGGAAAATGGTCGGGAAAACCCCAAAAAACTGAGATTTTATACTTCAAAACCTGCAGTCAACCAGAAAGAGGTGTGGAAAACCTGCAGTCAACGTAGATTTATATTCGGGAGGAAGAGTTTAACATTTTGAGGAAAAAAAATTTCGGAAAATTCGGGAAAATGGTCGGGAAAACCCCAAAAAACTGAGATTTTATACTTCAAAACCTGCAGTCAACCAGAAAGAGATGTGGAAAACCTGCAGTCAACGCGGATTTATATTCGGGAGGAAGAGCTTAACATTTTATGAAAAAAAAATTTCGGAAAATTCGGGAAAATGGTCGGGAAAACCCCAAAAAACTGAGATTTTATACTTCAAAACCTGCAGTCAACCAGAAAGAGGTGTGGAAAACCTGCAGTCAACGTAGATTTATATTCGGAAGGAGAAGCTTAACATTTTGAGGAAAAAAAATTTCGGAAAATTCGGAAAAATGGTCGGGAAAACCCCAAAAAACTGAGATTTTATACTTCAAAACCTGCAGTCAACCAGAAAGAGATGTGGAAAACCTGCAGTCAACGCGGATTTATATTCGGGAGGAAGAGCTTAACATTTTATGGAAAAAAAATTTCGGAAAATGGTCGGGAAAACCCCGAAGAACTGAGATTTTATACTTCAAAACCTGCAGTCAACCAGAAAGAGGTGTGGAAAACCTGCAGTCAACGCGGATTTATATTCGGGAGGAAGAGCTCAACATTTTATGAAAAAAAAAAAAATTTCGGAAAATTCGGGAAAATGGTCGGGAAAACCCCAAAAAACTGAGATTTTATACTTCAAAACCTGCAGGTTGACTGCAGGTATTGAAGTATAAAATCTCAGTTTTTTGGGGTTTTCCCGACCATTTTCCCGATTTTTCCGAAATTTTTTTTCCATAAAATGTTAAGCTCTTCCTCCCGAATATAAATCCGCGTTGACTGCAGGTTTTCCACATCTCTTTCTGGTTGACTGCAGGTTTTGAAGTATAAAATCTCAGTTTTTTGGGGTTTTCCCGACCATTTTTCCGAATTTTCCGAAATTTTTTTTCCATAAAATGTTAAGCTCTTCCTCCCGAATATAAATCCGCGTTGACTGCAGGTTTTCCACACCTCTTTCTGGTTGACTGCAGGTTTTGAAATTTGACTGGCAAATTAGGAACCTCCCTGCGGACAGGATGTCAAGAAAAACAAGAAAGGTGAAGAGGCAACAGTCTTTTGAGGATACTTCAGACGAGGAGACCTTGGTAAGCAGGGACATTGCTAAAATCGTTAATAGTTTTCGGTTCAGCTCGTATGATGAAGAGACAGAGAGATGGGATTACTATATAAAACGTTTTGAGATTGAGTTAAACCGCCGTACTTATGGGATTGTCTTGCCCGACGAAGTTAAAACTATGCTTTTACTTTCAGTAGTAGGACCCGGGCCATTTAAAATCTTGGTGGACCATTTTCGGCCAAAAAACGTTGAAGAGATGCCGTACAATGACTTGCGGGAAGTATTATCGAAGTTTTATGTGAAATCTACGTGCATTTTTGCGGAACGACGAGCATTTATGAGCTGCGTTAGACAAGAGGGGGAGTCAATAGCTCGTTTTGTGAATTCGCTGCGAACACTCTCGGGTACTTGTGACTTTGGGAGCTCGCTGGAAGAACGACTAAGAGATCAGTTAGTCATGGGTATAGCTGATGAGAGGTGGCAAGAAGAGCTAATTCGGTTGCACCCGTCAAATGAAGCTACGTTCGCGGAGGTTGAAGCTTCCGCCCGGAACTTGGAGAGGGCAGGAGAGCAGAGGAAAATGCTAAACTGGGATAGCTTGGACCGAAATGGATCAGCTTCATCTAGGGTGAATCAGCTAAAAGGACAAAAGATAAATACAGGGGGCCCATCCAGAGGTACGAAGAGGTTGGATGCAAATAAACAATGTCTCAATTGTGGGTTCGAAAAACACGATGAGCCGGGAAAGTGCCCAGCGAAAGGAAAAATTTGTAGCGCATGTCAAAAAGAGCATCACTTTGCTAGAGTGTGCGTTACAAAAAACAGGGCCACCATTGTTAAATCAAACAAACTGGAGGATAGAAGACATGTAAGACAAATTCAAAAATTAGATTGTGGGAAAGAGTATGAGACACCCTTATCTGGGTGTCTCACTCTCTCACTCTCACACTCAGTGAACGTCTGAATGCTATTGAAGAGGTATTAAAGAGACTGATGGCTGCGGGTATCAAAACACAGGAATCCAAATGTAAATGGTTACAAAAAGAAGTGAAGTACCTAGGGCACGTTATTGACGGGGAGGGAATCCATCCGGCAAACGATCACATCACTGCAATTAGCCAAATGCCGGCTCCGAAAAACGCAGCTGAATTGAAGTCATTTCTTGGTTCGGTAAACTACTACGGAAGGTTTATTAAAAACCTGCAACAGACGAGCACTCCACTTCACAGACTGACTAGGAAAGGTGTGCACTGGACTTGGGATTCAGAGTGTAGGGATGCTTTCGAAGCTTTGAAGAAACAAATTTCAAGTATAGATACGCTAACACATTACTCTCTTGATTTACCATTAGTAATTACAACAGATGCGAGTCTAAATGGACTTGGGGCTGTATTGTTCCATCGGATGCCAAATGGAGAGGAACGTCCAGTTGCATTTGCCTCGAGGGTGCTCAAATCATCAGAACAAAATTACTCTGCTCTGGATAGGGAAGCGCTTGGGATCATTTTTGCATTGAAGAAGTTTGATCAGTATATCAGAGGCAGGAAGTTCATCCTAAAAACTGACCACAAACCACTCATGCAGATTTTATCAGAGGATAAAGAAGTGCCGAAACTTGCAGCGAATAGACTAATTAGGTGGGCCATTATATTAAGAAGTTACGACTATTGTATTGAATACATAAATGGAAAGGACAATGCACCAGCTGATGCTTTATCAAGACTTCCGTTGCGTACTGTTGAACCCACTGGGCTTGAAAAGATGGGGGATTCAAAGAGAGCTCATCTGTTACATTTGCGTCTTCAAGACACACCAGTAACGACTACAGAACTGAAAAAGGCCATTGCTGAGGATCAACATATACAGAAACTTTGTCGTTACGTGACGGTTGGTTGGCCAGAGAAAAAAGACGTAGAATGTGAAATCTTCCCTTATTTTGAAAAACGGAACGAGATTTCAATTGAAGAAAATATTGTCATGTGTAATGGAAGGATTATAGTTCCCCGTGCCATTAAACCGGCATTTTTGGCCATGCTACACATTGGACACCCAGATATCAGAGCAATGAAGGATATTGCATTCCTTCACTGTTGGTGGCCAGGTATAAATCTCGACATCGAACGTTACGCAAAAGACTGTCATCCTTGTCAACAAACAAGGGCAAAGCCCGAAGAACTACCAGTGTACTCTTGGAATGTACCATCCCACCCTTGGTCGAGAATTCATGCGGATTTCGCTGGACCTTTCGAAGGGTCATACTGGTTGTTGATTGTGGACGCAACTACTAAATGGCTTGAGGTTATACCCATGAAAACAACGACGTCACAAGCCACAATTGATACCTTTAAAGACGTATTCTGCAGATTGGGATTGCCTTATTCCCTGGTAACAGACAACGGCCCACAATTCACTTCATTCGAATTTACTTCATTCTGCAAGAGAAATTCTATAAAGCACATTCGGATAACACCTTATCACCCGAAATCAAACGGGTTAGCAGAGCGAGCAGTAAGAACATTCAAGAGCCGGATGTCCTCTTCAAAAAATCCACACAGAAATATTAAGGATCGACTTCGGGAGTTTCTTTTCTCTTACCGTAACACACCACACTCTACCACTCGTAGGTCACCCGCGGAGCTACTGTTCAATCGTAAAATGCGATCACACTTTGACTTATTGAAGCCGAATTTTGAACGCACAGTGGATGTAGCCATCGTCAAACAAAAACAATACCAGGAAAGAGGGAAAAAATTTAGAGAATTTGAAGAGGGGGAGGAAGTATGGGTTTTGAACAAAAATAGAAAAGGATATATCATAGGAAGAATAAAAAAACGAAATGGTGATGTTTCGTACTCTGTGGAAATAGAAGGGAAAGAAAAGAGAAAACATGCCGATCAAATAAAGAAAAAATGAAGACAGGAGCAAGACGAATGTCAATGCAGGGGGAGGAAGATGTAGTGACACTACAATATGGACAAACATATGTGTGGGCGGTGCCCAGCAACAGAAATGCGGGGACTCGTGTTTTCGTTTTACAAAAGATGTTTGTGTGTGTAGGTTTATATTAAAATATAGACTGTTTTGCCTACTTCGTAATTCCTTACACCATTTATAAAATCACGATCCTAGCAATTAAATTATACATGAGCCAGTAAGTAGTGTTAATCTAGGGTCTGCTCTTGCTAGATAGAAGTATTGTTTCTGCTGCCCTATGGTTCATATTCAGGTCAACACGCACATTGAGAGAGTTGCCGGAAGTAGGTCGTTTCCACTGGCCACAGAACGCGATCCAAACATGAACTGGCTGCCCCTACAAAATACAAAGGCCAGCTTACCTCTTGCATGCGGTCTAACGAGCCTCTTATACCCTGACATTATCCTTTTTTCATAGATACTTTTTAGATTTGAAGTAGCCATACTTCCGTGCTTCAATCATGCCTGCCAGCATTTGCGCCATCAACTGTACCAAACACCCTAGAGCTGTCCTTGCTCTGGACATGCCCTGATCTGAACCTGTTGTAGTCAGTAGCTGAAACAAAACCATGTTATCGGGCTCATTTCCTTTCATTTATATATTAAGTTTTGTTCTACCAATCCGGAAACGTTTTCAGTTCTCAGGAGAGTCATTCTTCCACCTACTTTTCGCAATAGTAAGAGCAGCATCCATGTGCATCGGAGGATCGTGAAAGAAATGGATCTCCGCCGAAGATTTGATAGGGTTTGGTGATGAGCCCATCCTAGGGTATGAATTAGGGAACACTACATCACGTTCGATGTTAGTCAAGAAGAAAAAAAAAGAAAAGAAAAAACCCTGGAAAACTCCACTCCCAGCTACATGAACAGTTCCCCCGTAAATCAAATAGCCTAAATATAATCTGTTATACTTTTATTTTCATATACCTACCTACTTTTATTTCAGATGCGAAGTTTCGGAGATTAGCTGTGGTGTCGACAAGCTCCTCCAACTCCTGACGTTGGTCATTGAACAGCCCGCTGCCTCCTTCAAACATTTTGTTCCAAGCTGCATCGCTCTGTGTCTCGAAAACATACTTCCCAATGTCACAGAAGTCACTAGTGCAACCATCAAGCCTGCTCTCTTCAATCTTCTTTCCAGGTAAACTTTGACTCACAATCTATCCGTTCATTCAATCTACTCCTCCAATGTCTTAAGTTTTTTTTAAACTTAGAATACTTTTTACAAACCTTCTTACTTGACGTTCTCTTTGCTATTCAACATACGAAGCTACAATTTGAAATGGGGGTGAAAAACGTATTCTACACTCATCACTCTAGCCTTTAGGCTCTATTTATTTATTATTATTATTTTTTAAATACTTACTTGACTAGTATTGGTTTAAAAATGAGTGTAAGAAGAGTTATTACTAGTTTTGAAGTTCGGTCAATCTACAAAAAAGCGTCACTCGTGTGATGATGTTTAGGGCATTTCTCTGATCCCAAGTCTTGTATGTATTAATCAATACTTGCCAGTATTGATGTGAGAGAGAAATACTGTATTTCGGCAAATTTGCCATTACAGGGGTGGCAGCCCTCAATGTAAGTACACAAAATTATTTAATAAGAATATTATAGAGTGTGTAGGTATAGTTATCTGCATTTACTTATTATTGTCATTTAACTCCTTCAATTAAAACTTCTACAGGCTTGAACATTTATGAAGTAACAAACTTTATGTAACTTTTATCAAAAGTGTTACAAGAAATACATGGTATTAGATTTGTTATTTCATAGATATGAAAACATTAAATATATAGGTTTATTGAGAACAATTATTTAGATAATATAAACAGTAAGGAACAACAATAATTTTAAATATCCAATTAAATTTTAATCAGATACGCACAAAATGTATTTAATATATTGTTATTTTTCAATTTATATTCAACAGTCACCATTCGTTTCTATGAAAAGCTCTGATTTTTAATGCATTTGTTATAAATATTTAATGAAATGAATCATTTACTTGATTTAACGTGATAACATTGAAGATATTCGTGATCTGGTCATCGTAACTTTGGTTTCCACGAGTGTCTGATTCCTTTAATTAGAAAGAAATCTGGAACTCTCCCATGGTCCTAGCTTGCATTACTAGTCCAATTTTTGCTATTTTGGTAGTTAACTTTGGGCAAGTTTGGTCTTTCAAGCGTCTATATATAGAATAGTAAGATGAATTTAACACTTGAAGCGGCATTTGTATCAAATTGATTCATATCATGTTGTCACCCACGCGCCGCGCGTATCAATCTGATACAATCTTAGTTCACGCCAGCAGGCCATTGTATCAAAACGATACAAGAGTTTGGGGACGGTTTGAAGCTTCTTGAATCATCCTGATACAAGGTTTGCATTGATTTCAATGGAGTTCTGACCTTGTCTGGCTTCACACTGTCACTTAGCATAGTTGGCCCGAGCAAAAATTTGCAACAATTCTTCATTTCTGAGGCTGTTTCAAATACTTGTGAAGCCACTGGGGTAAATTTAGCAGTAAGAATAGTGATGTTTTTTTGCCAGTTCCTAATTTTGCAATACACTGTTGAATGAAGAGTTCTATTTTTTCATTTCTCCCGGGAAACTCGGGGAAAATAACTTGTATCATACGTATACAAATTGGCGCCGGACCAGAGAAAAAAAATATGAATTCACAGCAGGAGGTCTCGTGTATAAATTTGATACAACCACCATTTTGGCTGATTTACCTATTGATCATGGAAGAAAAATTAATAATAATGTAATAAAGGGTCAGAAAAATGTAAACAAATGGAAAAAACGGATTGGTCCAGGGGTGTGACCCACCCCAAACTGGCGTGGCATGATGGGAAAGTCCTCTGTTTTAAGATCTGTGTTAAGATCCTTTCCATATCTTTTGCTTTCTCTTTACTTTTGTATGTATTAATGATTTCTTTAATTTTTATTTTTATGATTTTTGCGTTTTGTGAATCCCAGATCTCCTGAAACCCAAGTTCTAAAGGTCAGATCTTAAAGTTTGAAAAAGCATCACATACGAAGGGTAGAGTCCTGGGGGGGGGGGGGGGGGGGGGGCACTTTGAACCCGAAAATAGCAAAATTTTCGAAAAATATGTTTAAAGAGTCACTAAGAATAGTTTTCAACGTTAGTAGCTTTTACGTAAATAGTCTCCTATAACCAAGGATTAAAACATTAAGAACTTCATGCACCAAATCGTGCCCTATGATTTTTGGAATTTCAATTTAATGTACTAAAAAGTCACTGCCAATTGTCTAAATAATTATTTATTGCAGAATATTACGGAAAGAGTTTTACAATCAAAAATTATAAAGTAGGAAATTTTGCGAGCAATGTGTGTATAAAATGTTCCAATTTTTTTAATATATTCTAAATAAGTAAAAATGCCTAAGTATAAATTGATTTTAAATAGATTTTCTGACATACGTTTCTTTTGGAGAACAATCGTTTCATCCACTTGCTTTACTCAATAAGTACTTGTTATTTTCATATAAACTCTACCCAAACATACCAAGGATCAGTGGTGGTCCACCGCTATCAGGATCTAAATTCTAGATAAGATACTGACCTGAATCAATTTTTGAACTTGAGCTAAATGTTGTTCATTTGTATAGTTTCTTAATATTTATTTAATTATGTTAATTTCTTCGTAATTTAGTTTCCTACTGCAGGAACCTTAAATAATTAGTAATGATTACGTACCAACCTTTAATATGCACCTTGAATGAGCGCGGACTGTTCAGAAAGTTCCGAAACTCAATATGAGTGAACTTATTGATTTTATGGGCTCCTCCTAAACATTCCATTCATTTCACTACGTAATGTGGACTCGCCAAGTAGTCGAAGTAAGGATAGGTATACATTTCTTGAAATGCATAGCCATTGTTTCGTATTATGATATTTACCTTTTGATCCTAATTTCCCTAGCTTGGTGATGCACAAATGGCAGTATTTCTACCAAGGAGCAGTTCAGGACTGCCAACCGATTTTGGAGCATGGTGACCAGCTCGCAGCCATCCTCACGGCCTTCGGTCAATCCCTCACCCAACCAGACATATCCATATTCTCGCAAAATCTCCAAGCCCTTGAATCAATAAACCACAAGTGGAAGCTGTACCACAAGGTATTGTAAACTCTGAATGCTTTCTCGTTTTATTGAAAATTATAAGTGTATCTGATATGTTGCCTTTACGCATTGAGGATCAAATCTCCTACATGCAACATGAAGCCAATCCCATCTGGCATGAGTAATGGCAGGGTGATCACTGGTGGGCGTGGTGTCCTTCAGGACTTGAGCCCGGTGGGCCCTTTCGTAACCCTACTTCCAAGGAGGTATGAATTAGTGGTCAACCGGGTTGCCACTGGCCATACCCGTCTTACTAACAGACACCTGCTTAGTGCAGAAGCTCGAGATGTGGTGTGGGGGTGATCTGTCCATCCGCCACTTTCTGGAGGACTGTCCAGCCTTGTGGACCACCGAGTCCAGCATCAGCCCCCTCAGTGGGTTGACGTTTTATCCGGACCAGACAAGGTCCGATCCCTGTTGTTGTACCTGAGAGCCGCTGAGCTCTACTACGAACTGTGATATCTGATCTATCATATATTTATATACATCTAGTCATAGTTTTATTTCACTTTGCTGATTGCATATTGTAGCATGTATATAGTTATTAGCCTATTTTACATCTAGTCTTAGTTGTATTACTTTATTTTTGGGTTTTTTTTAATCCACTTTGGGTGCTAAATAGTGCTCATCACTGTACCCCTCATTTTTTCACCTCCGGGTTGCCAGTGGAGTCCATGATGGCGCTCCTTTTTAGTCAAGTATCGCAACATGTGTGTCTTCTGGACATTTCAGATAGTGATTTTGGTGTGAATTTTCGAGCCAATGGGAGGCAGGGGTCTTGAGAAATGCACCGGGCAGGGGTCTTGGAACCTTTCCTATACTTCTGGAGTTTTAAAATTTAGGTTAGGAGGGGGAGTGTCTTGGAAGGGAGTTTTCAAGCTCTAGTTTGGTTATGCGCAAACAATTTCAGAAAATCCTGAGAAAAATTCTGTTAAATAGTGACCGCAATCATCACGTGAAACTGAAATAATAATGTTTGAAGCACATGCTTAAACTAAATTAATCCAGTCTAGGGAAATGAAAATAATCCAGTAATTAAAATACTGGAATTAGACAGGAGTGTCTCGCTACAGTATGCAGGTACAACTAATAACCCTTTTGTAGCAAATTGGTGAACTATTTACGCATTCGACGTTTACCTAGACTTCTTAACAACTTGTGAGCATCGAGAACATCAAACTATACACAATATTTTGATCTATTTCTCCAACTAATCTATATTTTACTAAAAGGATTGATTTGATTAATTTTTCATTTACGGGATCTTAGCTTGTGAGCATCCAGATCACCAAAATCTACACTTAGGTAATTCTGATCTATTTATCCAACTGGTTGCTTGGTAACTGATTGTCAAAGGCAGTGCCAACAAATAATAACAGTGATAATTCAAAAGATAGTGCTAGTTTTGTCTATTATAATAAGTTTAAAATATCTGTGCACTCGAAAGGGTAAAATAAACCAATAATGCCCGAACCAGAATACAAATAGCCTAATGGAAGAAGGAGTTATTGAAAAACACAATTTCATGGTGAAGAAGTCTGAATTAGTTAGAGTTTAACGTCGTTTAATAGGTCTTTCAAATCCGAAGGTGTTTATCTTGTACGTTTACTGAGTACTGCTTCGACGGCCTGATGATGATTTCTTTACATCAAAGCCCCCCCTCCCCCCAAACTCGATTTGCTAGTGATGACAGATTCCTACGAAAGGTATGTAAATGATAATTTTATTATTACTACTGGCGGAAATAACCCTTTAGATTGAATAATAGTCTCATTGTTGTCCTAAATCATGACAACACCTAGTTTGGAAGTCATGAACTTTCTTACTGATTTTTAAATTACTCAGATTTCCTCAGGTAATCAATCCAACTACGTATTTACATTGCTGATGTACATGTACCTTCCCGACTATTGATGGCGTATGTCATCAAAGAGTGCTACAACTGCAGGTGAAAACGACAAAAGGTGAACATTTCAAAAAATATTCCACCTTCCTAGCAGGTTTTGAAAACAGACCTCTCAGCTGTTGATCTGTTATTTAATCCGATCCCAAAGGCAATTCAATTCTCTACAACTTCAGAATTTGGAACTCTGGATGTCGAAACATAGAGATACAATCTGAAAAAAGTTTTACATTAAGAAAACATGAAGTAATATCAAGGTGGTGCATTGCCTAAAGCAAGGGATTTGTAGAAAGTGGTGCACAGGGGGGCGTGGCTGGGAGCTCTGAACTTATCTCCACTCTGACCCAGCTTTTGATGTTTACCCAGATCGGGAAGGGGTCCCTCCATCTTTTATTATAACCTCCTTGGGTTATTCGGAATTTTGATCAATTGAGGAGGTTACTCTGAAATCGGAGTTTCCAAGTTCTCTCAAACAGGCCTCCAAGTAGTGGCAACTCTTGAGTTGTCAGTTTCATGAGTTTCTTGATACATATAGTTTATTCTATGATACATTGCAGAGTGTTTCTGTTCTCATAATAGGTGCATTACGTTGAGACCAGATAGTGCGATAAAACAAACAAAAATTTGAATCTGTACCGTGGGTAGTTTTATTAGGAGATGCCAATGTCTTGAATTGCACCAAAATGTTGAAATGATCCAAATAAATCATTCATTCAGTAAACTAATTCCCCCACTAATTCTGGGGTGGTATCTTGAAATTTTCCTTGGAGTGATTAATAAATGTGGATGTATGCTCTGTTTAATTGCAGGAAATGTTTAGAGTTCAGTTCCTCGCATTGCTGTTGACTGTATTGTTGACCACCCTGATCAACAAGAGCCACGCTCTCCTCAGTGATGAGATCGCTGCTGCAATTTACAACATGGCTGCCGTTAACTTTGATTCCTTCTTCAATAGCTTCCTTCCCCAGTTCCTGTCACAAACCTCTGGGCTAGACGAAAACCAAAGAGATATTCTAAAGAAGAACATCAAACCCGACACTGTAAGTGCTATTGATTTGATCATAGAACCTTCTCTCCTGTATTTACTGTCCTCAAGCGCTAGAACACGCTGTGTCCATCCCCCCACCCCCAAGTTTTGACTTAGATGGACTTTACAAAAAATAAATTAATACTAAAATTAAATGAGAAGTAAATAAAAGTACTAATTCGCTCCCTTTAACTTTTATCTGTCATATTGACATTGATTGCAGTCTAAAGGCTGATATAATTTATCGCAACATTGAAACAGTATTAAAAATACCCCTTAAATTCACCGTTACCTAAGCCACGATACTTTTGAACAAAATATTGTCAATTCGTGACCGAATCGAACAAACCTCAACAGCCTCACTACTCAATCTACCTCATCCACACTTGTCTACCTGTTTATAAGAGACTTTGAACGTTTCCAGAAGCAATACAAAATTGATTTGTTTATGGTTGATTTGGACAGGATCAGCACTATCTGAACGATAAATTTCAGCACCTGAGTGTAATAATTTTTAATTTCTTAAATAATTGAAAATTTCTAAACAAGAACGCGGTTAAAGTTTTTTGGTAACTGGTTGAATGTTTCTGTCTCTAGAAGACTGTCAGAGGATATTAAGTGCAATAGTTAGTTTGTAGAAGCATTAGACGTAAATGGAGGGTTATTGTGGCACGAAACCGACGACGTATCCTTATTCCGTGGTCAGAACCCTAATAATAGAGAGTTCCTGGTTACCACGTTTTTAGTTTACACGGTGCCCGTGAGCCATGATCAGCTGATCTGGAAACAACTGACAGCTGACGAATTAGTAGAAGTGGACGACGTGAGTAGGAGACCGCTTGATTGGCAACGCAAGATCGAGTCTTAGTACGTCCTCGTTACCACGTCTTCGACACTTCGCCCGTAAATGTATAAACCTGAGGAAGGTTTCAGTGATAAGCGTATTCAGTTCATATTTTTCATATTAAAATTTATACTGAAATAATACATTAAATATATTATTTAAAATATAAATTAAATATATAATTATATTAAAATATACTCAATTTATTTATATACATTCTATTTTCACTCGAAGCAGTCCACTTATCGAGTGCCAAAAAACAACTAGTCAACAAATCGGAGGATAAAGGTTTGCCGAAAAACGGATAAAATAATTTCATTCTAATCATATCTACCTTTTTCATGATACAAACATTAAACTTTTAAGATACGAACATGTATTATTTTAGTGAGTTTGTACACAAAATGCATATAATCTGTATATTGATACCGACCTTTATATCTACATACACCAATATTACTACTAACATAGTTGAGCTAGAACTTACTCGAACGATCGCCAAGACAAGTCAGACGGATGTGTCTTCAAGGTAAACCTGGAACACGTCGAGCTCGTCTTTGCTCAATCAACTAGCGTGATATATAAGCTTACGAAGTCTAATACTTCACGCTGATTTTTATTGCACAAATAAAACGGCGGAAGGACGGACAACGGACTGATTCGATTTTTGAAATCCATGTATCATAAAAGGCAACTAAAAAATTTTGGGAGAGATTAAAAAAATTGCTTATCCGATAACAAAGGTTCACTTTGCAAAGAACACTACGAATCGAAAACAGAACAATAAACCACATGATAATAAATTATGGAATGTGAGATCTGGATGAAGGAAAACAGAGTCGGAGAAATACAAGATGTCGGAATCTCGGAATCAGCTTCAGGGTTCAGGTTACAAAATTGATAAGAGACGACGTGTGAAGACAAATAAAACACCGTAGTAACAGCCAGCGTTGTTAGCAAAATTTGGTTCTCCCGAGATTCACGTACACCTTATTAAGACACCGTGGTAACCAGGAACTCTCTAATATTGACATTTTATGTCTTTAATTTTTGGCACATAAACGAAAAAAGCGTTACGGTTGGTTTTCTGATGATTTCCGCTTACAACCGAGTCGTTGCTAGGGAAATGGTACTTCGTCGTTTTTCATCCTACAAAATTCGTTGACCATTCGTTCGAAAGCTCTCGATTTATCCAACCATATTATGTTAACTACTGCGAAGTGCGTGGCCAACAAGCTGAGTTATGAGCATTGTTTTTTAATAATTGTGTACACTCAGGTGATCATTCTCAATAATTGATATTGTGAACATGATTGCAACCGCTTGTTAATTTCATTGAGCTGGTGTTTCGATGCTTTGATTCATAGCAGGTGATCCGAATATTGTGAGAACGGTTTGATTTGTGAAGCGGTGGCTAAATCATTTTAATAGGTAATTTCTATACTTTACACTCTAGGAAGCTGTAATTTCGTGTGTAGCCTCTTTAGGACATTTACTTGACGATGCCCAGGGTCCGGATCAGCTGAATGGCTCTTAGAGCTTGCATACGAGTCTGCAACTAAAGACATAAAATGTCCCAATGTGTTGCAGACTCGTATGCAAGCGTTTCTGATGATTATCGAATACAACTTTATCGTTTTGTGATAAGTTCTGCTCTTTTTCTTCTGTTTTTGAGACAGTTGTACTCTTAGCTACCAACTTTCACGCCTCCAGCTCAGCTCTACCCTCAACCCCCCCCCCCCCAAAAAAAACAGTGATTCCTTAATTTTGAACACAGTTTTTAAAAAATCGCTTTTCATTTATAATAATGTTTTATAATCTTTACTATTTATAAGAATGGAACTCCGTCTGTTTGTCTGTTTGTTTGTCTGTCGTGTCTATGCACGGCCAAACGGCTGAGTGGGGGGAGTCTACTAGTGGCGGGATCTTCTTGGGATTTTCCGAAAGGGGGAACGAGCGAATTTAAAATTTTCTAATCCCACCCGAACCATGGGCCGTAAGGCGGGAGGGGGGTCGAAGTGAGAATTAATGTGCGCTTTTTGGACTTCCCCTATCCCTCTAAACGGCCGTTGAAAATTCCGGAAAAATACCGGTTTCGTAGGTTTTCCTACGAGGAAGACGACGGCGCGATCGGATCGCAAAAAAGTATCGGGAAATGCGTCAAAAAAATGCGAGAGTACGGACCCGTTTTCTCGAAAAGTCCGACGAAAAACTACGTTTTTTCCCATTAAAATATACCCCGTAAAGGTACGTTTTTCGGAACGGTTTTCGCTGGCGAAATACAGCTTTGATCCCGCCGAATCTGAATCCGAAATCGGATATCGAAAAAAGTGACGAGAACTCGGTCAAATTGCGAGCGGAAGCGAGGCGAACCGTTCAAAATGACATTTTTAATCCAGCCGGGCCGCTGTTTCACAATGTTGCGAGAGGCCTACCTACGCACTCAAGTCTTGAAGGGACTCGATGACTCATTTAAACGGAATAAATACGGGTTTTTCGCTACACATATGCAGCAATACCTTGCGAGCGAAGCGAGCAACATTTCCTAATAAACTTTTCGTGGTTCCACGTAGTTTTATAAGATTTAATTTGTTTGTAAGAATTTCCAACAGAAAAAAACGTCTGCCAAGTTGGGTGGGCAGTATAACTTCCTCAAGCGAGCGAAGCGAGTAGCATCCCTTAACATAGGTTAATAAACCTACCCTTAGAGACCTACTGTTTGCGAGCAAAGCGAGCAACATCCCCTACATGTTTCAATTGTAATACATCGCATGTATGCATCCCACACTTTGCGAGCGAAGCGAAAAACATTCCTTACATGCCACACTTTGCGAGCGAAGCGAGCAACATTTCCTACATGACACACTTTGCGAGCGAAGCGAGCAACATTCCCTACATGCCACTCTTTGCGAGCGAAGCGAGCAATGTAACGGGAGGTCCGGGGGGCTTGCCCCCCGGCTGGACGTGGAGGCGAGCGTAGCGAGCCGGAGCGGCTAGTAAATAAATAAATGTTTAAATAATAAATAAATGTTTTATTTAAAAATAAATAATTTGTGGAGTTTTTATCTGTTCAAGTTGCTGACTTTTGGTGTAATAATGAAAATATTTCGTTGTGTTCCTTGTTCCAGGATCTTCCCTCGTTCACCCAGAACATTTTTAGGCTGTCTAACGATATCAGGTGCTACAGACTCTGCAACTCCGGTGCGTCGTAGGGGAGTCGCATCACTCACCAAAATAAATTATTATATTAAAAAAGAGAAGTATAACAAATATAATCCCCCTTCCTCCCACCTGGTAGGTCCATATCTACCCTTCCAAATTCAGTTTGAAATTCCCCAAAAGAGAATCACACTCATACGTTTTGAATTATTTTGCAGTAATTTTTCATTTCAACAATACAATGACAATTTAGACGTTTCAAGTTTACCTTACCAAGGTATATTTTATTCCGAGTAGGCACGTAATTTCTGAGGTTTTGCCAAAACCATAACGTTTCGACAAATGTGATCGTGCAAGGGAAGAGAGAGCTTAACTCGCTATGGCTTTTTTTTTTTTTTTTTTTTTCAGGAAAACGAAAAAACGAAGATTAGGTCAAAAAATGACTTTTTTAAATTATTTTTTGGGTCCCAAAACCAGCTTTTTTTCCCAATAATCATCAAAACTTGAGTTTTATACATTTTTCAATATATTTATAATCAAGACAAACTGCAGTTTTACAAGTCTGCTCAAAATCTGCTAATACTTTCTGAAAATTTGCAATTTTTGGGCTCGTTTTTCAAACTTTAAAAAAATCATAAATTTTAATTAGAAAATGATAGGAGAAATTGAAAAAAAAAATTTTTTTGTTCAGTATAATGTGGAGAAAAAATATACATAAACTCAGATTTGACCTCTGGAAAGTTAAGCTCTCTTTTCCCTTGCACGGTCACAAATAATGATTTATCAACTACTGAATAAATGGTCTGCTATACTTTACTTTTAATAACAGTTTTTTTGTGTGATTTTTACTTATTTTTTGCAATAGAGTAACGCAGTGTAATGGAGATTATTTGCTAGTGTGACTTCAGCTTTGACAGTTTGGTTCAACTCTTCGAAATTTCAGCTTAGTTTTTCTCTCCGTTTTATCCTTAGCTTTTATCCCAGTCATTCTTAAATAACGTGGGGGCTCTAGAACGAATCAACGTAAATAATTTGGAAGATCAGAGCAAGGTGAAAACTTCGAGATAGAAAATGAACTACCTAACTAATTTGCAACATTTAACAAACAAACACAGTTAATAACACCTTTCTTCTCAGCTTCGTTCTCAGTGTGCGTTTTGACAGTTCTTAAACTCATCAGAACTTGGACGGGAAATCCCGGGGCGTTCCAGAACTTGTGGAACCACGTTCTGCACCGCGAACGATTTTCAGAACTTGGAAGTGGAATAACCTGTGTTGTTTTTCAGAATCCCTGGGAACAGTCGCCACCATTTTCCAGGCAGAAATATATGCCATAAGCTCCTGCGCTGACAGACTGGTGAGTCGTCAAGTGAATGGAGCAAAAATCTACATCTTATCAGATAGTCAAGCAGCCTTGAAGGCACTAGCTTCTTTCACTATTTCGTCGAAGCTGGTGTGGGAATGCTTGACTAACCTCAAGACCCTTGCCAGGAACAATAAGGTTACCTTGCTGTGGTGCCCAGGGCACCAGGGGGTGGAGGGGAATGAACAAGCTGACGCTCTTGCTAGGAAGGGAGCGGCTTCTCTCCCTGTGGGCCCAGAACCTTTTCTGGCCACTACGGGGAGTTTTCTCCTCGGAGAGCTCACCAAATGGGAGAGTAAGAAGAGGACTGCCCACTGGCTTCAGGTCAAGGGCCTGAGGCAGGCGAAACAATTTATTCACTTTTCTAGGAAGAGAGCTAAAGAGCTGCTCAGCCTGGGGAGAAGGGAGATACGTATGGTTGTGGGGCTCTTAACTGGGCACTGCCCACTTAGATACCATCTCCATAAAATGGGCAAATCAGACTCCACTCTCTGTCGCTTCTGTAGGGCAGAAGACGAGACGGCGAGTCATGTGGTCTGCCATTGCCCTATGTTGGCAAGAAATCGCTTCTTGAATTGGGGCAGAACCTCCATCGATCCCCAAGACATTAAGATGGGGGAGATTAAGACTCTCCTCGCTTTTGCCAAAACGTGGTGGGGAAGGATTGACTTCCCAGCTGTGGCTGGCATTGGCGATATGGCGCCAAGCCAGACTGGGGCTGCGACTCAGTAACTTACCGAGGGTGGAGCACTCGGGCCCAGACAGTGCCTGAGGGCTGGTAGGAGTGCCGGAACCAGGCAGATAGTGCTTGGTTTGGCAGGGCTGTCGGTATCGAGCAGACCTTGTGTCTGGGATGGGGAGGAGGTACGGCCTCCTTCTCCAGCTACAATCACTGGCTACAATAGGCCATTGCAGTCTCAGTGGATTTAAAAAACAAAAAAAAAAAAAAAAAAAAACCTGTGTTGTTGTTTGTAATCTCACTCAACTCGTGTTACCTTCTGGTGCTCTTTTTCATAATATTATTAGTTCCCGTGAATATATTACTTATTATGCCCGTGAATATTACTTAACTATTACCCCACGACAATAAAAAAAATAAATAAAAAAGTCCACGATGACTGAGGAGTATACTCGAAAAAATTTGAGTTTCGTGGATGTAGTCGAGATCCAACTATAACTTCAATCTAGTCCTCATCGTCTACAAACCATGAAACACCATCGTCGAAACTATCGCTTTCCGAACTTGACAAGCTAGTTGACATTTCAATAATAGAATAGGTACTTATACTAACGTATAGAGACTAAAGTATGATTTCGATGAAGAAGAAGAGAGTTGTTTACTCCACGAGATCCGAAAAATTGTGAAATGCGCATGCGTTAACTACGTCCTTGAGTTTGAGTTCTGACAGTTCCGGGGGGGGAAAAAAAAAAAAATAAACGAGGACTGTCAGAACCGTTCGGAACTGGGTTTGCAAAAACACTGCGAACGACAAAACTCGACTGCGCTTGCCCAGAACCGTTCCGAACTGACAGAACGCACACTGAGAACGAAGCTTTAGTATCTACCAAACTTAGATGTATTCTACACAGTTTTCATGTCCGTATCACTAATACGAACAATTCAATTCTAGAAATTGCTCTGATTTTCTCCATCTTAATAAATCGTTGATTCGTCAGTTCCAGGTCTATCATCTTAGTTTGATCACAGTTTCAAACGTGGTGAAGGGAAATGAGGGATGAGGCCAAAACCTGGGCCGATATGATTCCTTTTCTATTGAATGCACTTGTAACAACTTCCTTCATCAGCTAATTTCCTCAAAATTCCTTTCTTTACATTACCTCTCCTGTGCTCCGTCACTACCAATCTCTTATGGGGGACTTTGAACTTCTAAAAACCTACTTTCATCATTCCATTCTAATAATATTCATGTTGTAGAATGATTCCAGTTTTTTATTCCTAAGAATACGGCACACTAGAAGATTGAAATTCTCTCTCATTAATATCTTTGTGAACAAAAATAACTCATTATGAAGAAGTAGTTTTCTAAGCACCACATTTTGACAGGATGATGTGATGGATGTTTTGTGTTTGTGTGCTCCGAATAGGAAGATTATATTGGGTTTTACGGGTCACCAACGGTATTATAACAATAATTCATTCTGGATTCTGTTGAATGTGTTAACCTATGTTTTTGTTCTTATCTTCACCGATGTGAGTGAAAGGGCTACTATACCTAGATTAACTTGAATATTGTCCTGTAAGAAGTGTATAATTCTAGCAATTTTTCACATAATAGGGGTATTCATGGTCGGAGAGTTTAAAACGTCGTAACCTGTTAAATAAGCTAAACTTTGAAAACAACTGTCGTAAAAATCCAGACTTTACGACGGTACGATATGTTAAGGAAAGCAGAGTCTGGGGTCTGCTTAGCGTCGAATCGAGACCTTGTTAAATGTCCTAGGGCCACTTTCACCGTTCGAGTTAATCATGGGTTAATGTGGCATTATGATTGAGCTTAATCAGACGTTAGAGCGATTTTTTTTTCCACAAACACCCGTCGTTGGTTAACTCGTCCGTCAAAACTTGACGATCTGATTCAAAGCTGATTAACTAATAAAGTAATCAAGAGGTTAACGGATGATTAACATCAAATTTTCAGTGTTCTTAACCTTAAATTTCCATTTTGTAATTACCAAAAATATAATAATATTTGGTGATTTTAAACATTTAAGTTCAACATTGTTCAAAAAACGGCCACAAGTCACTAGTGAAAAAGAATGTTCACTCACATAACCTCCACCACCATTGACGAGTTTGTAGGTGGTCGTTTACAATAAAACGCAACATTTCAAATTTCCCATACACAAGCCTCGTTTTGCATTAATATCAAAGAAGTATGAAACGCCTGCAGTAAAACACGTTAGTAGTTGAAAAAGTAGATAAGAAATCTGATATCACTAAGCTCTTATGGGCGGCTCTACAACTTGTTTTGTTTGCTCATTCGGATTGTTATTCAAGTTACAATGACCTACAGTCATAAGGAAATGTGTATTATTCTCTTGAGCTAGATGAAAACCAATGTTGCCAAAATGCTTTGATTCATCCAGCATAGGTAATAACTACCTAGGTAGGTACCTCGTGCACCTTGGTATCTAGTTGATGAGTACTATTTTACTTAACGATGCACTGGATGGAAACGGATTAATAAGCAAGGATCCTACGCATCCAGTCGAACTCTCTGAGAGGAGGTGAACTCATTAGCGAAAACCAAAGCCAAATTTCAAAATGAAACTGAATACCTCAATTTTAAAATATAATCTGCAAGAAAGATGCCTTCCGTGTTGTTGTACTCTTTTTACGTGCCTCGCAGGTATTCACCTTCTTCTTTACACACCTGTTATCACAGAAATTTTCGGATGCTATTTCTCAAGTTTAGGCTAAGGCAAACACCTGGGCCATCAAAGATCTAAAAGAGCTATGGAGGAAAGAGGATAATAGGTATAGACAATCTACGATGTGCATCTCTGGCTGTGATAAGAGTCCTTCAGAATGGATTATATCACAGCCTAGAACACAAATGAGGAAAATAATTGGGGTCCTCACAGGGCATTTTAGCTTTAAGAGGACCCTTTTTATCATGTCCAAGGTACCCTCTCCACTCTGCGAATGTGGAAACGGGGAGGATACAGCTGACCACTTTCTGTGTGATTGTGATATATTCTGGAGATCTAGGCAAGAGGTGTTTCTTCTAGAAATGCAGTGGAAGCAAAATAGGAATGAATTAGATACGAAACATTAACGAAAATAGTTAAAGGACTTGAATCAAATAGAATAATTTTTATAGTGCCGTAAATTATAATTGCTGCTCAAGTAATGTTATGAAACATAAATAAATGCTTCTTAGATTTGAATGGCAAACAAAAGAATAAAGTAAATTGTCTTTGCGTAGAATTAAAAAAAATGAAATGCCTGTGTTTGGGTTCGAACCAGCGGCCGGCGGAGCTCTCTTTGCCTTCTCTGGGTGACAGAGTGAAGAGGTGGTAGCGCGGTGGTAGGAGGTGGTAGCGCGGTGGTACAGATGGGCCAATATTTCTGTGCGCGCGGACGTTTCGCTATTAGCCGCACTAAAAACATAGCCTGTTGTTCTCCGCATTGTACAAAGCCTATATTCTATATTTATTTACTTTCTTAACAGAATGAAAACTATCGTTTTCACAAAAGTACCCCCGACAACCCCCTCGCCTAGACCCGACCAGTTCTGGTCGCGCGCACAGAAATGTTGGCCGATCTGTAGGTGGCGAGTGGCGGTTGACGAGGTAGCGTGGAGGTAGATGAAGAAGAACGGCGGGTATAGGAGCCGCAGGGAGGGGTTCAAGTGGCGAGGACTCCCGAGTGTCAGCGAGCCGATTATTCCTGTTCCCGACTTATTTCCCTTCTTGGCGGGGGGATATGGGACATTCGCGGCTTATTTCCCTGTGTGGCGGGGTTTAGGATTACCAAGCACAGGTAGCCTTGAGGAATGAAAATTCCGCGCGATCGCACACAATCGAATGAAAGAAATAGATATACGTCGGGAGGGACTAGAGTCGGCGGAATGCTTTCGAATACTGAAGACGTCGGCCAGACGGTTTGCAAATCGCTGGACTTTGCCGGGGATTCCCGCTCACACTCCACTCAAACGTAAACACCACTTATCACACGCAAAAAATGATTTCTTTTCTTATAACAGAACTAATAATACAGCCTTTTAAAGGTGTTTGGCCCAAACAAGAGGCCCTGGTATATATACAATCGAAAGGGCCTCACTCACAGACATAGATTGGAAAAAGGTTTGTTGTGCTAAGCAACAAATTTAGGGACATAGTGCAGCTGCAGAATCCCCAAATCAAAAGGGACCCTTTTGGGGAAATGTAAGCCATTAGGCCTGAGATTTCTTTCTACGGAACCCCTATGCAGTCATGTTTAGCATAAAGGAGTTATCATGGAATCTTCATGATTCCTGCAGATTACGACGTTTTCGATTCAACACACTTGTAAAGACCATGAATACCCCTAATGTATTTGCATGATCAAAGTTCAAGTTAATTCAATGTAATCTGCAATTACCGTTGGCGGCCTAAGGAAGTTTGTGAATTTTACCGAGTGTGCTACATCCTTAAATCGATAGCCTACTTGTTGGAAATCGGCCGTAAGCAAAATCTTTTATGACGAAATTAAACGTATTATTACCCTTCTAAAATACCCACTCGTTCCGAATTTTACATCATTTAGAACATTTGTATTCTTCGATCAAATTAATATGGTTTGTATGATACATAACAAAACTTACAGAAAAGCCTACTTATTTAAAAATAAGACCAAGTAAAAACTCTGTTCACGTTCGTGTATCTTAAATTCATTTCACGCCATTCACACTTAGGAAAATACGATCTTATTCATTGAAATCTCCTTAAAATTGAATCAGTAGGCACCTTGTCACGAAATCCGGAACAGTTGGGTGCCTCCTTGAGTTATGTGCCATTAGACTTGATTGTAATATGAAAAAGAATTATTATGACTAGTCACGGCTGAATTTATATGTCAAGTAAGCCTAATTTTAATAAGTTGAATGTGATTTTTTTTACTATTATCGTACTAGAAATTATTATTATTACATTTTTTAACGTTTATATTTTTATTGTGTTCCATATTGTTTTGATTTTACGAGTACGTTATTATTTGTTGGTTTTGATTCGTTCGACTATAGTTTTTGTCCCAGCTTTTTATTCCTAAATAAAGATATAACTGATTTATTTTGAGTTTTCGTTTCATCCTACTTCGCACACAAAATATATATAGTTGTGTGAGGTATATCTGTAATCTTAAGCCTAGAGGTCGTCACATCCGGGGTAAGCCAAAACACCCTACTTTTGGGAAATCGCGTTTAAAGATTTTTCCCATCTAAATTGATATATAACAGTCATCTGAATGTTTCTTTTTTCATATCTCACGGTTCTATGGCGCTCATATACTATCTAACTAACTTGTGGTATACCAAAATTACTTTGCTACCCTTTTATTTTCAACCAGCATGCTTAAATTCATCAAATTCCCATGTTATACTGCACAACACCAGTTATCACTTCATCCTCAAGATACACTTTATATAATTATTTGGGTTCAAGAATAAAAATAATAAATGAAAAGACACACAATTTCATTCAACGTATGACAATAAACTTTACTATTGTGTGAATAACAAAAATACCCACTTTTTAGTTTCAAATAAGGGACCACTTTTAAACATACAAAATTATGGTAAAATCCGTTTGGACCTAAAAGTAAATGGCAGAATAACACAATATTTCAGTAATTTTTCGTTGTCAAAAACAAGAATTACTTTTATAATGAATACAGGGTGATTCCCTCGCAGATGCAAAAAAAAAAAAAAAATTTGGGTGAAACTACATCAAAAATGGAGTAAAATGCCGCCAACCGCATATTTTTATCTCAATCCGTACTCGAGATATGATTTTTTAAAGGTTTTTTCAGGAATACCGTGTTTTTTCATTTCAAACTCGGATTTCTCCACTTCTCCTCATTTAATTTCAACTTTCAACCTCATTATCGGTATCAGCATTAAATTTCCTAAAAGAATAGTGTACTTGGTTTCTTAAAGTACCATCCGAAGACCCTCACATCAACTCAAACATTGACGATTTTGAAAAAAGAATATTTCTGAAAATCTTAAACACTTTATTATACTTTCAAAAAGAATCCTGGAAACTGGAAAATCTCATGAAAACTGCTTCACCTAATATGCTTTCCAACGGTATTATCAATTTTACTTTTATTTTGTTATTTAGGGGAGAAAATAATGTTTTAATGTTGAAGAATGTGGGTTTTTCAATGAAATTGTTGGTTTTCTCGAAAGATGACCCTCCATGAACCAACGAGTATGGGGTCGGTTTCTATGTATTTTTTCTCGCTGGGTCGAATGGAAACTCTTGCAGATCTCTCAACTACGTTATAATCAAGTTTTACACTTTAATTAACTAGTTTTACCCCATAACACACATAGATTTAATCGTAACAAACAAACTAAACATTTGCGATTTTAAGTGTAAAACTCCTTTATAACGGAGTTGGAGAGATCTACAAATGTTACCATTCGATACAGCGTGAAAAAATACATAGAAACCGACCCCATACTCGTAGGTTCATGGAGGGTAATCTTTCGAGAAAACCAACAATTTCATTGAAAAACCCACATTTTTTAACATTAAAACATAATTTTCTCCACTAAATAACAAAATAAAAGTAAACTTGATTATACCGTTGGAAAGAGTATTAGACGAAGCAGTTTTCATGAGATTTGCCAGTTTCCAGAATTCGTTTTGGAAGAGCAGTAAAGTTTTAAAGATTTTCAGAAATATTCTTTTTTCAAAATCGTCAATGTTTGAGCTGATGTGAGGGCCTTTGGATGGTACTTTTTAAGAATCCAAGTACACTATTCTTATAGTAAATTTAATGCTAATTCCGAAAATGTGGTCAAAAGTTAAAATTGAATGAAGTAAAGTGGAGAAATTTGAGTTTAAAAGAAAAAAAACACGGTTTTCCTGAAAAAACCTTTAAAAAATCATATCTCGAAAACGGATTGAGATAAAAATATGCAGTTGGCGGCATTTTACTCCATTTTTGATGTAGTTTCACCCAATTTTTTTTTTTTTGCATCTGCGAGGGAATCACCCTGTATAGGTCCACAGAAAAATTAATTAAAAACTTAATAAGCTTACTACTTGTAGAAGCAACATAACTATATTACAAACTTTTTAGTTTCAAGTTATAAGGAACCAATTTTTACTAAATCAAACAATTGCAGTTGAATCCTTCTAGCCTTAACAGTAACTTTAAAGTAGCAAAACAGAAACTTCAAATCATGAAACTTTAAAGCGTAGAAACTTCAGGTAGTAGTAAAACCGTAACATCGGTACCAGAAGCGTTTTAAATTGCTTTTTTCCCCATTAAAATAAGAGGTACTTGGGGCAAGTTTGTATTCAGAAATAAAATGCCGAATATAATTAAAAAGTAGGTACCCGTTTTAGCTTCAAAATTATGTAATTATATGAAGAAATATCACAATAAAACATTTACACATACCTAATGAGATCTTTTACCTTCCAGTCTTCGATTACGTTCTCAGTCTTTATAAAATATTAACGATTTCTCCTAGCAATATATAGTTCCGATAAAAGTGACAGTACAACACTGAAAACTGAACCTAAAATACTCCTAAAATAAAATACAAATACTTTCCAAACAATACTGTAAACCAGTATTACACCTACCTTACGGTCATCACACTTCGGCGTCTGGCGCACAACTGAAATGATCCAGTCTTCTCCGATACTATGATAGGAAAGTGGCTAAAAACCATAGTGGTTTATCTGCTCTCTAGCGGCCATTTAGTGAGTTACAGTTAAACCGATACTACCTCCATGTAGAACTCACCGAGCGCTATCTGGTGGTATATATAACTCAAAACAGCCAATTTTGGACTTATACCAGTCTTACCCCGGATGTCCCCTTACATGAATCAAGTTTTGGGATGTGGTTTGTTTGACTATCTAACGATTCGTCTGTTACGCTTTATATTCAAGTATTTACTCAGATCCACCTCAATACTATTATACCTGGACTCGTTCGGTTCATCCACTAGGCTAGCTACTCTAAATCAAATTTTTGCGAGAACTAAACCGTTCAATGATTTGATACGCGTTGCTGGGCCAAGGATTTGGAATGGTCTGCCTGTAAGTATGCTGTAGGTCCCTTCCATCGCTTAGTGCCTTCACTTTTCTGCCCTTAAGGTGGAATTTCCCTGACGAGGCTGCAGCGGGGCCCCCGACCAGACGCTCTCCACTCCTTCAGTGTATTTAGATGAAACCGATTTCCCCGACGCGGCCGCGGCCGGCCTCCGCGGCTACATGGTCTTGAAAACCGCTACATGACAGCCGCCGCGGCTGCGGCCCGACTGGTCGAGGGAGCAGTCTAGCCGCGCGCCTACGCGGCTAGGGTATGCAGACCCGCAATGGGGTTCTCTATTTTACTGTACTCTATTACGGGTTCTCTATAGAGGGATACTCTATTTTGCCAAATTCAGACTCATCAGAAGATAATCAGTAGGTACCAAACCAACGTTCTCTCCCCTCATAATTTTACATCCCTCTGAACTTGTTTGTGCATTCAGAAATGTATGTACCAACCAATTGTTACTCATAATAAAAAATACTCTGCCAAACTAGCACATAGCTTCCTCATCCCTCACGTTCGCGTATGCGCTTGAAATACCTACATTATATGGGACCATTTAGATTATAGCATTTACAACTCAAATTAACCTTTTTACAAGTCAAATTAACCTTTTTGCAAGTCAATTTAACCTTTCTACAAATCAAAAGAACCCTTTTACAAATCAAAATAACCCTTTTACAAATCAAAATAACCCTTTTACAAATCAAAATAACCCTTTTACGAATCAAAATAACCCTCCTTGAGCAATGCGCAAAAGTCGTTGAAGGGCAAAGAAAAGAAACTGAATACATTGAATACGACAAAGTAGGTGTAATAATAATTAAAAAATATCAATTTTCCAACCAAAAATATATCAAAATTTTCCAACAAAAAAATGAGGTAGGTAGGCAAAGAGGTCAATCAAAATATAGAGTTCCAAAAGTAGGTTGATCAATATGAGTCCCGAAAAAAAAGGTCACTGTCATTGCTGCTGCAACTGCACAAATCCGACTCGCTCATATCTAATTATTATGGTTAAATACTAGTTGACACTCCTAAAACTAATGTTCACTTCAACAACGGAGAAATCTCGACAAAGGTTATCGCCAACAAACAGAAGGATATGAAAATTACTTAAAGATCACTTGAGAAGGACTACTGGGGTAGAAATTCATGAAAAAGGAACGCCAGTTAAACCCGTACTCCTATTTCTTTGCCCTTCAACGACTTTGCGCATTGCTCAAGGAGGGTTATTTTGATTTGTAAAAGGGTTATTTTGATTTGTAAAAGGGTTATTTTGATTTGTAAAAAGGTTATTTTGATTTGTAGAAAGGTTAAATTGACTTGTAAAAAGGTTAATTTGACTTGTAAAAAAGGTTAAATTGACTTGTAACAAGGTTAATTTGACTTGTAAATGCTATACCCCCGCATCCCTGAAAACCGATCGAATATCGAAATCGGACCAAAACTTTAGAATTTGAGGCTGTTATGACAATTATTACCTCAAAGTTAGGGCGAATTTTTCTTCAGTAGAAAAAGGTACTGGAACTTGTGCTGTACCATATTTCGTGAGGTATTCTCTCACCAACGAAACGATGTGGTGCATTTTTTTTTTTAAATAGGTACATTTTTATTTGTTATAAAGGTACTACATATTACTTAAAAAACGACAATGTTACGACCCCCTATAAGAAAACTTGTGCTGGGGGTTGGAGTGCTGACTCATCCTAATTATAATTAAATTTATCATATCAACATACGTAATGTATCTTAAAAAAAAAAAAAATCGGTGTGTGTCGGACCACACGGTGGAAGTTATACTTCTGTGGCCATAATTTATAATTAATAAATAAATTATGAATAATAATTTATAAATTATAAATTTATAATTTATAATAATTATAAATTTATAAATTTATAATAATTTATAATAAATTTATAATTATAATATTTATAAATTTATAATAATAATCTATAAATTTATTATAATTTATTAATTATAATTTATATATTATGAATCGATAGTTCTTAAAAATTTGTTCTTAAAAATTTGTTCTTAAAAATTATAAATTTATAATTTATAATAATTATAAATTTATAAATTTATAATAATTTATAATAAATTTATAATTATAATATTTATAAATTTATAATAATAATCTATAAATTTATTATAATTTATTAATTATAATTTATATATTATGAATCGATAGTTCTTAAAAATTTGTTCTTACTTTTCTTACTTTTCAGCGTGACGCGGTTTCTCGACCAACATCCCATCCCAAAGGGTCTAACTCCTCCTCCTCCTCCTCCCTCACTCCTCCTCCTCCGCCTCCCTCCTCCTCCTCCTCCCTCCTCCTCCTCCTCCTCCTCCTCGATTAATCGATAGTTCTTAAAAATTTGTTCTTACTTTTCAGCGTGACATCCCATCCGATAGTTCTTAAAATTCAGCGTGACGCGGTTTCTCGACCAACATCCCATCCCAAAGTGTCTAACGGGCGCAAAGAAGTATAACTTCAAAAAAAAAAAAAAACATATAGGTATACTTATTTATTTATAAAAAAATATAAAATAAAATAACCATCAAAATTTACCGGGATATTAACGAAAAATAGAAATACAAGTAGCGAAACCTGTTTCCTCTTCCAAGGAGGATGGGAGAGAATTAAAACGAGAGACCCCCCAAAATGAATACAACCTCTGTCCCATAGCAGTGTTCATTCTCGGAGTAAGCAGGGTGTTCTCATCAGCAATCCTCGTAATACTGAGGTTCCGTTTGAGCTTACCAATACAGAACTCCTTATAAATAAATATTAAAGTAGCTTTTTCTGCAATTTCTCTTAAATCTAGCACTGCGAACTCCTTGAAAATTGACGAAGTCGGGAATCTGATCGGTTTTTTAAGCAAAATTTTAATGAGGCTTTTCTGGGTGATTGCTAGGGGATTTAATTTTTATTCAAATGTTGAATCCCATGCACTACACCTTAAACCAACAAGGAATGAACCATTGCATTGTAAAATAATTTTTTTAGCTTCATGATCGAAATCAAAACTGGGGCCCAGGTATGCGGCCGCTGGCGGAGGTAAACACTATTTTACAACGCGGCGCGGCCGGAGGCTGAGTAGTTAAATGACAAAATCGCGAGCCGCGTCAGGGAAATTCCACCTTAAGGGAGCATTTCGAGTAATGAGCTTTTTCTTTCTCTTTCCCCTTCATCTTCCCTCTTTTACCCTATCTTTCCTTCCTCTTTCCTGATCTTCACCACTCCACCTCCCCCCCCTACAAACTTCTAATCATTCCTCTCCCGATTTCATCTGTAATATTCGTTACTGTTTGATAATTTCCTCCCATTGTTATTTTTTTCTCCATTTCTCCGAATTGTATTACTGTATTTTTGTCAATAGTTACTGATTTTATTTTTATTTTGTCAATGTTTATGGGTGTTTTCTGTATTCAGAGCAAGGCGTGAACTTGTTCCCATTATGAATAAACGGTTTTTTATTATTATTATTAAATATCATCTGCGCGTGATTAGCTTCAAGGTCGTAACTCCTTGTGGGCAACTACCTACCTACGTGTCATCAAAGTAGAAACGTTTAAACCCCAATGCCATGTTTCACACTTGCGTCTCCGTGGAGGTCACATATAGGGATCCCCCACTCTTATTTAAATGCAGATTAGTGGACATGTAGGTCAGAATGAAGTGTATAGTTTGGTGGTCTGGATGCTCCCAAGCTCAAATCTCAAAAATACATAACATCAAGTCCCTTAGTAAAAATGCAGATTAGTTGGATATGTAGATCAGAATGAAGTGTATAGTTTGGTGGTGTCGATGCTCGCATCTCAAAAATACATAACATCAAGTAGTCAATCCCTTAGTAAAAATGCAGATTAGTTGGACATGAAGGTCAGAATGAAGTGTATAGTTTGGTGGTCTGGATGCTCGCAAGCTCACATCTCAACAATACATAACATCAAGTAGTCAATCCCTTAGTAAAAATGCAGATTAGTGGACATGAAGGTCAGAATGAAGTGTATAGTTTGGTGGTCTGGATGCTTGTAAGCTCGCATCTCGAGAATAAATAACATCAAGTAGTCAATCCGTTGGTAAAAATGCAGATTAGTGGACATGTAGGTCAGAATGATGGGTATAGTTTGGGAGTCTGCATGCTCGCATCTCAAAAATACATAACATCAAGTAGTCAATCCCTTAGTGAAAATTGCGATTAGTTGGACATGCAGGTCAGAATGACGTTTTGGGAGTATGTTTCGGGAGTTGTGCAAAAAAAAAAAAAAAGATCAAACCCACAATCTTTGGCTCATGAGACCGTCATCGTATCCACTAGACTACCCAACTGCTCACGAAATTGGAAACAATCACAGTACTTCACCACTCAGTAGGATATGCTTTTGAGAAGGTCTCCAGAGCGCTCTGAAACGACTCCTATATCACTGCATCTGAATGCATCGATGTGTTAGGAGGCCGAATCGATACTATCGAGACTATTCGGTGGAGGATCACTATATGTGAGCTCCACGGAGACGCAAGTCATGTTTCACCTACAGGTAACACGTTTAGTGAATTTTCATATTGCAATTGCTCCAAAATGTTGAAAAATCAAAATTTTCTCCATTGAAATCCGTTTTGAGGCATTCTGAAACGAATCCTACAGTAACTGCAGTTGGCATTTGATTTCTCATAATGTTTTCACACTCTTCCAGCTTTAATTTCTCTACCGAATCGGAACGGAATCACTAAGTTGCCCAGGCCATTAGAAAGCTTGAGAATGTTTGAGTGAGATATGAGAACCTCCATGCTATTTTTCAACAGTACAGTTTTTAGGATTTTCAGAAGTTTTAATTTTTTTAATCGAAACTCCGCAGTAAGACGTGGTCTTCATCCTTTCCTGAACCCGGGATCAGATGTGAATCAGAACAAATTCTCTGGAACTTACGCCATCATCAAGGCGAACACCTTCATTCATTTTATATTCCTAGATAAATGTAGCTGACTGGCTTCCGTCCCATTGGTTCCAATAATAAGCCTATGTGATCGCGTAGCAAAAATTTTGTATAACCCCCCCCTCAAACTTTGTCAATTTTACGTTTCAAGGTGCGTAGAATCCAAATTTGAAATGTCCGTCCGCCGTTCGGGCCATAAAAGGCCTAAGAATTGACTTAAAAAACCCGTTCTTTCGCACATAGACTCCATTTGGGGTCTAGTTGGTCCTAACGTTTAACCATCCCGATCGCTTTACTCGCATAGATGCTATGGGCCAAAAACGGGCGAAAAAGTGTCTTTTTCGAGGCTTTGAGTGTTAGACTTACGCACGCACGCACGCCTGGCAGGGGGTCACGGTTGGTGGTGAGGGGGGGGGGGGGGGGGGGGGGGGGGGTGAGCGGGGGGTGGAGTGAGAGGAGGCGCCGCGGCACCTTGTGGTGTCTGGAGTGACCAGGGGCGTAGCAGAGGGGTGTAGGAGAATGGATATTTATTACTTTTACGTGTTATACCCATATAATACACCGCAGCACCATGAGGTGGTTACTGCGTTCCTTCGAGGCATGAATATATGTTTTTTTCTAGGTCATATTTGTGTGTTAATACCAATGCTTTTCCTACGCATATTTAATAACATACCCTCTCGACTTTTCGTACGTACTTAGATAATGATATTATTAAGGCAATAACTATTTGAATAGATAGGAGCTCAAATCGAGAAATATAAACATGCATATTTAATTATAGAAGTATAGGTTGTGGCAACTCGAAATAGGACACGCCAAGGAGTCTGGACGGGCCTTATGACGTACGCAAGCCTACTAAAACTACGATCATACTCAATTGGAAAAATAATAATCCTTTGTGAAATAATTTGCAGCGTTTTTTCTTGATGTTTTATGGTCTCTCAATTTGTGATCCGAAGCTATTTGTTGAAGTAGGTACATTTTTTCTTACATGGATTTCTTAGCTCTGGGAATAATTCAAAATTTTAGTCTGGCAGCAAAAAAAAAGACACACTTTTTTCACCTACTACCAATCGTTGCCAGAGAGTATAACTTCCTGATTTCCCATCCCACAAAAATCGTTCGTTGGAAAGTTGCTCTGTGAATTTATAACACATGACTCCACATTCCAATGTGCCAATTTCTCCCTCCTTAACCGTCCTAAGAAGTGCTAGCTTATGTACGAGTATACAAACTAGTTTTGAGACTCTTACTGGATCACTCCACTACTCTGCTGGGTTTTTTTTCTCTAGTTCAATACTCAGTTCATTTTTCTCACAATTGATTTACTCTTGGTGATGTAGTTACCGGGAAGCCAATGGCATATCCATTCACTTTTTATGTGCGTGTTGCGTTGTCTCTTTTGAACAGTAACTTCATACTTATTTTTGTCGTTCGTATAACTCACATATGAAATAATATGTACCTAGTATGATAAAGTACGCTATTGAAGTTTGATTGTTTAGGAGTTATGATATACCTAAAAACGCTTTAAATTATTACACCAAGTTTTCATTTAAAAAAGTCCCTGAACTTTGGTGGTTTTCGCAAAATTCTCTGACTTTTCCAGTTGGGGGCCACCTTGTCACTGTAGGTCCTTCTTGGGCGCTGAAGGGTTAATTGTATTTAATTACCTGTGTAAAAGAAGAGACGTGGAATGAAATTGGTTTTATTAACAGACAAGGTTTAACAGATAGGGCTTGAGATTAAAAGTAGGTTCATATGTAACCAAGTAGTAAAGTAAAATATTTACAAGTTTCTGTTTTTGAATAAATTACGCCAGTTAAACATAATATTCCTTAACGGAGAATATGAATTCTCTGTTTCCACATGAATTCATTTACGGTCACTTTCACAAATCACTAAAATAAGTTCATCGAACCTGAAATTGTGCAAATCTCAAAACAGGGTAGACTCACTCATCATCATCAGAAGCAATGATTCGGTGTACTTTTTTGCGAGGGACAGTCGGGCTTACGTCAGCATCCGCTTTCCCATTTGTTTGCGTTGACTTTGACTCGTCTTCACCATCAGAATCGAAAGCGTTGCTCAATTTTTTAGAGTTCATCGTGTCGCCATTTCGACCTAGGTTTTCCAAGCTATCACTCAGTGAGTTGCTTGGTGCTTGGTCTCCTTGTTTCCACTGATTTCCATTCCTGGACTCCTCTTCACTATCTGAATCAAGCGCATTGCTTCTTCTCTTACGCTTTGGTGATTTTCTACCATTCATGGATATTCCCCCACCATCATTTTCTAAATGTGCGCTGTCGGACTTCTTTGGAGTAAATGATGCTGCGACAGTCGAGATTTCTTCTTCATCATCAGAATCCAGGATGTTCCGTTTTTTCCTTGCACCACTTTGAGCTTCTGAGCCACTACTACTAGTGGAAAGTTTTCTTTTAGCTGAAAGCCTGCCAGTGGCTTCTTCATTGGACTTCCTCTCCTCATTCCCAGAACCATCTTCGTCTTCACTATCACTGTTCAAGTGCCTCCTTTTTTGTGTGTATTTAAGTTGTCCTTTCTCAATATTTGGTTCACCATCGGAATTAGCTGTATCTTGTGTACCATTTGGCCCTTGACTGCTCAAAGCCCTACCAGGACTGGCTACAACCGAATCTATATGACCATTCTGCCCAGGGCTTCCAGGGTCATCAACATCACTCTCGCTGCTAAAGCGCCGCCTAGATGCAATTTTGCGAATAGAGCTCGATTTTGGCGTATCGTCTTCGCTCCCTGAGGCAGAATGATGCTGTACTGATCGCACAGGACTGCGTCCATCTGACTCATCACCAGATCTGGAGCTTCCACCTTCCATTACAAAATCCTGCATGCGGTTTTTCCTAGGTTTAGACCCACCTGCTTTCTTTCTTTCTTTGTTCAAGACCCTCTGACACTCTTTTTCAACGATGGCATTGAAATCTTCGGTGTTTTGGTCCTGACTGTCAACCATCATGGAACCACTGCTACCTGCTAGAACGTCTACAGATTCTCCAATGGTATCCCTGTGAAACCAAAAACCATGTTGACAAATGAGTCAATTACATTTCTAAAGGCGTATAATTCTACAATGAGATAATTCTGCAAAGTATAATTCTGCAAAGTCTTGTTTTTTTCGCTATAGATTTTTAGAGAAGATAATATCTTCAGAAATATGAGTACATACGATAGCTTCTGATTCAAGTCATCTGCGATGTCTTCCAATTCCTTTTCAGCGTTCTCAATGAGAAAGTTCAGAACTTCGATCCTCGTTTTGATTTCTGTTTCTTTCCAATTAGCTGCTAATCTCCAATAAACCTCCTGCCAAAATAAATTAAAAACAACAAAACCAGCATTAATTTTAATTCAACACAATTAACCAGTCAATTTCCATAGATTGAAAGAAGCTGTAACTATCTGTATCTATAATAGGTTACTATCTAGAAGTATTGGGAAGTGGAGGGGAGGTACAGAAACAGTACTGTTTCTACGGCCTGATGATGATGTCCTTACATCAAAAGCAACCCCCCACACGGTACTCAACTTGCTAGTGATGACAGACTCGTCCAAAAGGTATGTAAATGATGATTTTACTATTACTACTAGTGGAAACAACCCTTTAGATTCAATAATGGAGTAACAGAGATAAGGGGTTGGGATTTTGGGGTGGGGGATGTCTTTGAGTAGGATGAAGGTTAATTGCTCTGATTTCTCCACTGCTTCTATGTCACCTGCATAAATGCTGCTAGTGTCACGCTGGTTTTTTAACTTAGTTCTGTAATTCCTCAGCTCAATTAAAAATCCAATGACAAACATACTTCATCTCGAGACAATGATGACATCACTTATTATAATCCTTGGTGGAGAGGGGGGGGGGGGGTATTTAACCAGGGGTAGATTGATGGCTATAACAATGCTACTGGGCTGGGAAATAAACTGCAACCTGCCATGTCCTAGCTGTAACTCCCATACTCACAACGCAGAACAGTAACAGTCTTTTGCCTAACATATAGATCTAGGTGAAGGCTTGGTATAAGTTCTTGCCATCTGTTCGCTGGTTGGGAGTACTCTCAGAGGTGGTGTGGAATGCACAGAATGTCAGGGAGTCAGCAGGCCAAAACGGAAGTTAGTGAAAAACGTTGTCAATTTCCATGAAAAATAAAGAGTTACAATGTTAAATCGATTTTGACGGTAAGGCCATCATCAGTAACAAACAATAACTGAAGACACATTAGAAAGGACACAGCTTTTATAGTAACAGGTGAAGGGAGATTGAATCCCATTGGTCAAGAGAAAGGAAGGGGGCAGGAGGTACAACCAATTAAGTGCAAACAAGGTGAAGGGGGATTATAGCTAATTAGATGAAGTGAAAGGGGGGAAAAATAACTAAATATGGTTTCAACATTGTGAAGGGATAATTCCAAGCTTTATAAAAATGGACCTATCAGTGGTGAAATATATTGAGGTATATCCTCATTTAAACATTTACCAGATCTGTCACTTTTGATAATTTCGAATTTTTCAAGTACATTCAGCATACCTCCCTTTGGACAAAAATGAAGAAATTCTACTAACTGCCTATCGCGGTGTCTCTACGCTTGCGAGGAAGCCGCAGGAAGTTGCGTCACCTGAATTTGGAGGATGGAGCTGCTGTGCCTGCCATCAGCTAAAGGAAATAGCATGAATGAACTATCAAAAATTGGAAGAAAAAAAAAAAAAAAAAAAAAAAAAAAACATATCAAACTCCCGTTTCTTCCATGATCAATTCAACCTTTCCGAACATTCAAATATTCCTGTAGTATGTCAAATTAAACAAACTGTCTATCTGTCAAATCAAAATTGTAACTATGATTTGATTCCTTAAGATGTTTCGCAAATGTAGACTTACCCTTATTTTCCCTGAAATCCTCCTGATCGTCTATTCTTTCCCTGAATTTCCCACCAGTTTGACCGCAATATTCGTAGCCACAAGAACATTTTAGTTTATAAATCCCACTTTTATCCTGAACATTGATTTTGTCCTTAACGGATCCTAGTAATGCTTTGACTATATTTAGTTCTAAAACCTACTTTGTAACCTCTCGATGATAGAATTTTGCCGATTTTATCCAAAATTTTCCCATAATAAGGTATACTTATCCATTGCTTTTCTTCTAAATTTACATCTTCCCTAGCCAGATTGGAAACTTTTTCCCTACTCTTTTTCCTAAGAACCTTATCCCATATGGTATCAACGAGATCTTCTCCATATCCGTTACTAGCCGCTATGCTTTTGATAATGGATTTTTCTTTTGATAAATTTTGTTCACTCATTGGAATAGACAGTGCTCGGTTAATCATACTATGGAAGGCTGCATGCTTATGGACTAAAGGGTGATTTGAGTTATCTCCTCTGCTTGCAGATATTTACATGGATTATCTTGAGCAACAAATATTTACAACTTGTAGCACAAATGATCTTCTCTATTGGTATAGATATGTCGATGATATTGTCATCCTATGGAAGGGCACAAAAAGACAACTAAATTTTTTTTTCATCAAAAAATCAATAAATTAGATCCCTTTATCAAATTTACCCTCGAATTCGGCGGAAATAAACTCAATTTTTTAGATCTATCTATCTCTTTGGTAAACGAAAAGCATGATTTTTCAATTTATAGAAAAGATACATATAGCGATATAACTATCCATAGTACTTCAAATCACCCAAAATCGGTAAACAGTGTAACTCTTTATTTTTCGTGGAAACATACAACGTTTTTCACTAACTTCCGTTTTGAAATGGGTTTCCACAACTTCGTCGCGAGTGATTTAGTTTGTAGTCAGCAGGCAACAACATCTTGCACCACATGACGTTCACTGAGGGCACTCGCTACCCTTTTAGAATCCCCTTTGCAAGATAAAGTGGTAGCACGTTGTGCGGGCTTGCTTCCAGTCACAGCCTTTGGAATCCTTATGGAATCCAAACTGGTAGCAAATTGGGTACCGCCTTCCATCCTAGCGCACTCATAATGATTGAGCAGTGGGATTACTCAGGTGAGGACAAAACGGTAGGCACAGTGACATGTTCACTGAGTCAGGCTAGCAACCATTCTGGCCTAAATGGAGGGATGTGGTATGGCACCGTCTTCAGTAAATGGTATCGCGGATGGGGGGGAGCCCCAGGCTACAGGTGCATAGACTTTGTCGAAGCACCACCTGCCTGCCCCCCAGTTGAGGTTGGATTTGCGAGGGCAGTGGTTTCATCACCCCTAACATGCAGTCCATTATGCAGATGTGGGGTAGAGGCCTGTGGGAATTGACTCGCAGGGATGGGTCTCCTTCTGGGGACCTTGGCATTTTGAGTTTTGTGGAAATCCATAAACTCGGGCTCCAACCTGGTTAAGTAGTAATGCGAGCTAGAACGCATGCTCAACCTGAAGGTCAAAACGTGTACTTGGCATCTTTCAAGGGCATTGACTATGTGTACAGTCGTCTCTCAGGAGGATCTTCCTAGATTTTGTTTGGGGGGAGACTACAAGGCACGATTGCCTAAGGACTCCCAAACACGACTTCCATTCATTGAAAGGGGATATTGGATTTGTCCATATTGATGAAAGCGAAGTGGTTAGCCTATATTGTAGGTGTCGTTATACTGTGACTTCTGTCTGACAGACAAACTCTGAAGAAGGTAAAAGTGCTTGGCTGATAAACATTTAACTTTGTAAAATAGCCTGCTTTTCGTTCGGGATTGCAGCTGCGTTCTAATAATCTACAGCCTTTCTTCTACCACCTCACTAGATTATGATAAAGGTTATAACATAGGTTTTGTTTTGCCTAGAGCATGGAGAAAGTTGTGGAAAACATCCTCTGATGAGAGAATGGATTTTTTTTTTAGAAAGAGGTAGATAAGTTATTGTAAGTCGGTAAGTATTTAGGGGTACCTGGTTAGGAATTGGTTTTTTGAAACCCAAAGCCTGAAGAAAGTTGTGGAAGATAACATTCTCCATAGAGAGAACGGGCTCTTCAGAAAGTGGCAGGAGGGGCACGTCAGCATCGTACACATCTGCATCGAGATCTTCCATGTTGTCGTTCAAAGCTCCCACCAGCCATTTCATCCCTCCCACTAGATCTGAAACAGGAAAAGGTCTGTAGAAGCAGTGACTTTTTTTTTAGTGCATCCTAACTACCAAGATTGGTAGTAATCATAGATGCAGATCGTGAAGAAGAATGAAATTAGAAAATTGAAATTTAGATTTTGCAAATATTGATAACGTTGACTAATAATTATTGATTATTATATCACACGCTAATTTTTGTAATTCAACAATTATAATGCATTGTATTTTAAATTAAGTTTAGGACGCGTCATGTTTTAAGTGAGCCTGTGAATTAATGTTGCTATGCCACTCTTCATAAATATTTTATTGAGCGCCTAACTGCAGTCACCCCCATCAAGTATGTAAGTAAATTCCTTTTATCACTCCAAGTTTACCAATTTTGGTTGTTCTACTAATAATTATGGTTGTTAATGGTAGCAGAGCGGGTTTAACTTACATTTTGTTTTGGACATTTCTCTGAATATTGCAGCAGCTGATGGCCCTAGAGGCGGAGGTCTCTCGGGAACGTTTCTATTTGGCCTTTGAGCGCCCTCTTCATCACTCTCCTCATCATTAGACTCATCTTCCTCAGAATCCTCATCACTTTGGTTCTCCTGATTTGATTCTAGATTTCAAACATTGGTAATAATTAAATACACATTCACTAGATTGCAATAGGGCAGATTTTAAAATGTTGCTGCTTTATGATGAATAAAGAATCCATCAGTACTTACAGAGAGATCCTAATATTTATACAAACACATTATAATATCAGCACTAGAAATAGAAACAGCACAATAAAGTAAGATTATTACAATTGGGACACACAGAAATGGACATCACAAACTAGATTTTTATATTTCGGCATTACGTCTTTTTCAAATGTAGAACTTGCAATGAAGAAGATTTTGGGAATTGGACATTATCAAGAAATCTTGAAAACTGGAGCTAAGGGATTGTTGTTTAGGGACGTATATTATAATGGGTTGAAATATTTATCTTCTAATATTGAGTCCTGGAGATTCATAGGATCTCAGGACTATGAGCCCTCTCCGACTGAAGCAACTTGGTCTTGTTTTCATCAGGCTTCATTTTTCGGAGGACCTTTACCCTAAAGCAATCGTCGAACAAAGCGTTATGTGAAATAGCATGTCGACGTACTGGGAGATCCTGATTTTGTGCCATTACCGCGGGCACTTAACTGCATTAACTCTCAGAGTCAACCCAGTCTCCACTTTTCCAACATAGAATGCTGCTTTCTAAAGCAGCTCGTAAACACACATTGGTGTCTGTGCAGTCTGTAGAGCCTTTGCAACGGTATGCATTGGGGTATATATTATTATATAATATGGTTTTCTCTTTTCTCCACAACAACGTAGCATTAGGAGACATGTATTCATAGTGTGACTTCTTTGATCAGTGTATCTAAAATTTAACGCATTAAATGTCATTAATATATGCCAAATTTTGATATGTTCATAGTTCATTGTTTGATCTCTTATAAGCCAACTGAAGTGCTGCTCCGTCTCCAAGCCCAAGCTCCACACTTCTCCATCTTCTTCTTGTGCTTCTAAGACACATGCTGGATGCACGTAATACAGCCATTGTGATACGGACTCTTAACCAAACTCGAACTACCGTCTGAGGCCGATTCCATATGTCTGCTAAGCGCTCACCCCATACTTTTACTAAGGCTTTCGTCTAAAACTTAACTGATTTTTTGTGATCTGATAGGAAGAATAAATGTAGATGGCAAATAATTGTTTTAAAATAATGATAACAGAGGTGTATGAATAGAGAAATGTATGACGTACATTTATACATTTACAAGTTCTATCCAATTAAAATGAACTCTGATTTATTTTAAACTATGTAAATGAAACATCAAAAATAGGTTATCGAGAAAAAAAAAATTAACTCACTCGATTTTCTGGGCTTCTTTGATTTTTTTCTTAGCTCCGATTTGTCATTAATGAGTCCAAGGCGGAGCAAAGCACCAACTACATTTTGCCTTGATCTCACGCTTCCCAAAGCAGACATGATGGGCCCAATGACATCTAAAACGTATAATCATCCAAATAATCGAGAAACATGTGCAATACCTACAGTACCTATGATAAAATATGTACGGTACCAAATAATAAAATAGTCTTGGGAGAGACGAGTACAACTTGATATAAAAAAAAACTCATTGGTAAGTAATGCATGCATTGCAGGGACGTCCCAATGAATGAATTGTATATAATTTTGGTGAGAATTAAAGTAAGAGAAAAAAAGTATCATGTTTTATCGCCCCCCCCCCCCTTCCTCCCAACACTTAATCCCTTCAACGACGGTAAATTTGAGACTTCCGGGGTTGCATAACTGGACTAAAATCTGGATCGAACAAATAATAAAAACAGTCAGGGAAATCTGATAAATATGATAAAAATATCACGATTTATCGTTATTACTTCCACCATTCACCCCCTTCCATCATGAAATTTGAAACTCCTGACACATTTCCAGAACTAGTCAAAAATTAAAGTTGAACAAGAAAAGAATCACGAAAATCGGACGAGAATAGTTCAAACATCATGATTTATCAGTATTACCCCCTCCATTCGCCCCCTCTCTTGATAAAATTTGAAAAGCCTGACATACTTTCCAAATCTATATTAGCTTTGTTCCAACAACGCTTCGAGAGCTACCTCCAGAGCCCTACCCCAGAGTTGCCAGCTCCAAGGTCGCCCACTTTCGTGTATGTTGGAACACTTCAGAGAGAGATGTGATAACAAACGTAGTAAAGAAGGTGAAAACAGTTTAGAGAAGGCTACGCGGATATGTAGTTTACCCAAGGGTAGCAGGTTATTTCAAAATGCGCATGCGTAGGACTCGGAGCTCTCGATGAGACCCCGCCAAAAGTGTGCGGCTGCTTGGGGGACCCCTGAAGCAGCTCTGGGGGTGCTCTAAGATCTGTTGGAACGCGGAGCTCTCAACCCCATAATCTTGTTGGAACGCAATTTCGAGCCCTGAGCTCCTCTAGGACGCCCTTTTGTCCTTGTTGGAACAAAGCTAACGAATTCATAATGGAACAAAATATGAATCACGAAAATTGGTTGGGATCGCAGCTGGGGCAGCGATTGAAAAAAAATCAGTAATCACCCCCTTCACCACCACAGGAAATCCGTAATTTCCAAGATTTATTGCACAACTAGACAAACATTGGAATCGAGCAAAATAAGAGTCACGAAAATCGATTAAGAATTGTAGCCTGGGTGGCGTGAACAAAATTTGTCGAAAAAACCACGGTTTTTCGGCTCTACCCCCTCCATTCCCCCTCTTCCATCTTGAAATGTAAAATTGCCGAAGTTTGCTGCACAACTGGACTAAAATCGAGATCGAACAAAGAAAGAATCTCGAAAATCAGTTGAGAATTATGGCCTGGGCAGCGTCGACAAAATTTGTTAAACACACATACACCAACAGCTTTATTCACGGATTCGGTCTGAGAATGGTCTGAAACGGATTTGTGTGCAGTTATTTTTTTTCTCATGCTTGGGTTGTCCCCTACCCCCCTGGATCGATTCCAATAGGTCGTCCCTATATTGGCGAAGCCTAGCTACAAAAGATACGTCCTAAAAATGAGTCAGGAGTAATCTCTCAAAAACAGCAGTGATATAACGGAATTGGGACTGACCCACAAGGCCTAACAAGCGTTAGCTCAAGACGCACATGTGACATCATGGCACCCTTCTCACTGGGACTAATGATGCCATATGACATCACAGCTGGTGAACAAGCTCTGTGTTCTATTTTCCTTGGAAAACATGGTGAAAGGAAAGAAGGAAGGGGGGTTGCTGTCAGAAGTGATTTATTTGTATGTGCTCAGTCAAGCCCTTATCTTAATGAGGCTTAGTGAGTAAAGTGGGGACTTTCCCCCAGAATAACCCATTGGATCTACCAGGCATCATTCTGCCTAAACTCCTTTTTGGAGTTGTAGTGTGGTGGCTAGGTATTAAAAACAGCAAATACCTGGGCAAAGTCGAAAGATTAGAATGCATGCTGGATTCTATCTATTAGTGGAGCTTTCCACACTACCCCAACTAGAAGCATTCAAATTACGAGCATATTGGCTTCTAAGTAAAAGTAGAAATTCAATTAGAACTACGATTGGCATCCTTACCGGGCATCATGATTTCCGTAGGATGCTAAATATGATCGATAACATCTCACCTATGTGCCCTTGTGGACTCGAGGAGGATTCCGCAGAGCACTTTCTTTGCAGATGCCACCGGTACTGGAGACCCAGAACGGAGATATTTGGGCATCATGTAATTGCACGTGCTTCCCTCAGAGATATTGAGTGGAAAAGAATAAAAAAATTTGCTGATTTAAGCAAAAGAGTTGCTGAGACGACTCCAACTCGGGGGTAACCGGCAGAATCCTCTTTCAAATTAAAGAGGCCTCTTCTTGAGGAAGAGTATAAGCCGATCATGGTGCCTGAAACTCTTTTCCAATGGAAACCCCGAGCAGTGAATGAGTGTATAGTGAGGCGAATTCACTTCCAATCAGCCCGGTAAAATCACCATCATTCTCAGTAAAAGACGGAAGTTAAAGAAGACATATATAACTGAGAATTCGTTCTCAGAATGAAGCAACATTCTCCCACTTCAAGGAAGTGACGTAATTTCTCTTCCTTAACGTTAGGTTCGAAATGCTAGCTTACCGTCACTGTCTTTGTACTCGTTGAACAATTCTGTCAGCTCCTCGTCTTGTTCCGAAGTCCAAACTTTGAGCTTTTTCTGTAAAAAATAAATGAATAAATTAAAAAAAAAAAAAAAAAAAAAAAAAAAAAAAAAAAATCAAGCAAATTATAATTCTGATGTTAGGATCTTAGGATTCTGATGATCTTAGGATTCTCAGAATTCTGATGTTAGGAACTATGGATTACATGACATCATAACAGAAACTGTAGGACAGTGACAGAAATACACAACGTTCATTTCAAATTCAATTCAATTGGCATTCGTCTTTGCTCAAAAAGCTTTATAAAAAAGGCCTCCTGTCCTTAAATTGGGTTTTTAATTAAACTCCAACGTTTCTCCCCAGGAACTGGGGCTTCTTCAGGGAGATTAATATTCAAAAATGTAAAAGATCTACTTACTTATAGTTTTCTTTTTGTTGTTGTTAATAATCGAATTTAAAATCATGAGTTTTTTGAACATCAATTTTAAAATTTAAATTTTAACTAAACGTAACACGTGCCACTCAATTTTGAACCTAGAAATAGATGCTTCTTACTCAAACACCAAACAATATCAACTAAAATTAGAACAAATAAAAGAGCAAATGATACTAATGATTAGAGATCCTCGGATACGACAAGAAATTGAACGTTACAAAGAGGAAGTTATCGCGAGAGATTTACTTCAAACTAAATTAAGAGAACAAAAGAATTTTAGATCCAGAAGTCTAGATCGATAGTACAAAAGGACATTAACATAAGTAGTGTTCCATAGTTTCGAAGTTTTCACATGATATCTGTTTGAAACTCTTGGATTTATTCTATTTAATTTTGATGTGACAGCGTAGTATCCTGTCAGGGCCCCTATGACCCTTATTATATTTATTCTATTGAACCGTATAAGCCAATAGAAGTAAGTCTGAAAACGTTGAGCCCAAAGAAACGGTTAACTATGAATTTCATGAAAAAAAGTAATATTAATCTGATATTCAAACAATGATTTTGGGGTTTAAGGTTTTTTCAGTTTGTATTGATTTTTGTAGCAAATATTACTGAACTTGAAGTACATTTTTCAGCATAACTTAGTGTGTAAATATTCTAATGGTCTAGTTAAAATTTGATAAATTTTCATATTTTGATAAATTTACTGATTTTTTTGTTGCTATTTTTAGTGATTTTTTTCAGCACATTGTTTGAAATGTTACCAATTTAATGTGCTCAAAAAGGGCTGTCCAACAATTATTCTTTTGGGATGCTTGATTTTTTTGGCGAAAGAACTGATTTTTTAATCTCAATCCCAGAGAGGTATCGTCTGGAATGACATGTACACACACACAACCAACTAACCTGCCTTCCCCAAACTCCTACTCCATAGAGTTGAGAAACTCTGAAACAGCTGATCAAGCTAGCCCAGACCTGAGTGGGTTGGAGTTACTACAAATTATTACACAAAGGTTTATTATTTCTGTTTTTGTATAGCTCTTTGTTACGCTCCAGGAAAATAACTCTCACAGTCGAAGAGATTTGGTAACCCTGGCCTCTTAGCTCTGGTCGTTAGAGCGTTGCAACTCCGGGAAATTAATAATAATTTCTCGTAGTTGTGACACGAGCCCTTACGGAGAGAAGAGGCCCCCCCACCACCGCGCCGCGCCGCGGTCACGTGACCTTCTTGGCGCAGGCTGAGGTGCCTCAACCCCCACCACACGACCTTCTAAGCGCAGGCTGAGGTGCCGCGCGTCGGTCACCTGACCTTACGGAGATAACCGAGTACTTCCGAAATGCGCCGAACGTTTCGTCCAATTTCTGTATTCTGTAAAGAGAGCGGAACGTCGGACCCGAACAATGTCGTCCAATCACGAATCCTCTTTAAACGTAGATAGGAAAACAGTAGTAGTCGAATGATAATATTCCTCTTTAGCACTAATAAAATAAGTAGAGTCGATCAGCACTTGTATTAATAATATTACTCAGACCTGTTTGTTTATTTCAAAAATAACCGATCGTTGATCTGATTAGTTATTTTGTAATAATTAGCAAGTTTATATAATGCACAAAATAAATATATTCAATTAAAAGTTGGGTTGATAATAAAACAATAGCAGAGAAATAGATGATTAGGCCTAATTACATTTAAAAGTAAAATTATTCCATATATCTTGTTCAATGAATTTTATCCTCTTTAAAAATAAATATTTTTTCTTTTCTTTAATTGTTTATTTCTGTACCGTATGTTTATTATTGTTATTGTCATTGTTATGTCAGAGTTCATATTCATATTTTATTGTTATTGTTATCTCAGAGTTTATACTTTATTGTTATTGTTACCTCAGGAATCATACTTATTACTTTTTGCATTACTTCACTGTCATCAAACCATTTGTTACCTATTTGTTTTTTGTTTTATTGTTGCAACTTCAACAGTTTTAAACTCGAATGGCTAATTACATTGGTCTTACAACTTAAGGACTGGTTTGGACACTTTTCAATTTATGTAAATTTATTGAACAATTTATATAATATTATATAAAATGGTGGTTATGGTTAAATAAATAAATGATATACCGTATATTACTATAAACAAGCCTTCTCTCTATATCCAGAAAAATGTAATATTAGTTAAATTTATATTATTGGCAAAATATTCAAACAAAACCTACTTAGTTATTGGTAATACGTTGAAAAAAAATGAATTATAGATATTTTCATAAACATATTATTATTAAATTATTATTTTAAATATGGTTTTGTTTTTCTATCAGAAAACTATTGTCAATAATTAGTTATCAATAACAATTATGTATTACCTATTAATTTATAAAGTACTACCTTTAAAAGTAAATTAGTTACAGCTTATCGAGCAAAAATTTACCATTTTTTCCAGAAATATAGGAAATGCAGTACTATATATGTACATAAATAAAAAGTCTTAAACAATTAATTGTAAGTAGTTTAACATACCTTATCTTCAAGTACTGCTTATCTTCAATTGAGCATTTCTTCTATATACAATTCAACCGATATACAAGTAATATTTACATTAATTTACATAGGTCTATTTACAATTCTCCATCTCCCTTTGGTGACTGAAACAATAAAATGGGTATAAAAATTTTGATTTAAAATCAATGAGAAATGAATGAATCTTAAATTGTAAAATAAGTTGTGATAATTTAGATAAAATTGTTTGTAAACTTAAATATGAGCTTACCGAAACATTTTTAAACTATAATATTTATTTTACCCACATTAAATATTTGTTGTAATAAATGAAAATTTTCTTTAGTCTAATAACTAAACTAAGTAATAAACTAGTCTAAAATCTTACCGGATTAGTAGCTTGTTGAGGGAACTGGATCATCCCCTGAACCAAGCAATGCTGTAAGAGCAATGCTCTGAGATTCTGTTGGTGTTGGCCGGGTAATTGATCTAGTTTTGCTTTTCTTTTTCTTCTTGGTTGAAAAAAGCCGCCTTTGAGGCTCAATTTTAATTTTATTCGTCTTGGGTTTTAGGCCTACATGCAGGGCAATATCTCGTTGCTTTAAAGCTGTCAATTTTGCTTCTGCGGTTTTCAGACACTGTTCAAACATTTTGAATTTTTCCGGGTTGTCAATTTTTTCTAAAATTGACTCAAAGCGCTGCCGTAGTGGGAGTTTGTCGCTAGGCCTGATTTTTTTTGGAAGCGCAGTTTTGGTCGATATTTCAGTCAAAATAGTTTTTTTTTCCTCCAAATTTGTGACGTTCTCACCAAGTTCATCCTCATTATAACTAGTAAGAGCTTGTTCTTCCGTAACCAATTTCTGGCAAAGTAAATGCACATGTTTACACATGTTCCATTTGATGCACGCATCGATGCATGTGCATGTGAACTTGTGTATGCACGTAGCACACTGATTGCAGATAATGCGACATGAGCAATCTTCTTTAACCTTTCGAATGGTGTACATTTCATTAGAAGACGACGACGCCACGTTCCACAAGTTTTCTTCAATTTCTGACTTAACAATTAAGTCTGGGTTCATGGTCAAAGAACCCTTATGTCGATTTCTAAGAATTTTAATCTTCGAAGTAAGTTTTCCTTTTTCAAGTACAACCAATCGGTCAAAAAGTTTTTGTCTAATAAGTTGCATTATTGCACTTATGGCTTTGTCAAGTCGTTTCACTTGTTTACCTTTCAGGATAAAGTGTTTTATGGTTTTGTGCATACTTTCAAGATGCATGTTGGTGTTTATCCCGACATTTATTCTGAAACAATACGCCCATGACTGGTAGTTCGACCCGTACTGTTCTCTAAAGTATTCACCATACTCTTTAGTAGCTGGGTCACTGCAAAGTTGGTTTGTGATTGTGGGAAACATTGCCAAGAATGTGTTTACATCTGTTTCTTCTAACAACACTCTTAACTGCTTGTAAACTTCTTTTCTTTTGTCGCAGTCTTTTATCTTAGGCAGATTTTTTTGCCATGCACGGTCAACATGCCAAGTGCAGAAAAGTCGTTTATCAACTGGGCCCATCACTTCTTTCCAAGCATTGTAGAAAGACTCGGCCATGTCGGACATAAATGCATTTGGATTTATTACACCGACTTGTTCTCGTATTGCCGAGAGAAACTCACTAACAGCATATTTGTCGGTTCTGTTTGTGATGAAAAAGGCACAAGGAAATCCTTGCCTCATATCATCGATAACCATGACAGTTACAACTTCGAAATCATAAGCACCCATTCCATGGGTACTGTCTATACAAATACAGTCCGAACCAAACTTTTTTAGAAGTTCCTTTTGAGCCTCTGTCATTATAGCAAGAGCAAAATCATTCTTTGTGAATGTGGCGGTGGCTGCATCAACGCCTTGCGGTTTATATAACATAACGCTGTTATTTTCAGCATTTTGATGCTGTACCCAAGCATCAACACTGAAGGCGTCATTCGAATGACGCACACAATCATCAAGGCCGAATTCTTTTTCAATATTATACAGATCTTGTTTCGTCAGTAAGTGAATTCTGCTAAGTGAATCTGTTTTCAAAGTTGATCGAACTTCATTAAGGATTTCATCAAAAGGTATTTTATTTGATATTTTTGCGGCGATATCTTGGCGTTCATTTTTGGTCAATGGCTTGTGGGCGAGATCACAAGTGTGCCCTACATGAGTTTCGCAATATTCTACTTCAACATTTCCTGTTTCAAAAAACATTGCTTTCATTCTGGAGGGACAGAAACCATTTATTTTACAGGACCCCTGCATTTTCACTTCTCTTTTTCTTTTGCTGGGTTTAGGGTTATAGCTTCCCGACCTGTTACACGTATAATACGCTGTCGTCTTTCCAGGTAAAATCCTTTGGCCTGTTTTTTTAATAAACAAAGCATTTTCACTTTCCTCAGTGTTGTTTTTCCACGTGTAGAAGTCAGATGCACTGGGAAATTTCAGAACTGATTTTTTTAGAGTAATTTCATGCTGCAGAGTTAAATGAACCTCTAAATCAGGAAAATCTTTAAACATACTTTTGCACAAGGCGCATTCAAAGGAAGAGCTCCGTTTTGGATTAGGCAAATTACTACACTCACCGGTAAATTGGTGGACTTCACGCAAATGTCTTTTGAGTTTAGATCGTGACTTGAATTGTTTATCACAAAGTTCACAAGTATTAGGCCCACCGATATCCATCTCGGACGAACTCACTTAACTAAATACGTACACAACTAATAGTTACTTGACTAATTAAATTTAACTTATAATTAATCAAGTGACAGTCGAGTCGATAACACCACACCACTCACTTCAAACTCACACTAGAGAAGACATCTATACATTATCAATATCAAGTGTTAGTGACAGACGACAGTTGACAGATAGAAGGTAAACAAACAGTGGAGCGGACACTTCGGTGACTTTCGGCCAGTCTCGGGCGTACTCGGTGCTCGGCGTTCGGCGCGTTTCGGAAGTACTCGGTTACCACCGTGAGGTCACGTGACCGCGGCGCGGCGCGGTGGTGGGGGGGCCTCTTCTCTCCGTAAGGGGTCGTGTTGTGACGACGCGAGTTCGAACTCCTGTCGAGGTATCAAATATTTTTGGACCGTTACAGTGGCGCAGCCGAAATAGGACCCGAAATCATACGAAACAATAATTAATTAAATCCCTCTCGAGCCAAAAGACTGTAAACATCACATTTCCTGTTGTTATGCCTTTCATTTCCTCACTCACTTGAGTCAAAATACACCGTGACAATGACCTCGCTCGACTGCTGACTTGTTCCAGCGAGCATCTGCTGAGCCAGCGGCCTGCAGTTTCACTCGTCATTCGTCCAACCCCAAACCAGCCGAGACAGCTGGTATTTGACTCCGGGGAAATGTTCTGCTCCAGGAAAATAACTCTCACAGTCGAAGAGGTTTGGTCACCCTGGCCTCTTAGCTCTGGTCGTTAGAGCGTTGCAACTCCGGGAAATTAATAATAATTCCTCGTAGTTGTGACGACGCGAGTTCGAACTCCTGTCGAGGTATCAAATATTTTTAGGCCGTTACATCTTCTATGCAGAACACCTGTCTATAACTATTACAAGTATCATTAGGTAGGTATATATATACATAGACCCTTTGGTATGGCTAAGGTTCCTAGACGACATATTTGTAGTGTGGCAGCATGGACGAGATACCTTGGATGTAGGTATTCATGGAGAACCTTAATAGGTCATCGCCCCTGTTGTTCTGCCACGAGGTTTCGGAGACAACCATCACATTCATGGATGTTAAGGTAGAAGTCAAAGCTTTTCAACAAAGGTTCATGTGAAACCCACTAATGCCCAGATGTACCTCCAATATCAGAGTTGTCCTCCACCTCATACTAAAAATGCTATTCCCCAGTCACTCTCCATCCGTGGTCACCGGGTTTGCAGTGATAGAGCTGACCTTGAAGGGTATACTTCAATGCTGAAAAATTGGTTGATCGAACGGGGCTACCCTCCAAACTTACTTCAGCAGACGGGGCTACCCTCCAAACTTACTTCAGCAGAAGATAATTCCAGCGCATATTCCATATGTGGCCCCAACCAGAAACCAGGAAAGAAAAGGACCCTTCCTGGGCACCACCACATTCTTTCCTGGTGTACAGCGTATCAACAAAATACTGAAAGAATTACACCCAATATTATAAAAGAGACCTCTCACACGAGAGGTGTTCCCTGATACACGGTATCTGGCTTATACGAAACCAAGAAATTTGGGCAACATGTTCTAACACAAATCTGATCATCCACCAACCGAACCGTCACTTGGGTTACTGATCCTCGCTGCCAGCTATGTGATCTTATATTACCGGGAGTCGAAATTTCCTCCCCAATACGCTACGAAAATTAGCTAAAATATAACGAGAACTCACCACTGGTGGTTGCAATAGGCCCAGCTCGTACATTTTCTTTTTAATAGCTCGCTCGTTGTGTTCCTTAGATGTCATCCTTTCTTGAATCCAACTCACCACAACTGCGAAATTAACGCGAAATAATAAAGTGGTTTGGTTTCACGGTTATCTAAATATGAACTAAGATATTAATAAGTGTTTTAATTCCACAAGAATACTGTAAATTATAATATGTTCAGATTAGTCCAAATTAAATTGCTGCTTGGTTGTAATATATAAGGTTGTCCTAGACAAAACGGTCCACCCTTTGTTTCTCAGTTTATTTCGTACGCTACTATCCATGAAGCCTATTTACAATTGGCCAACATCTACCTAAATAGGGATCGTGACCCAGATTCTAAATACAGTTTTAATTGTGTAGGTAATTATTATCCCTCGGCCGCGGGAGCGCACAGCCGCGTCGAATGAATAACCGCATATAAAAAGGAGGTTTTTCAAATAATATCTCAATGTAGAGCAGAACCGCATCGAAGAATAACCATATATTAAATGGAAGATAGTGGCATCAAAGAACAGCGGCACATAAACTTTCAGAAGTAGCGGAAATGAAAACTCAGTAGTGTAACCGCGACGAAGAATAACCACGTATAAAACAAGAGAGGGTTAGCGGTGTCGAAGAACAACCGCGTCGAAAAGGTGAAGAATGATGGATACTATAATACAGAACTAGACAGAGGGATGCTTTGGGAACGCTACCTGCAATACATCTACGCTTCACACGAGATTGACAAGAGTGAGGGGGGGGGGGGCTTCATTTCAAAGGTGCAAAAAAAAAATCGAAGTAGGTGACAAACTTCGATTTTCGCATTTTTTCGCACTTTTTACATATTTTAAATCAATTCCCCTGACTTCCACATCAGTAGATAAATTTGATACCCAGTACTTCCCCCTCCACGTAAATATCCTCTAAGGTTCGCTGAAAGTACAAAAATAACGTAGAAAACTGCAAAAATTGACGAAAAATTACCCCAACGCTTGCGCCCGACGAAGAAAGAAGGTTTTATAGTATCCATTTCGACGCGGCTGTTTTTCGACGCCTTTACACACTTGGAGATTTTGTGGCTAGTATTTTTTGCCGCGGTTACGCGACATAGAACGGCATCGAAGAGCAATAGCTTCGAAAACAGAGGCAAATTTCTAAGTGGTTGAGCGTTCTTGTTTCTCGACACGGATATGCACTACCGCTACCTGTTCATAGATGTTTGTATTTCACCTGTTTTCGACGCTGTTACTCTTCGATGCCGTTCTACACAACCTCAGCCGCTGTTTTATGCCACTTTATAAAATTTGTCAAAAATTATAGAGAAAAAAAAATCCGGGTTCGGCATTTGGTACCCAAGCCTAAAAAAGTGTTGAATTTAAATAATCGGCACCTTCTACTTTTGGGAAGGAGGTTGTTTTACTTAGCCACGTGAAAATTAATTTGAGAGTCATGCAGGCTCTTGAATATACCTAAACAATGTTCTTAGTCTGGTTTATCACGTTTATCTCACGTTTATCAGGCAGATCCTTGTCACACTCCTCGTACAGCTTCCTCAGCTCCTCTTCCTCCTCGTCCTCCCAGAAGCCTTTGGGTTTTGACTGGGGGATCTCCAGGCCGAGTTCTTTCATTTTCTTGACGAGTCCTCTCTTCGAGCGATCTTTGTTGATGAGGTTGTCCAAAATCCAGTCGACTTTGTCTAATGGAAAATAAAACAATCAATTCAGTACAAGGAATGCAAGAAACGGGGTACCATTTTCAACAATCAACCAAGTGGAAAAAAAAGCGAGATATTTTGAATTGAAGAGATGTGAACTGTTTGAGCTGTATCTTGTTTGTATACCTGTGCCTATGTAGATGTAGATTTATAGGAAAACTCTCAGGGTGGGGTTATTTTGGGCCCCAATCACGGAACGCTGGTGGCTTATTGCACTTTTCTGAGAGTTTTGCGTTTGATCAGAGATTCAGCCCAGAGGGATATGAGTCCTTTGATTAATTGAGGAGCTGACATGGAAAAGCAGTTAAGTCTAAAAATCGAAAGAACATTTTTTTTCTTCGAAGTGCAAGTAAACAGTCACGCCAACGGCCTTAGGTCCTCCCGTCCTTGCTAGATCGCACCCTGAATAAATGTGTGACCTTTGCATGAAGAAGAGATTATGTCCAAAAAAATCTGATAAGAGTTCAGAGGGAGTTCCTATGAAATTTGATTTTTGGACTTAACTGCTTTTCCATGTCAGCTCCTCAATTGTTCGCAGTGAATAGACATCATTGGGGTTTGTGCCCCAAAGAGTTCAAATCTGCGATAGGTTAGGCAGGGCACTCGAAGATTATGTGGGATACTGTCTGGTGTATCTCCTTGCATAGTGTGCACACTGCACAGGGTTGAGTTTTGTGTGACCCTTACGCGGTGTAGGTGGAAACGTAGGGGTGCAAAGCCGGTTATAAGGCCGACTAGTGTTTCAAGTTACCTACGGTTTTTCCTGAGAAGTCCCTCAGTAAGTTTGGTGTCGGGTTCGGCCACCATGAGCTTGCTGTGGACATGTCCCTCAATATTGGACCATCTTCTTGTGGTCTGTTGGTCAACCCACATATTGATGATACTTCTGAAGGTAGTTTTTGGTAGGCCAACTGCTGGCTCAGGCCCAACAGAAGGGGTTTGGGAGCCCCTTCTTGCGAGCTCTTCTTCCTTTTCATCACCAGTAATACCTTTATGCCCTAGCACCCATTCCCGGCAAACCCGGTTGTGTTTCGCTAGGATGTTGAGGGTTTGCATACAACACCAGACCACCCGCAAAGATATGGTTGGGGTCATTAATGCTTTTATCGAGGCTTGGCTGTCAGAGAAGAAACCGACGTGGGCACCATGGTGCCCCTCTTAATGCTCTCCGCAGCCACAGCCTCAATTGCCACTATTTCTGCCTGGAATACTGAGGTGTGTTCCCCCAAGTGGGAATGAGACATTCCACCTGGGTTTTGCCCCATGTACTCCTGCACCAGTACCTGCTTCCATTTTTGACCCATCTGTGTACCAGATGATGTCGTGGGAGCAGCATTCGTTCACCCTTGGCCCCTCTGTTGTTACGATCTTGCTTATGATCTTGGAGCGAACAGATCATGAATATACGAATTGCTTTTACATTATAAGACCAAACAGCAAAAAAAGATCGGGAACAACAAATTTACGAAAATTGTCTGTACACTGTAATAGCTCAGTTCATTTTTAACCTCCACCTCCTCCTTACAAACAAATCGTCTTCAAAATTTATTTCCCCAATAAAAAAAAATAGAGAGAATAAAAATGAAATTTCCAAAGGGGGAAAAACACGAAAAAGTTAAAGTCATGCAGAATGATTGTGTGGGCGAATTTTCGTAAATTATCATATTGCGTAATGTTGAATAGTTTTGAAATTTAAGCTTTATGAGTGCAAGGATATTTTCAACTAATAATTTTATGGCGAAAAAGTATTCTAAATAATATTCTGCTATTCAAAAAGAGATTTTGGATTTTTATCTTTTTTTTGAAGTTTTTACAGATTTTTTCGCAAATATTAATTAATTTTAAGTACATTTTTCCGCATAATTTGGTACATACATTTTTGAATGTCCTATTTTGTAGTTTTTGAACTTTATTTGAGCAATATTCAGCTAAAAAATATAACTTTAACGATTTTTAGTAATTTTTTTTTAATTTGACCAATTTATCGTGCTCAAAAAGTGCTGGCCAACGAACTCATCCTTTCGTTTGAAAAGCTTGATTTTTTGGCCTAAGAACGGAATTTTTATCTTAATCCATAGGAGATTTATCGTCTGGAATGACATATATAAATAAATATATAAATATGAAAAAGTGTTAAACTATAGGATTCGTTTCAGAATACCTCAAAACGGATTTCAATGAAGAAATTTTTCAAAAATTTTCATTTAAAAATGTTTTGAGCCATTTTAATAGTTTTATTTTCTACGAAAATTCACTAAATGGGTTGACAATTGTACCTAGTTTGAGGAGCTCTTAGAAGGATCGGATGGTTAGATCGAGTCATTCCGCAGCAAACGTGTTAACACACACTTAATGGACCACATATCACTTCATGTTAACAAACTTCATAGACCTGCAGATCAGAAAAATGGAGAACGATTTTGGTCCCATAAACACTAAAGAAGTTTTATTTCCCCAGCAACGGCTTGGTTGTACGTGAAAATCATAAGAAAGACAAAGCAGCTTGAAATGCTTGCATACGAGTCTGCAACACATTGGGACATTTTCATGTGTGTTTTCTTATTGTATTTATTACTAGGCAGATCTCACCCGTGCATCGCACGGCGGGGCGTACAAATCAATTAAATGGGCCATAAGAGAAACCGCCCACCCGTGGGTACTTAATTGAATTCGCGATCGTGTTGACTCATTGTTCCGACACCCGTGGGTACTTCATTGAATTCGAGCCAGGCTACATCACCTACCCCCCTGCAGACTCGTATGCAAGCTCTAAGAGCCACTCAGCTGATCCGGACCCTGGGCATCGTCACGTAAATGTGCTAAAGAGACTACATACGAAATTACAGCTTCCTAGAGTGTAAAACATAGAAATTAGCTTCAAAAGCCACTCATCTGATCCGGACCCTGGGCATCGTCAAGTAAATGTCCTAAAGAGGCTACATAAGGAATTACAGCTTCCTAGAGTGTAAAGCATAGAAATTACCTATTAAAATGATTTAACCACCGCTTCACAAATCAAACCGTTCTCGCAATATTTGGATCACCTGCTATGAATCAAATCATCGAAACACCAGCTCAATGAAATCATCAGAAATTAACAAGCGGTGGCAATCATGTTCACAATATCAATTATTGAGAATGATCACCTGAGTGTACACAATTATTCAAATAACCTTGCTCATAACTCAGCTTGTTGGCCACGCACTTCGCAGTAGTAAACATAATATGGTTGGATAAATCAAGAGCTTTCGAACGAATGGTCAACGAATTTTTTGGGATGAAAAACGACGAAGTACCATTTCCCTAGCAACGACTCGGTTGTAAGCGGAAATCGTCAAAATATTTACGTTACGTTACGTGACAGTTTTTTGTGCAATGTGCCAGGGCAAAGACATGAAAATGTCAATAACTCTAGGTAGAAACTTTATATTCTCACCTTCCTTGATGTTGGTTCGCGAGTACTCTTCATCCAGCCTTCGCAATTCTTCTTCTTCGTGCTCCTCCCATGCTACCCTCTTGTTCCTTTATAAACAATCATCACAATATAATTATATATAGAATAATTATAATTATTTAGAATAATTATATCACATACCTATATTAGCTGATAAAAACTACCGAACAATCCACAGAAAAGGGTATATTTTTGATTTTACAGACAGTAGTAGAATTCATCCCTGAAGTGTTAGACCTTTTCCTGTGCACAATATGTTCAAGATGTAAAAGGAAAGGTGATGGCTTTGTAGTTACTTACCTACACAATTTTGTACCCACTTTTTTATCAAAACCAATGTATTTATTAAATACAATCCAAAAAATAAATAGTGAATGAACTTTCATGTCAGTGATTGAAAGTTAAAGTTGCAAAAGTTGAAAAACTAAGCACGCACGCCACTTTTCTTATGGAAATTGGATTTCATAAAATTCTTATGAAACTATGCTTACAAGGTAGCATTCCATGCCCCAATCAAAAGTCTCCATGGGCTCAAAAAAAATATTGAAAAGATTTTGGATTATATCCAATTAAAGTGCTGATGGACGGACGTTGTATTCAAAAGTACCCCCTTCACTTTTTTCCTAAATTTTTGATACATCGAAGTGAAACTTGGAGGAAGTTTTTGGGGTGCCAAACAATAAGTTTTAAGCAAACTAAAATTAAAATTAAAAAATCATACATTTTTGGACTACTGGTATGGGGTTATTGGGTAGGTACTTGGCTTCTTTTTTTTTCAATTTTTGCCGAGTGAAATTTCATTTTAAAGATTTTCTAGGACTGAGCAAGATGGTGAAGCAGAATTAAGATATTTTGTTCCATTCTCAGAAGAAATTTTTCAAAAATTTTTATTTTAAATTTTTTAGAGCTATTGCAATTTTCAAAAGCTTTATTTTCTACGAAAATTTGCTAAAAGCCGCCAAGGGAGGAGAGCGACGGAGCATCCACACTAACACTCGAATGGGTTGCGTGTCATTCCTTTCATGTGAGAGAGAGAAACTGCCAACTGGCAGATCGGACTGGTTGCTCATCTTTATGAATGAAAAGATAGGTACCGGTTCAAAGTGTGCTCTACGAGTCTTCATCTAGTTTAGTGTGCGCTCTACCGATGACAGGAGGGTCTCAATCTGGTTCAGTGTGCGCTCTACCACTTTCACACGTTGAAAAGCTGTGGCAGTGTGGCCCGGTCACGTCGCAATACATAAAAATATCGGTAATCACTCCCTTGCTTCACCCGAAAACCCAAGGCCCGTCAACTCGTGCTCCGTGATTGCGATTATTTTGTACGTCAGCCTCGTCATCCTCCGTTGAAGGTGGATGGTCTCCTTGTAGCATTCTACCCCTTTTTTATTGCCTCCTCCTGGCGAATTTGAATGGAGTTTCCAGAGGTTCCAACCATTCGATCTTTTGTTGAAATAACCGATGTGCATACCTCGCGACAAATATTTTACCAGTTCGTCACTGTAATGTGCTATCAAGTTTGATGACAGGAAAAATCTTGTCACATATATTTAGAAGGGCAGCCTTTCTTATCGATGTAGAGGAAGATCTGTAGAGCGCACCTCGACCCCAGCCAGCGGGCGGTAGAACGCGGGAGCACGTGTAGATCACACATTGAACCGGCACCAAAAGATACAGGAGCTTACTATTTGATAAACAACAGTGATATGCTACGGCCATTTGATACAAGTGTGTACCCGGCTCAACATGTAAATGAATTAATGTATTTAGTAGTGTAGATCACATTGGGCGGTTGAATATATAAGATAAGGATACGGATACGTAGAGTATGATATTGAAAATTAATAAATTTGTTATTACTTGCTGTCCTGGTAAGTGCCATAGCCGTCAACGATTTCACAAGCGTCTTTGACATGTTTGGGAAAAAGAAGCTCCACGAAAACTGTCTTATTCGTGGCAGCCACTTCCGTGAATTTCCTAAGAATGTACACAGCCAACTTAGCGAGTTCCTGTAAAATATTAAAATTATAATAGAATTATTAAAATAGACTATTACCATTACAAGAAAGATTCAAGACAAAACCCAAGACATTAATTTTTTAAATATTATAGGCAGGATGTACCTTGTATTTAGGCTCGTAGTTAGAGAGAATGTTCCTAAACTTGATGAAGAGGGAGGCTTGGAAGAGCATGGCAGGGAGCTTGCATTCCCAAGCGATGCGGTGCAGCATCCTGACAATACAGTGATTCGTCGTTTCAGTGTTGGAGTCAAACGTGGACAGGAGTGTGTTACAAATTCTTACGATTTTCGGGCTAGCGAACCTGAAATACAAATAGGAACTTTGTTAAATATTTAATCGAAATCGAAATTTTTAACCCATTCAGCGCGGGTCTCAAAAGAGTGAACAAACCCCCATCCTGAAGTTGTTTTTGAGATATGGCGCATAGTACTTTTAACACATTACATTATTTTAGCATTACACGACCTGTACTTTTCATTCGCCTGGAATTGAAGTTCAACATTAATATGATATTCATGAAGTACAAAGGTTAGAAGAAGGATAAAATCAAGAGAAACATGCCAAAAATGAGGAAAACGGGCTTGGATTTGACTCCACTTTCCTGGCTCAAAACATGCAATCCGCCAGCAGAGTGCTCGGAACTGCTATCTAGAGGTTATAAGGAATTTAGGTGCCCCCCCCCCCCCCCCAGAGGTGCAATGGGGGCCTAAATCCTCATAAATCAGGTAGAGGATGTAACAGGCATCCCGTCAGAGAGATACACCCCTACTAATAGCCTTTAATGAGCCATGTTCGGGGAAGGTTGATTTTCCTGTCACCAGGAATCCATCCAACGCCAAACCAGCTGCCAAAAATGATCGAGAACAGCGCGTGGTTCCATTGATTCCTCAACGGGACGCCGACAGCACTATCTCTGGTGCACTGACGGGAGCTTGATGGGCCTCTCAGGAGGTAACTCTGTTACAAGGTGTGTCGAAACAGAGGTACCGGGACTGTGGAACCTAGTCTCACCACGGAACGGTTCCGAGCAGTGACAAGAATCCAGCCCTTCCCGGTTCAGTTCCACGGACCGGGATGGTCTCGGCACAGTTCCACGGACCGGGAAGTTACAGAGGACCTACTCGTTACTTGTTATTTCAATTTTTTTCCTCAATAGTACCTACTTACAGGCTTATTATCAAGGTATAGAATTTTCCAACCCTACCGCAACTTTTTTTTCCAACAGAGACTCTCGAAAGCCGCGCTATAACGTTATCTTGACGAAGAAACTATCGAGTTGGGAGCTGACCTTATTAATTGGTGGAACACTGACTGGCAAATTTTTCCACTGCTCTCCAAAGTAGCCGAGGAAAGGCTATGTGTGGTAGCTACGTCTGTCCCCTGTGAGCAACTTTTTTCCAAAGTAGGGGAAATTTTAACGGAGAGAAGGAGCTCACTGAGTCCAGAAAAAGCTAGTATGCTACTTTTTTTTAAATCAAAACGAAAAACTATTTGCATAGGTAAACTTGTTCATTGAATGATTATTTTTTTGAGACTGGCTTGAATAATTCTTTCCTATTGAATGTAAAGTTAGACTAAGCCCTGATTCGTAGCGATCGTTATTTTATTCGACGTTCAATACCGGGAAGGGAACTGTACCGGCAATTCGGAACGGTGACTTCTCTGTCACTGGAATCATTGGAACTGTTCCTGAGAATTATCTGAACCGACACACCCCTATCATGAAAGTACAAAGGTTAGAAGAAGGATAAAATCAAGAGAAACATGCCGAAAATGAGGAAAACGGGCTTGGATTTGACTCCACTTTCCTGGCTCAAAAACATGCAATCCGCCACAGAGTGCTCGGAACTGCTATCTTATTCATACTAAATACCGTACGGGACAGAAGAATGCGGCAGCTCCTTCTACTGACCGATGAATAAGGCTCGGATCTTAGAGGGAGTGACGTAGTAATATTACTACACCCGCACAGCGCGAAACCCCAGCTGTAGTAATATTACTACACCCAGTGCCGTCCTTAGGGTGGAGCGAGTGGAGAAGCCGCTCCAGGCCTCGCGCGGAGGAAGGCCTCGCGCTGCGAGGCCTTACTCTCGCTAAAGCACAATAAGTAAAAGTTTTGGTTGAATTGAAATAGTGTGCAGAGTGAGATATACATGCCTAAAATATAAAGTCTGATTATACGCGCAATATTTTCAATTATTGGATAGATAAAACAAAAACGAACAAGATATTAGTGACTTAAATAAAGCAATGCAAAACATCGTTTGATAGCAGCAAATGACCGTTTGGCAAAATGACCGAACTCTAGCCTCGCGCTCGTCCGCGCCGGTGAGTCATATATAAAAAGCAAGAAAGAAGACATTTCGTTTTTTCTAATGAATTTATTGTTTGTTAGACAAAAATTACTATGTTTAACATTAGCAAGCACTGTTTAAGCATTAGGTACTTAAAGAATAAACTTTGTTTTGATTTTTCTAGCTTATTTTTCTGAGATTCCTATTGTTTTTTTTTTTTTTTTTAAGTACCTGAAACCTGAAACGAAATTACTCGGTACAAACCAACCAGAAATGGGTGTTTTGCACCACCCCTCCCCCTTTTAGAGTGTAAGAGATAAACGTTTTGTTTATCAAAAAGCTTACAATTACGACTTTGAAAGTATAGCTTGACAAATATTTTTCGGAACCCCCCCCCCCGGTAACCATAGTTAAAACGCGTGTTGAAACGCTGCAAATTATTACACAAAGGTTTATTATTTCTGTATCATGCAGACCTTCTACGTAGAAAACTGATCGTAATTATTTAGCCTCACTTATAGTATATTCACTATCGAAACTCGAGGCTTTGTGCTTCCAATATTTGGTTCACTCGTTCACTGCATTACAGCTCCAGGACCCCATAATTTTACGCTTTATCCCTTCCCTCTCCCCTTCCCTCCCTTCCTCTCGCTCCCTCCGCCTCCCCCACACTCCCTCGCCCTCCCTTCCCTCTCACTCCCTCTCCCCTCCCTTCCATCTCTTCCCTCCGCCTCCCCCTCACTCCCTCGCCCTCCCTTCCCTCTCACTCCCTCCGCCTCGCCCTCCCTCTCACTCTCTCCCGCCCACCCTCTCCCACCCACCAGGACACAGAGAAACACAGAAAAAGACACTTTTTCGCCCGTTTTTGGCCCATAGCATCTATGCGAGTAAAGCGATCGGGATGGTTAAACGTTGGGACCAACTAGACCCCAAATGGAGTCTATGTGCGAAAGAACGGGTTTTTTAAGTAAATTCTTAGGCCTTTTATGGCCCGGACGGCGAACGGCGGACGGACATTTCAAATTTGGATTCTACGCACCTTGAAACGTAAAGTGACAAAGTTTGAGGGGGGGTTATAAAAATTTTTTGCTATACGATCACATAGGCTTATTATTGGAAATAATAAACCAAAAGGCCTCGCAAAAATGTTTTGCTCCAGGCCTCGCATTTTCTAAGGACGGCACTGACTACAACCGCACTGAGTGAATTAATACTACTATTGACAAGAAGATGATGGAAACGTAGTAGTTCCCCCTTCAAAGGAGAGAAGCTATTAACCTGCTACATCCAGAGGATATTCTGAAGCTGAGTGGCCCCGGAATTACCCCCCTAGATGTAACACTTGCATGAATCAAGAAGGAGGAACTTCTTCTATTCATCACAAAGTTTAGGCAACTAAAAATATAAATGCCATAGCTCATCATACCTGCGGCTTAGATTTTTATGTACTGAATACACCAACCTTTTCAAGAAGTCAATTACTTCAAAATTTTGCTCCAATATTTGAGGATAATAATCTTCTTCTTCGCCCTCATCATCAGAACCTGCACAAATAAGCGAACTAATAAGCTATGGCTCATCCAATAACGATTAATTTTTAACAAACTATGAATGGTTTAAAACAAAACCCGTTAACACTAGGCAGGAACAAGACAGGAACAGGACGGGAAACACGACAGGGTATGAAAGGCAGAAAAGTTAACACGATTGGGAGCAACATTCTATTACAACTGGGTGCACACAGATATTGGGCAAAGAACACGATTTGGGACAAAAATAAGGCATTTAATGAATGAGTAAATAAAATGAATATAAATTAATGAAACGTTGTAAGACAACTTCTTTTAGCGAATTTTTGAAGAAAATTAAGCTATTGCTCTCGCCTCAAAATTTGTAGAATGTGAATTTTTGAAAAAAATTTATGCAGAAATCCGTTTCAGGCTATTCTGAATCATATTCCGAAGTTTAACGCATTTTTTTATGTATGTATATATGTATGTATGTATGTATGTATGTATGTATGAGTCATTCCAGACGATAACTGCCCGTAGAATTGTGCTAGAAACTTCAAACAAATTTTAAAATGTTAAGGACACAAAACGAAAGTTCAAGTTCGTTGGCCAGCATGATCGGATTACATCTTCGGGTTGAAATTTTCAAAAATGTAGTCAAAAATTTCAAAATAGCCTGTTTTGCGATTTGTTGTGCGAAATAATTTTTTGAGCATACTAACATGTGGTATATTCAGAATCAGCGTAAAATTTCCTATAAGAATATGTACCAAGTTTTCAAAAATTTCAAAGTTGAAAAATCAGTCAAAAATCGAAATAATGCCGTTCACTAGTTGTAAAAATCGGTAATATTTGCATGAAACATCTTCAAAAATTCGCTCATGGGGTCATGCTGCATGACTGGACTTTTTTTCTGTTGCAACGCAACTTTGTCATAGCAATCTTAGCAATCTGCTCAGTTTGATCGAAGCGAGGTGATACTTGTGATACGTATTCCAGCATGTTCTTTGTTCATACCACGACTGGCCCAGATGGAAGTTACACCCAAACACTTGGCAATCAAGTACTAGGGAAAATACGGTAGCTCAAAATCTAAATTCACATTTTTCAAAACTATAATTGATCTTGTTAATGGTGTCAGTGTAACTTACATAGTAGTATCATTTTCGTCCGAAACAACGTATACATTTGTAGTCTTTGCTGGCAGAAATGGAAACACTACATGGATGTGAAATTGATTTTTGTAAATGTGTATCGAATACCTACGTGTTCCCAGTTGACGGGTCCAGGGAAAGAACGATTTTAGTCATCCAACACAAATTTAGGGAAAAAGTTCCAGTCATGCAGCATGATCGTATGAGCGAATTTTCATAAATGGTCGTATTACATTTATGTTAAATTCTGTTGAAATTTGAGCACTTTGGGGACAAATAAAAATTTTATTATACATTTTATAGCAAACTAACTTTTTGTCAGTAATATTCCAATGAACAAACGATTTTGTGGATTTTTACAATTTTTTCAAGTGTTCCTATCGATTTTTAGCTTATTTTAATGAAATTTAAGTATATTTTTCAGTACAATTTTGTGCTTAAATTTTTAAATGTCCTAGTTCATGTTCGATCAATTTTGGTTTATTATTTCCAATAAGCCTATGTGATCGTGTAGCAAAAAATTTTTATAACCCCCCCTCAAACTTTGTCACTTTACGTTTCAAGGTATGTAGAATCCAAATTTGAAATGTCCGTCCGCCGTCCGCCGTCCGGGCCATAAAAGGCCTAAGAATTGACTTAAAAAACCCGTTCTTTCGCACATAGACTCCATTTGGGGTCTAGTTGGTCCTAACGTTTAACCATCCCGATCGCTTTACTCGCATAGATACTATGGGCCAAAAACGGGCAAAAAAGTGTCTTTTTAGACGCGCGCACGCCTGGCACGCTTGGCAGGGGGTCACGGTGGGTGGTGAGGGGGGGGGGGAGCGGGGGAGTGGAGTGAGAGGAGGCGCCGGCGCCGCGGCTTGTGGTGGGTACGGCGCCGGCGTTCGTTCGAGGCATGAATATGTTTTTTTCAAGGTCATATTTGTGTGTTAATACCAAAGCTTTTCCTACGCATATTTAATAACATATCCTCTCGACTTTTCGTACGTACTTAGATAATGATATTATTAAGGCAATAACTATTTGAATAGATAGGAGCTCAAATCGAGAAATATAAACATGCGTATATAATTATAGAAGTATAGGTTGTGGCAACTCGATATAGGACACGCCGAGGAGTCTGGACGGGCCTTATGACGTACGCTAGCCAACTAAAACTATGATCATACTCAATTGAAAAAATAATAAACCTTTGTGAAATAATTTGCAGCGTTTTTCGCTAAAAAATAGAAATTTGTTAATTTTTAGCGGTTTTTTGCCTTTTTTAGTGATTTTTTAAGTACATTTTTTGAAATTTGACCAATTTAATGGGCTCAAAAACGGTTGCTCAACGAACTCATAATTTCTTTTGAAATGCTTGATTTTTTGGCGAAAGAACGAAGTTTTTATCTCAATTCTATCGAGAGTTATCGTCTGGAATGACACATACACACACACACACACACACACACACATATATATATATATATATATATATATATATATATATATATATATATATATATATATATATATATATATATAGGTATATATATATACACACACATATAAAGAAGCGTTAAAATCCAGGAATCATTTCAGAATGCCTCAAAACAGATTTCGATGAAGAAAATTTTTGAAAATTTTTATTTTAAAATTTTTGGAGCCATTGCAATAGCTTCATTTTTTGAGAAAATTCGCTAAAAATGCGTTCAACTTCAGAATACGATTCAAAATAGCCTGAAACGGATTTTTGCATAAAAAACTTTCAAAAAATCACATTCTACAAATTTTGAGGCGAGAGCAATAGCTTAATTTTCTTCAAAAATTCGCTAAAACGAAACGTTGTAAGACAACTTCTTTTTCTGTTGCAACGCAACTTTGTCATAGCAATCTTAGCAATCTGCTCAGTTTGATCGAAGCGAGGTGATACTTGTGATACGTATTCCAGCATGTTCTTTGTTCATACCACAACTGGCCCAGATGGAAGTTACACCCAAACACTTGGCAATCAAGTACTAGGGAAAATACGGTAGCTCAAAATCTAAATTCACATTTTTCAAAACTATAATTGATCTTGTTAATGGTGTCAGTGTAACTTACATAGTAGTATCATTTTCGTCCGAAACAACGTATACATTTGTAGTCTTTGCTGGCAGAAATGGAAACACTACATGGATGTGAAATTGATTTTTGTAAATGTGTATCGAATACCTACGTGTTCCCAGTTGACGGGTCCAGGGAAAGAACGATTTTAGTCATCCAACACAAATTTAGGGAAAAATGCTTTGGAAATTTTCACGATTAATTTTGGAGTTGAAAAATGAAAGAAAAAATAGTTTTTTCGATGTTCTGCTTTTGAATAGTGTATCGAACGAAATTAGAGTAGGGTGAAGTGGGGTAATTGTGCAAGCGTGAGAAACGCATAAACCTTCCAAAAATCGGCGCCAAATGATGACTGGATTTTCGAATGTCTTCTCTCTTCCTTTCACTTCCCTGATTGTTGAAACAAAGTGAAAGGAAGGGAAAAGACATCCGAAAATCCATTCATTATTTGGCGACATTTCTCCATCAATTATGGCGTAGGTTTTTGATATGCAAAAAATCTGAAAAATTCAGGGATCTTTTTTTGACATTTTAAACCAAATTTCGGGTGGAGGTCATCAAAATTCCACCTTTCTCAAAATAGCGGGCACCCTATTGTATACGTTATTTTTTCCTCCTTCGTGCTTGGGTCGTCCACACCCCTTGAATCAATTCCAATAGGTCGTCCAACGAAATTAGATTCAGAGTGATGCCCTAAAAAATAGTGGAGGGGACAAGTTGAACTGGGACACCCTGTACAACGTTAAACCACACCAGAAGATTCTAATTCACAAAAACAAAAGTGCACGATATTAATTTTCAATTTGAGAACTTGAGAATTTAACTACAGTATTATGAGCTTACCTTCAGCATGCTCTTCAGTAAGAGTGGCAGCAACATTATCTGGGAAAAAAAGAGAAAATTCATAAGAAGAGAGGGAAATAAATCATTATTGTTCAATTCCGATTACCTATGCGCACTAAACTACGAACAAACACTTCAATTTGACTTATAGTTTCAAAGGTTTAGTGGGTTAGTCCCTATAAACTCTCCTTTGACTGAATTCGAACCATTGGCTAACATGTGAAGATCAACATGTTCTAGTCATGAGAAGATGAACAAAATACTAACACTAAAATATTACTACTACTAAAAGAGTCTACTAAAAGTTACTAAAACATTGCTACTAAAATACTACATTCCTCTCAGAAAACCCAGTAACTAAAAGAGTCTTCTCAGAAGTACCATCAATCAGTTCTTGCGTCAAAAAATCAAGCTTTCCAAACGAAAGGATGTTTGTTGTCCAGCACTTTTTGAGCACATTAAATTGCTCAAATTTAAAAAATTGTGCTCAACAAATCACTAAAAATGGCCGAAAACTGCTAAAAACCGTTCGATATATATATATATATATATATATATAGGAGGTAGAAACTCACCTATATATATATATATATATATATATATATATATATATATATATATTTTTTTTTAAGCAGAATTTTAGTTTAAAAAAATGTTTATCAACGAACGATGAACTAGACTATAAAAGAATGTATGCACAAAATTATGCTGAAAACGTAGGTACTTGAATTTCGTTAATATTTGCTGCAAAACCGATAACAATCGCAAAAAGGTAAAACAAATCCAGTCTAAATTGAATTGCACAATTAATAATTCAATTCTCATTTGATTTTTTTTTTTCATAAAATTGGTAGTATAAAATTTCTTTGCATTCAAAGTGCTCAAATTCCAAAACAATTTAGCATAAATATAAAACGTCAATACACAGAAGTTCGCTCATACGATCATGCTGCATGAGTGGCACTTTTTTCTATTCAAATGCTAATGAAGATGAGTAATATACATATCGTTTAATTATCGGTTTCTCTTAATTGATAAGACCTTTCCAAACAACACTAATGCAATCCAACATTATGACAGCGATTTCTTTAACAGGGTGTCTACTAGATCTGTAAAATGAAAATCGGGGACTTTTTGGGTTCTAAATTTTAAAAATCGGTGAACTTTTACAGGCTTTAATTTCTTTAGGAATAGCGTACCGTAACCAGTAGATCTACTGTAATCATGAGTATCCTATATGAAATTAGATCTTCATCACTGTTTTATTGATTAAGTAGGTATGTTTTATGAATCCCGGTACTGGCATTATATTATGATTATTTGGTTACCGACGCCATAAAAATCGGTGACTTCTATGTTAAAATCCGTGACTTTTAGAAATATCCGTGCCCTACTATTCGTGACATTTCCGGGACTTTCTGGGAATCCGTGACCTGTAGACACACTGTTTAAAATCGAGCGGGAACGAGAGAAAAAAAAATTCGCCTCCGAGGGCTGGGGAATTGATAAGGAAGAGCGGAGATCATCAAAGAATCCTCCCCCATCAGAGGGGGCGAATGGAACAGATCTGCACATGCTCAGAATCCCCGAGTCTGGAGGCCACAGCATCCCCCCAGTTCAGTCGTTCATTTCCTACCCCTCCCGTCGCATTTTTACCCCCGTTCAACGAGAAAATCCTAAGAGACGGAAAAGAAACACCCATTTTTCGCAATTCCGGTTTTTTTTCGCGTAAGGGATATTTTTGATCCGAAATCGACGCACAGCGTATCGCTTGAGCCAACAAACCACGTACCAAACCTTCGGAGAAAAGTGCGCGAAGTTTTCCTGATCGGAGGTTTTGAATAAGTGATTTTGTGGAAGGCTGCTCCTCGATAGCTCGCCATTCCCCGCACCCTGCCTCCCCTTCCGGTCCAAATTATGGATTGAGTCGAGAAAATGGACGCAGAGCGGGGTGAGTCGTTTTATTAAATTCTCCTACACCTAAAACGCTTCTATATTCCCTTAAAATGGTAGAAAACCCCGTCGCAATCGGCCAATTCACAAATGGAACATTTCCAGAAACATACCTCCGTGCATTCAAACTCCAATTCATTGCACCACATCACACAATCTACATGACACATGCAAATACATTTAAAAATAGGTATAATGAAATGAAATAAAACGGTTTCTCCAAGAGTCAACTAAAATTTAATTGCCCAACTAAATTTGACACTCTAATTGATTTACTTTACTTACTCTTAAATCGTCATTACGTAGTACAAAATACATTTAAATACACCAATACACTCGCTTTATGATAAAAATTCGCGTTAAATAAAGCCTATACATTTATTTTTTAGTATTATATTGAAGAATATAACTATTAAAAACTTGGAACAAAACAAATATGGTTGGAATTATAGTTTAGTGGGGATGGTAGAAAGAAATGTACAAAGAATACAGGTTGGGTGTATTCCAGACTTCAGAATCAGACGAGACTGCGCCATTTCATAGTGTATTAGCTCATTTCATGGGGTTTCAACCGAATTCTTAATGGTTATCGGGAAAGAGAGAGCAACTTTTTTGGAAATACGGTCGGTAAACTACAAAATTGACACGATACCAAGCGAAAGTTTACACGGAAATGCTTCATAATTTCGTGGCAAGTTTAATCATTGATTTTGATGACGGTCAATCTTTATAAAACGTATACAATTTTTTTTTTTTTTTTTTTCTTTTATCGAAGAAGGGGGTACTAAGAATTTTTGTCATCCCTTTAGAGAAGTTGTTTCCCTCTGAAAATTTATACGTGAAAACTAGCAGACCCAAAATTTGACATTAAATGCACTCAAGGTATACTTAAATCTTATAGACGAATATTAATATATAGAACCGGATTGTTTAACTTTTGAAGCAGTTGATATTTCAATGTAATACAAATAGAAAATTCAAGTAAAATGTTGTATTTCGTTTAGATAAATTAATAATTTATTATTACACAAAACGAAAACAGTATTTTGTTGAAATTCAAAATTGACATGTTTGAAGATCATTTATAGTAAATTAGAAACTGGAACTTATTGTGTAAGTAAATTAAGAATCAATCAGATTTTCAAGATGATTTAATTGTGAAATCAGTTTAATTTTCACGGATTTTGATCACAAAAGGGATAATGGTGGAAGGAGGGGTGGGATCAATATGATGCGAAGGGGTGGAGAGGGTGGTTTGGGGGTTGGTGGGAGGGTTGGGGGGTGAGAAAGACAGTCTGGTCCAAAAGTGCGGTCGGATGCTGAAATCAATACATCCAGCAAGGCCTACAGTCGTAAACAAAGACCCCATCCCCTCAGATGCCTCCTTCCCCAGCCTCCTAAATCACTTCTTGGCCCACTCCTGGGCGTAGTGCCCCCACTCAATTTAATTGAAGACAAACGATAAAATTAGTAGCAATACTTGATTATTCAATTTGATATTAGTTGAAGAATATTCAGTCTGACATTACACTTACGCCAAATATCTAATACCCCAACCACAATGTATTCCACGAAAAGTATCATAAATGATACAACTTAATTCTGAACAACTACCTACGTTATTATGTGTATCAATGAATTTATAACATGAATAACTAAATATTTTAGTAATCCCCTATTCTAAACAAATATATATACCTATGAAAAATACTCGGTCATGCAACATTACTAATAGGGCGAATTTTCAAAGAAAATTTTAAATTTAAATTAGGCACTTAAATTCTGATCATTGAGTCCAACCATGTCATGAATGAAACTGAGAGGACAGCCGTAGGACGGGATCGCAAATTAAATTTAGAACACGCAGCTGAACTAAAAAATTCAGTCAATTAAGGGCATTTTTCACATAAAAGTCTATTTTTCACACGTATTTATGAATCTTAGAGATCTGGGAGTGGTCGCAATCGTCTCAGAGCCAAAAAATACTTCGACTATGACAATATTGTCCTATTGTCAAATATTCCCTGAAGAGTTAGCTCAATTCAAATCATAGAATAACACATATAAACCTCCTAATCAATCATACTAATCAATATTCACATTCATATTTTGATCGTAATATTAGTTTGGAAATAACTAACATGATAAGATAATTACTGTATTAATACATTATCATTAATCTGTATTAGATAGCCCTTCTATGCAGGGCACTGGTACATAGAAAATTACGTCTTAAACTTTACTGTCTATGGTGCATCATAGAAATATAATTGGAAAATGTCACCTAAAAAGGGAAAATACATTTTTTTTTTTGTCAAGTTTTACTGCGCCAATTTATAAGCAATATTCATGTGATAAATTATTATAAATTTTCTTAATATCTAATATACTTCACTTTAGACTTATTGTTCTGATAATTGAGTCACTAGTCTTGACGTTCATTTTATTTCACTTAGATCATGCGGTTTAGTTCTTTCAAGTCTTCCAAGTAGATCTTCGGTGTCAAGGAGCTGGACGACATCCTCGTTAACATGATCTCTGAGCCTCAAAAGGTGATTGACGGCTTGTTTGCGGATAACCTCATTGACAGATCCAACTTTCAACTCATAGTGTAATCAGTCGTTTCTGAAGTATCTGTATACGTCAACGCAGGTTCGCAGAACATTATTCTGAAAGCGCTGAATAATGTTGCGGTTACTTTGTGCAGTGCACTCCCACAGTTGAGCACCATATGTCCAGACAGTTTTGAGGACTTGCTTGTACACATGAGCTTATTGTGGATAGACAGTTTTGAGCATCTTCCCATAAGCCAGTATATTTTCCTGAATTTGATAACTAGTTCAGGCTTTTTCTTTTTAACATGTGATTTCCACCTCAGTTTGGCATCGAGGTTCATCCCAAGATATTTAGCCTCATTGGCATAAGGAATGGCCTAGTTGTCAAGGAAGGCTGGCACGTAGTTGATCCTTTTATTTGTGAAATCAACATGTACAGACTTCGCTTCATTCAATCTAATTCTCCATCTTTTTGTCCATTCATGGATGCGGAGGATGGAATATTGCGGGGAAAATAAATTGATAAACTAAAATTAATAAATAAATACAAGATAAATAAAACAAACAAAACCTTGAAAGTGACTACGAAGAATGAAAATATTAGCGTCGCCTGTGGGATTCGAACCTACGATACCCCTTTGCCAGGAAGCCTTGATAAACCTGCATCATCTGACATACATGGGTCTAGACTCGAAAAATTCCCTTTATTATGGGAAACGAACAGAAGAACGTAAAGCAGATGGTCTCATTCGATTTATTGGACCTCTTTGTCCATAAATCAAACCAAAAATGCCCTTCTATTTCTATAGTTTTCGAGATAATTTTTTTAAAATATTTCAACACTTAATTACTACCGTTTAGGGTTGATCGAGATTGCCAGTGTTCCTGGCAATTTGCTGGCTGAAGCGATTTTTAGCCAAATTTCATCCAGTTCGGTCGAGTAGTTTCGGGGAAAAGCTGCGGATGGTGGATGGATGAATTTTTTAATATTATTTTTCGATTCTACGAATCTTGAAACGTAAACTAACAAATTTTGAGGGGGGGGGGGGGGGGGGGATTTTAAATTGATTTTTCTCGGTCGATTATAAAGGTTAATTATTGAAAATTACAATTATTACAAAATTGAGTCATTCAATTGTAACCCACACGAGGATGAGAAATTTGGTGCTCCATAAAGTAAGCTTTCCTGCAGAATATTCATGCTCACTAAAATCCCAGCTTAATGCGGCTTGCAAGCGTTACCGTGCTTCGGATCTGGCAATTAGATATTCTCAAGTTAATGAAGAAATTTCATTTAGAAAAATTGTATATTAAGCAAACACAACACGATGTTGAAAAGTAAATAGAAAACAGAAGAGAAGTTACATAGAGAAAACTCCGAGAAAGAGAAAGGTACGGCTGAAATAGATAGGTACAGAAAAGACACTCTATTCAACTAACTTACAAACCACAAGAAAACACCTAACTTCTACCCCCCCCCCCATCCTCTTCCCCCACCGCTCTGGTGAGTTCCATTTCTTGCCTTCGTCACCTAGGTAGGAGAGGGGTAGTTTCCACCAATATCAAGTACCGTATATTTCAATGATGTGTACTGAAAAAATATATATATATATATTACAGTTCTTTAATACTGTATTGTATTAAGGAACTGTATAAGAGGAGCCAGAAGAACTATAGGGTCACTCGGAAGGGAAGATGGAGCGGCTCTTCCAGCATTGATCAGTTGCTGAAACAGTTGGTTTCCCATCTGAATTATTCAGGACATTTATATTGCTTCCCAACTTTTTCCCTCCAATGCGTCTCACCCTATAGATATTCTCGAGGTACAAGTAAATTAATTGTTGCTAGAAAAAAAACAAAAAAAAACACTATAACAACTATTGTAAATTCAGTATTGTTTATGTTATTATTCTAGAAATAAAATTTCTCTCTCTCTCTCTCTCTTCACTTATACTCCCATACTTTGACTATGCTCCGGTTGCCCTCTGCGATCTGAATAGTGATAATGTAGCCAGGTTGCAGAAAGCCCAGAACTCTGTGATTCGATTTATCCTCAGATTGAAATTATACGATCATGTGACCTAACACTATAAGTCGTTAGGTTGGCTCAAAATAGCTGGACGAAAGAAATTACAAATTGCAGTAATGATTTTCAAAGTTTTAAAGTTCAAGAGACCCAAGGAACTATCTAAATAATGAGTTTGTATTTATGAATCAACTACATGAAAGAGGTACAAGAAGTAGGGAAAGGCTTATTCAAATTCCAAGTCATCGAACGAAGATTTTCAACAGGTCATTCCTTGTTCAAGGAACGAAAATTTATAATGAAATTGTTGATAGGTTTAACTTAGAACAAAAACAAAAACATTTAGAGTGGCTCTCAAGCAACACTTACTGGAAAAATATTGATTTCGAGCAAGCACATCTGCTGAACAATACTATAACTAAGGTGATGTGGAATTATTGCGGAATAAGTTCTCATTATCTGGTACCAAAATTAATAAATTGAAGAAAATATATTTTTAATTTAAGTGGTGCATTGTGTAACCAAAACGATATTATCTTATTTAGCGATGGAACGTAGAATGAATTTGAACTGACAAGCAATTTATCTTACTTTATCCATTGTATTATCATTATATTACATTATTATAATAATCATCAGTATTATCACTACTATTATATTACGATTGTAAGAGGAAACCATGTATTTTTGTATCCAGGGAAGTTGGAAGAGAGGGCCTCAAGGCCCTAACCTTTCTGGTCGTTAAATAAAGAAATATCTCTCTCTCTCTCTCTATCTGTTGTTGTCTTCCTTGTTTTGTGTCCACAACAACTGGTCCTTGATAAGTAGGTAATCATTGCATCCCTGACCAACTCGCTTACACAGTGAGTTTTGATATGATAACACTTGCAAATTGTATTTCAAAACCAGACAGAACAAATATGAACAGAACCTAGTTTTCAATGTGAAAATTGCCACCGCTGCAAGAAAAACGTGGATTCAATCGTACGGATTGAATTTATAAAGTCCACAAAGCAATATCATACAAAAGCCACTTAAAACCATTCAAAATTCATGACAGACATTACCACTAACATTATCTTATCTATACTGAGAAAGCAACTACTTTGGTTTCTAGGAAACTGCAATAGTTCATTTAACACAAATATGTTAAACTTTTTGGGTTAGTTGGCAATTTTCATTGACTCTAAATCAAATATTTGTACGAGAAGTGTACACGGACAAGACTAAGTCTTGCCTTTCACTGAGTTTCCTGCATAATTATTTAGCTTTATGAGGAGGGTATGACAGTTGAATTCACATTGTAATGCCAAAATGTGGTGTGAAATTGATAAAATTGAATGTTGGATTACAGATGGAGGGCACACACCTACACGCTGGGTTTCTCACGGTTAAACCAAGAGGAATGAAAAACCGTCAGTGATGGTGGGTTGGAGGCTGTTGGCACCACTGTCCCTTGTACTGCTCCATCTGACCTTTGTAAACCCGCAGTGCTTCGTCTGCTCCACAGCAGGCAGCTGCGAGCCTTTCAATGGCGACCCCGTCTCAGGGAGTAACATCACTATCAGCTGCCGGAATGACTTCTCTAACACTACCGAATTCTTCGACAAGGACAGCACATTTGAAGGTAAAATTCTTAGCCACCGAAAGAATTAAGTTGAAGACATACAAATCCAGGAGCTGGGGCTGAAAATAGGTAGTCATTTCAGGAGAAAGTTTGGGATTAGATGTTGAAAATTTAATCCATTCTAAGTGAGAAAATCTTTGTCTGCCAACTCGAAATTGATGGAATATAAAATGCCAGTCTGAGAGGTGGGGTGAATCTTGCCAGACAAGCACTCTTGTCTTTTTTTCTTTCTTTCTTTCTTTCTACTCGAGTCGGGGGTTATCTATGGAGAGTAAATGAATCACTAGTCAGGGTTAGGACAGCTGCCCCAGAGGTTAGACCAGCTGATATTATGGCCGTTGTTGGTTATGATACGACAAGTTTATATACCAATGGTATACAATACATACAACGAGACGTATTTAGTTCAATGGCGCATTAAACACTCACGTTTCCACCAATGATGACAAAATGGTGCATTACAAAAGCAAAAACTGCTCACGTCGAACGAGTTCCTTTCTACCTTTACAACCAAATACACTTCCTAGCAGTAATTAACAAAGTTTGGCAATGCAAAATTGTTCCCCCCTGGGATTCATAAATCCCAAGGTTGATTTATAAGGGAGTGTCCCAGCACACTGTGCTTACGTAATCCCCCCCCCCCCCCCCTTGCAAGTAAGGAGGAAAATTCCCAGTAAGGGAGACTGTTACACCCACAGTCAAGGGCTTTGCAAATGCGAATACCTGTTCGCACATGGCACTACAGGTGGAGCTGGGCGTTCTAGCAACGAAGTTTGGCAGTTGACGCAGTAATTGTAACATGTCACATCAAGCGCTAGCAGACGCAAGTCATTGTTTGACTGCATTTGATGATTTTAATATTAAGCCGTAGCACTATCTGGTCACATTATAATAACAAAATCTATTATACAATATCTAAATGTAACTGCTTAGGTGGCAATAATTAAACTGAATAAAACAGCTACACTTTTAATAGTCCATATGTATTCAACAACAGCTGACCTGCCAACTTAAAATTGATGAGGTAGAATAAACCATTTAACTATGCTTCACAAGTCCATCTTTAGGTGACAGAAGTTATAATATACCAACTCGATTTCGTGAAGTGACAATATCATTGTAATTATCTTGGTAATTAGAGAAGCCATATTCCTTTCTGTCCAACGGCTCTAGCTAATCACAGAGCTTATCCCGGCAATCAGGGGGCTAACCTTCTGCTTTGAGTCGGGTCAGGGATACCCCCCATTTGGAGGCTAACCCTTTATTTACCTCTAAGACTGGGTATCTAGAAACAGAGCCAACACTAGGGGCAGCAAACCCACGAGATATACTCGAGTCAGGGTTATCTACGAAGCATAACTGAATCACGAGTGAGCGATAGGACAGCTGCATCTGGGGTTAGACCAGCTGATATTATCTGTTGTTGGCATACAATACGACATGTTCATATACCAATGGTATAAAATATATAAAATGAACGTATTTAGTTCAATGGTGCATTAAACACTCACATTTCCACCAATTATGACAAAATGGTGCATTAAAAAAGCAAAAACGCAACGGACGAGTAGATACCTAACTTCATTACAACCAAATTCGCTTCCTAGTAGTAACTAATGAAGTTTGGCAGTTGACGCAATAATTACTGTAAGATGTTGCGTCCAGTGTTAGCAAACGTAAGACATCGTTAGACTTGCATTTGACCTGATTTTATATTAAACTGCAGCACTATCTTGCTATGCTTAACTGCACTGCACTACCCATGCTTTACAAATCCATTCTTAGATAACAGAAGTTAAACTTTAACTTGGAATTTAACTTGATTTCGTGAAGTGAGAATTCCATTGCAATTATATCGCTAATTGATGAAGCGAGTGAAGTTTGCATACAACACCATCTATCTTACGTCCAATGGCTCTAGCCAATCACAAGGCTTACCTCGGCAATCAGTGGGCTAACCCTCCGTTCACAGCTGGGTCAGGAGTACTCCTCGTTTATGGGCTAAACTCCTCCATTCTGTTTACACCTTATTCTCAAAAGGGACACCAATTCTAGATACCCAGCCTGAGGGCCATGTCATACGAGCGCTATTGCCGTCGCGCTGATGCCGTCGCGTTAAAAACGCTCCAACCCGGCAAAGGGGTTCTTATGGAGCATGTCATACGGAAGCTAATGCCTTCGGCGAGTCCGCGTTAGCCGGACGCTGGGCGCTGCTAACGCGGACGGTCGCGTTAGCGACTCAGTGCACGTGACCCTGTCAATGCAAATGCGTCCGGAAGACGCTACGTATGACAGGCACCTGGCGTTGGCGGGACGGCATCAACACGACGCATTTGCCGTCACGTATGACATGCACTTTTTCCTTCGCTATCTCGACGGCATCGGCAATAGCGCTCGTATGACATGGCCCTAAGTGAGTGTTCCTTGTTACATACCACATTGAATTAAGAGGGCAATTTATGATCAAAATTAAGGATAATTATTTCAGTCTACTTTTATACTTGTTACTTCTTTTACTTTTCAAATGTGCATTTTAGTTTCTAATTCAGTTATGACATTTAAAATGGTGTAAAGTTTCTAAACCCTAAAATCGCTAATCACTGAATTTAAAAAATTGATTTTTCAGCTGAAAACTTGACGGCATCGACAAATGAAACTGAACCAAGCGCCGTCTCTACAACGCCAGGCTCCGAAGTGAACACTCAGCAGTACTACGCAGATTGTCTCTTCGCTAATACAACTGCCTTTGTCCATGTACGGTATCTAAACTTTTCTTACAACGACGTGGATAAGTTCTCCGGGTATTTTGACAACCTGATTGGTTTAGATTTGTCTCATAACCTAATTAGTAATATTTCTCACAGTCAATTCCATTCTCCACAATTAGCTCATTTAGTAATAAGTAACAACAACTTGCAGTCACTGTGCAACTTTTCCCATGAAGCATTGCAGTATTTGGATGCGACACACAATAGATTGGAAAATCTGTGTCTGGGAAGATTGCCTAAGTTAAGAGTACTGAACTTGGGTGAAAACAACATTTCTAAGCTTGACAACTCTTTGCACAGCCAAGTTCCTAGACTAGAAATTCTCAATTTGTCCACGAACATTATCGCTCAACTGAATGATTATAATTTCAATTTGTCTTCCCTTTTGCGTCTGTATTTGGGGAATAACAAAATTACATTCCTGTCCGAGAAATGTTTTTACGGGTTAAGCAGGCTGCAGCTGCTGGATATCTCGGATAACCAGATAACCACAGTTTTCCCAAGTATGTTCCAGTACATACCTTTGGTACAGTTGGCAGTTTCCAACAATCCAGGTTTGATGACGCAGGATTTTGGTATTCTGTTGGCGTCTGAGAGATTGAAGAGTGTCAATGCGTCAAGAACCAATCAAAGCAAAATTCCAGCCTGTCTGACACGGTCGGTTCGGTACTTGAGTCTATCCCATAATAAAATATCTCAGATACAGTGTGGGGATTTGGATAGCTACCCATTACTGAACAGTTTGGATTTATCATACAACAATATCAGTTTTATAGAAGATGATGCTCTAGGGAGACTAGAACTTCTAGAAACCATCATACTTAGCAACAATCAACTCACATTCATCCCATACACACTCCCCAATAACTTAAAAGTGCTTCATCTTGATCATAACCATTTAAGTAAAATCATGCCAACTGATTTTGCTGGTCTCGTGAAGCTGAAACACCTCGTTTTATCAAACAGCAACGTGGTATCAGTGGCAGATGGGGCATTCTCACAAATGTATGGTCTGATCAGCCTCAATCTTTCTAGCAACCCAATAGAAGTGGTGTCAAGAAGCACATTTGCAGGACCACACAAACTCAAAATCCTAGACCTCAGTGGTTTGAGCAATGTGAGTAAATGCAACCAGGACCTGTGCTTTCCAGTCCCAGAGCCTAATGAGCTGACAGAGCTCCATATTGGTGGCAGCCCAGAATTGGCGCACAGACTGATGAATGATGCAGCAGCCATGAAGACTTTCAAGCAGCTGAACATCCTCAACATGGCAAACTGCAATCTGACGGATATTGTTACTGATGTTTCAAATTATTTTCCGAGGTTGAGATTCCTGTATCTGGCAGGGAACAACATAAATTGCAGCAAAATTCTCGAATTGTACGTTTGGTCAGATATCTCAGAAGAGACAGACTGTACGTTTGTGATTAACGAAAAAGTAACTACCACAACACTCAGTTTAACATCTTTGAATACACCAGATCATTCTGATACAGTGACAAGTGGCGTAACCCAAATGCCTACAGTCTCTACAGAGCTGTCTCTGGAACTGTATATAAAAAACAACAGCCTCCGCTACACTGAGGAAGCTGAAGTCATATCCAATGAAGTTTGGATATCCGATGACCAGATGGGTGATGTGGATGCGTATTCTGCAGAGGCCCCGTCTTCGCATCCAGGTCTATTTGTGATGCTCTTGGTACCTGTAACCCTTGCAGGAGCTGTACTAATGCTCAACTATTCCCGGCTGAAAAGGAAAGTCCACACGGAAAGAAGGCGAGAGATGGACATTGAAATCTCCAACATATCCAGCGAGCTTTGGTGACCCTTGCTCTCTCCTCATAGCCCATAAAATTCGATAAATGCGTTTTGTAAGTCAAAAAACTACGTACCATTGTTGCCAAATTCCTTTGTGATATCGAAAAGTCCGAAATTTTAATAGATTGAAGTATAAAGTCCTGGAAGAACATCCGACCCAAGCACACGCTAACCAATTAAATTAACAAATGGACTTCCGGCTCGCCTGATTAGCTGAGCTAATCAAGACAATCAAGTCAAATTCTATAAAACTTTGTCAAGCTTTGAACGCGCGAAAATTGCAAAATAAAGGCTTTAGAAAATTAAGTTTTTGTCAAATCGCTTTTTCTAGGATAGGAACTGAGGCAATGTTGTTCCATGTTGTAGTAATGCGACGTTACTATGAATCTATAGACGTATGATAAATTGATGTCATCAATATGCACATCGGCGTTCGATTGAAAATTAATACAGAATAATGAACATTTTGCCTTTTCCAATGGAAAGTAATAAACTAAAGCTGGAGGTGATTGAAAATTGTCCTCTTCCGAACCTGTCCATTTATCAGCCACTGTAGGTACTCAGTATGATTTTAAACCGTGACGTAATTTCTCAGTACTGCATGAAATCGCTAGGTAGGCACAAACGAACTATATTTTGATTTTTGCAACTGACATTTGTAGCATTGTAATATGAGAAAAATGTGCCAACATACAGTTTTTAATTAGTTTGCTCATGATTGTTCGGATGTTGTTATGATAACCGGATCATTATTGTAATATAAATGATAATGGGGATTTATCATAGTAAGTAGACAATTTTTATATAATGAAACGATTATTTCAGTGTTTTTGCGATTTTAAGAAACAGAAATTCGGGGTCGTTCCAGACCGTTGATAAACAAGTTAGAAACTATCCATCTTTAATGTGAAGTGGAGTACCCCATTCAACCCTGCGCTCTTGAAGAGGTCCAGGTCGGCAGCCGAGCAACAACGGCGTCTACCGTTGTTACCGGAGTCTAATGGCGTGTTACCGTGTAGACACATTGAAAAATGGCCGAACCCCAAACGAAAAACGCATTACGGTTTCTTGAAGGTCACTGAACGAGAAAACCACCAGACAAGGGACCTTCAGCCCCCCTCCATCCCTGACGAGTGTGAATCAAGTGGGGATGGGAGAACGCCATGACTTCTTAAGAAGTCACTCGGCTGGGCGACTCTACCTTGACTTCTTGAGAAGTCACTCGGCTGGGCGAGACTCTACCTCGACTTCTTAACACGTTCCGAGCGGCGCCGATTTTGGTGGAAACTCCCTGTGACGGGACCTGTTTTTTCGAGAGAAAGGCGAGAAACGAAAGGGCGCGAAACTTTTACTGAACGGGGGCCTTGATATCAATGGGGAACGAAACGGAACTCATTCTTTTGGAGACCTGATCATCTACAATAAGTGAGTTAAACTCGACAGCCAACAGAATGCGTAGTAATCTCGTCAGACGGCAGAACGTAGGAGCCTATGTGCTCTGTGTAACTGGATATATCGATCCACTCCGGGTGAATCGAACGAGGGCGCCTGGATCGAACGATCCATTCCGCTCGGAACGTGTTAAGAAGTCACTCGGCTGGGCGAGACTCTACCTTGACTTCTTAAGAAGTCATCCGGACTGAATGGGGTACAGTCTAGAGCAGTTGGAAACGGTATAATTATGCGCATGGAGCTCTCTTTGTCCTGATTTCCGCATGAGTGCAGCGTCCCTCTAGCACTCATTCTAACGCACACACGCCTCGCAAGATAATAAATTCAGAAACGCAGACAATGTTGTGTGTTCTCCAAGCCTTGATATACTAACCAACTCATTTTGTAATATATACACCGGAAACACTAAATAATTAACAGAACAAATATAAAGTAGAAAAATGTACCTACTGTTATTGATGTTTTCCTCTCACAATGGTGAAGATTCAGGTTGTATAGTTAAACATAATACGTTAATGCATAAAACCTGTCAGTATTAGCTGAAAAATTGGGTAATTTGAGATAAAGAAAAAAAATAATGGGTTGTTTTTATATTGTAAATATTATTGCGTTATGTTGACCCAACGGCATGTAAATAAAATATACATAAGATTTCATTAAGGTGTGTTTTATAAGTGATAAAACATGAAGTGTAAATAAACTGTTGGTATGATGCGTGATATTTTCAAAAATTCTGAAATACAAGTAAACTATTATTTTACTGGCGTTTTCATTTGAAATTCCTTACTTAGATACATAAATCCTACGGTTTATCAATCACTTAATTATTCAACAGCGGCTGGAGTTAAAGTTAGCAATAGATTCTAGCAATAGAAAATATTGCCGAGAGACGTTAGCAATGGCTTTTTGGCACTATTTATATATATATATATATATATATATATATATATATATATATATATATATATATATATATATATATACATATATATATGTATATATACATATATACAGGGTGATTCCCTCGCAGATGCAAAAAAAAAATGTTGGGTGAAACTACATCAAAAATGGAGTAAAATGCCCCAACTGCATATTTTTATCTCAATCTGTTCTCGAGATATGATTTTTTAAAGGTTTTTTCAGGAAAACCGTGTTTTTTTCCTTTTAAACTCAAATTTCTCCACTTTACTTCATTCAATTTTAACTTTTGACCACATTTTCGGAATCAGCATTAAATTTACTATAAGAATAGTGTACTTGGGTTCTTAAAAAGTACCATCCAAAGGCCCTCACATCAGCTCAAACATTGACGATTTTGAAAAAATAATATTTCTGAAAATCTTTAAAACTTTACTACTCTTCCAAAACGAATCCTGGGAACTGGCAAATCTCATGAAAACTGCTTCGTCTAATACTCTTTCCAACGGTATAATCAAGTTTACATTTATTTAGTTATTTAGTGGAGAAAATTATGTTTTAATGTTAAAAAATGTGGGTTTTTCAATGAAATTGTTGGTTTTCTCGAAAGATGACCCTCCATGAACCTACGAGTATGGGGTCGGTTTCTATGTACCTATTTTTTCACGCTGTATCGAATGGTAACATTTGTAGATCTCTCCAACTCCGTTGTAACCGAGTTTTACACTTAAAATCGCAAATGTTTAGTTTGTTTGTTACGATTAAATGTATGTGTGTTATGGGGTAAAACTAGTTAATTAAAGTGTAAAACTCGATTATAACGTAGTTGAGAGATCTGCGAGAAATTCCATTCGATCCAGCGAGAAAAAATACATAGAAACCGACCCCATACTCGTTGGTTCATGGAGGGTCATCTTTCGAGAAAACCAACAATTTCATTGAAAAACCCACATTTTTTAACATTAAAACATAATTTTCTCCCCTAAAAAACAAAATAAAGGTAAAATTGATTATACCGTTGGAAAGAGTATTAGACGAAGAAGTTTTCATGAGATTTGCCAGTTTCCAGGATTCTTTTTAAAAGCGTAGTAAAGTTTTAAAGATTTTCAGAAATATTATTTTTTCAAAATCGTCAATGTTTGAGCTGATGTGAGGGTCTTCGGATGGTACTTTTTAAGAACCCAAGTACACAATTCTTATAGGAAATTTAATGCTGATACCGAAAATGAGGTTGAAAGTTGAAATTAAACGAGGCAAAGTGGAGAACTCCGAGTTTAAAATGAAAAAACACGGTATTCCTGGAAAAACCCTTTAAAAAATCATATCTCGAGTACGGATTGAGATAAAAATATGCGGTTGGCGGCATTTTACTCCATTTTTGATGTAGTTTCACCCAAATTTTTTTTCGCATATGCGAGGGAATCACCCTGTATATATATATATATATATATATATATATATATATATATATATATATATATATATATATATAGAAACACTTGAACTAGTCACGGTTCTACTGAACTATATACTTTGTTTTTAATACAGAAAGACACACACAAACATACACAGGAGAGAAAGAATTTGATATTTCGATTTTTGATCTTCGCCAAAGAAATGAGAGAAATGAAAGTCATTCTTGATGTCTTGCAAAATTCATATGTGTCAGCGTCCATCGTTACTTATCAACAAAATTCTGATAAGCTTTATAGGTATGATGGTTAATCATTGAGATAGAGACCTGAGAGCGCCTAGTACCCACCTAATAGCTCTCTCGGCTTGTTGTAGTTGCCAGTCATTTGCATGTTTCGGCATCTTCTTCAGTACCTGCACCACATAAAACTCGTCAAAAGATGCCCCATGAGATTCAGCATGCATCTTGACTGGAAGGGGACGTGGTTGGTTGATTGATGCCCTATTGTTGTTCATACGTAAATTCAACGTAGTGGCTTTTCCAACGTAGAAAGCTGGTCCTCCATCCCAACACTATTTGCATACCAGTATGCAAAAAGTGCCAGTATGCATGCAAAGTTTGCGCAAGCAGGTGAAACTGACAAGACGTTCGCGAACAATCAATTTGAGACACGAGACTCTAGACCCTGACCAACTAATCTAAATTCTTACTAAGGGATTGACTACTTGACGTTATGTATTTTTGAGATGCGAGGGTAGCGAGCATCCAGACCACAAATCTAAGCAGAAAATGGATCTGTGTAAAATCTCATGGCGACTGGAGCGCTGGGAATGCCACGCAGTGGGTAGTCGAACTAAAGAGCAAGACAGGGTCTAAAGTCTATAAGGAATTTAGGTACCTCCCCCTAGAGGTGCAATGGGGGCCTAAATCCTCATAAAAAGGTAGAGGAGGTAACAGGCATCCCGTCAGAGAGATACCACTCCTACTAATGAGCTTTTGATGAGCCATGTTCGGAGTAGATTAGTTTCCCAGTCGCCTGGGATTCCATCCAACGAAAAACTCAGCTGTCAATAAGATCGAGAACAGGCCACGGCGCCCATTGTGTCATCAACGGAACGCCGACGGCGCTATCTCCGGTGCTCTGACGGGAGCTTGATGGACCTCTCAGGAGGTAACTCTGTTACACTCCTCCCCTTAAAGACATACTTGATTGAAGATCAAGTATGTTAACTGGGTGGAATAGTTAATAGCTGAGAACTGATGCTCATTCAATCATAAATAGCTGCATTGGCGTTTTGAGGATGGGGGAATAGAAATTAAAAAGGATTGTCAATGAATCTTCATAAGAAGTATATTCATTGAACAATCGGGACAAAACGGATGCTCAACTATGGAGACTTATACCTTAGGAAATCAAAATATATATAGAAATTAATTTGCCCAACATTGGGGACTTTAAATTAAATTGCCCAACTATGGGGACTTAAAATTAAATTGCCCAACTATGGGGACTTAAATGGCGCACTAACCTGGTAATTGACATCATAGCAATACTCAGGTGGCATAAAATTGAAAGAAAATATGGTATATAAAATATAAATGGGGAATAGAAGAGAAATTATAAGTCAAAGACCAATGAAATTATTTATATACCAAAGGTGATAATGGGAATTCCTTCTGGAACCCCGGGCCACGTTTCTTCTGAAACATTAACGCCCCAAAAAATAGTGGATTGGACTACTAGGCGTCAGCCGTGCATAATCCAAACCACGCTCTGCTACCATATAAGGAATTTAGGTGCCCCCCCCCCCCCCCAGAGGTGCAATGGGGGCCTAAATCCTCATAAAAAGGTAGAGGAGGTAACAGGCATCCCGTCAGAGAGATACCACTCCTACTAATTAGCTTTTAATGAGCCATGTTCGGAGTAGATTAGTTTCCCAATCGCCTGGGATTCCATCCAACCCCAAACTCAGCTGTCAATAAGATGGAGAACAGACCGCGGCGCCCATTGTGTCATCAACGGAACGCCGACGGCGCTATCTCTGGTGCTCTGACGGGAGCTTGAGGGACCTCTCAGGAGGTAACTCTGTTACAAGTCTCATGTCTCAACTTGATTGTTCCTGAACGTTTCGTGGTGAAACTGTCAGTAATATTTCTATATCTTGCCACCAAGTTCCCTCAATAAATTCTCTTTTTTTATTGGTTGTACAATAAATTATTATCTGGACAGATTTACCATTTCCAAGGTCAGCAAGGAAGATGTCCTTCAGAATTTCAAGTTCCTCAGCTGGGTCGGCAGAAGAGGCACCGAACGTGTCGTTTTCCGGCCAAACTTCCCTATAAAACATAAACACAGATTTGCACAGAAATGGGCATTATAAGTGTTGTGTAGTGATTTAATTGGTAGCCCAACACAATGCACGTACGAATATTTAAAGAAATACCTTAAATATGAAAGGGAAAGAATAATAGTTTTTGGCGACTTCAACTTAATGTCACCCATCACCACAGTCTTGAGGGAGCAAATGAAGATGCTAACCCAAATGGAACCGGAGGCAGGGTTGCCTTAATTTTGATGTAACGTTAACGGTGGTTGGGCAACGCGATATTTTCTCCCATCTGTCTTGTTATTTAATCAACTCATTTATTTTGATATGAAACGCTGATTTTCAATCCTAAATTCGAATTTCACGTTAGTATCAGTACAAATATGGGATAATTTATCATTTTGGTTTATCATTTCCAATAATAAGCCTATGTGATCGTGTAGCAACAAATTTTTATAACCCCCCCTCAAACTTTGTCACTTTACGTTTCAAGGTGCGTAGAATCCAAATTTGAAATGTCTGTCCGCCGTTCGGGCCATAAAAGGCCTAAGAATTGACTTTAAAAATCCGTTCTTTCACACATAGACTCCATTTGGGGTCTAGTTGGTCCTAACGTTTAACTCGTTTAACGTGTTAGACTTGCGCACGCACGCACGCCTGGCACGCTTGGCAGGGGGTCACGGTGGGTGGTGAGGGGGGGGGGGGTGAGCGGGGGGTGGAGTGAGAGGAGGCGCCATGGCACCTTGTGGTGGCTGGAGTGACCAGGGGCGTAGCAGAGGGGTGAAGGAGAATGGATATTTATTACTTTTACGTGTTATACCCATATAATACACCGTGGCACCATGGGGTGTTCCTTCAAGGCATGAATATATGTTTTTTTCTAGGTCATATTTGTGTGTTAATACCAACGCTTTTCCTACGCATATTTAATAACATATCCTCTCGACTTTTCGTACGTACTTAGATAATGATATTATTAAGGCAATAACTATTTGAATAGACAGGAGCTCAAATCGAGAAATATAAACATGCGTATATAATTATAGAAGTATAGGTTGTGGCAACTCGAAATAGGACACGCCGAGGAGTCTGGACGGGCCTTATGATGTACGCACGCCAACTAAAACTACAATCAAACTCAATTGAAAAATTAATAAACCTTTGTGAAATAATTTGCAGCGTTTTAGTTTTCAAAACGCAAACAGGGCATGGATTATGTAACTAAGAACAATTCTGAAGTATTGATTATTTTAGTAGTGTCTTAAAACTCAGATTTCCCATAAAATATGTAAAATAATAATAAAAACAAGGCTCTAATTGAACATATAGAACCTGTGCGCAAAAGAACAGATTTGTTTCGATCGAGTTGAAGGCTGGTAAAGCTAGACGGCGGAGGCAGACTTCAGATAGCACATTCCGTGTTCAAAAAACCTACCCGCTACATCAACATAATTAGTAGGTAATGAGGCATTTGAAAAGAAAAACTATTATTATTTACTTCACCATATTCGAGTAATTTTGAGGTGAGGTAGTGTTACTTTACAGGAAGGTTAGGCTGGTGTCGTGTGCCTTTAGGTCCCCAAACTGGTGACGTTAAATGAGCCTTCAAGGTCACGTACTCTTGGGTACATTAGAGTGACGTTAAGGGCACGTTAGTTCACCCAAAACTCTCTAATACTGCGAATACACCAACGTTTCAGAAGTCAATCAGTCTACCTTTTCTTATCAACCTCATCACAGTGGTGGTGGTCTTTGGATCAAGGACCCAACAATAAGTGAGTGTGTTATAAATTATATAAATGTAAGCAGACATAAACTCATTGCTTATGAAGGTAGAAGTATGAGGTGAGATGTTTACCTGGATGCTCTCAACAATGCAATGGCTTGCTTGTTGTCTCCATTCTTGAGATGAAATTGAATTTTTTTTATGGCTTCCAGCCTGGAAAAAAAACGTATCATTTGGTGATCCAATATGCACTAAACATCTAATACATAGATTTCCCACATATAACAATAATAATTTCTTATAATAGGCAGGGTTTAATCAGCATCATCAACAACAGCGCAGAATTTAAAAAATTAAAAGATCAGCAGAATGTGCTAAAGTTTCTCTTGTACGCCCAAGAAAGTATGTCATTTACAATGACATTAGATATATTCATGTCACAATGTATCAGCGTGCAACGTTGTTACTCCACTATGGTTTTGGTTACAAATTTTCTTGGGTGCTATATTAGTATGCGCCCCATATCCCTGCGGCGCCCCAAAACCCTCTAGGCACTTCAGTTTCTATGGTAGTATGCGAGTATAAGGTACTCGTAGATAGGAAACTTTTTGGAAGGTACTTACAAGATATCCGCAATAAGGTGCTAAGTCAAGGGCCTATCACGGTTTTAGGGTCGGTAAATTTCTTACACGTCCTACAGGAGTGCGACGAACACATCTGGCTCGTCCTTCCTCATCAGTCTCCAACAGTAACTATCAAAATGAGACTGAAGCAGATCGCGAGTTGTCCCTCTCATTTTTTTTTCAAAATCTTTATTCTTCAAGGCCCGATCACACAGGACGCGTTATAACGCAACGTTAGGCATTCCAGTACCGTCGCGTTACCGCGATACGGTAGTATGACACAACATTGCATCACCCCCGTCACACACACGGCGATACCCCTCAGCGATACTTTGAGTAACGGGACGTCAGCCAAGCGGGTTGCACAAAATTACAAAATATCGCGCGCTGAGGGCGTTCTCCTCGGTCCTTCTGCTAATGTTATTCAAGATGAATGTGAAAACTGAGGCTCTGATAGAAGAAGTGCGCAAGTTTGTTTATTTATTTGATACTTCACATGAGCTTTATAAGAATATGGTGAAAAAGATGGAGGCTTGGAATACAATTGCTGGAAGACTGGGTATTACAAGTAAAAAAACCTGTGTATTGTGACATGCGGAAATAGTTCACAAAACGATCTTCATGTGAGCGCAACTCCCAACATAGACGGTGGTATTCCCCAAGCTCTTCCCTCCTTTGATTGATTGGGTGCACCCAATACCGTATATTCCTGCAATCTACTAGCGCTAGAAGAAGTAGAGCTTCTTCCTCATCAGAGTCATTGTCAGAAATCATTATAGATTAGATAAATTATAGACGCTGGGAACCACGAACCCCTTGAGTAGCACAGACAAGGCTGGGTCTCGCCCGGATAACGCCCAATAATAACGCGGTGTCTGTGACGTTGCTATATCGCCAAAGGTCGGGGGGAACGAGCGTTCCTATAACGCCGCGTTATAACACGTCCTGTGTGATTTGGGCTTTAATCTTCGTCTGTTGCATTTCACCACCGCACTTATGGCAAGGCCCTTCCGAACATGTACCTAAAAGCTCGTGTTCGCGTAAAAAATGTAACGCACATTCTTCGCTTTACCCGGCCATTGCATAAAATGCGCAGAGACTTTGGTGTAGTTCGGTTGAGACTTTGCCGATAAAACTGACGGACAAGATGGGACAAGAGATCACAATGGAACGTTCGACTTTGTTCTTGCGATAAGACATTATAGTAGTCTATGATGAAACTCAACTTTGCGATTAAGGTACAAAACAAACACGTTGAATACCGCTGAGGGGCGCATTGCAAGTAGTGTGGGGCGCTTTCGGAACCAAAGTGCTCTGTGGGGCGCGTGCTAATACATAAAAGCCACTGTGGGGCGCATAATAATACAGCACCTTTTCTTGTTCGACTACGAAAGGTTCATTAAAAAAAAAAAAAAGTCCAGTCATGCAGCATGACCCCATGAGCGAATTTTTGAAGAAATCTTGACATTTCAGTCGCTATTGATCATGTAGAGAAATTTTAGTTTATGATTTTGATAGACAAACATGGAATCAAATTCTATCTACAGCATGGTTCTAGCCTTAAACAGCATGGTTCTAGGATTGGTTATACAGGGATACTTCCATAAGAGTAGTTCAATCTGAATTTGGACAATGTTTCATGCAAATATTACCGATTTTTACGACTAGCGAACGGCATTATTTCGATTTTTGACTGATTTTTCAACTTTGAAATTTTTGAAAACTTGATACATATTCTCATAGGTAATTTTACGCTGATTCCGAATATACCACATGTTAGTATGCTGAAAAAATTATTTCGCACAACAAATCGCAAAAAACAGGCTATTTTTTGAAATTGTTGACTACATTTTTGAAAAAGAAGATGTAATCCGATCATGCTGGCCAACGAACTTGAACTTTCGTTTTGTGTCCTTAACATTTTAAAATTTGTTTGAAGTTTCTAGCACAATTCTACGGACAGTTATCGTCTGGAATGACACATACATATATACGTACATACATAAAAAAGTCCCAGTCATGCAGCATGATCGTATGAGCGAATTTTCCTAAATGGTCGTATTACATTTATGTTAAATTCTGTTGAAATTTGAGCACTTTGGGGACAAATAAAAATTTTATTATACATTTTATAGCAAACTAACTTTTTGTCAGTAATATTCCAATGAACAAACGATTTTGTGGATTTTTACAATTTTTTCAAGTGTTCCTATCGATTTTTAGCTTATTTTAATGAAATTTAAGTACATTTTTCAGTACAATTTTCTGCTTAAATTTTTAAATGTCCTAGTTCATGTTCGATTAATTTTTTTCGAGTAGAATTCTGCTAAAAAATAGAAATTTGTTAATTTTTAGCGGTTTTTTGCCTTTTTTAGTGAATTTTTAAGTACATTTTTTGAAATTTGACCAATTTAATGTGCTCAAAAAGTGTTGTCCAACGAACTCATCCTTTCTCTTGAAATGCTTGATTTTTTGGCGAAAGAAAGAAGTTTTTATCTCAATTCTATCGAGAGTTATCGTCTGGAATGACACATACATATATATAAAAAGCGTTAAAATCCAGGAATCATTTCAGAATGCCTCAAAACAGATTTCGATGAAGAAAATTTCTGAAAATTTTTATTTAAAAATTTTTGGAGCCATTGCAATAGCTTTATTTTCTAAGAAAATTCGCTAAAAATGCGGTAAACTTCAGAATATGATTCAGAATTGCCTGAAACAGATATCTGCATAAAATTTTTTCAAAAATTCACATTCTACAAATTTTGAGGTGAGAGCAATAGCTTAATTTTCTTCAAAAATTCGCAAATAAACCAAACCAATTTCAAAACAACAATTTTCTTCAAGGGGTGAAGAAGATGACGGAAAATTCACTAGCTGCATATCATATCTCTACTATTAATAAGAATGAAACTCCGTCCGTTTGTCTGTTTGTCCGCGCTATGCACGGCCAAACGGCTGAGTGGGCCGGATCTACGAGTGGGGGGATCTTCTTGGGATTTTCCGATAGGGTGTATAAGCGAATTTAAAATTTTCTAATCCCACCCGAACCATGGGCCGTAGGGCGGGAGGGGGGTCGAAGTAATAATTAATGTGCGCTTTTTGGACTTCCCCGCTTCCCCTACCCCTCTAAACGGCCGTTGACAATTCCGGAAAAATACGGGTTTCGTAGGTTTTTGAACGAGGAAGACGACGGCGCGATCGGATCGCGAAAAAAGTATCGGGAAATGCGTTAAAAAAATGCGAGAGTACGGACCCGTTTTCTCGAAAAGTCCGCCGAAAAACTTGGTTTTTTCCGATTAAAATATACCCCGTAAAGGTACGTTTTTCGGAACGGTTTTCGCGGGCGAAATACAGCTTTGGGTCCGCCGAAACTGAATCCGAAATCGGATATCGAAAAAAGTGACGTTAAGTTGGTCAAATTGGGAGGGGAATTGCGAGGGAAGCATTTAACATCAGAAATTAATTTTGCCGTGTTCGCGAGAAGGCTCTGGGAAGACAGAGGTCTTTGGGGTTCAATAACTCAGGTACAGGTTTCGGTGTTTGGGTGTTGCGAGCAGGTACCTTGCGAGCGAAGCGAGAGCCATTTCAACAGAATAAATTCGGATTTTTTCCTACAAATATACAGCAATACCTTGCGAGCGAAGCGAGCAACATCCCCGAATAAACTTTTCGTGGTTCCACGTAGTTTTATAAGATTTGATTTGTTTGTAAGAATTCCCAACTGAAAAAAACGTCTGCCAAGTTGGGTGGGCAGTATAACTTCCTCAAGGATATACAGGTATACCTTGCGAGCGAAGCGAGCAACATCCCCTAATAAAATTTTCGTGGTTCCACGTAGTTATATAAGATTTATATAGTTTGTAAGAATTTCCAACAGAAAAAAACGTCTGCCAAGTTGGGTGGGCAGTATAACTTCCTCAAGCGAGCGGAGCGAGCAACATCCCCTACAGAAGTTAAAACTACCCTTAGAGATCTACCGTTTGCGAGCAACATCCCCTACACGTTTCAATTGTAATACATCGCATGTATACAGCCACACTTTGCGAGCGAAGCGAGCAACATTCCCTACATGCCACACTTTGCGAGCAAAGCGAGCAACATTCCCTACATGCCACACTTTGCGAGCGAAGCGAGCAATATTCCCTACATGCCACACTTTGCGAGCGAAGCGAGCAATTTAATGGGGGGTCCGGGGGGCTTGCCCCCCGGCTGGACGTGGAGGCGAGCGTAGCGAGCCGGAGCGGCTAGTACACAATAATTTGTCCATTTAGATTCACTGTATAGTTAAGCAAACCTACTTTTGTTGGTCCATATCCAGTTCTAAGGTGGCGTCGAAAGGCACGACTTCACAGTCGATAGTGGAGGTGAGAGTTAGAGCGACTTCATCACAAGCCAGATTCCAAATAGTTTCTGCGCTGGCTTGGTCTTGAGCCTGGTTCTTCGACTCTACACAAAAGTATATCTCGTTATCAATTTCGCAAAGTGGCTCACATCAGATCAACATTTTGCATTAAAACCTTGAAAAACAATGAGTGTTTTCAGCAATCGGCAATTTCTCTGTTCTGACTCCCCTTTTGGTGTTTAAGGTTTTAATAGCTTGGAGTGATGAATTTAATGAAAGCCTCTGGTCAGTGAGAACATTGCACATTCTTTAGGGTATATACAGCAGGGTTTTAACAGGCGCACAAATTCAACGGGTTGAGCGTCGCCTGGCCCAAGGTAATGATCATTCCTAGGAATTTATTCTGATTATACCAAGCAATCCATTAGACGCGCTAAGATGTTCATCAGAGCCAGACCCGTCGGCATGGCAACTGATAGAACAGAGTACAATACTTGAGTACAAACAGCCCGTGCTGATTAAATATGGCGAACCTCACAGACAGTGTTCTCAACTAACTTCGTACTTCCTTCGTATTCCGACTTGAACACTTTCAGGTTTTGTAGGATGTGGTGAAACCCACAAACGTAATAACACGACTGAGTTTTGACGCAGCTTGCACAAGGACGTATAGAGAGTTGTTTTTGCTTGTAAGAGAAGGGCATAGAATGAGGAATCGCTCAGGACACAAGCGCTTTGTATTTTCCTGCTCCCTACTTATTACTTATTGGGGCAGTGGGAGTAGTTCAAGGATTGGAAGGGTGAGCCACCCTGAGCGAAGGTAGGAAAAGCTACGTGCTAAAGCAGGGTACAAAAAAATACATAAAGTAAACAACCATTGCAGGTTGGGGCTTTTTGTCGGACTACCTCGAGCGTCGAGGACGTCATCAGATTTCCAGTCTGTCGACCTGATGATTTCGCTTAAAGCTACTCATTGCCTCACCTCCTTGAGTCGAGAGAGATTCGCCGTACAGAAGTGTGAAAATTACTTGGACGGGAGATCCTTACCTTTGTGGTCATCCATCTAAACACTCACCACGCTGTTGCTCAACTTCGCTAATCGCATGAGAAACGGCTCATTGCAATGCCTAACCCCTTCGACTGCTAAAGTAGGGTCTTTATGTTCTTGAGTGTTGTGTTACTTGTTCATAATTTAAATTAATATGTTATGGAGGCACAACATCCCCAAACAATAGGTTCGATGCACTGCCCAAAAGGTAACTAGCAATCCACTTTCAAGTCACTTGGGCGTTTGCAGTGACCATTTAAGTCTCTAGCTTTATAGTATCCACGATGGTCTGGCCTTGTGTTCTTCCGGCCATTTTCAAGTATCTAAAAACCACCAGATTTTTTTTTACTGGCGACCTTTTGGTAAGTGGCAAGTAGATTATTGTTAGGGTGATGTCCTGCATACTTGTTACGTTCAAGGAAAACATCTGTAGTCAAAAAGGTTTGATTGAGTGTTGACCGAACCGCCGAACGGAAAGGGTGTCGTTGGACAGCTCAGTAATTTTTTATTGTTTTTCGGGGCTCTTAGAGAGCGAAAAATGGTTTTATTGGACGTGTGTTCATTAATTAGTGTGATCTTAGGACAATAAGTCGCGAACGTGTAGGAAGGTGTCGGTGTTATAGTGATTCTTGGTCCATCAACTTTCGCTATAGACACTGCAGGAGAGAAAGAGACAGACAGCAGTAAAGAAAAAAAGAGGGACCACGGCGTTGGGAGGTCAGACTCGGCGCTCGTGCCGCATCAGCGTTTCTCAATTCAGGTCGGAATCATTTTTTTAATATTTCTCTCGCTCCAGTTTAATTTCAGTTGTTTCTTTTCCTCAACTTTCAGACGGTACCATAAACGGTTTTTTTTTTTTTTTTTTCTGTTTTTTTTTTTTTTTTTTTTTTTTTTTAAATAAATACTATAGTAAATGCCAAATTTCCTATTGCCTGGACACAAATATCTAGGGCCCGGAAATCCACTCCCAAATGGGAAGCCAGTGGATTATGATGATCAGCTCGCATTAGAACATGATTGGGCATATGAACGGGCGATAAACGCGAAGCAGATAAGGAAGGCGGACAGAGAAGCATTAATAGGGTTTGGCAGTGACCTCTTAGTGAATGGAAACCTACATTCAGCTATAGGGGCAACTGGTATTGCAGCAAAGTACGCATTGGAATCTGTGACAGGGGTTTTATATCCACCAGAGCACAGTAAGTTGGGCAGACTAGTCACAAATGTGATGGGGGTGGACAGAAGGGAAAATAACCTCAACCTGAAGAAAGAGGAAAGGGCCTCAGAGATAAATGCAATTAGGCAATACCACCGGGAGTGTGAGGTAAAGGCAGCATACCCAGGAGAGGTGGGGCACTCTGGTCCAAACAGTGCAGGACAAGCTGCTAGCGGTGGGAAGGGAAGGAAAACTCAGGATTCCCCCTCTACCAACAGGCAAGGACTTACAAAAAATGGTAAGGAATGGCAACCAATGCCTCATCTTTCTACTAGGGCTCCTTTTCAAGGAAAAGAAAAAACTTACCGGGGATGGAATGCCCCAGCAGGGTATAAGGTGAAGCCAACATGGGGGGAAAACCCTGTTACAGGCAGTTGGTACACACCCGAAAGTACAGCAAAGGCAGAACAAACAGTCGCCCAGAGATGCCAGGGTAAATGCCAACAAAAGATGACAAGGGAAGAGTGGCTGGAGGTGATGAGACGAGAAGAAAAAGTAGAGAACACCACGGACGAGGAGGATCAAGCAGACCTAAGGCATAACGCCCCCCGTAAAATGACAAATAAAAAAGATTATGAAGAGGAAGCAGCAGACCCCACCGGATCTAAAACTACCTCTCAACACGTACATGAACTGATGCAGCACCTCACAAGTGTTCATCGAGATGAAGCAGTGCAGAGGATGGCACGCCAACAGGCCACCCAATGGGTGAGAATGGCAGGCATAGGAAATGACGGAACAGAGGATGACTCTACATCGCAGGAACAGCAGCAGACAGAAGAGCAGCAGCAGCAACAGCAGCAGCAGCAAGAACAACATCAACAACAGCAACTGCTACACAAACAACAAAAACAGGGGCAACAAGGCAGAGATGATTATGGCGATACAGAGGAGATCACGAAACTAGGAAAACGAAGGAGAGCAGCAACTCACCGGGATAGGGAAAGAAAGAAACTCCTCAAACGGGACATTGAGCAATGCCAAGCAAATCTCTTAGACGTTGACATATTACAGATGGAATATGAACAGTGGAGAGCTGACTGGAATGCTTGGGGGTCAAACCCTAACAATATTGGTGACAAGCCCTTCAAGACAGCCACTGCTAAAGTAGATAGTCTGGTAAATGGGGTGTGGAGTAATCTGCTTAGGAGCTATGCTAATGTCAAGGAGGAACTGTGTGTTTTGCGACAGCGCAATATTGATATAGGAACACTCACACAATCCATAGAGCATCTGGAAAGCACAATGGCTGGGGCCAGAGCCAGATCCGATTCTATTGGCACAGCAAGCTCTGCTGAGAGCGAGTCAGGACTGCTAACATCATACATTGGAGCTCTTAAGGACACAATGCTGGAGGGCTTCCGGAGTGTTGAAGCACAGCTCAGCGCTGTTGACAGGAAGGCAGAGGCATGTGCCTCCAAAGTGGACAAGCTGGAAAGAGATGGATTAAAAGCCCTATCCAACAAGATGGAACTGATTAAGAGGCGGGTGCTCAGAAATGAGAGCAGTGAACAGGCACCAGTCAGTCTATTTGAAGGAAGGTCACAGGGGGGAACGGTAGAACCCCCAGTTCCTAAGGTGAGACTGCAGGCGAGGGACCAAAGGGAAACACCCAAGCCAGTTCCCCAATTCAAACACCCTTGGGCTCCATCAACCACTGAGGACGAGGAGCAACGGGAGGGAGAAAACACTGCAGGCGAATCGAGTGGAGGGTGGATGGAAGCCACACGCAGGCGGAAGAGGAAAACCACCAAGAGAGAGAGGAACCTCCTCAAGGAAAATTCCACCAGAAATAAAGTGGACGTAGCCATAGAAAAAGCAAAGAGAAGGCTTGAAGCGCCTCAAACCACCCTGATTGTGCAGGCACATAAAGAAGCACCCTCGGTGGGCCAAGAAATGGAGGATTCGGCCCCAAATATTTCTTACAGGGATGCCCTATGCTCCCCCGATTCAGTGAGGCGCAGAATGAGGAAAGAGATTGACCTCCGCAGTATGGGCATGGCGGTAACACAAGTGTTTCCAGCAGGCAAACATGCTTTGAAGGTAGCAGCTGCCACGCCTGAGGAGAGGATCAAACTGGCAAATGCACTAACGGACAAGGGCTTCGAGGTGAGAAAGGAAAGGCAGCCAGATAGGCCTATTCTGATGAAGATCCATGGTATAGACAGGGATATAACTAAGGGGGACCTTCCTGGATATGTATGGGACCAAAATAACTGGGTACGGGATAACTACAGCAAAGAGGATTGGGAGAAACAGTTCAAGCCATCCTTCCCGACTGGTCGAAGAACAAGGGCTGATGGCTCACCTATTGAGGACTGCATATGGGTCACCCAGGTCAGCGAAGCACTGCGCAAGGCATTATTGGAGCACCGAATTCTCTACATTGGCATGGACAGATGTCGAGTTGCGGACTTTGTGGAAGTAACTAGGTGTTACAAATGCCAGGGATTTGGGCACAACGCAAAGTCAAACAAATGTCATGAGCTTGAAGAGGCCTGTGCGAGGTGTGCAGGCAGTCATGGCACACAAGAGTGCCCCTTCAAAGGGATCCAGCCACCAGAGCCAAGGAAGTGCATAAACTGCAAGAGAGCTAACCTCCAACATGACCATCCTGTGGATAGCGAGCGGTGCCCAGTATATAAACGAGCTTTGAAGAGATTTATTGATAGGGTGAACCCAAAACTGTAAGATATGGCTTCCGAATCTCAAAACTCAGAATTTGAAGTGGATCTCATCATGTCTTCACCAACATATGAGACTGTAAGTGACCAAATAGTGACATCAGTTTTCGACACGGACCTAAATCCATCTTCAACAACATATGACAGTCTTAGTGATTATGTAAGTAAATTTAATTTAGCGGAAAATATGTTCATATTTCATATGAACATACGTAGCCTAAGTAGAAATTTAGATGAAGTATTGTGCTGGCTTGAATCTACGGCAACAAAACCAGACATTCTGATCTTTACTGAAACTTTTAGTTCCTCTTGCTATAACTTAACTAATATTCCAGGTTACAATTCTTTTTATTCAGTGTCCACCCGCAACAGAAATGATGGAGTGGTCATATATGCTAATGAAAGATTAAGTTGTAAACAAGAAACAATTGTCATGACAGGAGCCACAGGCCTCAACATTAGTTTCCAAATTGGTCCAGAAACGTACAGCATCATAGGTATCTACAGAACCCCATCCCAAACCCAAAATGATATTTCTCTTTTCATCTCACAGCTAAAATCAAACCTTGAAACCCTATCGAGTAACCATTCTTTTATTTTCGGTGACATGAACCTTGACCTACTAAGTAGTAATGACAATATCGACAATTATACCGACACCTTACTATCACTGGGGTACATTGGACTGATAAATGAACCAACTCGAGTCCAAGGAATGTCCAAAACTGCTATAGACCATATATTTGTTAAAACTAAAATACTTGAACTTTCCCCAGCTGTCATTAAGAGTACGATAACTGACCACTTTTCCACGGCCCTAATTATGCCACTAAAAACCCATCTGAGCCGCAAGAAAATGTACAATTTGAAAAAAGTAGATGAAGATAAACTTAGGATACTACTTAGTGAAACTAACTGGTCAACAGTAACAAAGACCAACGATGTTAACCTTGCTGCAAATGAATTTATAAGATTGTTGAACGCCGGCGTTGAAATGGCTACCGAACTTAAAAGAATTACTAGCAGGGAAGTCAAACTAACACCCTGGATAACTAGAGGCCTGATTAAATCAATAAGGATAAGAGATAAACTGAAAAAACTTTCGACGAAAAACCCACTAAATTTCAATTTAAAGGAAAAATCAAATCGTTATAGAAATAAAGTAAAGGAGTTAATAAGAGCAGCGAAGAAGACATACTTTGCCAATGAAATAGAGAAAGCCCAAGGTAATATGAAAAAAACTTGGGACACTATCAAATCTGCAATACGAGGAACAAACGGAAGAAATAAATCAGAATGTCCACTGATCAAAGAAATAATGAAAAATGATCACGTCCCGGAAAATGTAGCGCGTAAAAAAGCTTGCGATTCACTAAACTCATATTTTTCCCAAGTAGGAGAAAAGCTCGCTGCGAAATTCTCAAATATTCAGAAGCCCCCAGATCCTCCGCCTTCAAATGAGGTGGCGGACACAATCTTTTCTCTTAGAATGATGACGGAGACAGATCTCGACAAACTACTACAAACTATGAAGGGATCCTCGTCACCAGGTATAGACGGCATCCAGGTACATCTTATAAAAAACCATATAACGAGTCTGAAAAAACCTCTTCTTCACATATACAATCTTAGTCTCACAACAGCAACATTCCCTGAAGCATTCAAAGCTGCAAAGGTCATCCCAATTTTCAAAGGCGGGACGGTGGGTGAACTCGGAAATTATAGACCAATCTCTATGTTAAGCACGCTGTCCAAAATACTGGAGAAATTCGTGAAAAATCTGCTGTACTCATATCTTGAAGAAAACAATTCAATAAACATGAACCAATTTGGTTTCCGCAAAAATAAAGGGGTAAATGATGCGGTATTTGCACTAACCACGGACCTTTACGACATTAGGGACAAGAACAAGAAAGGTGCTCTCATACTACTCGATATCGCTAAAGCATTCGATGCAATCGATAGAGAACAACTTATGTACAAGTTAGTTAAATTAGGAATCATAGGCCCCAGCTTAGAATGGTTTAAGAGCTACTTGAGAAACCGAACCCAACGAGTGGCAATCGGCGAATGCTCTAGTGAAGAAAGCAATAATGATTTTGGTGTAGTTCAAGGAAGTACATTGGGTCCACTATTGTTTTTGGTGTATATAAACGAAGTGGCATCTCTAGAACTACCCAATACCAAAATGTATTTATTTGCGGATGACACTGCCGTGTTAGTTGAAGGTGACACGTGGGAGAATGTATATAGCAAGGCAAACCTAGCAATCAATGTGATTGGACGATGGTTCTGTGAAAACTATCTTACATTGAACACTAAAAAGTCAAAATTAATTATTTATGGAGGAATGAAATCATATGTTTACGATAAAAATTTAAGCATCATACTACATACATGTAGATCAAATAATAACTGTTCCTGTGGGAAAATAGAACGTGTAGCTGAGCATAAGTATCTTGGGTTAGTCTTGGACGAAGAGCTAAACTGGAAACCTCATATTGACTATACTCACAATAAAATTAATAAATACATGTATATATTCTATAATATTCGACACACACTCCCTAGAAATACGATAAAACTAATTTATTACAGTATGCTACAATCTGTACTTCAATATGGCATAATTGCTTGGGGTGGGACATTCTCAACCCATATTAATAAATTACATGTACGCCAAAAAATCATTGTAAAAATTATGCTGTCTTTACCGATTAGGACTCCATCAAACAATGTATTTAATATCGCTAAGCTATTTACTATAAGGCAATTATATATTAAAAATTTACTTCTGCAATTCCATAAGGATCCACAAATAATAGGTTCACAACGTAACCCAATGTATACAACAAGGTACGTAGCCGCAGGAAATGTAATTGCACCCAGACCAAGACTAACGTTGTCAACTCACAATCCGAAATTCATTATTTACATTATCCACAGAGCGCTAGAGGGCCATATGAAAAATGCTCAAAGTTTCACAAGACAAAACTACAAAAAACATATTTTAACCTGGCTTGTAGAAAAGGGGGAAGCGGGATGTGAAACTGTTTTAAGCAGTATTTATGTACAGTGATTATTTTAGAAAATTATTATAAGAACATTATATACATAACATTATATTTTTAAGTACCGTTTGTATCATAGAATAGATAGATTGTAAGACATGAGCGAATCACCAAGACCTTCCCCAACAACACGGGCCAAGCCTATCGTTGGGAAAGAAATCGAAGTGAGTAGCTTAAGTTGTTCAATTTGTACCATATCTATAAAATGAATTTGTATGATTAAAATAAATAAATAAATAAATAAATAAATAAATAAATAAATAAGTGACAATGACCTCGCTTTACCGCTGGACTTCTTCCAGCAAACATCTGCCGAGCCAGCGGCCTGCAGTTCTACTTCTTCGTTCGCACGACTCCAAGATGCCTGTTATTTGACTCCAGGGAAATGCTACATTCAAGGAAAACTTCCACAGTCAAAGAGGTTTGATTAAATTGACCTGATAACGCATTTGGTAGGAGCGTTTTTTCTCACCAGAAAAAACAAGGCTAACGAAACTATGAAGTAACAAAAAACTCACTTTTCTGTTGTTTTTTCTTCTTCCGCCGCACAGCTGATTTCTGTATGACCATTTTTTTATCCTTGCAGTAATCACATAGAAGTTTGACGAATATATGTATAGTTTCCAACAAGTCCACCAAATACTTCCTGAAAAATATTTGTGCCATTTAATATTGTAAGACAGTGGTAAAATTTAGGACAGCAGCAATGTAACCAGTTACTCACAAACTATTTTTTTGCACATTTATAAGTTGAAATTACCTGTTTTAGTAGCCCTGGAAACTGGATAGTACATTCATACTTCCAACGATGTAGGAAGGATAGGTATTGAATCTTTAACCTACTATATTACTTACTGAATTATACATCAACACGTTTACTGTCATTGTGAGTCAAAGTGACTCACACTGGGTACTTTCACCAAAGATACTTTATCGCCCCAAGTGACATGTTTTGGCAACAACATTAGCTTCATGTAGTCTAATTTGTTAGTCCATTACATTAGCTTCAATTCGCTGCCCTTAGCCCAACGATTTCAGTTCACTGAACGTTTTATGTAGATCCTGTAGTAATAAAAGGTGTTTTTGAAAGTTGGGACAAAACAAAAAATTGTCTGGTGGGCAGTTTTGGTGATTTCGGGTGTGGCTGATTTCAGTGAAACTTTGTCTCCCTGCCTATATAAGTACTACAATTATAATTTTCTTTAACAGAACAAATAATGCATTTTTCAATACATGAAATCATGTAAGGAAATCCACATCATCCATTACCAAGAACGAATCTGGATTAGCAAGCGAGAAAGGCCAAGATTCTTTTATCTGAGGAATCAGAATCTTCTAATTTCCAGTAGAAACAGAGTCCATCATTTTCAAACACGAAGAAAAGAAACATCAACGAAATGAGATGTATGTTCATTACATTAAACTGTGACAAATAATTCCATTATTCATTTAACTGAGCAGAGAAACTGAATTGAAGATGTCAAAATAGTCAGAGATTTGACTTAGTCAGACTTTAATGGGACTAGCGAATGCGATTGGATGGGTAAACCGGCCCTTTATATGTTGATATGAATAATTAAAACTTCTTGTTTTAATTGTGTGGATGTACTCCAGTTCATAATCCAGTACGATTGGGCATTGATGAGACACAACCAGTGTTGATCAGTCCAAAACTGTGATTTCAGTTTTGGTGGATTTCAGTAAACATGATTTAAAAAATATAGAGATATTAGAAAAAATGTGGAAGCTTATATTACTTGGAATATTTTTCTCTTTTGTATATGTTGACGAGCGTTAATAACATTTCTCGATACTCCAGCACGTAGAATATGTTGCTTTTGATGACTTTTGACGACTCCCTGACGGATTCATCTGGGCTTCTATCCATAAATGCTAGATTATGAAGCAGTTCCTGAAATTCGAAGATTAGAGTTTTAAATTGCCTCTGTCCATTTACAGCCAAAATACAAGAAATTAGAGCCAAAAACGAGATATAAAATCTTCAAAAAGCCAGTCCCATATCCATTAACACATTTTAAACAGATTCCATTTTTCCAACTAAGTATGAAAGGCATTAATATTATTGCAATATTTCTTTAGGTATTTATAAAAGTTTATCGTTGAAATAATTTGCTGAAAAGCTCAGTTAAATACCAAGATTAATAAATATAAATCTAACATTTCAGGACGTATCTCACCTTGTATGCTCTAAGGGCCAAATGACTTCTGTACGACCAAAGAGGCAATTTCTTCTTATCGGTCGTCATCATATCGTGCCAAGTCTCAAGGTACTTCTGAATGAATTGGAAAGTCTGAACCGACAACGTTTCACTGTGAACATGAGGATACAAAATATCAAAAAAGTACTGTCATGCAGCATGCCTAATTGAGCGAATTTTCCAAGAAAAGTTGTTGATAAAACTAAATTAGGCACTTAAATTCTGATCATTGAGGCCACCCATTTCCTCAATAATCGTGCTGGGATTACCGTGTGGCGACATTGCTGAGCAAATTTCAAGACACGCAGCACAACTCGAAAAATACAAAACTGTACTCAATTTTAGGAATTTTTCACCTAAAAATAGATTTTTCTCAGTTATTTATGAATCTTAGAGGCGTGGGAGTGGTCTCAATCGACTCAGCGGTGATAAATACTTTGACTGTAATATGCAAGAAATGCGACGAGAGACCAGCTTTTTACATGGGAAAAGCCACAATCCTGAATCTGAGGATGCACAATCAAAGGGCCTCAGTTCATCAATCCAGAACGCTTCCAGTTGGAGTCCATGTACGATCTCACTATGAATCTTTTGGTGAATGCTTTGGAGTAAAAGTGTTTTGCAAAATGCCAGATAGCTAATGATCAATCAGAAAGGGCTCACCGATGGGTTTTAGGAGCTAACAGACCCCCGGCCTCAATTTAAATGACTAATTAATAGCGAAAAATGGCACCACAAATTATTCTGCTTCGGCTGTACTAAAATTGAAACGACGCAACCAGGACTCACGAAATCATTTCCATTCTCGTTTTCTGTGATCAAGACTTGCTGGAAATATTAGAAACAATTCTTTCATTCTATATATCTGTCTAAATTTCTTTCTCATAAATAATTATATATACAACGTTAAAATCTGTGATTGTTTCCTTTGACATATGAAATGGATTTGTAGGGGGTCCCAGCCCCCTCCCCACCACATTTAAAATTTTGAAGCCATTTAATTTAAATAGCCTTTTTTTATTCGGTAAAAGTAGAATAATTACATTAATTTATGAACTCTACCGAGCTCTTCTGTCAACTGGTGAGAAAGTTAGGGGATTTCTTGCAGGTAAACAACATGGAGCGAAACTGAATGCGGTTGTCCGCCACGACGTCTAAGCCCACACTCTTAATTAACCACAACCTTGCTCGTTGTATTTATATTTAGAGAGAGCTAATGGGGTTCACATTCTAACCATGTTTCGCAGTACTTATATTCTACATCCAGACTAACTGATAATGAATTAATCTAGTGAATGGAAGTTATATCGAAAACATAAATAAATAGAATAAAAACATACACTAAATTAAATTAAGTAAACGCTGGCTCACCTAACGTATTTGACCTTGAAGTTGTAGTGGCGGTTGAATTCCATGAAAAACCTCATGGCAGTAAAGTAATAAGATTCGTCGTTTTCTTGTGCTCTCCCACGGTGGAAGCACTCCTAAGAAATTCAAAAACATATAATGAAAAACCAATGGATGCTTTGATGTGACCAAATTTAATAAGCGATACAATCCCTTGCAAAATTTAATAGACGCCATAAAAAATTGTAATAATAAATAAATGAAAGACTGACAACGGCTTGAACCTTAATTGTAAAATAAAAAAGTCTGCCACGTGAAGTGATGAGCATAGTGCAATGGCCCAAAAATATATGATACCTAGACAGGAGTTTGAACTCGCCTTGTTACAACTACGGGAAATTTACCGTAGTTGCAACACTCCAACAATCTAACCTATGAGGCCTGGTTATCAAACCTCTTTGACTGTGAGAGTTATTTTCCAAGTAACATTTCCCCGGAATCAAATACCAGCCGTCTCGGCTGGTTTGGGGTCGGACGAATAACGAAGTGAAACTGCAGGCCACTGGCTCAGCAGATGCTCGCTGGAACAAGTCAGCAGTCAAGCGAGGTCATTGTCACCATGTGTTTTGACTCAAGTAACAACTCTTCAGGAAGTGAGAGTTGCTAACGACAGGAAATGTGATGTTTACAGTCTTTTGGCTCGAGAGGGATTTAATTAATTATTGTTTCGTACGATTTCAGGTCCTATTTTGACAGTGGCGCAGTCGAAGTATTGTAATGAACAGGCCAAAAATATTTGATCTATCGACAGGAGTTCGAACTCGCGTTGTTACAACTACGGGAAATTTCCCGTAGTTGCAATGCTCCAACAATCTGAGCTATGAGGCCTGGTTATCAAACCTCTTCTACTGTGAGAGTTATTTTCCTGGTAACATTTCCCCGGAGTCAAATACCAGCCGTCTCGGCTGGTTTGGGGTCGGACGAATAACGAAGTGAAACTGCAGGCCACTGGCTCAGCAGATGGTCGCTGGAACAAGTCAGCAGTCGAGCGAGGTCATTGTCACCGTGTTTTGACTCAAGTGACAACTCTTCAGGAAGTGAAAGCTGCTAACGACAGGAAATGTGATGTTTACAGTCTTTTGGCTCGAGAGGGATTTAATTAATTATTGTTTCGTACGATTTCAGGTCCTATTTTGACAGTGGCGCAGTCGAAGTATTGTAATGAACAGGCCAAAAATATTTGATCTATCGACAGGAGTTCGAACTCGCGTTGTTACAACCACGGGAAATTTCCCGTAGTTGCAACGCTCCAACAATCTGAGCTATGAGGCCTGGTTATCAAACCTCTTCGACTGTGAGAGATTTTCCTGGTAACAATAGCTTCCATAACATGAATGATCATTAGATCATTATATGTAATAATGATGAAACATGCTTTATAAATACAGAGGAATTTTTTACACAGTCTGCAATGGGCAGAGTCGGAATGAGTGATGAAAGGGAAGAAATTAATGAAAAATTGATTGGTCTTGTGCGGGAGTGCAGTTTTTTAAATTTTATTTACATCATCCTGTATATTTGCTTCGGGATTTTGTTCGAAAAACGTCCCACTCGAAAAGAGAGTGCCTTAAGACATCTACAACACTGATTTCGCGGTACATTACAGTAACACAGGTACCCACTGCTCTTTTTCAGCTTGTTACTGAGCTGACAGATGGCAAAACAAGCAATTCTTCTTCATCAGAGGAGCAACTGGAGCTGGACAGGATGACGGTGAAGAAGAAAGTCACGCGGGTTTGCCGTCAGTTTCGCGGTCTGTTTGACCCCCATAGTCCACAGCTGACTGTCAGGGTCTTAATGACCCCTAGGTTCCAACCCAAATCTAGAGCAATTCTACTCATAGAATTTTGATTATTTTTAAAAATATATTTCCAGAATTGAGACTTATTTACACATTTTGATAAAAGAATATCACGTGTTTCTGAGCATAGTCTCTATACACATTAGCAGAGTGAGCTAAAATCTCTCCTGTTCGCCCGAGGAAGTTAAACTTTTATTGGGGGCCCCTCTGAAGCAACAACCACGGTTACCTCTCTCTACATAAGCAGGTACAATTCGTAAGCAGGTTCAATTTTTCGAAACGACCACTGGCCTGTAATGGCCCAAAAGTATGCTATAAATGATTTTTGAAAAGAGTTTGAACTCGAGCCTACACCCCCCGCCCACCTCGTGCATATGAGAGAGAAGTTGTTGTTTCAAAAATGCAGGACACTAGGCAAGGAGGAAGGAAGGAGGTTGAAGATGATGACAACATAAAGCATCACTTCTTGGTGGGGTAAGGTTCACAAATTATTCGATGATTCCCAAGGATTATGATGAGCGGACAATTTAAGTTTGTCAAAATGTGGGTGGAGGAGGGGAATGTCTGATGATGACAATAATTGTAGCGTAAAAAGGGGACATTCCTACACCGAGTCCGAAAGTATACAATACAGTTCCCACAATTTTACCTATGGAACTTGTAGACGGTCTGTTGTGAACCTGATTCCAATTCCGAACTATTGTTTCATGTTGTTGACTATATGGAATTAAGTACAATTAAATACAAGCGCTATAGCGATCTATGTCACCAAGGCTGATTTATAATCAATCCTCTTCGAATGCCTTGAGTTTTCTTTCAGAGTCAAAGTCAAATATCAGCCATATTGAAATGTTAGGGCAGGAAATGTGTATTGTACATAGGTAATGTACATGAGGGTTGTACATTGTACTTGTAATGTACGTCAGGGAATGTAATTTACAGTCTGGCTTCAGAGGGATTATTTCGTATAAAAGACTAGAACTATTGTCCTGCATAAATTTTCTTCAAACGTGTCTTTATTTCTTGTAGAAATAATAAAGAAAAAATACTGAGGCTGATTAAATCAAACCTCTCCAACTGCATATATGTTCTTTGAAAGTAATACACCTTTTGAAATTCGTTCAAGCCCTCCCACAAAACAAACTTACCCTGACATGCAGCATCAGAGGATTGTAAGCAGCGTTGAGGAACTCAACACAAACTTGTTTCAGAATAAGGCGCACGCTGAGAGCTGACTTTCTTTCGACATTATCACATTTCAACGGTTGCCGATTTTTGGGAAGTTTCACAGGTTTCTGGAAATTTTTTCACAAGTTAGCATAAACTATATTAATAAAATCGGAAGGGGGGGGGGGGGGTCATGGACATCACTGAATAAACTGGAGACCTGATTACTAAAATATGTTTGAATTACACTAACTCAAATCACAGGCTACTTGCAAGGAATACCAAGGTAAGCTATGGTATTATTGATCCACCAAACATACTAGGTAGACTACAATATTGCATGGTGATAGTCAAGTCCTCAATCCATTTTGAAGTATTTAGGAATCAAAAAGCCTTTATTAGTTCAGAAGATCCACAAACAGTTTCATTCCAACTATTCAGTCCTAAGACTCAATTAGCACAAGTTATTTTCTTTCCACATGCATCAATAAAAATTACCTTCATTATTTTTTCCTTGGTCGGTTAAAAAGATTCATTATCATTTGACATTTATAAACCAACAAAGCGATTGGATACCCAGAACTATAAATTATCTCCATCCTCTCTTCCTACCAGAATTTACACCCTAAAAATCACCTAGAAATTATCGCCATCTTGATAGGCCGTCGTTTTTCAACTGTGTTAAGTTGGCAAACAACAATTTACTTTCTCAAGAACATCAGTCTTGTTTTTCCATGGGCTCAAGGACTATAAGTAACATAGAAACACTCTTCACGATTATGCTATTCAGAACATACCTTTTCAGCATCAAGACTGATGTATTTAGAGTCGTGGATGGGCCTATGATAAATCAAATCGTTGTTATCCGACGTGGATTTCATGTTTTTTATAATAAATGTTCCTCCGAAATTAGAATGCCTGCAAGAAATCAGCGATGTAGAACAAGTATAACAAAACAAAACACCTAAATTGAAATGTCGTGCAGCAAGTCATCATCTTAGAAACCTAAAAAAGCTAAGCCTGTTATAGAAATGAAAAGTTCGTGCATGTGCATTGGCAATGACCAAGATTCCGTTTAGAGACACCTCCCTACAATGGCCTATGCTGACCAGGACTGTACGCCTCGGAAGAGCAAAGGCGCAAGTTCGGCGTTGGCCAAGCATGATGTCGATGAAAAACTGGCGTTGGCCACCAACAGACGTTCACACACTAGCCACCATGGGGACAGCAATTGATGTATTCCAAGCACCCGTCTGAGTTCATGAACTCAGATGGGTTCCACGAGTTCATGAAACTTTTAGGTTCAAGAACCCCTCGGTGGGAACACTAGTTCACCTGACACCAACCAGCGCTAGCGTTGTCTTCAGTAACGTGAAAACCTAGTCATTGAAATCCTTTGAGCATTTTGAAGAAAAGGCCAAAAGGGTGCGAAAAAACGACATTTTCAACTTTTTGAAGGTTATTTGAGTAAGGTAGGGTGATCCCAAGTGTGTACGAGAAAAACGTTAGTTTGACTTTGCCTGCCAATCACCAACTACCCTCAAACAAAATGTTTTCTATCTATGCGTAGACAACTGATAAAAGAAAACTGACGGTTGTAATAATTATTCGATGAAGCAAATTGAAAAAGTCCAGTCATGCAGCATGACCCCATGAGCGAATTTTTGAAGAGTAAACTCATCAGTTGTGATTACATTTTTTTTTTTTTTTTTTTTTTAAACAAGCACCTACTACCTACGTTTTAAACAGCATGGTTCTAGGATTGGTTATACAGGGGTACTTCCATAAGAGTAGTTCAATCTGAATTTGGACAATGTTTCATGCAAATATTACCGATTTTTACAACTAGCGAACGGCATTATTTCGATTTTTGACTGATTTTTCAACTTTGAAATTTTTGAAAACTTGATACATATTCTTATAGGAAATTTTACGCTGATTCCGAATATACCACATGTTAGTATGCTGAAAAAATTATTTCGCACAACAAATCGCAAAAAACAGGCTATTTTGAAATTTTTGACTACATTTTTGAAAATTTCAACCCGAAGATGTAATCCGATCATGCTGGCCAACGAACTTGAACTTTCGTTTTGTGTCCTTAACATTTTAAAATTTGTTTGAAGTTTCTAGCACAATTCTACGGACAGTTATCGTCTGGAATGACACATACATACATACATACATACATACATACATATATACATACATACATAAAAAAATGCGTTAAACTTCAGAATATGATTCAGAATAGCCTGAAACGGATTTCTGCATAAAATTTTTTCAAAAATTCACATTCTACAAATTTTGAGGCGAGAGCAATAGCTTAATTTTCTTCAAAAATTCGCTAAAAGAGATGTGAAAAACGATAATACAACAAGCATCAAGCAGGCTAATGACAAGGCATTTAGCGTGAAGGTTTGCAGTGAAATGAATTTTTGGAAGGTTCAGAAAGGTTTGCTTCAGTTCGAGTTCTCAACCCTATCCCCGAGCAGGTCTGAAAAGTTCATGAACGCGATGGGAACGCCGTTGCGAGTGTTGGAACACAGCTAATGACTAGCAGTAGGGACGATTACTGTGAAGCTCCACTCCACCTATCAGCTCTCTCTCCTATTCATTAGCGATTTTTTTTTTTTTTTTTTTTTTTTAAGTTGCTACCAATATTCTGAATGCAGCAATAAAATTCATATAGGATTGTAATGTCCAAGATTCACACATCAACTAAGTAATAAACAACTTTTCAAGCGTTACCACCCAACCTGATCTTAGTACCTACTTGTTACTGCCAACATTGTAATTTTATGTCCTTGAAATTTTACAATTTATTCTGTAAATGCACACTATTTCCTTCATTCCTTCAATAAGCCACAACGCCACTTCAAGGATTATCATATTTATATGTGACCATCCATGGGAACTGCCATCCCAATTTGAGAGGCAATTATGTGTGATTTTGGTTCAGCGCAAAATGAAATGAAATATAAAGATTCATTATTGAAAATAATTAACAAATATCAATTATCGTCATAATCACCCCTCCACACACAGTATTGGGAGTCATCCTGACTAAAATTATAATGAACAATCTACCCACAATTTACCCCATGAACTCTAAGGCAACAACCTCAACCACCATCCCAACACATCCTGATCACCTGCTGGTCAATATTCAATTACCTACCGTGTTCCAATATATTTCTTATTCTTTTTCATTTTATTCTGAAGTTCCAGCTGTCTTATTTTGAGGAGCTCCTCGTCATCTTTGTTCTTCTCTTCAGCGCTCCGCTGTGAAGCCGTCTTAGCCAACAGTTCAGGCGGCTGCTCCCTCAGCATCAAACATATAATCTGTAAGATAATAACCCACTTGAGTATAATATGTTTAGCAGCAGCGTTAGGGTACGTCCAAAGTGCACCGCGTCCCGCTTGCCAGCTTAAACCCGCGTCAGATTGGCCCGCTTTGCAAACCTGTGCGATGTTAGCAGGTGGAGGTCATGGCACACCAGCGAGCTGAAAATTCTCGCGCCGTCTTTTCATCTGACAGGATCTTGTAAATGCACTGTAAATCCTCCTTCGATATTTTTGTGTATAATATAAATGGTCCCAGGGTCATAAATTGTTATGAGAGAAATCGTCGTTATAACAAACACTCAAGTTTAAGTGACACCAGAAGTCTAAGTTTCACCAGAAATAAGGTCGAAATTTAGTGAAACCTTTAGTGAATCCTTAACAATGAACACGTAGATTTTACAAAATGGTTAATATTCAGGCTGAATGGCATATAGGTACATTGTTTACCACTCTTTTACAGCTGATATGAAGGTTTCATATAAAATTCACAAGATGTAGTAAATGCTCAATAAGTACCCTTCGAAGTTTTTGGTTGGGTATATTGTAAATGTTCCTAGAATCAGAAAATGGTCATGAAATGACAATTATTGGAAATAGGCGAGAGAAGTCGTCATTATATGCATTAAAACGTCCAAACTGAAGAGTACGAGTGACGTCAGTGGTCCACAATCTACCTCAAATAAGCTATTTTTGGAGACAGTCAGACACGGGTAAAGCAGGAAGCGGGGAAAAGAATTAATAATTAATTCCGGTGGACGCTGGTAAAAGCAGGTGTACTATGGCCACACACATATCTTTTCTCACACACTTTCCCTCCGCTAGTGTGTTACCATAAAGCGGGGAGTGGCTCTCTATGGACATACCCTTATACAGTAGTAGCCAAAACATACAAATAAGAATGAAGCATGGTGCTGCCAAGAAACTATGCTACAGAATGAATGATTACATAGTGAAAAGTCCAGTCATGCAGCATGACCCCATGAGCGAATTTTTGAAGAATATTACCGATTTTTACAACCAGCGAACGGCATTATTTCGATTTTTGACTGATTTTTCAACTTTGACATTTTTGAAAACTTGATACATATTCTTATAGGAAATTTTACGCTGATTCCGAATATACCACATGTTAGTATGCTGAAAAAATTATTTCGCAAGACAAATCGCAAAAAACAGGCTATTTTGAAATTTTTGACTACATTTTTGAAAATTTCAACCCGAAGATGTAATCCGATCAAGCTGGCCAACGAACTTGAACTTTCGTTTTGTGCCCTTAACATTTTAAAATATGTTTGAAGTTTCTAGCACAATTCTACGGACAGTTATCGTCTGGAATGACACATACATACATACATACATATATACATACATACATATATACATACATAAAAAAATGCGTTAAACTTCAGAATATGATTCAGAATAGCCTGAAACGGATTTCTGCATAATTTTTTTTCAAAAATTCACATTCTACAAATTTTGAGGCGAGAGCAATAGCTTAATTTTCTTCAAAAATTCGCTAAAAAGTTCCAGTTATGAATAGGGGCGTCGCTATTGGGTGGATGTGGGAGGGGGAGGAGGGTCGCCTCCCCCCCTCAGTTTCCACCAACTTGGGAGAATTCGGGAGCAGGCAATGAAACCCTCAGTTCGAAAAGACCTATTTGGAAGTCAAATCCTAATAAAATCCTGAATTTCCCAACTGTAGATACCATGAGATTTTTATAAAAGACTTGAGATATTTTTATTTTGTGCATGAAACTGGAATTTTTAGTTCAAATTTTCAAAAATATCCTCAGTATTTTTCCAATTATGTTGCATCTTGAAAGCGGATTAATATCGAAAATTGCGCAGGACGGCGTTTTACTCTATTTTTGGTCTACTCACCCAAAAACATTTTACACACTCATCTGAATCAACACTGTAGTTCTATGAAGAACATAAAGTTGTTTGAAACATACGAAAAATAGTTTAAAGGCTACAATGACTAATGAGTTGGGAATACTTTTGGTTCTGTCGGGAATTGCATGATACTTCCCCCCTCACTATTTTTGTATAGCGACACCCCTGGTGATGTGGCGTGATCGTGTGCACAAATTTCCGTAATTTTTCCTATCATATTTGAGCACTTCATGTGCAAGGAAATTGTTAACGACAAATTTCATGGCGAAAAATCATTTTCTAAATAATATTGAGCTATAATACATAACATAAGAAATAATTGTCAGTAAAAGACGTGTTTTGAGAAGATCTGGAATACTTTTTCCATAATCTACGACAAAAAAAAAAAAATGAATTTCACTATTCCAACTCCAACGTTAAAATTCGGTAAGCCACGGAAAATGAAAAATGCCCAAAATTAAGCACGTATCACCAATTTTCGGAGGTCCTGTGGGACCATTCTGAAAAAAGATCATTATGGAGGGTCAACATTTTGGGTACCTACCTACATAGTGGAACACACAGAGAAAAAATCAGTTGAAACCAGCGACAGAATCATCGCAAAATTCCCTCATAAGATTGACAAAACAAAAACTTCCAAGATGGGTGGGCAGTATAGCTTCCTCACATATCCCAACATGGACGCCAAGAATTAGCATGGAATTAGTTAATCAAAATTATTGAATTAATGTAGGTATTGTAAAATATTGTAGGTTAAGATACAAAACAGAGCTATAATTAACTTTTGCGCATGTGCATACTGCACTCTCTCTCTCTCCCTCTCTCTCTCTCTATAACTCTTTCTGCTTTGTCCACCTAGTCCTTTCTTCTCTGTCTTTATTCCATTGCTCGGTGCGGATATGTGTGAATCGACTCTTATTCTCTGTACCCAGATCATTGTCCCTATTACCACGAATTACTCACCTCGAGAAGATGCATGAAAAACAGCGACTCTTGCTCTGAACTTGATATGTAGAGTAGCAGATCGATCATACCTGATTGGTGCAAGCCCCAAAGTACCTGAAAATATATACATACAGGGTGTTACATTTGGTGTCGGTCACTGGCCAGGAACCGATTCTAAAACTCATTTCTGATCGAAAGTTCCTTGTAGAGATTCTAACGTGGAACATGTTTTTGCCATCATAACCCGGCCTAAAATGAGACAATGTGTGTTACGCTCCTGTTTTCTGATGATTATCGCTTACAACCAAATCGTTGATATGGAACTGTATCTTAGGCATTCATCATCCTACAAAAATCGTTCGCCGTTGGACCATGATGAATCGGAAAATCATGCACGACAAACTTGGTATACAACTTGCACAAAATCAAACAGCAACCAATATTTTCAGCTGTGGTGGTCCCTTTCCTGAACCGGAATAGTCTGTGAAATATTTTGTTGTTGATTGTATAACATTCAACTGGGATCAGTGGGTCACATATCACAAGTCCCTACCTACCGTTTAGGTACCTAATCTGATGTGCCGCTTCTTCAATGTGATGATCCCAAGGATTAATTTAAATACACTCCGAACAAAATAAACGACGTATGCTCAACTATATTACCAGTACCTACGTGAATATAATAGTAAAAGTTATCAGTTGAAGCACTCAAGTGATCTCCTGTCGTCACTCAGTATATTGCACCATTGACCTGAGGGTGACACTCAACACAACGCCATTTTTTGTTTATGAATCCCACTGAGTGTGCTTTAGATTGCCCACTCAGTGTGCCCTCAAATCACGCCAATGATTCGCTGTGAGAGCGTGAGTGCACGAATTCCCTTACCCAACTCAGACTCAATTCCCTCCATGAATTCTTTCCTATAACTAAAAAACGAATAAGTTAAGAAAAAAAGCAAGGAATTTTCGGTCAGAAATTAGCTCTAAGATCGGTTCGTGGCCTGCAACCATCACTAAATGTTAATAAATGAATAAGGAGTTAACATTTAGAAGAAATAAATCATCATACAACTTATGAGGTTACAGTTCAAGCATAAATGGAATCTAGCACAAATCGAGTACTCTATATAAGTAGATAGCGTCAAGGTGAAATGATACCTGGTCATGGATACTGGCATCATTATCTGGTCTTTGATCTGAATCTACTGAGGACGGAACATGAAGAACATTCCTGATCAGAATCAGTATCCGTTCAACAGTCCTCTGGTCGTCCTCACTTCGATCTTCAACTTTCTGAAAGCAATTAACCACTTGTATTGTGATGAATCGAAACCAACTTTTAGAAAGTCGAGCAGTTTTAGTTTAGTAGTTCTCGTCAGAGATATGAGTAGGTGATCCCTAAATGAATATCATTAGAAAAACATTTGCTTAGTCGAATGGGGCAGATAGCTGGCTCATAACAGTAACATGAATGAACCATGATGACCACATGAATGCATGACGTCACGCATTGAAATGTCTAATAATTTCAAGAGATTCCTGTCCTTTGGAAGGAACGGATAGAGAAAAAATTGAACTCGTAAATTAAGGTAAAGCATAAAATGAAAGCCTAGTAAATTAATTGTTGAAAGGATTTGTGGTTCGCGCATGCGCAGGAGCTACTAATGATTCGATTATGATGAAACTCAAACGGGATGATGTCTCAACTAACCTCCAAATTAGAGAGAGATCGAATAGAGCATGAAAAAATGACACTTAGGGCCAGTTTATCAATCATATTTATCCAATGAATAAGAGGGATTTATCTGAAGGATAGAGTTATCCTCTAGATAACACAATAAGGGGTGTTTATCCATCCCTGGTTAAACCCTATCTGGCGTTTTAATTTATCTGGTCCCTGGACGGCTGGATAACAATTATAACTGGAGGTTAATGAGATAACAAGTTTAATAATTTACAAAAAATCTTATTGGTATCTCAAGTTTGATTGTCCTCATTTTTGTACCTTCCAATGGATATATTTGGGGATTTGTCTTCAAATAGCAGTAACGGCGAAGATTCTATCGTAGCTAATTTGTTGAATGGAAAAGAAGACTGTAAATACCTAGCAAGACCTCGTGTAGATTACTTACTAATATGGGACGAGTATTTTTATTGAAGTTTCGGTTGGACAAAGATACCGTTCTTTAGATTCTAACATAAATCGAAGATGAAATCAAGCCCATAACTTACTGATCACAATTATTCATTCATAATAATTCAGGTTGCAACGTCGCTATTCGTATAAGTATTTCTCTCTCTAGAAATGAAGCAAACAAACGGAAAAAATGTGGTGGTTTCTTTTTTGCTGAGTTTGATAACATGATGGACACCATTGTGGAAATAACGTCAGACCCGGTTTATTTAATAGTCGATCCATGAAGAAAATGTAGTTCCAACTCTACTCTGTGGTAGCTCCATGTGTAAATTGCCCTTATTTTGTCGCCTACGGACACCAATGAGGATGCTAACGGCGCTATCTGCCAGACAGAATTTATCCGAGGGGTAATTTTATCCGCCAGGTAATTCGGCACTGATAAACGACTTACATCCTTTATCTGGAGTATAGCACTATACTCGGTATAGCTATCCTGCTGTTAATGTAGATAATTGATAAACCCGCCCTTAGTGGATTTTACGTGTGCAGATGCTCAGTGAAAACTATCCGTTTTTACTGGTAAAATAAATAAGGAACCATCCTATCAATTTGCAACCACAGAATAACTCTCTTGAATTTCATCAATATAACTGGAAGCGCTGGGTAAGGGGAGGGAGGTAGACATTCACCTATTGTGATTGTCACCCTTAGAATATAAATTTAAGAATTTTTTCTCAATGCATTGAACTCAAGTATAGAAATACAACCCCTAAAACTTGGCATTTTATTCTAGTTTAAAGAACAGTCAAAATCACCATAGCAAGCCACATTCAGAGTGTCGTTCTTATGTATATTTCAGATAAATTTCAGCAAATTTCAAGAGTAGAATGACAAATACTAACTTTTCCCAGAAGTTCACTGAGCCTTTCCGTAAAGGGGGCCCAAGCTCTGTGGTCGTTAAAAGACTCCTTGTACTGCTGGAGGTGAGAGACGATCTCCAGGTAGTAATTGCGCTCGAACTTATCAGTGGGAATGACTTCATTGTAGACGAGAAGAGCGGGGTTAGTAAGATTTACTATCAATCTGTAAAAAAAAAGGCAAATTTTGCAGATTCTCAATATATTTACGATCGACTCCACGAATTCTGGGTAAACAATTTCTAAATAGCAGAATTGGTAAGGCTTCAGCCTTGACCTAACAGCTAGAAAATTATAGAAAAGACAAATGAAAATCCCTACATGATCTTCTACAATATCTATATCTATAAAAGAGGATGTATGTATATATGTATATTGCCTATAGACTCCGAAACCACTGGACAGATTGTAATGAAACTTTCAGGTATTATTAGGCATGATTGAAGGATTGTTCCTGTAAAGTTTGGTGCAAATCCGTTCAAAGGGCTCTGACCCAGAGGGCATAAAAGGGTGCAGTGTCAGGTTTTAGAAATTTTAGTGGTTGTAGAAATAGTTGAACAGAAAGTACTGGTACCTTCTTGACGGCCTACTACATTTTTTTGACATTTTATGTCTTTACTATGGCACATAAATGAAAAAGCGTCACGCGGGGAGCGTCACGCGGTGAGCGTTACGCGGAGATTCCCTAATGATCCCACGATTCTGAGATTTGGTATGTAGCCCCTTGAGGGACTTCTGAACACAACTGACTGATCCCAGATCAGCTGAGTGGCTCTAGAATCCCGTTTTTTCCCTAATGATCCCACGATTCTGAGATTTGGTATGTGGGCCCTTGAGGGACTTCTGAACACAACTGACCGATCCCAGATCGGCTGAGTGGCTCTAGAATCCAGTTTTTTCCCTAATGATCCCACGACTGACTTAATAACAGTTTAAAATTACGATCAATAAACAAATTTAATTTGGGCGCAGCAACGCGCGCGGGGGGAACGCTAGTATGTATATATAAAAAGAAATGTATGTTTCTTGTCTTTTATGCACTGGCGGACTGTTCAAATGTTAATGAAACTTTTTCCAACTCATGCCTTGCACTCCCAGGATGATGATAGGCTATCGGAATCTGTTCAAGACTTTCGTGGAAATGTCGACATCCAGACCACAATGCTTTTATCGCAGGTGTTTCCCTGTCAGTTACATTTGGTGTCAAATATCAGTCTTGGCTGAATTGGTGGTAGGTCAATGATGGAGTGTAACTGATTCACTCACCCAACCTCCGAAACTTGTACGTTACTAGAGTCATTATTGAAATGGAATTAGGAGCTCTCCTCTATTCTTCTTATGAACGGACTAAACTATAGGTTCTGGAGGAGCAAGGTTGAAACTGCTGCAGCAGCTGCTGGCACCTTGTCTTTGAGTGTAAAGAAACGTAAAAGGTGCATCTCCCTGGAAAACATTTGACAAGGGTGAATATCTGACATAAGTGGGCCTAGTAAATGGACTACTAAATTTTTGTAGTGCACCTTCCATAAACAAATAGGGAGGCAGCGCACCAGGCTGTATGGCATAGAGCGGTTAGTGGTTGGCGCAGATGGGCTATCTAATGCAGATATAATAAAACATCATGTAATAATTTTTTGCCTTCTTCTTCTAGTCTTCTAAACAGTTAGCTTCAGTTCAGGCCAAACTCTCATCTCTACTCTAGACATTCTCGGAACCTCTTCCCCCCTTGTCTATGATGTCCTGCAGGCTGCAGCAGCTTTGTGGCCCCTCCACAAAAGATGATAATGGCCTCACAATATGGAAAAAACCGTTAAAAAAACCGAGTATTAATGAAGGGTCCACGCATCCACCAATGTGGTGGCTTTTTTTAGTAGCATTTTTTTTACTCCGTAGAGCTATGTAAAGTGCTACTGCAATCCCCGAAAGCGCGACCTCGTTCGACATGGCTCAGGTTCAAACTAGATGCGTACACGATTTGCAGAGCGACAATGTCGCGGGGCAAAGAATCTGAAACATGAATCCGAGCGTCTGCAACAAAGAGTCCGAACAATGAATCCCAGTGCGTACTAGGCTTTAGATCAGAGGGACCAGTAAAGTGTAGACGATTTATTTAATTGCATTAATTTTCTCTTTCTTGGTGCCTACATCTACGTAGTCATATTGATGAGAAAGTCATGCTTCCACCCAACTACCAATGTAAATCGGTTACGAAGGTGCATCACACAGTGCTTCACCATCTGTGAAGCTAAGCTCTCGAAACTTTGAAATAGCACCACACAAATCAGGGTGTCATTATTTTTATGTCAGGTATGTCTGCCCCAAGCACCCCAATTGAATCACCACAGATTAATCTAAATGATTAGATTTTACCAGCACAACTAGACCTCTCTCAGAAATTCAATTTGCTTTATGCTAAATAGATAATTTTTCAAGTTCAATATCTAACTTTCCTTCTTTGCTCAGGTGGCAGCTCTCAAACCAATGAAGCCTTGTACTACGTAAATGCAACTGATAAAAAATGAACAGAAACAATGATTTCATAGAAAGGACAGAGCGATTGGTTCAGTTGTTACACAAGTTACCTCAGAGCAATATCGAATAGTTGCACATCCTTATGATGACACTGAACCATAGGGAGCAGGTCTGTCGTGAGAAGTTTAGCGTTTCCGAGGTATCGCCTGATTTCGTGAGATCCCCCTTCATCGCGCCTGAGGTACCTGATCAAATCACGAATAGTCTCTGGAACAAAAATAAAATAGTAAAACAGTAAGGATTCGCCTGCTCATTTGGATTGTCGGCTGAGGGGATTATTTAAACTTTTATACCTCCAGAGACGAATCATCCAGAAAATCAAAGCAAACTCTTATTACTACTTGATGACTAAAAAGATCCAATCATGCAGCATGATCATATGAGCGATTGGTTGTCAATTATCGCATATTATGTCACACTGTTTTGAAATTTGAGCACTTAGAGGTTAAAGAAACTGACAACTACCAATTTTATGACATAAAAACTCGTTCTGAATAATATTTTGCAATTTAAAGAAGATTTAGGATTTTTTTCTTTTTTTGGCAGTTCATATCAATTTTTCAGCAAATTTTCATAAAATTCAAGAAGACTTTTCATCGCAATTTTGTGCCAAAATTTTTTAATGTTTTAGTTCATTGTTGATTAACTTCTTTTGAATAAAGTACTGCTAAAAAATATAAATCAAAATTTTCTAAGCCTTTTTAGTGATAATTATAAGCACATTTTTTAAATTTGACCAATTTAATGTGCTAAAAAAGTGCTGGCCTACGAAATTATCTTTTCTTTAAGAAAACTTCATTTTCGAAGAAAAAAACTGGCCCCCGGTTTTCGTATCCAGTTTTTTCCCACAACGAATATCAAATTCTGCAGCAATGAAAGGACGATGAGAGAGGACAATGATTTAAACGAGAGGGGGAGGGGGGGTTGTAATTATTACTTATTCAAGTTCCTAGTTACGATGTTTGTAAATAATCAAAATTTCTTATTCACCATTTGTATGTATAGGATTTCAAATGAAAAAATTGTAATAACGAAATAGCGTACGTATCATACGCTTTATTCCATTTGAAAACCTACGTGCAATGGTAAATAAGGCACGTATCATACTCATACCTCCATTACATGATTAGGGGGAAAAAGTTTTTTCAAATCTTTTTCCTCGGTTTTCTGAAAACGCCATTTCGGCACTTGAATGGTTGTTGAAAAACACGGTCCAATTATTATACCGTGGCTAGTTTATTATACAGGGTGTCCCATTTAAACGGGCCCATCGGGAAATTACAGCCTTACGGTGCGAGCTATCGAAAAATTAAACTGGACCTTTTTTATAGTATTTCAACTCAGCTTCACGATGCGGAAGTCCGATTTCTATATTTCCATGTTTTAGGGACTCAAATCATTGATTGAAACTTCCGGTTTCCTCTTGACCCCCCTTTTTTTATTGTTTTTTTCGATTTTAGGTTGAATTTGGAACAGAAAATGCCTCGTTGAAATTTTCTTTTTGGGGCTTCGTTTCTGAGTTATTCCACTTTTTGCGGAAGTCCGATTTTTATTTTTCCATGTCTCGAATCATTGATTAAAACTTACGGTTTCCTCTTGACCCCCCTTTTTATTGCTTTTTCCGATTCTAGGTTGAATTTGGAACAGAAAATGCCTCTTTGAAATTTTCTTTTTGGGGCTTCGTTTCTGAGTTATTCCACTTTTTGCGAAATACAGAAAATCGCCGATTTCTTTCAGACATTACCAACACTATCTTACTATTTTTATCTTCAATTTTTGAGATGTTCACCACACATCAGCATTAAACTATCTATCATCAGACCCCAGCGTCCATAATCAACAATCACCATCAGGGGAATGACATTACACTTGAACCGCATACGATTTAAAAAAGTTTTCCAAATCGTCGCTTGAAAAAAAAAACCCCCCACAAACTGTTCAGTACACACAGAATCACTGTTCAGAATACAGTTTAAAAAATGTACCACAAGGAGACTTCCAGTCAGTTGTGTTGTGATAAATCGAAAATGCCACCTGCTCCTTCTGCAGCCTCTGCTCCTTCTCCTGCAAACTGCATTCAAGGGTCAAGAAAACAACAGATTCTTGATACTTATTGTTCAGTCTACACTATGATCTTTATTATTTAAAGAACCTTACATTAGTCCAGAATACGGCGTCTCATACGTTCTTCTAATAAATGAGTAACAACAGTACTGAACAGTTTGAGGATTTTTTTTTTTTTTTTTTTCAAACGACGATTTGGAAAACCTTTTTTAAATCGTATGCGGTTCAAGTGTAATGTCATCCCCCTGATGGTGATTGTTGATTATGGACGCTGGGGTCTGATGATAGATAGTTTAATGCTGATGTGTGGTGAACATCTCAAAAATTGAAGATAAAAATAGTAAGAAAGTGTTAGTAATGTCTGAAAGAAATTGGCGATTTTCTGTATTTCGCAAAAAGTGGAATAACTCAGAAACGAAGCCCCAAAAAGAAAATTTCAAGGAGGCATTTTCTGTTCCAAATTCAACCTAGAATCGAAAAAAGCAATAAAAAACGCTGCAAATTATTTCACAAAGGTTTATTATTTTTTCAATTGAGTATGATCGTAGTTTTAGTTGGCTAGCGTACGTCATAAGGCCCGTCCAGACTCCTCGGCGTGTCCTACTTCGAGTTGCCACAACCTATACTTCTATAATTATATACGCATGTTTATATTTCTCGATTTGAGCTCCTATCTATTCAAATAGTTATTGCCTTAATAATACCATTATCTAAGTACGTACGAAAAGTCGAGAGGATATGTTATTAAATATGCGTAGGAAAAGCTTTGGTATTAACACACAGATATGACCTTGAAAAAAACATATTCATGCCTCGAAGGAACGCCGGCGCCGTACCCACCACAAGCGGCGGCGCCGGCGCCTCCTCTCACTCCACCCACCTGCCCCCCCCCCCCCTCTCAACCCACCGTGACCCCCTGCCAAGCGTGGCAGGCGTGCTCGCGTCGAAAAAGACAAGTTTTTGCCCGTTTTTGGCCCATAGCATCTATGCGAGTAGAGCGATCGGGATGGTTAAACGTTAGGACCAACTAGACCCCAAATAGAGTCTATGTGCGAAAGAACGGGTTTTTTAAGTCAATTCTTAGGCCTTTTATGGCCCGGACGGCGGACGGCGGACGGACATTTCAAATTTGGATTCTACGTACCTTGAAACGTAAAGTGACAAAGTTTGAGGGGGGGTTATAAAAATTTTTTGCTACACGATCACATAGGCTTATTATTGGAAATAATAAACCAAAAGGGGGGTCAAGAGGAAACCGTAAGTTTCAATCAATGATTTGAGTCCCTAAAACATGGAAATCGGACTTTTGCATCGTGAAGCTGAGTTGAAATACTATAAAAAAGGTCCAGTTCAATTTTTCGATAGCTCGCACCGTAAGGCTGTAATTTCCCGATGGGCCCGTTTAGATGGGACACCCTGTATAAATAAACTCAAATAGGTACAAGACTCATCAAACTCGGCGCTCCACACCACAGCGAGGGAGACACCTCTCCTCCAGAGCCGCTCCTCCGGATGTTACTATTTAGAGACTGCGAATAAAAATTTGTGATTCAGATTTGTGACAGTACCCTCATATCTTAGAGAATGCGTCTACCTGCTGCCCAATCTCGGGTTGGGGATATAACCTCACCCCTTTGATCGGGCGGATATTCCCTGAACATAGCACATTTATGCGCTAGTAGGGGAAGGGGCTGCCACACCTCTCCTCTGTTATTGTGCGGATTTTGGCCCTGGACACCCAGTACCAGGCACCCTTAATCTTTACAGATTTAAAAAAAAGATCATGTTTTATACCTACAAAATTCCATCTTCATAGGTTTAATAGCAAATTAATTCGCTCCAGAGCTCACTCAAATGATAATAGAAACTTCAATTATTACAAACCTAGCAACAGGTTCGACCTGTATAAGTGGTTCAACCTGGTTAAGAGGTTTGACCTGGATAAATGGTTCAACCTGAATAAGTGGTCAACTAAATTTGCTTGTCTCGCGGTCCTACAAAAACTCAAATCACGGGCAATCCTTTAGTCATGAAACATGTCGAAACGCCAACGCCCTCTAGAACAACACAACTCCAATCTCGAACATCCCTGGTTCCTCCATGGAACGAGCCCTGAGGACACACAAAGAAGACTCCATCCATATCGAAGAGGAAGAAGGCGACTGATAAGTGATATGAATTTTCGTAGATCATTTGTATTTGTGGTCTATATTTAAGCGAACTTCCCGCATTATTTTTGATATGTTTGGCGTAAGAAAGTTTGAATGATCACATTACATTTGAGTTCCTTCAGAATTTATTGCAACCGGGTGACCTAGTTTCAAGACGATTCATAAAAATGGTAGCCAGGCGAAGTGTTGGTAGGTGATTAGTGAATCATATGAATAATAATTTGGGCCTAGTTCATAGATGGTATATTTTATGAATTCGTGGAGCACAGCTAAAAGAAAATTCTGAAGTGAGGATTTCTATCTTGTTTTTGTGTTATTTTGCATCTCGCGTGTCAGGATATAACTCCGTCATGCCTACCCGACACTTCGAACCTCTGGAGGATTACACCACTCCCGCGCTTGCGGCGGATTATATCAAAAATAAAAAGATAACAGGAGCTTTATACCAAAAAACCACGGAATTGATTGATAAGTTGAGGAGCAACGTTGATGAAGCTATAGATCACATAAGGGATGACAGTGATTATACCATTTACACCGGTTACTGTGGGATTGCGCTGTACCATTTCAATGTCTTTAGAAGAAATGGCAATAAGCAAAGCTATGAGATAGCCAAGAACTTGGCATTTCGTGCAGTTAAGAATCTCAATGGAAAACGGATAAGTTTCTTGACTGGCGACGCAGGACCTTTGGCATTAGCTGCTGTCTTCCACCTGCGTGAGGAAAATAACACTGAAGCAGATCGAATGATAGACAGACTGCTAGATCTCGGAAAAACTGCTCCGGCCACAACCCCAGACGAAATTTTGTACGGTTGGTCGGGGTATGTTTACGCTCTCACTTTTGTAAATGTGTACAATACAAGTTCGGTAATTCCAGAGAGTGAAATACTGAACGTTTTGCGGAAGATCGTCCGCAATGGGGTTTGCCTTGCCAGAAAAAGAGGTGCGACATTCCCTCCTCTGATGTGGGAATGGCATCAGAAGAACTATCTTGGTGCTGCTCATGGAGTTGCAGGCATCCTGTACACCCTCCTCAGGTACATCTCGTGGGCTACTGATCACGAGAAAAACGTTTTAATCAAGCCGACACTCGATTGGCTGATAACTCAGCGCTACGACTCGGGGAACTTCAAGTCTTCGGACTCCAGCAATGAAGATCGTCTGGTCCAATGGTGTCACGGAGCTCCTGGCTTCACATCTCTCCTCATCTTGGCCAGCGAAGCCTATGAAGACGAAACGTACATGAAACTGGCTCTGGAAACCGGAGACATCACGTGGAATCGAGGTTTGATCAAGAAAGGCTATTCGCTCTGCCACGGGGTTGCCGGGAACGCATATACATTCGTGCAGCTATTCAAGAAAACGAAAGAACCCAAAGACCTGTACAGGGCGGCAGCCTTCATGGAATGGTGTTTGTCCTACCCAAAATGCCAAGGGCTGAAGCCAGACCGACCTTATTCTCTCTTTGAAGGAATCACAGGCTTACTCTACTTTCTCACGGACTTGCTGAATCCTTTGGACGCTGGATTTCCTGGATATGACTGATACAACTAGCCCAGTTCAAAACTGACAGAAGAAGAGAAAATCGTCTTGCAATCCTCCAAATATTTATTTACACGGGCTTCAACTTCAATACATCAAACGATTTTTGATTATGTACTTCAGATCTTTCTGTATGACATTATGTACTTATATTATGCATTGAGAACTACTGTTATTAAAATAATTTTTTTTAGATCACAAGATCAGGAGAAGTGGTAAATATTCTTTTTAAACCTAGAACCAGGTCCGTTTTAAAGGGGCGTGGCAGTCCACTGCACCTATAACGACCATCAGCCTTTTAGTCCGGTCATTTTAGACAATTGAAATACAGAAAATTCCGACAGAGCCAAATCTTCGTAGAGACCTTAGGTTTACCACAAGGAATAAAGTGTCAAAAGTCCCCATCAGTCCCATGTGAGCTTAGGGACTTATTTGGGGCCAAAGGTCAACATTTTAGGTTTTTTGGATTTTTCTCGAAAACGGTAAGTTTTATCGAAAAAGTACCTTAGAGCAAAGTTGTAGATCTTAAAATTCTCTATAAAAATGGTCCATATGATTTTTTCTCTAAGACCCACTATTTCCCAGATATTACGCTTGTAAGAATCATGTTCTACATAGTATGCACACATATGCCACGTATATACATATTTAGGTACTCAAGCAAGCAAAAATGCCTACTCGTGTCTCTTTTATGTATACATTATACTATGCTAAGAAAATTTACTCTAAAATGACCGCCGGTCCCTTACCCCGGTACCTGTTCAAAAGAGTGCAGAAGAGTTGAGAAGAGAGTAACTCTACACACAAAACTGTGTTTCATCTCGGAATTCGGTTTCTTCTTGCGGTTTATGGAGCTCCAAAAAAAAAAAAATTGATTGCATAGGGACGTACAGATATTTAACATTTGTAAAAAATACACGAAACAAAAAGCAAGTACAGCTATCTTGTCTTCCTCCAACATCGGCATCTGCTAGTCAACATTTGTTTCGAGTATACTATCAAGTTCAGACATGGCAAGGCAATGAACTGAACCCTGAAGACTGGGGTTGGAAATTGATAAATAATACTTTGGAACCGATTCGAACTTTACTGCCCCCTGCTCCAGAAAAACTTCTTAACACTATTTTTGCAATTGCAAGAAAGGTTGTAGTGCCAAATGTGGCTGTAAAAAAGTAGGGTTGCAGTGTTCTCCAGCGTGTACCAATTGCCAAGGTGTCTCTTGCTCAAATGTTCAATTAAATACAAGAGAGGAAGATTCATGTGATTTTGATGAAGAGACAACTGATTCATCTTCATTTGAACAATTTCTAAGCGTTCATCAACAGGAAGAAGAAGAAGCTGGGAAATAGTGGGTCTTAGAGAAAAAATCATAGGGACCATTTTTATAGAGAATTTTAAGATCTACAACTATGCTCTGAGGTACTTTTTCGATAAAACTTACCGTTTTCGAGAAAAATCCAAAAAACCTAAAATTTTGACCTTTGGCCCCGAATAAGTCCCTAAGCTCACATGGGACTGATGGGGACTTTTGACACTTTATTCCTTGTGGTAAACCTAAGGTCTCTACGAAGATTTGGCTCTGTCGGAATTTTCTTTATTTGATCACTATTTTTATGTCTAAAATGACCGGACTATTTTTATCAAAATTTTATATTAAATTGTCTGGCAAGCTGAGTGTGGCAAATAGCTTCCTCGTACCCTTAACATGAATGTATAGATCATTAAAATGTTTTAAATTATGATTTCATATCTGGCTCCTATGGCTGAGGGAAATGGTTAATTAAGACGGAGCAGGGTGGCCCCCAAATGGAAATTTTCCCTGACCGAACTTCAGATTTCCCCGACCAAAAATATATTTTTGTTTTTCCGTCATTTTATTATACTTTTAATGCTTCTAAAACGGAAAGCGAACCGTTCGACGTACAACCTTGCAGGTGGATTTAATCGATTCTTTGGGATTCAATATTTAAATTTATCTTTAACAAGCAAAAATTATTACTGTTACCTAGAAAGTTTTCGAGATCTCGATTTTTGAATGTTTAGCCCTTTCATAAAACCTTTTAGGGTTGGTGAAAATTGATGCCGAGCTTCTACGACCATTTAGACCCCCAAATGTGATTTTTAACACAAGTTTCATAATATAGTTTGGTTTAGTATTTTCGGAGAGAAGCAGCAGACGGACGGATTTTTTTTTTTTTTTTTTTTTTCAATTTTCGGACTCCACGCATCTTGAAACGTTAACCAAAAATTTTTCAGGGGGTGTTGAAAAAATTGTTGAGCGTTAAGTAAACCGACAAAACATGTCTGCACGTTGAAATTTGCTAGGAAGCGATTAATCGATGATTTTTAACTAAAACTAAACTGAAATTTCCCCTGCTCACCCTACAAAGTTGTAATTTTACTGACAGCTCTTCTGGGGCAACAAAATACGTATGAAATTGTGGTCTCTATCCTGCTCAGATATCGAGATATCAGGCCAGCATGATCCGTGATTTTAGATGTTTACCGCTAGATTACATACTGATTCCTGTATAAAACAATATGTATTCAACAGTTAAGGGGTGACAAACTTCAATGTTCTATTCTTCAAAAAATTAGGAGAGAAAAACAAAGTAGTTCAAAGAAGTCTAGGGTTTTCTTGAAAAATGTGTCACGTGTGTGTTCTATGTCATTTTTCACGCTGAATCGAATGGTAACACTTTCAGATTACTCCAAATCCATTTTAACAAAGTTTCACGTTTCCGCCTAAAATGCATAAAATTTGGCATACAAAATAGAAAAAAAACCGGAATGGAATCAAAACATTCTCCTTACTCGATCAATACTTGATGCAAAGATCGGAAGGTTACTTCTGCGCTAGAACTACGAGTACGAATAATTGAGTAAAGTAATATCTACTTACCTTTGCAATGCGGTTCTAAATGGTAGTTTTTTCCATCATAAAATCCGAGAGCGTTACATGTGGCAGCTAATTCGGCCGATAGGTACCCCGAAAGAGCCATCGGGAGTTGACAAACTAACAACTTACGGAATTTACCTATTCAGTACCCTCAAACCAAACATAATCTCAACAGCAGAACTAAAATAATAACTAGGTAACTCGAAATGTAACAAGAGTACCAAATAATGACACGAGAGAAAATGCGAACAAAAATCCTCGGACTGAATAAAAACTCGCGATCAAATTATGGTAGAGATAACAGCTGTGTTGTGGTGATAAGAAGCGCGGGATATCCAAGGCCAACGCGGGAAACCCAACATCGTGAAGGTTTATGGTAGTGTGTGTGTATGTGTGTTTACGATAGCTCCAGCCAAGCGAGTGGAATTTGCGATTTCAAACTAAATCGAAATGCTTCCATGCGCGAACTAGCGGCGTAACAGTCAACTTTCAGGAAGCAGATTCTATTCCGAGCCGGAGGCAGCTATCTGAAGGGTTCAATTTCAGGTTTCTGCTTCGAGATCTTGTACTTACTGTGACCTTTCATAGATATTTGTTAATTTTATTTTAGCCCTGTCCTTAAGAAATAGGATTAAGTTACTCTTCAGGCTTTGAATTTTAGCTGGTTTCAATAAATTATAATTTGTTTTGCTTTTTAATCAACGCTCATTCTGTCAAATTTTGACATGAAGATTTTGAGAAGATATAATGAAAAGATTTTATATGGACCTTTTCTGTTATTCGGCTGCTAGCGCTCTTCTAGCGCTGCCTCCAGATAGCATACGACCGCTAATAGTTATCTTTGTTATCTAGTCCTACCAGCCAGTGATCAGGGTGCGACAATGAGTGTAAAGCAAGAATGTAACCAGTACCTCGTATTAAAACATTTAAATTGAACCCAAAATGAGAAACAAGTAGGTATCAAAATGAAATGTAATAAATTAACTAAAAGTCGTTAGGCGACCAAAACGCTAGGTACCTACTACCTATGTCCTGCATTATTGTTTCCAAGGTCCCGTAGCTCGCTTTTTTCTGCCTCCTCATAAAATTCATTTTCAAAAGAAAACGCACACGCACAAGTGAAAACGACCGAGTGGCAAAAACGACGGAACCATATTATTCATCTATTTTTTGTGGGCAATGTTTTGAATAAGATCATACCGCCTGTGTTTAATTAACTAGGATATTTCAATTGTACAACACTATGAGGGTCCGCTATACGAACTATGTTGTAACCTGCCATGTAGGTATATTAACCCTTCGTCGACCACGTGGGAGCTAGAATAATAGTCGCCCACGTGGAGTCCACCAGGACCCCACTCACATTTCTGGCTGTGCCGCCCTATTGTTGCATTGGACTAGCGTCAAAACATAATGCAATCAATTCTGAGGTGTCTACGAGGATAGTCTCCTAATATCGTGTCTATGGTAGCAAAGTTGCAGCTTGTAGCTCTGAAATTACATGGGCCAAAGAATTTCCTCATCTAAGAAAACCAAAAACGCAGGAGAAAGGAATAAAAAGCAAAACGTTCAAGTCTTTTATTTATATCAGAACAAAATATAAACTTTAGTCAACTTTTTAGGCATATGAACTCTAAGAAGGCCCATTGTTTTTCAATAAAATACGGAACTTCAGCCAACACAGAATTTTTTCGAAAATTGCCTTTTCATATTGCCTTTTTGCATGGTGCCTACAAAAGTGAATTTACATTTAGTGAGCACCTCCGCTAATACGTATGACGTGAACCAATTGTTTGCAGTCACATCGCGTATTTTTCATGTTTTCACAACAAAGAGCTTGTCGGACACTGAGTCATCGTTAGGGAAGATTTCGTCCTCCACTTCACTGTCAACTAGTATGGACCAAAAACTACTGATTCACATTCCCAGTTTTTTCCATGGTGCAAACAGGAGAACTAAGTAACCACTACGTATGTATGCTCAAACGATTGAAAATTAAGACAAAACATGTGAGTGAAGGTGCCGAAATTTTTTTTTCACGGAAGTCCACGTGGGGTCTACTCAGACCCCAACAACGATTTTCATCAAACAGAAATGAATTTCAAAGGTACACTATCCTGGAGGACCATTGCTACCTCGCCAACCTCTGGAGCAGTACCTACTGAGTAGGAAGCCACTCGAGGAGCAGGCAGTGAGGGGCAAAGTGGCTATAAAGGAGGGGGGGAAAAGTGCGCATGGGGTCCACCTGGACCCCACGTGGTCGACGTTGGGTTAATAAATAAATAAATAAGTAATGGGGGTAGGATTAGATAAGTAGGTATTTTACCTACTCAGATATTGTTTTCAGCACTGGGTTAACCTTTCAGCTGCTACACCCGGCTGAGCCAGCTGGTGCTGGCTATACTTCATACTCCTACGCTCATACAGGTTCTCTGTGCTAAATACTTTTTTACAAGCAACATACAATTTGGTCAATCTGGATGATTGATCATTGATGTTGCCCGCCAGAAGCCCACTTCTATTGTCCATGAAATTGTGATAAACAATATTTGGTTCGGAATTATCCCATGGAAAGTCCCTTACTTGTTTGGCTTTTGGTTCCTCTTCGACATCAGAATCACTGCGGGAATCATTGGGACGTCGGCTAACAGGTAACTCAACAGGGAACACCGAAGGGGAACCATTCGCGGTTGAACCATTAAAAAAAATCACGAAATAATTCATCTTCCTCATCATTATTTTCGACAATATTCAATAGTTCCTGTTCAGTGTAAATGTAGCGAAACATCGTGAGTTCACTTTTTTTGTGAATGCCAGGGAAATCAAAACAAACCAAACTGTTATCAAGCAGATAAGATGGCAACAATGGTCTGTAAACATCGTTGGATCCAAGCAGTGGTGCTCCTGACTTATAGACGCAACAGGTGGTACCGAAAATCCTTATTTCGTAGATATAAATTAATGTCATCATGGGAGTATTGTGTAAACTTTATGTACCTACTTACAAGTGAGAAGCAAAGAACTGGCCTTTCCATATTCACAATCATTTTGATAGTGTATTGTTATACCTACTTTGAATATTTGGATTATTGGGTCGATCCAATATCATATTTGTATGAATATTAGTCCTTCCATGACACCTTCCTCATCAACCCCTTTCCTAGGTGTCCGCAACCTCCAGCTAAAGGACTTAAATGGTCTAAGGCCACGGTCAATATAAGTACTTGTGAATAGGTGGTTCGTTCCACCGCAAAATATGTAGGTATTACACATAAGTGGTTCGTTCCACGGTAAAATATGTTTATAAATACCAACGTGGCTCGCTCCACGCTGAAATAATGTATGAACACGTGGTTCGTTCTACAATGAAACATATTTACGATATGTGGTTCGCTCCACACTCAAAATATGTATAAATAAAGGTATGTAGGGTCCATGGTTCGGTGCATGGTCTATCATGTATGGTAGGTACTTACCAGTGCCTTTGAAAGTATGTATACAAAGTGGGTAATACTTCAATGTTTGACTCGTAAACAAACCAATGACACGTCACCACGCTACCGGACTTGCATCGACTGACTTCTGCCCTCTGGCGTCGTACTGGGACTCGACGGTAGCCATACAACAGCCCGTGGTTCCCACCTCTGCCTCCAAGCGGCGCTAGTCTCCGCTTTTATCAGACTGACTGGGGTTGTATGATCGCTCCGACCGGTAAATCTACAGATTTATCCGTATGCCAAGAAAAAATAGATTTATTGGTGAGGAGATTGTGTACCAGTCAATCCCTTGGTAAAAATGAAGATTAGTTGGGCATGTAGATCAGAATAATGTGTATAATTTGGTGGTCTGGATGCTCGCAAGCTCGCATCTCAAAAAGACATAACATCAAGTAGTCAATCCCATAGTAAAAATGCAGATTAGTTGGGCATGTAGATCAGAATGATGAGTATAGTTTGGTGATCTGGATGCTCGCAAGCTCGCATCTCAAAAATACATAACATCAAGTAGTCAATCCCTTAGTGAAAATTCAAATTAGTTGGAAATGCAGGTCAGAATGACGTTTTAAAAGTATATGTCGGGAGTTGTACGAGTCAACGAAATTTGAACCCACAACCTTCGTCTCACAAGACCGTTATCGTAACCTATGAACTACCACTCATCTATCGTATAAGGAGACAATCACAGTAGGTACTTCACCATTCAGTATGAGGGAGATAAAAAGGGAGACTAGCGCCGCTGCGCGGCGGAGGAGGGAACCACGGGCCGGTGTACGGCTACCATCGAGTGTACTGGGTGCCTCCCACTATCCCTTACCTTCCCCTATTTGTCTCCTCTTTTTGAGGGTCTCCCTTTGCAGCCCCCACCTGGCCCCTTGGCTATTTCTCAAGTCTATGGGCGGAATCCATAGTCGCACCTTGAGATGGGAAATTTCTTGACTCAAGCCAAGGTCACATCTGGCTTGAGGAGGTGGACTGGTATTCATAGTCAAAAGGAGCAGGCGTCGAGGCCAGCCTCAGCTCTAATTTTTCTCAAGGTGGCTTTGAGGAGACTTGGAGTCTAGAGCGAGCAAAATGAGGTTCTTCCAACTATTTTGCGCATTCCATGCTTAGTGAATCACGATACTTGGTGATTCCATGCTTGGAATTCCATGGTAATTGTTCGACGCAACCTTGGTGAAGCCAGAAAAAAGAGACATTTGTGAGTTGTGTTATTTTATTGAAACGTTGACAATGACACGTTCACCATTTCATGTTATCGCGGTTGTTGTATCTGGTTTTTTTTTCTGGAGGTTTATTTTTATTTGATTAAAATGAGCCAAACCAAAAACAAAAATGGCAAATGCCATTTTTGCAAACAGAAAAACACGAATTACTTACAAGATGAACATGTATCACTTCCCCTTTGCCAACACCGATTTGTAGAAAAAGTGGGTTTGCCTGGTATGAAGATGTTCCATAATATATCGCAATGCAACCAACAATTGAAGAAGAGGTGGGATGGGTAGTCCTCTATTGGACCTACTTCCATCTTCAGTACCGTAAAACGGGGTTTCTAGGGTCAGTAGGGCTATTAGGGTCAAAACTTCGTTCCCACCGTTTCCAGGTTCTGGAGGGTACCGTATTGCTTCTAAATCTATGAGAAAAATCATGGAGCCGAAGTTCACTATTACCTAACTATCTGTGGAGTTAGAGACCTCATGTACTTAGATGAACTCTGTGGGGGAATAAGTGAACCACACCCTCTTTTTTTCTCTGTTTTGAAGATCACCAAAACTTTGTCTGTTGGAAGCACTGTCTTCGTCGTTTTGAGTGGGACCTTTGAACATCCTTTGCAGTTGTTTGTTTTGTTTTGATCGACGTATGCAGCATTTTTTTAAATACAGTATTTCATTTTATAGATTTATTTTTTCAAGAGGACGCTTGTTTTCAGTGGTATCCAGGCAATAAGGGTCACCATGCCTCGCATTTATTATCTGTCGCGAAATAAACCTCGAACGAAAATCCAACTCCACAACTTCCCCCAAACATCTATCGTCTATGACAAAAATACGAAAAAGGAGAAGAAAAAAATGTTCGTCTGTCTGATTGTAGGCATCCAGAAAAAAAAAGAAGCCTCTCCGTTGCTCCTTTCTAAAGAACTATAAAGGTGTCATTGACTAATATTTATTTCCAACTGTTCGTGATATTGATTCTATTGGGTTCGAATAGATGGAGAGATTGCTAACCCCTATCTCTAATGTAAGGGGAACCTTCATGTTCCATGGCTAAGTTTGCCACAACTGTTTTATTTTTGTTCTTAGTTTGGTGATTTGTGTTCAAGTTCTTTTTAGTTTGAATTAATGATTTGGGGTCTTAGTGAAGAAGTATTTTTGATTGTTGATTCAATTCCAAATTTATTAATGATATTTTACGACACAGAGACATTTGCTTCTACTGCTTTATTATTTTCCAAGTCAATGGAATGTAATGTGATTGAAAAAATGTTTATTTTAATAGAAATAACATTTTCTTTCGATTTTGGCACGTTTTGGTTTTTTTTAAACTTAAATTTGTGACCCTTGTATCCCAGGAAGTGCGTAAAAGAGAGATTTTTGCTGAAAAAAGCACGTGACCCTAATCACCCCACTTTCGTGTTTATAAGGGTCAGACCATTTAAAAAAATATATAAGCTCCTACAAGGGTTAACACAATTATTTTAATAAAGCGTTGCTTTCTTCAGGCCAAGACTAATAACACAAAAAATTAAAAAATCACAGAAAAAAATCACCCTGGCTAGGAGGGGCTTCCAAAGTTGTAAATTGACCCTTATTACCCCATTTTACGGTAACTAATGTAACCAGGAAATTCATCACCGTCTCTTTTGGTTTATTATTTCCAATAATAAGCCTATGTGATCGTGTAGCAAAAAATTTTTATAACCCCCCCTCAAACTTTGTCACTTTACGTTTCAAGGTGCGTAGAATCCAAATTTGAAATGTCCGTCCGCCGTCCGCCGTTCGGGCCATAAAAGGCCTAAGAATTGACTTAAAAAACCTGTTCTTTCGCACATAGACTCCATTTGGGGTCTAGTTGGTCCTAACGTTTAACCATCCCGATCGCTTTACTCGCATAGATGCTATGGGCCAAAAAACGGGAAAAAAAGTGTCTTTTTCGACGCGCGCACGCCTGGCACGCTTGGCAGGGAGTCACGGTGGGGGGTGAGGGTGGTGAGCGGGGGGTGGAGTGAGAGGTGGCGCCGCGCCGGCGCCGCGGCACCTTGTGGTGGGCACGGCGTTCCTTCGAGGCATGAATATATGAGTTTTTTTCTAGGTCATTGTAGTGGATTTAAATATGTTTTACTTGGTGTAGGTAGACCAAGTGGGACATTTATATTCTGATTATGCGGGTTAGTCCCCGGGTTATTCCTGTAAGGAATGTGAGCGAATCCGTCAAGGTCAGCTTGCTTGGCGGGATGAACTGAGAGATAGTTCGTGTCGCAGCCGCGTGGAGCACTGGGCTCGCATAGTGGGTGCTGGGTTCGATCAGTTTGGTACTGAGCCGTTTTGTAATATTCCGGCCTAAGATTTATATCTGTAGGAGGAATATGTTGAGCTTGGTTGAGGTACTGAAAAGTATCCTTTGTTTTTTGTACATTTGGAGTGTATTTGACACTCGGATCGGCCGGGTAGGCTTGTGTCGAATATCGTGGGTATTCGGAAAGCTTGGTCGAATCATAATGATTGACTTCAGAGCGGGTCTGAAAGGTATCCTCGATCTTTTGTATAGGCGAGGCTTGATCTAACGTTTCCTTCGTGAATACGTTAGGTGAGAAGGCTATCTCGTCGTGAGGATCGAGTCTTGCGCCGTTGCTGGGACCGGCGGATTGGCCGGGCAGCAGGTAGGTAGCGCTGCGGGGGCTAAGAGGCCCGGCCGCGCCGTCGTCTACCTCCCCTTGCATGAGGAAATAAGACGGCCGACGTTCCATCGAAATAGCCGAGTTATTAGCTCGTTTCGATGCCTCTATGTATAGAAATAGAGGGTTTAGAAAGGTGGACTCGCTTGACAGAGCTTCTTTCCTTTGCTCGTATGTCAGGGTCCTACCTTGTAGTCTTGAAAAAGACTTCCTTGGACGGTAAATTAGAGCGGATGAGCTGAGTAATTTACCGGCGTGCCCCAGCGGTCGGTGACGAGCTTAGTGCTACGAAACCCGGGTGACACGGCTAGGAACGTCCCTGCGGGCGTACGATCTAAAGAGAATATCGATAGATGTACCGGGTGGCGTCCTGACAGATGAACTACGTTGGGCAATGAGCAGGATGAATAATCGCTGGACTCGTAGATGCCAATGCGAGATCTGTGTGGAGAGAAGGTAGGCCTTGTAGAAAGCAGTAGGAAGCCGTTCTTGAGATGAACTCGGGATGCAGAAGGTTCGTCAGCGTAGAGCGTGTAGAAATCTTCGTACTTCGAGGTGTCGTCGTCGAGAGCGGAGAGTAGAAAGAATTTCGGAGGCTCCGAGCGGGGTATTTATAGGGAGGTGGCCGCCTCCTGCCGCCTCCTGATTGGTCCGCTTAATTTCATTAATTCGACTGTGTAATCTCATTGGCTCGCACATTGTTTTCTCAGTATCTGCGAGTATGATAGCTGAGCTGGTCCTCCGGGTTGGTTTCCCCACGTCCGTCGCTGCGACGGGGTCCCCGGGGGTGGCTTACGAGCGTCCGTCGCGGAGCCGACGACCTTGAGTTTAGACGGGGACCTCGGGTGCTTTCTCTGCGTCAGTTGTTCAGACGGGGTCCCCGGGGTGGCTGCTGGACCAGAGGTGGTTGCTTGCCGCCTCTTGGTTGGTTCGCCTATTGTCTCTCGTGTAATCAGTGTTTCTGATTGGCGAGTAGGCTTGTTTGAATTGTCCTTGTTAGTTTTAGAGGACGTTTGATTTTCTGTTTGAGTTTTCTCATTCAAGGCGACTTGGTTCGAGATACTTGTCGCGTCTCTCTCGCCCAGTAAGTGTCTAGGGAGGTCGCCTTGTATGTTATTAGTTAATATTTCACTTTTGAGAGAGAATTTCGTATTTTCTCTCTGGTGAAATATTTTGTTTGACGGAGTTATAACTCGACGTCTTGTAAATATTTTTGTGTTGTGTCTACCTCTTTTTGGTAGCCCTGAAAAGGGCTGTTGACAAGAGGGGGTGGTTTTCACCACAGGCGCCCCCCCAAGACGTCGTGTTATTAACGACGACGCCGGCTGGGGTGTTTCGAGCGCCGTCACCCACCTCTCGTCGAATTTGGTAGAGGGGACGTGCCTTCTGGCAGATTTTCGGGGAGTCTCCTCCTTATTTTCTGCCTGATTTTTGTTTAGTGACACAGCTTCGTCTGTTTTTAGAGTGTAAGCTGGTTTTATTTGCTGTTTGGGAACTTTTTTCGTATGTTCGCCAATTTGCACTGTAACCGAAAACTTATCTCTTTTAACCACTTTGAATGGTCCCGTGTAAGGACATTGCAGAGAGGTGAGCTGTGTGGGCACTCTGATATAGACATGTGTACATGTATCCAAATTTTTGGGCATGTTTACGGCATATTTCGTATTATTATGTTTAATATGCGTAGGCCGGAAGAAGAGAGGCTCCAAAAGGTTTGTAGAAGTTACGAAAATGTCTCCTGGGAGTGGTACGTCAATTCCGTAAACTTTTTGGAACGGTGTAGTTTCCGTTGCTGGGTCTACTGCCGTACGCATGGCGAGTAGAACTTTTGGAAGTGCGTCGAGCCAATTTTCGTTTTGTGCTTTGAGAGCCTCTTTCAAAGATCTATTTCTGCGTTCTACCATTCCGTTTGTTGATGGTTTGTATGGTAACGTGTGAGTATGTTTTACTCCGAAACGTTCCATAATGGAATTGAATAGATCTGATTCGAATTGTGTGCCTTGATCACTTGTGATGTATTTAGGTACGCCCTTTGAAGCTACCCAAATATTGATAAAGGCGTTTGTGATCGTGGCTGTTTCGATGTTGTTAAGAGGGACTGCCTCTAGCCAACCCGTTGCTCTATCAACCATCATTAAAATGTAACGTTTCCCTCCTTTAGCTAAGGGTAACTGTCCGGTAATATCAACGTGTACATGTGAAAATTTGTTAGCCGTTTCAAATTCGGAGTAAGGGAGCTTCACGGAGCGAGTGATTTTTGCTCGTTGGCAAGTTTCGCACGCTCGGACCCAGTTGGAGACATCTGCACGGAGTCCGTGCCAAAAATATCTTTGTTTAACTTTATACACTGTAGAGTGTATACCTGGGTGTCCCAAATTGTGAATTTGGCTGATTATTTCTTGCCTTATTTCGTTTGGAATATAAGGTCTTGGGTGTCCTAGGTCTAGGTTACACCAAATTTCTCCTTGAGGGAATTCAACTTGTGTGAGTTTCAATTTGTCCTCTGCGTTAGGGGGAGAGCGAATTTGTGCATTTGAAATGTGCAGTAGAAGATTGCACTCTATTGCAGCCGTAATTTGCGAAATTTCGGCTATGGGTGGACTCTCGTCAGTTTGGGTTGAAATCGATTTTGTTTGAATTTCAACTGGATCGAAGGGTCTGGAGAGTGCGTCGGCGACGACGTTGTTCTCTCCGGGTATATGACGAATGTCACTCGTCATTTGAGAGATGTATGTTAGCCATCTTAATCTCATTTTAGAAAAATGTGCATTTTTCTTAAGCATCGTGCCTAGCAGAGGCTTGTGATCTGAACAAATATGAAAAGATCGGCCGTCCAAGTCATTGTGCCAATGAATGCAAGCTTGGTAAACGGCGAACATCTCTTTGTCGAATGATGCTTTATTCTTCCATTGTTCCGGAATTTCTTTACTGAAAAATCCCAATGGTTGGTAAGATTTCGAGCCGTGTTTGTCTGTAATTTCCTGCTCTAGTGCCGCTCCGATGTGTGTGTCGGATGCGTCGCAGACTAATCTCCACTCTGCTGTAGGGTGTGGATGAGCGATATTATGTAATGTAGCTTTAATCATTGCTTGTTTTAAGCTGTTGAAAGCTTTTTCTCTCTCTGATGTCCATTCGATAGGTGTTTTGTCATTTTTTTTGTTTGACTGAATGGAGTCATACAGAGGTTGTGCCGTGTGAGCGAATTTACTTGAGCATGCTCGGTAGAAACCACACATACCTAGGAATCTGCGTAGACTTCGTACGTCTATTGGCCTAGGAAATTGTTCTATGGCTTCTATTTTATCTCGTTTAGGAATTATCCCTTCTTTCGAGATAGTGAAACCTAGGAAATCGACGGTAGGTTTTGAAAAAATGCATTTATCAAAACCTACTCGAAGTCCGTGTTCCCCTAGCTTGTCAAAAATTTGTTTGAGGTGGTTCATGTGTTCTTTATAATTTTTAGAAGCCACCAGGATGTCATCTAGGTATACAAATGCGAAATCAAATTTTCGCATGATGCTGTCCATGTATCTTTGCCATGTTTGAGCCGCTCCGGCCAAACCCATGCTCATTTTCTTAAACTCATAAAGACCGAAAGGTGTAATAATTGCAGTTTTATGAGCGTCATCTGGGTGCATCGGAATATGATAATATGCCGATTTTAAATCTATTGTCGAATAGATTCGTGTATCATGTAAATTCGCTTGGAAAGAGCGAATGTGAGGAGGAGGGTAGGCGTCTTTCTTCGTTTTCGCGTTCAGGAAACGGTAGTCGCCGGTGATTCTCCATGACCCGTCTTTTTTTGGCACACAGTGTAACGGGGATGCCCATTCGGAATCTGATGGTGCAATTATGCCTTCTGAAAGCATTTTGTCAAAAGTACTTTTGACTTGAGCCCGTTTTTCGCCCGCCATGGGTCTTGCTCGGAAGTGTACTGGTGTTCCTTCCGTGGTTATACGGTGGTAAACCCCGTTGTTTTTCCACTTTCCTTGAAGTTTGCTCATTTTATCATTGTATTTGTCAATGATAGAGCGAATGTTTTCGTCCTCCGTGATTTGCACGTCCTCTGGTTGAGGGTTATTGTCACGATGAGGGATAGTAGCTGCTATTTGTTCGTCAGTGAATTTTTTGTTCATGACTGCAGCTATTTTTTGATCGGCATAGCTCTTTATTTTATCTTTATAAATGTACTTGTGTTTGACCCGTATTCCGATATCCCAAGACTCGAGGAATGGTATACCTAGGATCGCTAGATCAACTTTCGTGATCATAAAATCGGTGGTCATGTCTCCGAGGCCGATGTTAATTGTCGTGTCAGCTCGCCCTAGTGTGTCTATAGGGGCTCCGTTAGCTGCTGTGAGCTTAACGTTGGACTTACGAATTTTTAAGCCCAATTTTTTTGTGACATTGTGGGGCAGAATGTTCACTTCTGCTCCCGTGTCGATGAGAAATTCAGTGCCATTTAGTTTGCACTTGAAAAAAAGCCTTTTATACTCAGTAGACTGCCGGTGTATAGGCTCAGATACACTGGCAGTTATTCGTTTTCCGAACTCTCTACGTCGGGGGTTGGAACGGTACTTTCTTGTACCGATCTCTGAGTATTTTCGTTTGAAACCCAGGTTTTAGGCTGGCTTATAGTCGCTGCCTTTTTGCTAGTTTTGGAAGCAAGCCTTCCAAGTGCAGTGTTCTGGGTCTGCACATTTGCGAGTTTCGTTACCGAAACGTGCGTGGTTTCGACAGACATAGGCCGTCGGTTTGTGAGGCCTACTCTCTACTGGTTGGGGTTTGAACTCAGCTTGTTGTGAGAGGGCCTTTTTGAAACCAGTTTTCATGGGTTTCGGAGTAGATTCTACTCCTCGTATGTTTAGAGAGGTATTCTCTGTTTTGTACGCGTGTAGCGTATCAGCTAGGTCGAGCCGGGCGGTCGTGGTAGGCTGAGCTGCGACCATACCTCGTGCTTCGATGGGTAGAGTCTCGATCCACTTTTGAGTGATCAGAGCATCTGAAAAGTACCCAACAGCTTTAGAGTACATTTCGTGGTACTTGGTGCTGGGTTTTTTGGCGAGAGATGCGGGGTCCTCGAGTGCGAGGAGCCTGTCCTGTAAGGACAACCCATATTCTCGCTGTAGGCGCTGTTTGGCCTCTTCGTAGGGTGCGTGGGGTGCCGTGAGGTAAGCTGAGTCGATAGCTTCCCTCATTTCTTCTGGTACCCACTTGTATATAGCTGAGAAGCATTCGTTCTGCGTTCTCAGGTGTTTTCGCACGCAGTATTGATCGAACTCGGCGAGTGCACGATCGATATTCTTCTTTTGGAAGATTGGTTTTTGATAATCTCCCATCTCCTCTAAAAGTGTTCGAAAGCCACTTTGTGTAGAGGGTTGTTGCGTGAGATGTGGGGCGTAGAGGCCCGGCGGGGGTCGCACGCCCGCAGTGGTTCCCTGAAATCCACTAGCTTCATAAGAGGGAACGAAATGCTCCGTGTTAAGCCTGTTCAAAGGCGGGGTCACCATTTGTAGTGGATTTAAATATGTTTTACTTGGTGTAGGTAGACCAAGTGGGACATTTATATTCTGATTATGCGGGTTAGTCCCCGGGTTATTCCTGTAAGGAATGTGAGCGAATCCGTCAAGGTCAGCTTGCTTGGCGGGATGAACTGAGAGATAGTTCGTGTCGCAGCCGCGTGGAGCACTGGGCTCGCATAGTGGGTGCTGGGTTCGATCAGTTTGGTACTGAGCCGTTTTGTAATATTCCGGCCTAAGATTTATATCTGTAGGAGGAATATGTTGAGCTTGGTTGAGGTACTGAAAAGTATCCTTTGTTTTTTGTACATTTGGAGTGTATTTGACACTCGGATCGGCCGGGTAGGCTTGTGTCGAATATCGTGGGTATTCGGAAAGCTTGGTCGAATCATAATGATTGACTTCAGAGCGGGTCTGAAAGGTATCCTCGATCTTTTGTATAGGCGAGGCTTGATCTAACGTTTCCTTCGTGAATACGTTAGGTGAGAAGGCTATCTCGTCGTGAGGATCGAGTCTTGCGTCGTTGCTGGGACCAGCGGATTGGCCGGGCAGCGTGTGGGTAGCGCTGCGGGGGCTAAGAGGCTCGGCCGCGCCGTCGTCTACCTCCCCTTGCATGAGGAAATAAGACGGCCGACGTTCCATCGAAATAGCCGAGTTATTAGCTCGTTTCGATGCCTCTATGTATAGAAATAGAGGGTTTAGAAGGTGGACTCGCTTGACAGAGCTTCTTTCCTTTGCTCGTATGTCAGGGTCCTACCTTGTAGTCTTGAAAAAGACTTCCTTGGACGGTAAATTAGAGCGGATGAGCTGAGTAATTTACCGGCGTGCCCCAGCGGTCGGTGACGAGCTTAGTGCTACGACACCCGGGTGACACGGCTAGGAACGTCCCTGCGGGCGTACGATCTAAAGAGAATATCGATAGATGTACCGGGTGGCGTCCTGACAGATGAACTACGTTGGGCAATGAGCAGGATGAATAATCACTGGACTCGTAGATGCCAATGCGAGATCTGTGTGGAGAGAAGGTAGGCCTTGTAGAAAGCAGTAGGAAGCCGTTCTTGAGATGAACTCGGGAGCAGAAGGTTCGTCAGCGTAGAGCGTGTAGAAATCTTCGTACTTCGAGGTGTAGTCGTCGAGAGCGGAGAGTAGAATGAATTTCGGAGGGCTCCGAGCGGGGTAATTATAGGGAGGTGGCCGCCTCCTGCCGCCTCCTGATTGGTCCGCTTAATTTCATTAATTCGACTGTGTAATCTCATTGGCTCGCACATTGTTTTCTCAGTATCTGCGAGTATGATAGCTGAGCTGGTCCTCCGGGTTGGTTTCCCCACGTCCGTCGCTGCGACGGGGTCCCCGGGGGTGGCTTACGAGCGTCCGTCGCGGAGCCGACGACCTTGAGTTTAGACGGGGACCTCGGGTGCTTTCTCTGCGTCAGTTGTTCAGACGGGGTCCCCGGGGTGGCTGCTGGACCAGAGGTGGTTGCTTGCCGCCTCTTGGTTGGTTCGCCTATTGTCTCTCGTGTAATCAGTGTTTCTGATTGGCGAGTAGGCTTGTTTGAATTGTCCTTGTTAGTTTTAGAGGACGTTTGATTTTCTGTTTGAGTTTTCTCATTCAAGGCGACTTGGTTCGAGATACTTGTCGCGTCTCTCTCGCCCAGTAAGTGTCTAGGGAGGTCGCCTTGTATGTTATTAGTTAATATTTCACTTTTGAGAGAGAATTTCGTATTTTCTCTCTGGTGAAATATTTTGTTTGACGGAGTTATAACTCGACGTCTTGTAAATATTTTTGTGTTGTGTCTACCTCTTTTTGGTAGCCCTGAAAAGGGCTGTTGACAAGAGGGGGTGGTTTTCACCACAGTCATATTTGTGTGTTAATACCAAAGCTTTTCCTACGCATATTTAATAACATATCCTCTCGACTTTTCGTACGTACTCTGATAATGATATTATTAAGGCAATAACTATTTGAATAGATAGGAGCTCAAATCGAGAAATATAAACATGCGTATATAATTATAGAAGTATAGGTTGTGGCAATTCGAAGTAGGACACGCAGAGGAGTCTGGACGGGCCTTACGACATACGCTAGCCAGCTAAAACTACGATCATACTCAATTGAAAAAATAATAAACCTATGTGAAATAATTTGCAGCGTTTTTGAAACCTGAATCATCTACGAAACTGCCTATCAACGTAACTTTCAATCGGGTTTTCCTGGTCCAGGATGTATCTTCTGGGAACCGTGACAAGTTCAACATTTTCATCATCGAGTCGGTCGTCCAAATCGTCCCACTCAAAAATGAACAAACTCTCCATCGTGAACTAATTAAAAAACTAATAACTCTCAACAAATCTCAAACAAATAATAACTCAAACAAACTAATTACGTACAACAAACTAAGCACAAAATAATATTTCGAGGGAGGTTTCAACCTTCCTTGGCTGGAGGTGGGTTTGAACCTCTCTGGAGTCGAGAAATTTCTCATCTCACCTACAAAAATCGTCTATGAATAGGGGTTTTTGAGGAGGCTTGGAGGCCAGCCTCGGAATGTAACCACTCTGAATAGGTTAAGGAGACATCAACCCACCTCAAGGCCGACCTCAGCTCAAATGTGGAGGTCAGCCTTACCTTTGCGATTCTGAATACCGATGGGGTGAAATTCTCCTCAACAACCCACCTTGAGGAGACCTCAGTGTTGAGGAGCGACTATGGATTCCGCCCTATAACTTGCTTTGCGACAGGTGGGTCAAGAGGGCGAGTATGAATATATTCGTGCATAGCACACCAAAGCAGTCTCCAGTTGCCCGAGTATTCTCGGGAATGGCAAGGCATGTAAAACACTCCCCCCCCCCCTCCAACGAATGTATTAGGGCGTAGCATCAATTTCTCTAAACGTCTTATGGTTGCCTTCAACTCTTGTGTCCTTTTCATTATTAATGTTTCCCATCCATACTATTTCGATCGAATGTTCTGTCCTACTTCATCTATCAGATCTAAAAATTTGTTGATGCCCCAACAGTTGGCGACCAGGTTTGTGATTGGTTTAGTGCGCATGCGTGACCAACACCTAATTTCAAACCGTTTGTAACCAAATCCGCACTGCGAACGGGTTTGACTAAAGTTAACCGTCACATAGCCTCCAACAGCTGTAACCTGCTTGGTGGGCTCGCCTCATCCTTTGAATAGGTAAACATTTCATGTATTAATAAAGAACCTGAACCGTAAAGAGATGGCCTGCAAGACAACAAACAGTTTGAAAAATTGAAAATATTCATTGAGAACAAGCCTTCCAACAGGAATAAGAAATCCATGTTCAATCTTTTCTTGCCTCCAGCTGATGATTTTGCGGGAGAATGTGGTGTTTATCTCGCGGGAAGAATTTAAATCGAAGTCGACCGTCGTTCTTAATTTTTAATGTTAATAGCTTTACAAAATTTACAAATAACTCTTCAGTTGAGATTGGGTAATAACATTTTACTGTTTGATTTTGTATTTTGTTGCTATTCAGACGAAGATTCCCATTCTACGTTGTCACCAATAAGATTTTCCATATCACACAACTAGTAGGAAACTTTCAATAAATAACCGTAGAATTAAAACGAGGGTAAATGCAAAGGTAGAACTTAGTGAACAGTGCATGTCATGCAGATTTCAGACAGCTTTCTCATCTCGTTTGGCTAGCTTATCATCTCTTCAGCTCGCTGAGCTCCCGCTACTCACAGTGGAATGATTTGATTGGCTACTTCGAGTAGCGGTGTGGTGGGGGACAAACCGTCAGATCGGTCAGCAGAAATTTCTCTGACCGGTCTAACCGATCCACAACGCATTTCAAACTGGTTTGGTGGTCACTGCGAACGGACCACTATGGATGCTATACAGTCATAGATTTCCTCAAATGGACACTCCCAAACGCGTTTCCAACCATTTCTTACCGGTTTGATGGTCACTGCGAACAAACCTAAAGATTCTCCCTCCTATTCGGTGTTCAGGAGCCTGTGCCTTGCTCACTTTGCAGAATGCTACCAACCACTCCTTTCACATATCCTTCTTTTCTTCATTCATTACCCCTTCTTCCTTTCTGTTTTCTTTTTTTCATCTTTCACCACCCATCTTTTCTTCTACTTAGCATTTCACTGTTTTTCTTATTTATTCTTTCTCTCATGAATATGTCATTTTTTCTTATTTATATCATTTTCCCGTTTTTGTCATTACTTTGTAATTTTTTATGTTATTGGCGTTACGATCCAGTTGTTATTAAGTTTTTGATTTTCACTACTATTTACCTAAGCTAAAAATGTTATTTACACTTTCTGCTCTGCTACTAGAGTGTACGATAGGTGGGTCCAGGTCCTTTGTACACTGAAATAAATAAATAAAATAAAAAGATAAATATTTGCGGTTGTTTGCTATCTGTAGGCAGCGCTGATGGTCAGATAACAGGAAAAGTCCGATTTGGACTTATTTACTTGCTTGATTTTAACCGTTTTAACGTGATTTTCGTTATTGTCAGTTCATCGGAATCACATCATTGTTAGACACTCAGTAGCTTCCTGGTTTCTGGAGTGTGCCTACTAAATAATACTTTAAAAAAATATATATATATACAGGGTGAGTCTCTCGCAAATGCAAAAAAACATTTGGGTAAAACTACATCAAAAATGGAGTAAAATGCCGCCAACTGCATATTTTTATCTCAATCCGTTCTCGAGATATGATTTTTTAAAGGTTTTTTCAGGAAACCCGTGTTTTTTCCTTTTAAACTCAACTTTCTTCACTTTACTTCATTCAATTTTAACTTTTGACCACATTTTCGGAATCAGCACTAAATTTACTATAAGAATAGTGTACTTGGGTTCTTGAAAAGTACCATCCAAAGGCCCTCACATTAGCTCAAACATTGACGATTTTGAAAAAATAATATTTCTGAAAATCTTTAAAACTTTACTACTTTTTTAAAATGAATCCTAGAAACTGGCAAATCTCATGAAAGCTGCTTCGCCTAATACTCTTTCCAACGGTATAATCAAGTTAACTTTTATTTTGTTATTTAGTGGAGAAAATGATGTTTTAATGTTCAAAAATGTGGGTTTTTCAATGAAATGATGATTGGGTTTTCTCGAAAGATGACCCTCCATGAACCTACGAGTATGGGGTCAGTTTCTATGTATTTTTTCACGCTGTATCGAGTGGTAACACTTGTAGATCTCTCCAACTCCGTTATAACCGAGTTTTACACTTAAAATCGCAAATGTTTAGTTTGTTTGTTACGATTAAATGTATGTGCGTTATGGGATAAAACTAGGTAATTAAAGTGTAAAACTCGATTATAACGTAGTTGAGAGATCTGCAAGAGTTTCCATTCGATCCAGCGAGAAAAAATACATAGAAACCGACCCCATACTCGTTGGTTCATGGAGGGTCATCTTTCGAGAAAACCAACAATTTCATTGAAAAACCCACATTTTTTAACATTAAAATATTATTTTCTCCCCTAAATAACAAAATAAAAGTAAAATTGATAATACCGTTGGAAAGCATATTAGATGAAGCAGTTTTCATGAGATTTGCCAGTTTCCAGGATTCTTTTTAAGAGAGTAGTAAAGTTTTAAAGATTTTCAGAAATATTATTTTTTCAAAATCGTCAATGTTTGAGCTGATGTGAGGGCCTTTGGATGGTACTTTTCAAAAACCCAAGTACACTATTCTTATAGTAAATTTAAATGAAGTAAAGTGAAGAAAGTTGAGTTTAAAAGGAAAAAAACACGGTTTTCCTGAAAAAACCTTTAAAAAATCATATCTCGAGAACGGATTGAGATAAAAATATGCAGTTGGCGGCATTTTCCTCCATTTTTGATGTAGTTTTACCCAAAATTTTTTTTGCATTTGCGAGAGACTCACCCTATATAACAGGAAGAGTCCGATTTGGACTTATTTACTTGCTTGATTTTAACCGTTTTAATGTGATTTTCGTATTCTTAACGGTACTTAATTATGTAGCAGGTGTAGTGGATTTAAATATGTTTTACTTGGTGTAGGTAGACCAAGTGGGACATTTATATTCTGATTATGCGGGTTAGTCCCTGGGTTATTCCTGTGAGGAATGTGAGCGAAACCGTCAAGGTCAGCTTGCTTGGCGGGATGAACTGAGAGATAGTTCGTGTCGCAGCCGCGTGGAGCACTGGGCTCGCATAGTGGGTGCTGGGTTCGATCAGTTTGGTACTGAGCCGTTTTGTAATATTCCGGCCTAAGATTTATATCTGTAGGAGGAATATGTTGAGCTTGGTTGAGGTACTGAAAAGTATCCTTTGTTTTTTGTACATTTGGAGTGTATTTGACACTCGGATCGGCCGGGTAGCCTTGTGTCGAATATCGTGGATATTCGGAAATCTTTGTCGAATCATAATGATTGACTTCAGAGCGGGTCTGAAAGGTATCCTCGAACTTTTGTACATGTGAGGCTTGATCTAACGTTTCCTTCGTGAATACGTTAGGTGAGAAGGCGATCTCGTCGCGAGGATCGAGCCTTGAGCCGTCGCTAGGAACGGCGGACTGGCCGGGCAGCGGGTAGGTAGCGCTGCGTGGGCTAAGGTGGGCCGCGCCGTGTTCTACCTCCCCTTGCATGAGGAAATAGGACGGCCGACGTTCCATCGAAATATCCGAGTTATTAGCTCGTTTTCGATGCCTCTATGTATAGAAATAGAGGGTTTAGAAGGTGGACTCGCTTGACAGAGCTTCTTTCCTTTGCTCGTATGTCAGGGTCCTACCTTGTAGTCTTGAAAAAGACTTCCTTGGACGGTAAATTAGAGCGTATGAGCTGAGTAATTTACCGGCGTGCCCACAGCGGTCGGTGACGAGCCTAGTGTTACGAAACCTGGGCGACATGACTAGGAACGTCCCAGCGGGCGTACGATCTAAAGAGAATATCAATAGATGTACCGGGTGGCGTCCTGACAGATGAACTACGTTGGGCAATGAGCAGGATGAATAATCACTGGACTCGTAGATGCCAATGCGAGATCTGTGTGGAGAGGAGGTAGGCCTTGTAGAAAGCAGTAGGAAGCCGTTCTTGAGATGAACTCGGGAGCAGAAGGTTCGTCAGCGTAGAGCGTGTAGAAATCTTCGTACTTCGAGGTGTAGTCGTCGAGAGCGGAGAGTAGAATGAATTTCGGAGGGCTCCGAGCGGGGTAATTATAGGGAGGTGGCCGCCTCCTGCCGCCTCCTGATTGGTCCGCTTAATTTCATTAATTTGACTGTGTAATCTCATTGGCTCGCACATTGTTTTCTCAGTATCTGCGAGTATGATAGCTGAGCTGGTCCTCCGGGGTGGTTTCCCCACGTCCGTCGCTGCGACGGGGTCCCCGGGGGTGGCTTACGAGCGTCCGTCGCGGAGCCGACGACCTTGAGTTTAGACGGGGACCTCGGGTGCTTTCTCTGCGTCCGTTGTTCAGACGGGGTCCCCGGGGTGGCTGCTGGACCAGAGGTGGTTGCTTGCCGCCTCTTGGTTGGTTCGCCTATTGTCTCTCGTGTAATCAGTGTTTCTGATTGGCGAGTAGGCTTGTTTGAATTGTCCTTGCTAGTTTTAGAGGACGTTTGATTTTCTGTTTGAGTTTTCTCGTTCAAGGCGACTTGGTTCGAGATACTTGTCGCATCTCTCTCGCCCGGTAAGTGTCTAGGGAGGTCGCCTTGTATGTTATTAGTTAATATTTCACTTTTGAGAGAGAAATTCGTATTTTCTCTCTGGTGAAATATTTTGTTTGACGGAGTTGTAACTCGACGTCTTATAAATATTTTTGTGTTGTGTCTACCTCTTTTTGGTAGCCCTGAAAAGGGCTGTTGAAAAGAGGGGGTGGTTTTCACCACAGGCGCCCCCCCAAGACGTCGTGTTATTAACGACGACGCCGGTTGGGGAGAACTGGGAGGTCCACACGGAATTCTCCGTATGAAACCCTCACCAGTTGGGGCGGAGGCGGAGGTGCAGGCCTCGCGTCCCGCGCCTGGGGTGCGCCCCGGCCTCGCCGGTTTCGACGAGCGCCGCGGGGCGGCCGTGGCCGGCCCGAGCTTTGCCGACGGGAGCCAAACCCGCGAGGGCTTGGCCCGCGGCCGCGGCTGGGCTGTTGCGGGGGTGCTCGTTCCGGCTCCGTCCACCCCGCTGCGCTCATCTCGTCCCACCGAGGCACGGGCACGTCGCCCGAGCTGATCCACTTTCGTGGACCCGTGGGGAGCTGGTGAGCGGGTGGAGCCCTGGGCAGCTGCGGAGCGGGTGTAGCGGTCGTCGCGTATGCGGCCGGTGTTTTCCACACCACCTCCTTCGAAGCGCTGGCGTCCGTCGGTGCCTTCTTTTCTGGCGAAGGCGGTAGCGGGCTGATGGTTGCCGGAATTTCCTCGGCTAGGAGGAGATTCTCCACTTCTTCCGTGATCATCTGTTCCGTAGGAGTGGAGGCTGCCATGGTCAAAGTTGGTATGAGCTCCTGGCGTGGGGTGTTCCATATTTATATCTCCCACTGTTCCTACCCGAGAAAAGTGGGCGTGGCCTGCTTCGAGTGCAGTCACCCACTTCTCGTCGAATTTGGTAGAGGGGACGCGTCCTCTGACGGATTTTCGGGGAGTTTTCTCCTTATTTTCTGCCTGATTTTGGTTTCGTGACACAGCTTCGTCCGAGTTTAGAGTGTAAGCCGGTTTTATTTGTTGTTTGGGAACTTTTTTTGTGTGTTCGCCAATTTGTACTGTAACCGAAAACTTATCTCTCTTAATAACCTTGAATGGTCCCGTGTAAGGACATTGCAGGGCGGAGTGCTGTGTGGGCACTCTGATATAGACATGTGTACATGTATCCAAGTTTTTGGGCATGTTGACGGCATACTTCGTATTATTATGTTTAATATGTGTAGGCCGGAAGAAGAGAGGCTCAGAAAGGTTTGTAGAAGTTACGAAAATGTCTCCTGGGAGTGGTACGTCAATTCCGTAAACTTTTTGGAACGGTGTTGTTTCCGTTGCTGGGTCTACGGCCGTACGCATGGCGAGTAGAACTTTTGGAAGTGCGTCGAGCCAATTTTCGTTTTGTGCTTTGAGAGCCTCTTTCAAAGATCTATTTCTGCGTTCTACCATTCCGTTTGTTGACGGTTTGTATGGTAACGTGTGAGTATGTTTTACTCCGAGACGTTCCATAATGGAATTAAATAGATCTGATTCGAATTGTGTGCCTTGATCACTTGTGATGTATTTAGGTACGCCCTTTGAAGCTACCCAAATATTGATAAAGGCGTTTGTGATCGTGGCTGTTTCGATGTTGTTAAGAGGGACTGCCTCTGGCCAACCCGTTGCTCTATCGACCATCATTAGAATGTAACGTTTCCCTCCTTTAGCTAAAGGTAAGGGTCCGGTAATATCAACGTGTACATGTGAAAATTTGTTAGCCGTTTCAAATTCGGAGTAAGGGAGCTTCACGGAGCGAGTAATTTTTGCTCGTTGGCAAGTCTCGCACGCTCGGACCCAGTTGGAGACATCTGCACGGAGTCCGTGCCAAAAATATCTTTGTTTAACTTTATACACTGTAGAGTGTATACCTGGGTGTCCCAAATTGTGAATTTGGCTGATTATTTCCTGCCTTATTTCGTTTGGAATATAAGGTCTTGGGTGTCCTAGGACTAGGTTACACCAAATTTCTCCTTGAGGGAATTCAACTTGTGTGAGTTTCAATTTGTCCTCTGCGTTAGGGGGAGCACGAATTTGTGCATTTGAAATGTGCAGTAGAAGATTGCACTCTATTGCAGCCGTAATTTGCGAAATTTCGGCTATGGGTGGACCCTCGTCAGTTTGGGTTGAAATCGATTTTGTTTGAATTTCAACTGGATCGAAGGGTCTGGAGAGTGCGTCGGCGACGACGTTGTTCTCTCCGGGTATATGACGAATGTCACTCGTCATTTGAGAGATGTATGTTAGCCATCTTAATCTCATTTTAGAAAAATGTGCATTTTTCTTAAGCATCGTGCCTAGCAGAGGCTTGTGATCTGAACAAATATGAAAAGATCGGCCGTCCAAGTCATTGTGCCAATGAATGCAAGCTTGGTAAACGGCGAACATCTCTTTGTCGAATGATGCTTTATTCTTCCATTGTTCCGGAATTTCTTTACTGAAAAATCCCAACGGTTGGTAAGATTTCGAGCCGTGTTTGTCTGTAATTTCCTGCTCCAGTGCCGCTCCGATGTGTGTGTCGGATGCGTCGCAGACTAATCTCCACTCTGCTGTAGGGTGTGGATGAGCGATATTATGCAATGTAGCTTTAATCATTGCTTGTTTTAAGCTGTTGAAAGCTTTTTCTCTCTCTGATGTCCATTCGATAGGTGTTTTGTCATTTTTTTTGTTTGACTGAATGGAGTCATACAGAGGTTGTGCCGTGTGAGCGAATTTACTTGAGCAAGCTCGGTAGAAACCACACATACCTAGGAATCTGCGTAGACTTCGTACGTCTATCGGCCTAGGAAATTGTTCTATGGCTTCTATTTTATCTCGTTTAGGAATTATCCCTTCTTTCGAGATAGTGAAACCTAGGAAATCGACGGTAGGTTTTGAAAAAATGCATTTATCAAAACCTACTCGAAGTCCGTGTTCCCCTAGCTTGTCAAAAATTTGTTTGAGGTGGTTCATGTGTTCTTTATAATTTTTAGAAGCCACCAGGATGTCATCTAGGTATACAAATGCGAAATCAAATTTTCGCATGATGCTGTCCATGTATCTTTGCCATGTTTGAGCCGCTCCGGCCAAACCCATGCTCATTTTCTTAAACTCATAAAGACCGAAAGGTGTAATAATTGCAGTTTTATGAGCGTCATCTGGGTGCATCGGAATATGGTAATATGCCGATTTTAAATCTATTGTCGAATAGATTCGTGTATCATGTAAATTCGCTTGGAAAGAGCGAATGTGAGGAGGAGGGTAGGCGTCTTTCTTCGTTTTCGCGTTCAGGAAACGGTAGTCGCCGGTGATTCTCCATGACCCGTCTTTTTTTGGCACACAGTGTAACGGGGATGCCCATTCGGAATCTGATGGTGCAATTATGCCTTCGGAGAGCATTTTGTCAAAAGTACTTTTGACTTGAGCCCGTTTTTCGCCTGCCATGGGTCTTGCTCGGAAGTGTACTGGTGTTCCTTCCGTGGTTATACGGTGGTAAACCCCGTTGTTTTTCCACTTTCCTTGAAGTTTGCTCATTTTATCATTGTATTTTTCAATGATAGAGCGAATGTTTTCGTCCTCCGTGATTTGCACGTCCTCTGGTTGAGGGCTGTTGTCACGATGAGGGATAGTAGCTGCTATTTGTTCGTCAGTGAATTTTTTGTTCATGACTGCAGCTATTTTTTGATCGGCATAGCTTTTTATTTTATCTTTATAAATGTATTTGTGTTTGACCCGTATTCCGATATCCCAAGACTCGAGGAATGGTATACCGAGGATCGCTAGATCAACTTTCGTGATCATAAAATCGGTGGTCATGTCTCCGAGGCCGATGTTAATTGTCGTGTCAGCCCGCCCTAGTGTGTCTATAGGGGCTCCGTTAGCTGCTGTGAGCTTTACGTTGGACTTACGAATTTTTAAGCCCAATTTTTTGGTGACATTGTGGGGCAGAATGTTCACTTCCGCTCCCGTGTCGATGAGAAATTCAGTGCCATTTAGTTTGCACTTGAAAAAAAGCCTTTTATACTCAGTAGACTGCCGGTGTATAGGCTCAGATACACTGGCAGTTATTCGTTTTCCGAACTCTCTACGTCGGAGGTTGGAACGGTACTTTCTTGTACCGATCTCTGAGTATTTTCGTTTGAAACCCAGGTTTTAGGCTGGCTTATAGTCGCTGCCTTTTTGCTAGTTTTGGAAGCAGTGTTTGCCTTCCAAGTGCAGTGTTCTGGGTCTGCACATTTGCGAGTTTCGCTACCGAAACGTGCATGGTTTCGACAGACATAGGCCGTCGGTTTGTGAGGCCTACTCTCTACTGGTTGGGGTTTGAACTCAGCTTGTTGTGAGAGGGCCTTTTTGAAACCAGTTTTCATGGGTTTCGGAGTAGATTCTACTCCTCGTATGTTGAGAGAGGTATTCTCTGTTTTGTACGCGTGTAGCGTATCAGCTAGGTCGAGCCGGGCGGTCGTGGTAGGCTGAGCTGCGACCATACCTCGTGCTTCGATAGGTAGAGTTTCGATCCACTTTTGAGTGATCAGAGCCTCTGAGAAGTACCCAACAGCTTTAGAGTACATTTCGTGGTACTTGGTGCTGGGTTTTTTGGCGAGAGATGCGGGGTCCTCGAGTGCGAGGAGCCTGTCCTGTAAGGACAACCCGTATTCTCGCTGTAGGCGCTGTTTGGCCTCTTCATAAGGTGCGTGGGGTGCCGTGAGGTAAGCTGAGTCGATAGCTTCCCTCATTTCTTCTGGTACCCACTTGTATATAGCTGAGAAGCATTCGTTCTGCGTTCTCAGGTGTTTTCGCACGCAGTATTGATCGAACTCGGCGAGTGCACGATCGATATTCTTCTTTTGGAAGATTGGTTTTTGATAATCTCCCATCTCCTCTAAAAGTGCTCGAAAGCCACTTTGTGTAGAGGGTTGTTGAGTGAGATGTGGGGCGTAGAGGCCCGGCGGGGGTCGCACGCCCGCAGTGGTTCCCTGAAATCCACTAGCTTCATAAGAGGGAACGAAATGCTCCGTGTTAAGCCTGTTCAAAGGCGGGGTCACCATTTGTAGTGGATTTAAATATGTTTCACTTGGTGTAGGTAGACCAAGTGGGACATTTATATTCTGATTATGCGGGTTAGTCCCTGGGTTATTCCTGTGAGGAATGTGAGCGAAACCGTCAAGGTCAGCTTGCTTGGCGGGATGAACTGAGAGATAGTTCGTGTCGCAGCCGCGTGGAGCACTGGGCTCGCATAGTGGGTGCTGGGTTCGATCAGTTTGGTACTGAGCCGTTTTGTAATATTCCGGCCTAAGATTTATATCTGTAGGAGGAATATGTTGAGCTTGGTTGAGGTACTGAAAAGTATCCTTTGTTTTTTGTACATTTGGAGTGTATTTGACACTCGGATCGGCCGGGTAGCCTTGTGTCGAATATCGTGGATATTCGGAAATCTTTGTCGAATCATAATGATTGACTTCAGAGCGGGTCTGAAAGGTATCCTCGAACTTTTGTATATGTGAGGCTTGATCTAACGTTTCCTTCGTGAATACGTTAGGTGAGAAGGCGATCTCGTCGCGAGGATCGAGCCTTGAGCCGTCGCTAGGAACGGCGGACTGGCCGGGCAGCGGGTAGGTAGCGCTGCGTGGGCTAAGGTGGGCCGCGCCGTGTTCTACCTCCCCTTGCATGAGGAAATAGGACGGCCGACGTTCCATCGAAATATCCGGGTTATTAGCTCGTTTTCGATGCCTCTATGTATAGAAATAGAGGGTTTAGAAGGTGGACTCGCTTGACAGAGCTTCTTTCCTTTGCTCGTATGTCAGGGTCCTACCTTGTAGTCTTGAAAAAGACTTCCTTGGACGGTAAATTAGAGCGTATGAGCTGAGTAATTTACCGGCGTGCCCACAGCGGTCGGTGACGAGCCTAGTGCTACGAAACCCGGGCGACACGACTAGGAACGTCCCAGCGGGCGTACGATCTAAAGAGAATATCAATAGATGTACCGGGTGGCGTCCTGACAGATGAACTACGTTGGGCAATGAGCAGGATGAATAATCACTGGACTCGTAGATGCCAATGCGAGATCTGTGTGGAGAGAAGGTAGGCCTTGTAGAAAGCAGTAGGAAGCCGTTCTTGAGATGAACTCGGGAGCAGAAGGTTCGTCAGCGTAGAGCGTGTAGAAATCTTCGTACTTCGAGGTGTAGTCGTCGAGAGCGGAGAGTAGAATGAATTTCGGAGGGCTCCGAGCGGGGTAATTATAGGGAGGTGGCCGCCTCCTGCCGCCTCCTGATTGGTCCGCTTAATTTCATTAATTCGACTGTGTAATCTCATTGGCTCGCACATTGTTTTCTCAGTATCTGCGAGTATGATAGCTGAGCTGGTCCTCCGGGGTGGTTTCCCCACGTCCGTCGCTGCGACGGGGTCCCCGGGGGTGGCTTACGAGCGTCCGTCGCGGAGCCGACGACCTTGAGTTTAGACGGGGACCTCGGGTGCTTTCTCTGCGTCCGTTGTTCAGACGGGGTCCCCGGGGTGGCTGCTGGACCAGAGGTGGTTGCTTGCCGCCTCTTGGTTGGTTCGCCTATTGTCTCTCGTGTAATCAGTGTTTCTGATTGGCGAGTAGGCTTGTTTGAATTGTCCTTGCTAGTTTTAGAGGACGTTTGATTTTCTGTTTGAGTTTTCTCGTTCAAGGCGACTTGGTTCGAGATACTTGTCGCATCTCTCTCGCCCAGTAAGTGTCTAGGGAGGTCGCCTTGTATGTTATTAGTTAATATTTCACTTTTGAGAGAGAAATTCGTATTTTCTCTCTGGTGAAATATTTTGTTTGACGGAGTTGTAACTCGACGTCTTATAAATATTTTTGTGTTGTGTCTACCTCTTTTTGGTAGCCCTGAAAAGGGCTGTTGAAAAGAGGGGGTGGTTTTCACCACAGCAGGCAAATTCATTTATTTGTTATGGTCAGTTCATCGGAATCACATCGTTATCAGACAGTCAGTAGCTTCCTGGTTTCTGGAGTGTGCCTACGCAATAATACTTTTAAAAAAATTTTTATATATACCTATATTTTTTTTTTCTGTCGCCTACCCAGGATTGACCCATCAGAGCTGCCACTGGTTCGAACCCAGAATCTCCTGCACCGGAGGTGGATATGTTAACTGTTCAGCTACAGAGGACCTTGAATGAATCATCTCAATTACTGTACTCAGCTCCTGAGTTGGCGATGGGGGATGCGTGGAAGGGGGTTGTGGCAGCAAGAGGATTCTTCGGAAGAGTTCTGGAGCTTTTGGGCAGCTAGTTGCACTGCCCCCAGACGCTCCTCAACTCTCATGGATGCAGTATTGTATCTGCAATCACCTAAAAACCTTTCGTCTCTCTCCTCACCCTCGAAACTTTGTGGAACTCGATGGCACCACGTGAAAGACTTCACGAGCTGCTGGAAGCAATCAGCCTCTCGCTTGGTGTTGTCCAAAGCAACGATTTTTGGTCCACTGTGCCTGGCCAGGGGGGTGTTCTGTAACTTTATTTCTATGGAAAAACTTTCCATATTGGAGATACACCGCCATCTTTGGCTGGGAGAAACTTCTCCAGGTGTTCTATAAGCCTCTTACTCAAAATAGGCCGCCATGTTTTGCCGTGGAATAACTTTTCCAGGTGTTCTGTAAGGCAGTTAGTTATCTTCTCCACTCTTGTAAACTTTCTCACTACCCTTATAGCTGGTCATAAGATTTACAAGATGAGGTTGTCAGATGTTGGTGTTTCCTCGTCCTATGTAACTGTAATTCATTGATTTATATTTTGAATTATTCGTGTATTGAATATAAATTTAATCTATGCGTTTTTGGTCCTTAATGTTGAAGTGAAAAAAATGAAGAAATTTGTATTCATTTTGCTGCCGATTATAAGTGAAGGCAGGCGGATGATGGAGACAACTGGCCAGACTTCCTTCAGAAGGTACGATTCAATAAAGGCAGGAAGTAGTAATGAAATTAACTTATCATTTCACTTAATGGTACCTTTGTGTATATTAATTAAATAAACAAGGAGTATACATTTCGTAACTATGTAGGTATTCATTATTTGTTGACTACAATCGAGAAGTATATTTTTTCTCAGCTTCGAGTTCCGAGAATGTTTGTCAGTGCATGGTGTAGCAACAATCTATCCGTATCAATACGCGTGAATCGTGTGATGCAAAAGACATTCCTAGAAAGAAAATGTTTTTAGTTCTTTTATTATTCATTCACTTGTAAATGATTTTTAGAAAACAGGAGCAAGAGATATTCTTTTCCTTCTCATAACCTTCCGGGAAGGCCATGCACCTAGATATACCTAAGCTAAACAAGGAAAGATATGTTTAACCATTCTCACATTCACTTTGAGTATTAATAAGATGGAGGGCTATGCTCTGAATTCAACGCTGTTTCCCTGTCAAGGCATACGTGCCACTACAGTCGAGTTGGCTTTGCAATTGACCCGTTCCCACCACGCTTTTTTCAAATTCAAATGACAAAGCAGTTTATTGTAATTTGTTTGATTATTACTTATTACTGTTACATTTTAGTATTCATTTATGTATATAGACATAACTGTCTAGATGTTGGTTTGTACATACTTTGGTTCCCAAGCCCAAATCTTGGTGCCTCCTATTTCACTTTTTTTTGAGACATGGAACAGCTGATCTTCCTTCATCAAACATCCACTAGAGTGTACTGGCGTAATTTCAACACTCATTCCCACAGTGTAAAAACTATGAAATATTAACGGTGTTAAATAGCGGTGTACATGTACGGTGCACAATTAGGGTGTAAATCTTAAATAAGAAATATGTCCTAGGTATACAATCCCCATTCATTCACCAAACTCAACATCTCATCTTACATCAGCTGATCAGTGTTCGGCCATTTTGCCCCTGGTCAATTCAAAAGCCAAACGACAGTAGTGGCACGTATGGTTTGACTGCCTGAAACATCACTAATAGCCCTCCATCTTATTAATACTCAAAGCACATTCAGGAAAGGTTGTGCGGTCTACTGCATTGAAAAAAAATTGTGACAGTTCCTGCGAGATCCAAGAGAATGCGCTGTGTGTCCGTCGCTTCGGCGCCAGGCGTTAATTCTCACGTTCTTGAAAGGCTATGGTTGGCAATAGATGATGATGCGGGAACCGGAAAATAATCTTCTCCGAACATAGTTTCTATGCTGTTAGTACGAGTTGTATCTCTTATGGTACTGTCACACCCCTCTCTATCTATGAGTGTGGATTTAGGCCCCCATTGCACCTCTGGGGCGGCCTAAGTTCATTACATGGTAGCAGAGCGTGGTTAGGATTATGCACGGCTAACGCCTAGTAATCCGATCCACTATTTTTGGGGCGTTAATGTTTCAGAAGAAACATGGCCTTCCTTCTGGAATACCCATTATACTCCCTTGGATACATAAATACTTTCATTGGTTCTTGACTATTAATTTCTCAATTTTCCCCCTCATATTATTTCTATTTAACATACTTAATTTTCAAGGGCATTGTTCCCAAACCGAGGGCATCGTTCCCTATTTCATAAGTCCCCATAGTGGGCATCCACTGTAAGTCTCTAAAGTTTAGCAAGTTATTTCCCCAGGGCATAGTTCCCATTTTCGTAAGTCCCCAAAGTGGGCAGCTCCCTACTGTAAGTCTCCTGGTTGAGCAAGTTATATTATTCCCGATTGTTCCAATCTTTCATTGGGGGTTAATCACCTAATGAATACTTCAAATGAAGATTCATTGACAATCCATCCTGTTTTAATTTCTCTTTTATTATCCTTGAAGATTCATTGACAATCCATCCTGTTTTAATTTCTCTTTTATTATTCTCATTCACCAATGCAGCTATTCATTAGTGAGCATCAGTTCTCAACCAGTAAACTATTCCACCTAGTTTACATACTTGCTCTTCAATCAAGTATGTTTTTTAAGGGGGGGAGTGTGACAGTTTCCGCGAGATCCAAGAGAATGCGCTGTGTGTCCGTCACTTCGGCGCCAGGCGTTAATGCTCTCGTTCTTGAAAGGCTATGGTTGGCGATAGATGATGATCCGGGAACCGGACATAGCTTCTATGCTATTAGTACGAGTTGTATCTCTTATGGTACTGTCACACCCCTCTCTATCTATGAGTGTGGATTTAGGCCCCCATTGCACCTCTGGGGCGGCCTAAGTTCATTACAAAGTAAGAAGGAGGAATGAAATTTACGCATAATTTCACTCATTATAAAAGTTTGATTTTGAGGGCAGATGCTCCTGGAGAGGAACGGAGGGAAATAAGAGACACTCGTGAGAGAAACCGTTTTTGAAAAAATATCGTACGCGCCAACAGTTTTTAAATGATAGGAGATAAGTAGTTCCTTTTTCTCCAGCAGAATTCGCCCTCGGAATGAGACCACCTCAGGTCAACTTATGGCCGTCGTTTTGTTTGTCAATCCTTGGTGAATTAGTTTAATCAAGGCATCCTACATGACGTCTGGAGAGGCCATGATCAGCAGCCAACTGCCATTTGCACTGCTGATTTTAGCTCCCTTTGAGAGGAATTGGCGATCTGAGCAAAATCATTTCAGCTCAGTTTGTTCCACTCTCCTTGATTGTCTACGAATTTGGACATTTTGGCTACACCTAATTCACAATACAAATTCAAACTAGGTAAGTAGGTACCTCTCACATTTGAGCAATTATCTTGTATTATAATACAAAAATATCGTACACAACTTGATAGCTATATCAGATAAATTGAAATTATATTTTTGGTAGAATACAACTTTTTGAATTGAATTGTTATTACTAATGAATGTTTATAAATCATATTGACTTGCATATGTAAACAAATATCACCAGTGTAGTGAAGCAAGTGAAATCGTAACTCGTGTCAGTACCTTAATCTAATTTTGTTGTACAACATAGGGTATCACGGGGAGCTCCTCATTTATTTCGTTATTGCGTACACTTTTCATAATAAAACCTATTTCTGACACACTCTAAAACACTCATTTAATACTCACAGCCCGGTTTTCCGATTCAAGTAGTGTTGCTAGCTTTTGGGGGAACCATTCATTCACTTCAGAAACCCAATTTGCAATTGCACCTCTTCACCAACCTTTGTGATTCACATTCGTGTTGAAGATTTTTTTTAATCCTTCCAATGCTTAAGCCCTTCTGAAGCACGGATTCATTTCAAGTCCACTGGGTCAAACGGGAATTATTATAAGTTTTTAAGGTTCACAACCTAATCCATTATTTAATACTGGGTTATTTTCGTGCAAATGACCAGAAAAGAAGACAGATCATTTCCACTTACAGCTACGATCTGTCTGCACTTACCAATGCGAGGCCAAGTCTGGGAGAGGTCGTCGATCCATCCAGGTGGTCTACCTACACGGTCTATCTACAGGGTCACTATTCTTTCGACAAATATCCACTTTTTTCAGAGCACAATAAAGGGCTTACATTTGAAAAGATGTGAGAACAGGCATAATTTAAAAAGAATATCAACTATAAGGAATCACAACATATATTCATGCAGAAAATTCTGCTAATTATTGACTTAGTTCATCACTATGTGTGCAAAACTGATGAAATCTTCCAAAATTATCGAAGATCATAAAATTTTTTTATACATAGCACAATATTAATCGAGAAAAAAGTTTGTCATATTTCTGATAGTCAGGTTACAAATTATTCAACCAAATTGACTCCGCCCACATTTTTCTGAGTTTTTCAAATCCAAATTGATTCTGTTGTTTGGAAATTATTCAGCATGGAGTCTGAAGGTGATGGTGTTGACTTATCTTTTATTCCATGATCCGATCCATGATGGAATGTGCACATACCAAATATTTTGATGTTAGCGAATTTTCAAAGAAAAAATGTCTAGTTAGATGGCTTCAAAATTTGAAAAGTGGGAGCGAGGACACCCTACAAATCCGTTTCATAAATCAAAGCAAAGAGCACAATCCTAGATTAAAGTCGTAGAAATATTGTGACAACTTGACAGATCATGCGATCACCACTTGACAGTCACCAAGCAACCAGCGAGTTGCTCGGGAAGTCGCTAGGTGCGTTGTTAAGTACTAAAGTCCCCCCTCCCCCCTAGACAAAGGGGTTTAAAGAGTTCCTACAAGCTACTGTCCTACTTATAGACAACCGAATCAGATGCTCATAACATTTTATCGATCATCTGCGCATGTGCCTGGTGTTACGCTCCAGGAAAATAACTCTCATAGTAGAAGAGTACTGTAAAGACAGTAACGGCCTAAAAATATTTGATATCTCGACAGGAGTTCGAACTCGCGTTGTTACAACTACGTGAAATTATTATTATATTCCCAGAGTTGCAACACTAACGATCAGAGCTAAGAGGCCAGGGTGTTCAAACCTCTTCGACTGTGAGAGTTATTTTCCTGGAGCGTAACATTTCCCCAGAGTCAAATACCACCCGTCTCGGCTGGTTTGGGGTCGGACGAATGAGGAAGTGAAACTGCAGGCCGCTGGCTCAGCAGATGCTCGCTGGAACAAGTCAGCAGTCGAGCAAAGTCATTGTCACGGTGTGTTTTGACTCAAGTGAGCGAGGAAGTGAAAGGCATAACAACAGGAAATGTGATGTTTACAGTATTTTGGCACGAGAGGGATTTAATTAATTATTGTTTCGTATGATTTCGGGTCCTATTTCGACTGCGCCACTGTAACGGGCTAAAAATATTTGATACCTCGACAGGAGTTCAAACTCGCGTCGTTACAACAACGGGGAATTTCCTGAAGTTGCAACACTCCAACGATCAGAGCTGTGAGGCCAGGGTGACCAATCAAACCTCTTCGACTGTGACAGTTATTTTCCTGGAGTGTAACACTGGGGAAACCAATTTTCTTGATGCCCGTAAAATTCTTACAGAATAGCCCGCAAACTTACCAGATGAATTCTACGGGTAACTTTTCCGGTGAACCGAGAGAACAGCTCACCGTAGAGCAAAGTAGCCTTCTTCCATGTTAAAATTTTTTGTTTTTATTGTGCCTTTTTGATTCTTATCTCGTTTAAACAAGTGGATAACTTTGAAAAACATGATAAACAATTACGTTCGTGCTGTGCATGCTCCCATTGATTAATTCGACTATGAATATGTTTATAATGAAATAGGTATTGATTTATTGTATAGTTTTTTCTTATTCTTATTGTGCAAAAGAAAAAAAAAAGCATCGTGATGTGTGGTGAATTTCACACCACACAATTCGACGGCCTTTTTAAAGGCCACCAAACATCAGGCTAAACACTCACTACGTGAGCCAAGCTATTTAAGACGGTGAAATACACCAGAAAAATTACCTTCTGAACAGGACAAGAAAACTGTACAAAAGAAGGAAAAAAGAAACACAAGTTTCAGTAATAAAGAGAAAATGTCCTGCAGACAGTCAAGGACATTTTACTCGAAGTATTACAGACCAAGTCCCGAACTTGAACAAGGCAAACACTCACTGTGAGAGAGGAGCCTCACACGCCGGCGAATTGACACGAGTGACTCGCCTTCTAACTTAATGCCCGGGATTTCCACCAGGAGGCACGACGCGCAGACAAGTCCGCTTACAACGCCCTTGAGGCAGACAAGGTCACAGAACACGCAATTCTATTGGCCGGCGAACACAGAGCGTTCCAGCGGCGGACGTGAGAAGCGAAGAACTTCCGCCAAGTCAAACGGCCAATCACAGAGCACCTGGGCAGAGCCAGGTGTATAAATATGGCGCCCGACGGCCCAATTGTTCATACCGATCCTGACCAGCCTACTGAGAAGACCTCCTCTCCAGAAGAAGACCTCCTCAAGAGAACCAGCTGCGATACTACTTCACTGGCGATCATTGGCTTTGGGATCAAGACGCTCATTCAAGAGAGCAATACTATCTAACTACTCAGAACGTCCAGACCTTCACATAGGTGTCAGGTCCGGCTCTTGCATCGGCCGCGTGACCTCCCTATAAAGCCCTCGTACCAAGACGAGGCCCTAGGCGGGAACGGATTTCGCTACCCCGCTCTGGACCAGTAAGCCCTCACCACCGGGTTACATTACGTGACCGCCCGAGAGGTTGAGGCTGGGTGACTATCAAGAAGGTGTGTTCACCGAGTCACCTAGTGCGAACTCCCAGGCTCGTAGGAAGCTTCACCTCCTCGTCTGGGTGAAACCGCAGTGCGACCTCGTGTTCAAATAGGAGGCTTCACTTCCTAGCACCTTGGTCCACGAGCTTAAACAGTCCTTATCAGGGCTCACAGGCAAACAAACCTCCGGTCCTTTTCAGGACCTTCGTCATTCTCTAAACGAGCCAACCCACGCTTCTCTTAGAGATGGAGCAATCGCCACAGAGAAACACGGAAGCTAGCCTTCCCGTGACCAACACTCTCATACAAGTGGAATACGATGAAATCGACATGGTCGTTCCCCCTAACACAACGTCAAGGGCCGACTTCGGGGGCTTTCCTCCATCACATGTCTCGATGCCATCTAGGCGTCCTTTTCAGGACCTACCCGAGCCGCCTTACACAGGACCTGTAGCTGCTTACCAATACTCAATCGACCAACGTTACCCAAGAGGTAACTTGTTCGACACGCAGCTTTCAACTATACACGCTGTCAAGGAAGAACATTCCCTGCCATTCAATACCTCTTTCTAGAGGGCAGACACACTCACTCAAGGAGGTCCAACCACGTGCGTTGGCCCCCTTCAATCGTCTCCCCTGACACCAAAAGAATCACACGACTACGGTCCTTTTCATACCCAGGTACTAAACACTATACATGGTTCATACCCGATAAACACATCTCCACAGGCAACCCCTTTCTATGTTCAAGAAGGTGGTCCTCTCAAACACCATGCAGAATATTATTTCTCACAAAACCATCCACTGGGAGTCCCAACTCCCAGCCAAGTATATGCCAATTTACCCAAAGGGGTAACCCTGCATAACCAAACAACAGATCCACTACGTGATGTTTAACAGTAATCATGTAATTGGGCCTTGCTCGTTAAATAAATAAAAGACGATGACAGGAATTTAAGGTGACTTCAAGATTCGTAAAACCACCTTACGTTACTCGAGATACGGGAGGAACTAATGGATTTTTCTGGTTAGCTTCGAATTTGCTTGCCCTACCCTTCGGGCTGAGCCAGATGCTCATAGCAGCTGCTCGTAACTTCTTCGAGTCGGTAGGAACTCTCCATTGTGTTTCCTGCACCCTTTCACAAGGTAAGCGAAACAATCAGTCTACATTACACATATACGATTTTCATATAGTAATTCTAGATATCTATTGATTACCCTTGTGCCTTCCTGGACTGATCCTCCTACCCATATTCCTGAGTGTCCAAAAATGCTTTGCGATCTCGTCACACAGCTGTCGTCTCAGTTTTATTCGCAACTTTTCTTTGAAAATTCGCTCTATTAGCCATGCTGCATGACTGAGTACTTTTTTTTATAAACGTAATAAAATATACCTGCCCGTACATAATATATCCACGTTCTTTGTTCCTAGTGTTCTACACATTTTATTGTTTGTTATGTTCAGTGTTCTTTTTTAGTGAGATTACAGTGTTTTATTCCCAATTTGCTGAGAGTTCTATAATAATTAATTCTGGAGATAAGTGGAGAGACGCATCAATTAAAATGTCACCAGCAAAGATCGATTGCTAAAGAGCTCTCTCAGCTGACCTGGTTCGTTTTAACCTTTCGATTAATTCCTACTCGACCCAAAGAGGCTGTTTCATCGTTCGTTAGCTAAAATCAATTACCAAAGAGCGCTCTCAGTTGATTTGGTTGGTTTTACTTTGTAATTAATTAATTATATCCTACTCGACCCAGGGAGGCTCCATTCCAAATTACACCAGCATAGGTCAACTGTCTCAGAGCTCTCTCAGCTGATCTGGTTACTTTTAATCTTGCAATAATATCCTACAAGTGATAGATATTTGTAATCTTTCTCGAGTTTTGTCATTAGCATACCCGGAGAATGATGTAAATTCCCTCGATAGTCCTGGTTTAATGTTTCTTTCCACAACTGAGAGGAAAGCTACATTGCCATTGTTGGATGTGCTGGAGTAAAATGGATTTGCAGTTCCGTTGTATTGAGCCCAGCAGGTTAATTCTTGTTGGATACCACCAATTAAATATGGGTAGTTTCTCCTTTTCGATTCTTGCAAATGCCAAATCTAGGGATAGTTCCTGGGCTATTAGCTTTAAGGATATCTTCTGGGTCTAGCAGTTGATCGCCTATACCCTTTGAAGGAGTAGCTACTACATTTCCATCACCTCTTTGTTATATACAGAACCCAGAGAGGTTCATTTCAAATTTCACCAGCACAGGTCAATTGCCTCATATTTCTCTTTGCAGATCAGATCAGTTTTAACTTTGTCATTCTATACTACTTGACCCTGGGAGGCTGTTTGAGACAGTTCCGGCGAGATCCAAGAGAATGCACTTGCGCGTCCGTCGCTTTGGCGCCAGGCGTTTGTTCTCACGTTCTTGAATAGCTATGTCTGGGGGCTAGATGAGGATCCGGGAACTGGAAAATCATCCTCTCCGAACGTAGCATATACCTATGCTATTAGTACAAGTTGTATCTATTATGGTACTGTCACTCTCCTCTCTCTATGTATGAGTGTGGATTTAGGCCCCCATTGCACCCACGGGGGACCTAAGTGCATTACATGGTAGCAGAGTGTGGTTAGGATTATGCACGGTTGACGCCCAGTAATCCAATCCACTATTTTTGGGGCGTTAATGTTTCAGAAGAAACATGGCCCGGGTTTCCAGAAGGAATACCCATTATACTCCCTTAGATTTCTCAATTTATCCCCTCATATTATTTCTATTTAACTTAATTAATTTTCAAGGGCATTGTTCCCAAATCCAGGGCATCGTTCCCTATTTCATAAGTCCCCATAGTGGGCACCTTCCACTGTAAGGCGGCTTTCACACTGCCCGCGATTTGAGCGAAGCGAAGCGATGCGATTACACGCGAAAGAGACAAAACGCCGCGCGAGTAAGGTTTTTAAATGGGAGGAGGCGACGGGTGTTCACACTGCGAGCAGTAGAGGGCGGTTGCGAGCGATTTCGTGCGAGTGGCCTCTCACAATCGCAAGGAACGTTGCGATTTGAAGCGAGCGATTCGTGCGAGTAATAGATTTCGCGCTCTCCAGTTTGTTGTGCATTGTAAATTATCTTGTTTTTGAATTAATTCGCTCGCCTGTAATCGCTAGCAGTGTGAACACATCATCGCATCGCATCGCTTGGAAGTTCGCGCCTCCATTCGCTTTGCTTCGCATCGCATCGCATCGCTGGCAGTGTGAATTCAGCCTAAGTCTCCAAAGTTGAGCAAGTTATTTCCCCAGGGCATAGTTCCCATTTTCGTAAGTCCCCAAAGTGGGCAGCTCCCTACTGTAAGTCTCCTGGTTGAGCAAGTTATATCATTCCCAATTGTTCCAATCTTTCATTGGAGGTTAATCACCTAATGAATACTTCAAATGAAGATTCATTGACAATCCATCCTGTTTTAATTTCTCTTTTATTATCCTCAATCGCCAATGCAGCTATTCATTAGTGAGCATCAGTTCTCAACCAGTAAACAATTCCACCTAGTTTACATAGGTAATTGCTTTTCAATCAAGTATGTTTTTTAAGGGGGGGAGTGTGACAGTTCCGGCGAGATCCAAGAGAATGCGCTTGCGCATCCGTCGCTTTGGCGCCAGGCGTTTGTTCTCACGTTCTTGAATAGCTATGGCTGGGGGCTAGATGAGGATCCGGGAACTGGAAAATCATCCTCTCCAAATGTAGCATATACCTATGGCTTCATTTAAAATTTCACCAGCATAGCTAAATTGCGTGAGACCTCTCACGGCTGATGTAGTTAGTTTTAACCTTGTGATTAACTCCTACTCGACCAGAGAGGCATCATTTCCAATTTCACCAGCATAGGTAAATTGCCTCAGAGCTTTCTCAGCGGATTTGATCACTGTTAGCCTTGTAATAATATATTACATGACCCATAGAGGCTTAGTTCAAATTTCACCAGCATAGGTCAATTAAATCAGAGCTCTTTCAGCCGAACTGGTTGGTTTTAACTTTGTAATTAAATCCTACTCAATCCAGCGATGATTCCTTTCAAATTTCTTGTGCATAGGGCCATTGTCTCAGAGCTCTCAACTGATCTGGTTATTTTTAATAATATCCTACCCAAAGCAGGAAAACATCATTTCACCAGCGCAGGTCTACTACCACAGAGGTCTGATCTGGTGTTCTAACTTTGTAATAATATCCTACCCAAAGCAGGAAAACATCATTTCAACAGCGCAGGTCTATTACTTACCACAGAGGTCTGATCTGGTGTTCTAACTTTGAAATAATATCCTACTCCAGCAAGGCTTCATTTCAAATTTCACCAGCACCAGCCTCAGATTTCTCTCAGCTGATATGGTTAGTTTTAACTTTTTGATCAATTCCTACATGACCAGAGCTCTTCAAGTGCCATTTTGCCATGGCGCCATCCTTTAGTGCCATGTTTGGCCAATTTTTGGGTAAAAAGCCATTTTTTCCAATTTTTGGAAAAATGCCACGTTTGTGCCATTTGTCGCCTGATTTTCTTTGAAATTTGTGAAAAAAGACGCTGCTTACAACATCTGTGGAGAAAATGGAAAACATTTAGAAGATGGACTATCCAGGAGCTGTGGGGGAGAAGATTAAAGAAAAGGCGAAGGCCGTCCTCTCCAGAAATTGTGGATGGGAGGAGATGAAGAACGTATGCCAATCTGGCAGGGTAGGTAGCCACTCTGAAGTAACACTGGGAAGCTGCAGATTTTCTCTCAATGAAGTATGCCCCATCAATATCAGCTGACGTAAGTCAGGTCATTGAGAGGTCATTTTCAAAATTGAAATATATTTTAAGTGACCGACGCCTTGGTTTCTGCATGGATAGCATCTCGGCCCACCTGAAATTGTTCTACAACAATTTTAACCCAAAGGAAGGGATTCTTCATTCTCCTATATAGATTTAAATTCAATTTTTTTTTTTGGCAATTTGTAATTTGTAGCATGCTCTTTGTAAATAAAGTACATAATGTAATTAAGATGGCAAGTTTTAATTTTCCTATCAATGGGGGAAAAAAAAGAAGAAAAAAGTTTGGATTTTGAAGAATAAATGCCTTGTTTGGTCAAAATAAGTGCCATTTTACCATGTTTTTTAGAGCCACGTTTGGCAAAAACGGCTGAGCCAGCTGGCGCCAGCTATCTGCATGCTCATTCAGGTTCTCTGAGCTAAATACTTTTTTATGAGCAACATGCATTTTGGTCAATCTGGTTGATTGATCATTGATGTTGCCAGAACCTCACTTCTATTGTCCATGAAATCGTGAAAAACAATATTTGGTTCGGAATTATCCCATGTATAGTCCCTTACTTGTTCGGCTTTTGGTTCCTCTTCGTCATCAGAATCGCTGCTGGAATCATTGGGACGTCAGCAAACAGGTAACTCAACAGGGAACATCGAAGGGCCATAATTCATCTTCGTCATCACTATTTTCGAGAATGTTTATTAGTTCCTGTTCAGTGTAAACGCAGCGCAACATCGTGAGTTCACTTTTTTGTGAATGCTAGGGAAATCAAAATAAACCAAACTGTCATCAAGCAGATAAGATGGCAACAATCGTCCAAGTATTGGATCCAAGCAGGGCTGCTCCCTGTAGGGGTACTGGTGAAATAAAGACTTATAAACTCAACCGGTAGGTCGAGGGAGTGAGCAGGAAGATATTCGTGCATAGCACACCAAAGCAGTCACGAGTAGCCCGAGTATTGTTGGGAATACCATGGCATGTAAGGCACTTCCGCCCTGAGTATATTTGGGCGTAGCATCGAAAAGGTTAAGTCAATTGCCTCAGAGCTCTCTCAGATGATTTATTGGTTTTAAGTTTGCAATAATACCTTACTTGACCCAGTGAGGCTTCATTTTAAATTTCATCAGTATTAGGGATGAGTCGATTCCCGATACCACCGATTCTCAGGCATTGGTATCGGTATCGAGCATTGATCGCGTAAAGCCGATACCGCCCGGTGATGGGCGTTTTATTACACTACGGTACTATTGCAACCATCTAACAACGAAGATGGTTGTACCGTGCAACGGTTGTGTGAAGTTAGCAGTTGCGAAACATGAATTGTCCAAAACACAACTTACAATTATAACTTTGTTTACAAGTAGGCTTGTGTTATTTTGTTTGTGACAACAGAAGCATTAGACAAAGCTATGATTTCCAAGTATAAAAGCCTAGAGCCAGTCTTATTTGGAAATACCTTACAGTTACTGATGAAAAACTAAAAAACCAAGTCAGTCTGCTTAACTTGTTTTATTCAGAAAGAAATCAATCAGAATCAAATCAATCAAGAAATAAAAGTTGCCTATTAATTGATACTTGATAGATACCTAACAAAAAAATATCAAATTTTGTATTTGCACAAATCAAATTAAATAAAGCCTTGAATGACAATATTAATCTGAAATTTAGAATTTGTAATAAGAATTAATCTGAATTTGAGAGAATAAAAATTTGAATATATTACTAGCTCAAGAGGAATTTTTGTTTTTCACCTACAGGTAAGTTAGGTATTATGCGCCGATGGTATCGGTATCGAGAATCGATTTTTTAGGTATCGGTATCGGGAATCGATAAATTTTGGTATCGACTCATCTCTAATCAGTATTGGTCAATTGCCTGAGAGCTCTCTCAGATGACCTGGTTAGTTTTTACCTTAATTAATACCTACCTGGAGAGGATGCTGAAATTTCACTGGCATAGGTCGATTTCCTCAGAGCTCTCTCAGCTGATTTTGTTGATTTCAATTTTGTAATTAAATTTAACTCGATCCAGTGAGGCTTCTTTTCAAATTTCACCGGCAAAGGTCAGTTGACTCATAGCCAGAGCCCTTCACAACATGGCATTCATTTTTGCCAAACGTGGCTCTAAAAAGCATGGCAAAATGGCACTTATTTTGGTCAAACATGGCTTTTATTTTGGCCAAACATGGCATTTATTCTTCTTTCTTTTGACATTTTATGTCTTTACTTTGGCACATAAACGAAAAAAGCGTTAAAAAAGGCGTTAAGGTTGGTTTTCTAATGATTTCCGCTTACAACCGAGTCGTTGCTAGGGAAATGGTACTTCGTCGTTTTTCATCCCACAAAATTCGTTGACCATTCGTTCGAAAGCTCTCGATTTATCCAATCATATTATGTTAACTACTGCTAAGAGCTTGGCCAACAAGCTGAGTTATGAGCATGGTTATATAAATAATTGTTTACACACAGGTGATCATTCTCAATAATTTACATTGCGAACATGATTGCAACCGCTTGTTAATTTCTGATGATTTCATTGAGCTGGTGTTTCGATGATTTGATTCATGGCAGGTGATCCAAATATTGCGAGAACGGTTTGATCTGTTAAGGGGTGGTTAAATAATTTTAATAGGTAATTTTTATACTTTACACTCTAGGAAGCTGTAATTTCGTTTGGTAGCTCTTTGAGCTTGCATACGAGTCTGCAACCAAAGACATAAAATGTCCCAATGTGTTGCAGACTCGTATGCAAGCGTTTCTGATGATTATCGAATACAACCTTATCGTCTAATTGAAAAATGAATTCACCAAAGTCTTTAAACTTTGCATACAAATATATATCTATATCTATAAAAGAGGATGTATGTATGTATGTATGTATGTTGCCTATAGACTCCGAAACCGCTCGACAGATTGTAATGAAACTTTCAGGTATTATTAGGCATGATTCAAGGATTGTTCCTGTAAAGTTTGGTGCAAATCCGTTCAAAGGGCTCTGACCCAGAGGGCATAAAAGGGTGCAGTGTCAGGTTTTAGAAATTTATTTAACTACCCAAGCCAAGACCGAAGGCAGAGTGAGGCCGAGGGTGAGGCCAAAGGATGAGGAGGAGGATGAGGGAGGATGATGAGGAGGAGGAGGAGGGAGGAGGATGAGGGAGGAGGAGGAGGAGGAGGAGGAGGGAGGAGGAGGAGGGAGGAGGATGAGGGAGGAGGAGGGAGGAGGAGGAGGAGGAGGAGGAGAAGGGAGGAGGAGGATACTATTGAACGTCTGCATAAAATGACAACGAATCCAGGGTCATTGTAGACACCAAAGGCAGAAACCAAAGGCAGAAACCAAAGGCTAAGCTTCCTTCCATCAAATCACCTCTTAATAACAGTTTAAAATTACGATCAATAAACAAATTTAATTTGGGCGCAGCAACGCTCGCGGGGGGAACGCTAGTATATTAATAATAATAATCATCATAATAATTTGTTTCCCTTTTTTCGAGCGTGACCTTGCAATGACCCTTTACTTTTCAAGCACTAATGACTGTAATCCTCGGACATTGAAGACCTTAATCCTCGGAAGGGGATTCGAGGTCGTTGACTTGTGAGCTTGCCCACATAAAAAGGCCGTTGTTAGCTTGCCTTTTTTGAAAAATGTTTGAAAAAATACTTGAAACCTCAACATTTTGTGGATTTTCCCAGAATTTTTTTTTTTTTTTTAAATTTCCAAGGAAATCAGGCGAAAAATGGTAAAAACGTGGCATTTTTCCAGAAATTGGCAAAAAATGGCTTTTTACCCAAAAATTGGCTAAACATGGCACTTAAGGATGGCGCCATGGCACAATGGCACTTGAAGGGCTCTGCTCATAGCTCACTTATCTGATCTGGCTTGTTCAACCTTGTCATTACATTCCATTTGACCCGGAGTATGTTCAAATTTCACCAGCACAGATCACTTACAGAAGGAAGATGCCACATAATTCCCTTAGCTGGTGTGTATAGATTTACACTATGCCCCACTTAACCTATCGTGTTCCCACTTCAAATTTCAGCATTTTATTCGCAACTCCCAAAAACCCAGTTCATTAACATTGAGTAAAAAACGGGGATGCTTGGTTGACTAATTAATTAGGTGCAGGTTGAAATTTGATTGCTGATGTTTGAATTGGGCCTTTTTGGGAATGCTGGGTAAAAATGACAAGTACAAAGCCACCCTTATTCCTGTGGAGTTCTTGAATTCTCTCAACAACAATCACATATTTGTGAACAGTACATCCCACTTTTTAACGAATTCTTTATTTACTCAAGTTCCTATTCAACTCAAGATGCTGAATTTGAACTGGGGTTTCTGGGAGTGGTAGAGTATAATTACAACTTAAGGACCCATTCATTCTAGTCAGCAGAGTGAGCTCTGTACCTAATTTTACTCCAGTTCAACTTGAAATGGAACGTGGAACAGGGCTTCTTTGGGTCTGGTACGTATGGGTGATATTCTCGAGACATGGACACTAGCGCATCCTTACATCGAAGCAAGGCGAAATGGAATTATTTCACCTTGTTGTCATGGTGACGAGTAAACATATGCGAAAATGCGCCATTTGTAGGCACAGCTGGACAACAACATAACATAGTCTCACCTAGTTCCGAGTCAATATTTTCATTATTTGTAATATGCAAGATCTTTGAATCAATTGAAACTAAAAATCTTTAGAGTACTGTGAAAGTGGTCTTGTGAAAGGATGTGAGCTCTGTTATGCGGGAATAGTAAGTTGTATCACATGTGGAAAGGTAAGTACCTAGAGGTAAGGTATACCTACATACTTTCCGTATATTATTACTTGTTCATGTAGGTACTTTATTGATCAAAACGAAAGTAGGTACCTAATTACCGTTTTTGTCCATAAAATTTGCGTAACTGCAAAACTCGGGCAATAACTGCACTGCCAATGCCGTCTTTATGAAATCTTACCTTCAGAGGAATGCATTTCAAGGTTTTTTCCTTGCAGCTGGTTTTTAATTCATGTTGCATATACCCTGATTCGATATTTGACAAACTTGCTAATCGGCGGTTGTATTCGTCGGCAAAGCAACGACCCACCTACTTTGTTTAGGCACTTTAAACCAACAGCAAATCTGGTAGGGAGTAGGTATGTACCTATCTACCTAAGTAGTTTCGTTTCTTAGTGTAGCAACAACCTCCCTTGTATACTTCGACAATCTATCAAATATCTCCTTTTATTCATTCAATATAACAAGTAAAGCTTCCTCAGTTAAGCATAGTACTACGAACTTATAATAAAACGCTGATGAAGCTAAATGAGCAATGGCGAGGTATCTACACAGCAGTACAGACACCTGAGGTGTTCAAACATCTTTTCTTTACTATTTTTCAGGTTATTATTCTCAAAGCCTAAACGAATGAAGTTCTTTAGTTTTCTGACACTGATTAACTACTATAGTTAGTAGGCTCCTAGTCCAAAACTCGTTCACGTTAGATTGGTATTGTTGACAGCAATCTACAATCAATTATTGCGCTGGCAGGCATGATTATTATAACATTTAGTCGAATTGAAACTTTGTATTGCTACAATATTATACTTTTTCAAAACAAAACTGTTGAAAAATGGCCTTATAACCACGAATTATGTTGACGTGAAACTTCTTGTGAAAAATAGGTTGGTTGAGTAGCAATTCATTGACGTAGGTCAGTCTCATGGCCGACTTTGGCTAAAACGCGAACCTACTTCAGGCGTGACGTCACGAGAATATGGGCCATAATTGGAATTTGGGGAACCTCTCCAATTGGCTGAGAGAACTCTTTAGCAGCATCCAGTTGATAACACCATTTATACTTCGCATCACTTGACAACTGTTTCCGCCAAAGGTTTCCATCAACGAATTACTCACTTCCGCACACCTTTTATTAGTAAAAATCCTTCCCACTCATCTATATCCTTTTCCAAATATCTGAAATAATTTGATGTTATTGGTCGGACCACTCAACAAAACAGCTGTTTAATCAGACCTGATTTGCCTGCTATCACTCCAGTAGAGCCAACATAACCTCCCATTCCTGGTGGTCATTTAAGGAATTGGAATCGCTTGTTCCTTCTTTCAATATATCTTTTATGAGTTATTCATTTGTGTGTCATGATATTGCACTTGTTATCTCTCGTTTAAGAGGAGACTGAGTAGGAAGTGCCGGTTATGTGAAAATGCATGTTCAACCATCACATCTCTACCCCAAGACGTTCCCAGCTTAGCAGATCCACATTCGATATTCATCAAGTTCGATTCTTAGCAATAGCAGATCAGCATCATTCAAGACTATTCTTCTTCACCACCTGCTTATCTTCTATTTACGGGAAGTCATCCTAGTTTTTCTGTTAAAACTCGTTCTGTAGCGAGTTCAACAGCACAAGCTGCTTTGGATCCCAAAAGACGTTCGAGTACCGGATTTATTGAGATGAACATTTGGAGGCTTCCGAGTGGTTTGGATTGCATTCAGCTCCAGCACCCAACAAAGTCTTGGAAAATCTGCCAGAACAGGGCCCTGTAATCAAGTTACCTCCGCAGCTTTGGGTTGCAAGGTAAGGCTAAACAACTAAGCTTAACTACAATAATAACTTTACACTGACACAACAATTCGGACTTGGAGAATTTACGACTATAAATCTACCTGCCATTGCCACTTGTTTTTATAAGGATATTTAATCAGAAGTTAAACTTCATATTCGTTAAGGCAATTATTATGAGTCCTTATACCTCACACTGTGTACCACAATTTCCAAGTAGCCACTTTAGTTTGGTACACCGCACTGATTACACTTTAAAATAATAAAATTAATGCACTCGAATCTTAGATCTGATTTTCCACTTGATCATCTGGAAAATAGGGTTCTGAATCAGCAATTAAAAATACAGCCCACTTATAACGCAAATTAGTGCAGGAGCATAGCTGCAATCAACATAGTCTGCCCTGATCTCGCCAATGATACAAAGCCAAAATTTGGAACAGAGCCTCTCTGGGTGTAGACAGAACTGACACAATTGATTTAACAATTTATGTGATGGTGCACTGTGATCTAAATTTATGTCTCGGACAAGCGAGCGAGCACAGCCAGTAGTTCATATTTGAGGAAGTGAGTTGAGGAGGATTTATAATCAATCAAATCATTCAAGGGAAAAAAATTTATTAAATTATTTCAATATACCGGGATGAATCTTTGGATGAATACCTAAATATAAATGTAGATAAATTTGATACTGAAATCGAAAATTTGTACAAACCAAGTATATGTAACAGATACCGTGCTGATCTCCGAGAGAAACAGCTAATGGAATAACGATATCAAGCCAAAATAACATTGAGATCTATCAAACAATACAAGGATGAATCGTAAAAAAACATATAAAAAAGCCATTTACTCAAGTCTTTCTGCTCTTTAAAAGAAAAAAAAAAATGTTTAAAACAAATAAACTAATATCACTTCAATTCACTTATATTACCATTGTAACATTTACAATATTTACAGAACTCTCATTTTCAGTACATGAACATCACAAAAAAGCAGTTTGTTCAGTGATTTATATACATAATCACTCAACGAGCATCATTTGTTTGGCGCAGGTCCTTGTATGATTGCTCCAATCATTGAAGACGGAGAACTTCAAGTTACATGGGTAACAATATGAGTTCTCCCATTGCACCATTTTCAATTGGGAGCGATCAGTCCTAGAGTCCCTGGGTAGGATTTGTAGTCTCTGCAGGGTGGCTGAGGACACGTCCAGTTCAGAAGTCGCAATGCAGTCACTAGGGAATGCCGGTCGTTCAAATCCAACGCATTGAGAATCGTTATTGTTCTCAACAATTGTTGAAAGTAATCGCATACGCTTTGGATCAGTACTTGAATCGCACTCAACTTTCCTCTTCGTCAAGTATTTGAGAGAGTGTGGAGCTGAGTGTGGAGTCTTATCTTCTTTTGAGTGGCCTGCTTTAGAATTGTTGCCAGTTGTATTGGGCGTTTTTGAGGTAGAACATGTTTCGATATTAGGCTTTACAAGCTGGGGAGTCACAGACGTTTTATCTGTGCCCATTCTCAAAGCTGATTGTGGAAACTTATCTTCTGTTGAGTGGTCTGCTTTGGGATTGTTGCCGGTTGCATTGGGAGTTTTCGAGGTAGTACTTGTTTCGACAGTAGGCTCTCCAAGCTGGGGAGCGATGGGCGTTTTATCTATGCTCTTTCTCAAAGCTGATTGTGGAGACTTATCTTCTGTTAAGTGGTCTGCTTTAGAAGTGTTGCCAGCTGCATTGGGAGTTTTCGAGGCAGTGGTTGTAGCATTAGGCTTACCGAGCTGGGGGGCCACAGACGTTTTATCTGTGCCTATTCTCAAAGCTGATTGTGGAGGCGTATCTTCTGCTAAGTCGTCTGCTCCAAGATTGTTGCCAGTTGCATTGGGAATTTTTGAGGCAGTACTTGTGTCTAGATTAGGCTTGTTGAGCTGGGGAGCCACAGACGTTTTATCTGTGCCCAGTCTCACAGCTGATTGTGGAGACTTATCTTCTGTTGAGTGGTCTGGTTTAGGATCGTTGCCAGTTGCATTGAGAGTTTTCAAGGCAGTACTTGTTTCAAGAGTAGGCTTGTTGAGCTGGGGAGCAATAGGCGTTTTATTTGTGAACAGTCTCACAGCTGAGCGTGGAGGCTTATCTGCTTTAGGATTGCCATTTGCATTGAAAGTTGTCGAGGCAGTACTTGTTTTGAGATTAGGCTTGGGCTGGCAAACAGCAGACGTTTTATCTGAACCAAGTTTCACAGCTAATTGTGGAGACTTCTTTTCTATTGATTGCACAGCTTTGGTATTGTTGCCAGTCGCTTTGGGAGTTTTCGAGACAATTAGTGTTTCTGTTTCGCCTTCAGATGAAGTACTTTCTGAATCTGTCGAGGAATGACCATTGACGTTAGATTCAGTCGAGGAGAAGCTTCCACTGGCACTATCCTGGTCAGACTTGTGACCAGAGTTCCTACGAGCATGGTATGCCTCCAAACTAATTGTTGGTTTTTCCTTCACCTGAAACATAAATACAAATTGGCATTAGCAATTCGTCCAAGAAATATTAAAGAAGTACAAGAACAAAATTATGCTACAGAAGACTTTCAAACCCAATGGTCAGAAATGAAGATAGGTACTGTAAAAAGTTGAACAACAAAAACTACTGAAATAGCATAATACATCAATATGTTCACATAACATTTTTGCGTGCAATGCCCCTTAATGCCAGTTCTTGTTATTGTCATACTAAGGGCCGGTTGTGGCAACCTCGGTTAACGCTAAATAACGAGGGTCAGAGAAAATCTTCGATTACTGGCGTTGTGGAAGCCTCGGTTATCGGTCAGTAACTCGAGAATCTGACTTAACGCTAACCCTAGATTTTGGGTCCATTGAGCATCTGCTGCGCAGCCTTGAGGCTTGACGGGGGATTTGATTGGTTATTCAATGTTATCAATCCCATCTGGTGGATGACGCATTACGAACAGCTGATTTCTCACATCTCTTGTATCTTCCGACAATGGCGGATTACGAACAGCTGATTTCTCACATCTCTTGTATCTTCGGACAATACCAAAAAGTTCGATACAATCGATCACACAAAGTAAAATAATAGTGAAGAATATTGAGTAAAATGATAATGAAACAGTCAAATAATGATGAACATGCAACAATGATTTGAAAACGAATGCCAGTGATAAAGTGTGATAGCGTTTCCAAGACAACCAACAGCTGGCAATCGCTAACCGCAGCTGCCACAACGACCTTTCCTGCTTCGGCTAACGAGCATTAACCCGACTTTAATCACTAAGGGCCGGTTGAGGCAGGTCCCCGTTAACGCAGCGTATGGGAACGCGAGATTAAAATCGGTTTAATGCTCGTTAGCCATAGCGGGAAAGGTCATTGTGGCAGCTCCTGTTAGCAATTGCTACGTAACACCAGGTTAACAGCTGTTGGTTGTCTTGGAAACGCTATCAAACCTTATCACTGGCATTCGTTTTCAAACCATCGTTAAGTGTTCATCATTATTTGACTGTTTCATTATCATTTTACTCACCATTCTTCCTTCGTGTGTTTTAATTCACTATTATTTTACTTTTTGTGTTCGATTGTAACGAACTTTTTGGTATTGTCCGAAGATACAAGAGATGTGAGAATTAGCTGTTTGTAATTCGCCATTGTCCGAAGATATGAGATGTGAGAAATCAGCTGTTTGTAATCCCCATCCGCCAGATGGGATTGATAACATTGAATAACCAATCAAATCCCCCGTCAAGCCTCAAGGCTGTGCAGCAGATGCGCATTGGACCGAAAATCTAGGGTTAGCGTTAAGTCAGATTCTCAGGTTACCAACCGATAACCGAGGCTTCCACAACGCCAATAATCGAAGATTTTCTCTGAACCACGTTAACTATCGTTAACTGAGGTTGCCACAACCTGCCCTAAGTGATCTGTTGAATTTTCAATAACAAAAGTAATAATTTCGGAATGGAAGTTTAAGGAAAGTTGAATCATATTTTTTTTATATTAAAACACGTACATGAGGAAATGAAATCATCAAGGAAAGAAATAATGTCCTAAAATCTTCTTGTTTAGTCTGGCTAGTCAGGGATACGTGGTACCTAGGGTACGGATAGTGATACAGCCTAAGTCGCCACCTAAGAATTTTTATCAACTGTACAAGCTGAGACAAATTTTTGGATTTGATGACATGGTTGAATTTTAGGACGGAGAGGGAAAGGTTCAAAGTAACTGCATGTTAACACCTGCTGGGCTATAACATCTGCTGGAGTTCTTAGCCAGCGGGCCAAAATACAGAGAAGGTAACTTTTATCTGTTTTGTAGGGATTGTCATTTGAAGAACTGAAATTATAATATTATATGATGTTCCTTTACGCGCCAGAGGTGAGTATATTTGGTGCAATTGAACCCAGAGAATTACATGCAGTAGGGCGATATGACCCGAACCTTCTCTCCTAGGAAAAGGCAGTCTAATGTTCACAAATTTCAATACCCAATCCCTCTCAAAAACATCACAATCCCTGATGTTATTTGGGAGGCTTGCAAGACTCGTGCCCCAGTAGAAGTCTAAATAGGTTTTTACCTTCTATGTAGGTAACCACAAAAGTGCTATGCCTTTTGTAATAAGATTTGTTAATGTTATAGATTAAAATGTAAACATTGAAGTTGATTAAGAGAAAACGCTGCAAATATTACGCAGCTGAATGTATCAAGTTACAATTATCAAACCTACTTTTTACCTAAATCCCGTTATAACTATTGTAATGTGATAATGACTCGGAAACTTTTGGTTTTGTTATTTTATAATAATATTTATTTCGTACCTATTCGGTAAACATTCAACTTGATAATGCAATCATAATATTTTGGTTCATGCATGTGATTAATATCAATATGATAAATCACATGTTGATCCAACTAAATAATAAATAAACTTGAGTGAGTGCATTTCTTCACTCCCCCTCACGAACGATATTCCTCTAGTCCGAGTTGCTGTCTGAATTCTTCCAGTTTGGATGCGACGACGGCTTTGGTGAGGATGTCGGCTGGCATTTCTTCAGTTCGGCAATAGGTTATTTTCACATCGCCTTTTGCAAGTGCTTCTCGAATAAAGTGCTCCTTTATAGCGATGTGCTTCGACTTTGAATTCACTATTGGATTCATTGACCAGCTCTGGGCTGCTTGATTGTCATTTTTGAGTTCAATGATGCTGTGATGAACTCCAATGTCGTTGGCCAAGATTTGTAGGTGTATGGCTTCTTTTGCAGCTTCTGTGAGCGCCATATACTCACTCTCTGCTGTAGATTGGGCCACGGTTCGCTGTTTCCGAGATTCCCAGCTTATCACTGATCCGGCGAATGTGAAACAATATCCTGTATAGGATCGGCCATCTACACAGTTTCCCCAATTTGCATCTGTGTAACCTATGATGGGCTGATTGGTTTTCTTGAATTCTAAACTTATGCTTTTCGTGCCCTGGAGGTACCTCAATACATGCTTCGCAGCCTGCCAGTGCTGTTTTCCACAACATGCATTGAATTGTGATAAGTAGCTGATGGCGAATGATATGTCCGGTCGTGTTGCCGTTGCAAGATACATCAATGATCCCATTAATGCTTGATATGGAACATCAGTCAACTCTTCTGATGTTGCCTTTCCTAATTTGAGTCCTGGTTCCAAGGGTGTTCGAGCTGGTTTACATTGTTCCATGTTAAATTTTTTCAATATTTTCTCTACGTATTTTTGTTGAGTCATTTTTACTGAATTTTTGGTTTTAGAGAATTCTATTCCTAGACAGTAATTTAATTGTCCTAAATCTCAAATAGCAAAACATTTCATTAATTCTTGTTTGATTTTTTTTAGTTGACCTTTACTTGATGAAGCTAGGATCAGATCGTCAACATACACAGCGAGGTCAACTTACAAATTGAAGAAATGCACTCACTCAAGTTTATTTATTATTTAGTTGGATCAACATGTGATTTATCATATTGATATTAATCACATGCATGAACCAAAATATTATGATTGCATTATCAAGTTGAATGTTTACCGAATAGGTACGAAATAAATATTATTATAAAATAACAAAACCAAAAAGTTCCGAGTCTTTATCACATTACAATAATAACCATTAAGTAGCTATGTTAGGAACTAAGTACTAACAGTAGGAATGAACTAACAGCTAGGATGAAAAGTTTCAAAATCTTTAGGTCAATCAAGTCATTTTTGTTCAAATTTTATGTGATGTTTTAAATACATTTATATGTACCGATAATTTCAACCGGCAGGTACCCCATTACTCATCCTTATTATGGTAATAGCAGTACAAGTATCATATACCCATATATTGAAGAATCATAATTTAGAAGGCTCAAAAATTTAACGATTTCAATCTTACAGCCAAATTGAGGTAGATGAACATACATAGGTTGACATTTATGTTTATTTCTGAGTGTGTATACCTAATTAAACGATAAACGGCTGCAAATAATTACTTTTTGGTTCAATCGGTACATTAAGACTCACAGTCAAGAATGGAGTGGGAGTAGATAATTCGATAAATGAAGTAAAACAAACAATACTAATTAGTGCAGGTATCTCAAGAACTTCTATAAAATACTATCTATGTAGGTTACGTACTAGATATGCTGAAAACATACGACTCAATAAATAGCCAATAACTAGGAATTTTTGCAACGAAAATCACGATATTCAAGTCAAGTACTAACTTAACTGTAATTTCAAGATTATTCACATCCATCTAAAACTCTGTTTCTGAGTGTAAGTAGTACAAGTAATTGCTAATGGAAGAGATTGAGAGTTCCTTCAAGTGAAATAATTTGACAAGAGTACAAATGTTTATGATTTTGGAAGTTAAGATAGATTTCTAGCATTAACTTCCAAAAGATAACTCAGCCTTGATGCAGGTAAGTCCTCTAGAAGTCACGGCTGAGTTCGTAGGACAGCAGCTTTTGATAGTACCCACAAAAACAGGAAATGTGCAGCACTTCCTGTGAAAACCAGACATTTGTAGCTCGGAGTGACTTTCACCCAGACAGCTTGTTAAAGTACCGGACTGTCTGGGCCAAAACCGGACACCTGGCAACCCTGGTTACACTCCATCACTGCCTGACTCCCAAAGCAGCTGATATTTGACTCCAGGGAGATGTTACTTGCAGGAACATCAATATCAGAGAGGCCAGTGGCTCCGGTAACCACTTGGATTTTCGATGGCTACCTTCCGTCAGAGTTTCTCAGGGAAAAGGTACAAGTTCAAATTCTGCCAAGATCTCTACAGACATTTGTAAATGATTAGGCAAGGGTATCTAGAACAGAGCTAATACTAACGGCAGTAAACACGCAAGATATACTAGAGCCAAGGGTTATCTACGAAGCGTAACTGAATCACGAGTCAGGAGTAGGACAGCCACGTAAGCCAACTAGCAAACGTAAGTTATCTTTTGACTTGCATTTGACCTGATTTTATATTAAACTGTAGCCACTATTTTGCTGTGCTTCACTGCATTGCCTATGCTTCACAAGTCCATCTTTAGGTGTCAGAAGTTATAAGCTTCGTTCTCAGTGTGTGTTCTGCCAGTTCCGAAAGGTTCTGGGCAAGCGCAGTCGCGTTTTGCCATTTGCAGTACCAGAACGCCCAGTTCCGAAACACCGAGTTCAGTGTTCATAGAGTTTTGCGAACCCAGTTCCGAACGGTTCTAACAGTCCCCACATTTTTGTCGGAACAGTCAGAACTCGAACCTAAGGACGTAGTTAACGCATGCACATTTCACAATTTTTAGGAGCTCGTGGAGAAAACAATACGCTCTCTTTGACTTTGGTTGCCGCGTGTTACCTGTAATTTTCTGAGTAAAATTTTGCTTTGTTCTGTTGTTTGCTGTTCTTCATTGGAATTTCTTCATCGAAATGTCACTAGAAGCTCATCAAGTTCGGAAAGCGATAATTTTGACAATGGTGGTGAAGTTTCATGGTTTGTAGAAGATGAGGACGTGATTGAAGTTGTAGTTGGATCTCGTCAACAGCCATGAAACTCGAATTTTTTTTGACGAAATTGTACCAAGGTTCGACGACGAAAAGTTTGTTACAAACAACAACACAGGTTATTCCACTTCCAAGTTCTGAAATCTTTCCCAGTGCAGAACGCGGTTCCACAAGTTCCGGAACGCCCTGGGATTTTCCGTCCCAGTTCTGATGAGTTTTAGAACTGTCAGAACGCGCACTGAGAACAAAGCCATAATGTACCAACTCGGTTTTGTGAGAATTCCATTGCGATTACATTGCTAATTGAAGAAGCGAGCAGAGTTCGCATACATCTTCCTTTCGTCCAACAGCTCTAGCAAATCACAGAGCTTACCCGAGCAATGAGCGGGCTAACCCCTCCATTCACAGCTGGATCTGGGGTACCCCCCCATTTGGGGACTAACCACTGCTTCATTTAAGCCTTATTCTCAGCAACACAGGGGTAATCCCTGACTCTCGTTTAGATACCCACTCAAGCTATTTTTTTTTTCATTTTCCTGGGGTCAGTTGGTTTCCAGTCTGTATTGGTGTTTTACGAAGTGGATGTTTGGGGAAGATAGATCAGCTGTTTCTTTGTGTACCCCTCCTCCCACCCTTGTGTGAAACCTCACATAGCTATCACAGGTCAGATTTCTGGCACGGGAACGAGTGATGAAACAACGCCAACTCACTCTAGCGGTTGTTTGGCTAAGATTGATCACCTGTTTCTGTGTCTACATGGTACATGTCAAAACGGAAGTTAGGGGAAAAAAATTGTATACTTCCACGAAAAATAAAGAGTTACAATGTTAAATCGATTTTGACAGTTAGGCTATCATCAGTAACAAACAATAAGTTATTGTTTAGCCTAACCGGCCTAACAATTAGCCGATGTTCTAACTGTTGAAATCAAGTGAACATTGCAACTCTTTATTTTTCGTGGAAGTAGACTTTTTTTCAATAACCTCCGTTTTGGAATGGGTTTCCACAATTTTGTCGCGAGTGATTTAGTTCGCATGGTAGGTACATGTGTAAATGGAGTTTTCCAGTGGAGTGAGTCTAATAACGCAACCGTCTGTATATAATTGCTGTACTGTACAGCTGACTACAGACTGATGATTGAAGTGACATCATTGCATTTCAATGACAGACGATTGGGGATCACAAGCACACATCATACGGATTGTGTTTAGGTAAATTAATTTCCAATGACGAATGCGTTATCTATGTGTCTACATAAGTTAATTACCCAACAAAAAATATAAAAACACGAACAAAAAATTAATTACCCAACAAAAATATAAAACATGAACCCTAAGATAACCTACCAACAATTACAGGTATGAAGGTACTACTGAAAAACTGACCTCTTTTTTAACTTAGCAATCTTTGTATATATTTTATACCATAAGGAATGAAAATCAATCAATCGTTTTTCATTTGTACTGGAAATGTGAAATTCGATCTTTATTGAAGTGAGGGAGTTGATCAAGTAGACAGCATACGGGTAGACGAATATCGCATAATACAACCTCATTAATGACATAGAACTACAACCCCTAAACCCCTACTAGCCCAATGAGGATACGCTAGGGTTCTGTTTATTCAAATGCTAGTTGCAGAAACTCGATAATATTCGAAATTGCACTTCTATTGCAATTGCAATTCTACGAGGCACAACCAGAAAGTAAGAGTACTGAGGCCTGTACGTGCGGGGGAAATTTTTGTTTTCAATGTCGGTCACACTGCGTGATATAGGGGGTCCTCCTGAACACAACGAGCACTGAATGACCTCGGTAGTATCAAAACTCCCTTCGTGGTGACCGTTTGCGTGAACCATGTCGATAAAAAATCCCGCCAAGTGTGAGCTGCGCTCCGTCATCCGGTTCCATATCACAGAGAGTAAAACGCTGACGGAAATTTTTTCACAGATCAAAGGGGTTTATGGCGAAGGAGTCATGAACAGAACGAACGTTTTCAAGTGGTGTCGTGAGTTCAGCGAAGGAAGAACGAATGTTCACGACGATCAGAGGAGTGGGAGGCCTTCCATGTTGACTGATGAGTTGGTGAAACAAATCGAGGACGCTGTTCGTGAAGACCGCCGACTAATAGTGGACGAACTTGCTGCAATGTTTCCACAACTCTCAAGATCTCTCGCACACGAAACAATCACTGAAACTCTCGGGTTCGGAAAATTGTGTGCAAGATGGGTGCCAAACCAATTGATACAACAGCACAAAGTGAATCGGGTCGCCTGCACTCGCAGGTTCCTTGAGCGATTTGAATTGGAAGGTGAGGATTTCCTGAGCTCCATTGTGACTGGAGATGAGACGTGGGTGGCTCATTACACTCCAGAGTCGAAAAGACAATCATCTCAGTGGCGACACTCGTCTTCTCCCTCTGCCAAAAAAATCAAGACCTCCATTTCGTGCAAAAAAATCAAGGCCACCATGTTTTGCGACCAAAAAGATTCTGGTCGATTTTCTGCCCCAGGGGAAGACGATTAATGCAGTTCGATACTGCGAAACCTTTAAAAAGCTCAAGAGAGCAATCCAAAACAAGCGGAGGGGAATGTTGACAAAGGGAGGGTGCTTGTTGCACGACAACACCCGCCCTCACGCAGCCAAAATCACCAAAGAGCTGTTGGATTCATTCGGTTGGGACATTGTGAACCACCCTCCGTATTCCCCTGACTTGGCTTCTTCCGATTTTCATCTTTTCACCTCCCTGAAGACTCACATGGGTGGAAAACGCTTTTCAACCGACGAGGAAGTGATCGCTGTGATCCAAGGAAGAGGTCCTGAACTGGCAGAAAGAGTTGGCGAGAGAACTCTTCGAAGAGGGTATCAAAAAGCTTGTGCCGAGGCTCAAAACTTGCATCAAACGGGAAGGCGATTATGTAGAAAAATAAGTGAGATGTTAACCTGCAAAACCCGGTAATTTTTTTTAAATACAATTTTTTTTTTTAAATAGAAAAATATAGTACTCTTACTTTCTGGACGTGCCTCGTATTGGTTAATAATTTAACAAATTTCGTAATATATAGTGACAATTTAAATTTAACAAGACAAGTATGATGAAATTCAGGATTATGAAGTTTATTTACAAAGAACGAGTAAAACAAAAGTTAGTAACTAGAGGTTAATAAAACATGGAATATCTTGCACATGGCGGAGTAGCAACGGATCTCCAACTTCTACTTCATCTAACCTACAAATCCGATGGAAATTGGTTTTGCAACACTGCCAACAAGCAGTGCTATTTGTTTTTTGCTCAAAATGTTATTACGTCATCAAAAATGGATAGGTAACTATGAATAACTGCATTCCTTAGTTATTTAGAAGAACGCTCTTGTCATCAGATTTTGCATCCTTAAGAGGATATAGATATTGTCTTCACTTATGTATTGTCATCACATTATAGAATGGTGGGGATCGCTGGACGGATTCTGAGTAGAGTTGATAAGAGAATAAGTGTGACGAGAATCACTAAGCTAAGCCCAACTACGTGGCTATCTAGGAAACATCTAACCAAGTACAAAGCAGGTATGGTAAAATTATGGAAATCCATCCAGTTAACCTAGTTAAGCCACGACAACCTTTTTCAAAAAAGCAATGAAGAGTTTTGGCAAACTATGACGTCACACTAGGCAGGGGGGGTCCCGTTTATGCGGGAGTGGTGCGATGATATAGGTTTTTGCCAAGACGTTGAAAAATCATAGAGTGAAACCTACTTATCGTAGAGGAGTGAAATTAGTCTGTATTCTTATAATTTCGCCTGCATTCATTAAAAAAAGGAAAAAAACATGTGGGTTTTCCTATGGTTGTCATTTCTAATACAATTTCCTAGGTGGGAGAATAATTCTGAAATAGTTGTCCACTCATGTTATGATTAGATAAATATGTACATATACGTGGGAACCTACCTACTACGAGAGGTAGGTAGCTCAAGTACAGGTAGGTCAGTAGGTCAAGTTGCATCGTATCAAGTTTACTCATGACAGTAGGTCTCACAACTCCCACAATATATGTATTATTTATAGATGCAAGAGAATATGCAGAGGTCTGGAGTGAGCCCCAATATGACTATAAGAGTTGAAGTCTGCGTAGATATTTCGATAAGCTCAGAACAACTTCCCTCCAAATGTATCTTCTTTTTGATATGCAATTTTCGCAAGAATGGGACACTAAAAAATCCAAAACAAACAGTGCTTTGATAATGACTAAAGGAAGCCCACCAATAAAGCATTTACACGTCCAAAAATATAACCCTTACACAAAACTTGAGACCAACAAGCAAACCAAAGCAGACACATTAATATTGCAGTAGCGTGCTCCCATGTATGTAAGTAGGCACAGTAAAATGACCAGTCATACCCACTTTGAGCGTGAAGGCGTTTTTCCGAGCCAAGATGTTGAAAGAAGTGTCTCGAGCAACGCCTAGAAGAAAACTAAGGGTAACTGGGGTAAAGTAACTAAGTGTAAAACTAAGGGTAACTGGGGTAAAGTAACTAAGGGTAACTGGGGTAAAGTAACTAAGGGTAACTGGGGTAAAGTAACTAAAGGTAACTGGGGTAAAGTAACTAAGGGTAACTGGGGTAAAGTAACTAAGGGTAACTGGGGTAAAGTAACTAAGGGTAACTGGGGTAAAGTAACTAAGGGTAACTGGGGTAAAGTAACTAAGGGTAACTGCACCAATGAATCAGGCGCAATCAGTATAATCCAGCAACCGGTAACTTTATGAACCAGTACTATATACCAAGCGCATATACCAAAATGGCACCCTAATCTACACAATATAATTCACATAAAGGCCATACCTACATCTAGTACTATTTATAAGAATGAAACTCCGTCTGTTTGTTTGTCTGTTTGTCGTGTCTATGCACGGCCAAACGGCTGAATGGGGGGAGTCTACCAGTGGTGGGGATCTTCTTGGGATTTTCCGAAAGGGTGAATAAGCGAATTTAAAATTGTCTAATCCCAGCCGAACCATGGGCCGTAGGGCGGGAGGGGGGTCGAAGTAAGAATTAATGTGTTATTAAGTGTATTAATGTGCTTTTTGGACTTCCCCGCTTCCCCTACCCCTCTAAACGGTCGTAGAAAATTCCGGAAAAATACCGGTTTCGTAGGTTTTTCTACGAGGAAGACGACGGCGCGATCGGATCGCAAAAAAAGTATCGGGAAATGCGTCAAAAAAATTAAAGAGTACGGACCCGTTTTCTCGAAAAGTCCGACGAAAAACTACGTTTTTTCCCATTAAAATATACGCCGTAAAGGTACGTTTTTCGGAACGGTTTTCGCGGGCGAAATACAGCTTTGATCCCGCCGAATCTGAATCCGAAATCGAATATTGAAAAAAGTGACGGGAAGTAGGTCAAATTGCGAGCGGAAGCGAGGGAAGCGTTTAATGTGAGAAATTAATTGTGCCCCGGACGCGAGAAGGCTCTACGAAGACGTCAAGGGGTTCGATGTCACAATGTTGCGAGGCGAGCAGGTATACATAGGTACCTACCTTGCGAGCGAAGCGAGAGCCATTTCAACAGAATAAATACGGACATTGTCCTACACATATACAGGTATACCTTGCGAGCGAAGCGAGCAATTTAATGGGGGGACCGGGGGCAGTATAACTTCCTCAAGTGAGCGAAGCAAGCAGCATCCCCATACAGAAGTTAAACCTACCCTTAGAGATCTACCGTTTGCGAGCAGCATCCCCTACAGAAGTTAAACCTACCCTTAGAGATCTACCGTTTGCGAGCGAACCGAGCAACATCCCCTAAATGCCATACTTTGCGAGCGAAGCGAGCAACTTAATGGGGGGTCCCGGGGGGCTTGCCCCCGGCTGGACGTGGAGGCGAGCGTAGCGAGCCGGAGCGGCTAGTACAAATTAAATTCTGTCTCATTGTATTCATGCTATATATATATACTAGCCGCTCTAGCTCGCTACGCTCGCCTCCACGTCCAGCCGGGGGGCAAGCCCCCCGGACCCTATTTAAATTGCTCGCTTCGCTCGCAAAGTGTGGAATGTAGGGAATGTTGCTCGCTCACAAAGTGTGGCTGTATACATGCAATGCATTACAATTGAAACATGTAGGGGATCTCTAATGGTAGGTTTAACTTCTGTAGGGGATGCTGCTCACTTCGCTCACTTGAGGAAGTTATACTGCCCACCCAACTTGGCAGACGTTTTTTTCTCTTGGAAATCGTCTTCATCACCTCAGATCAGACAAAAGAACGGTTCGGAAAAAGGTGGGGGGCTCCGTTTGAGGTCGGTACTGGAATACGGGGATTTACCACGTAGGGTAAATGCCCTACCCATCATTAGCGACCGTTATGTGAATAGCTGACCACTTATACGGATTCGTATAAGTCGGATTTTCTGTTGGATGTGACTTTCTCACGGTAATTAGGGACGCATGTGAATAGCTAAAACTACCTACGAATTTGCACCGCTTCGTTTTCCCCATCTATTTTTCTCAAGGATTTGGAACCCCAAAGGGTGTTAGGGCATCATTAGCGACCGTTATGTGAATAGCTGAGCACTTATGAATAGCTCGCAATGTATTGCTGTATATGTGTAGGATAAAACCCGTCAGATGTTGAATGTTGTAAGTTTTCTAAATGGGGAAAACCCACCTGAGTAATCGAACCGTTTCACGTCTTCGTAGAGCCTTCTCGCGTCCACGGCACAATTAACTTTTGCTTTTAATCGCTTCGCCTCGCTTCCCCCACGCATTTTGACTGACTTCCCGTCACTTTTTTCAATATCAGATTTCGGATTCAGATTCGGTGGGATCAAACCTTTATTTCGCCCGCGAAAACCGTTCCGAAAAACGTACCTTTATGGGGTATATTTTAATCGGAAAAAACCAAGTTTTTTGTCGGACTTTTTGAGAAAACGGGTCCGTACTCTTCAATTTTTTTTTACGCATTTCCCGATACTTTTTTTCGCGTCTTCCTCGTAGAAAAACCCACAAAAGCGGTATTTTTCCGGAATTTTCGACGGCCGTTTAGAGGGGTAGGGGAAGCGGGGAAGTGGAAAAAGCGCGCATTAAAACTTGCTTCGACCCCCCTCCCGCCCTACAGCCCATGGTTCGGGTGGGATTAGAAAACTTTAAATTCGCTTATACACCCTATCGGAAAATCCCAAGAAGATCCCCCCACTCGTAGACTCCCCCCACTCAGCCGTTTGGCCGTGCATAGACACAACAAACAGACAAACAGACGGAGTTTCATTCTTGTAAATAATAGAGATTGATGTTATGTTATGATTCCTTCCAGAAATGAAACAGAAGTGGCACTAAACAAGAAATATATATCTAAACAAGACGCCAAAATTTGAGCACTGTCTGTTGCATTCGACCTTGCTTAATTTTTTCTCAAAAATTCGCTTAAATCAATTTAAAAAAAATAAAATGAAATAAAATAAACATCAAAATATTGTAATAAAACCTGAAGTTGGTTTATACTACTGCAAAATATCAGGAATAGGGTTATAGTTAACAATTTTTGTGCTCCGAAACTGCTCAAGTTTAAAAAAAAAAATATATATATATATATATATATATATATATATATATATATATATATATATATACAAACTTGAGAGTTTTCGGAGCACAAAAATTGTTAACTATAACCCTATTCCTGATATTTTGCAGTATAAACCAACTTCAGGATTTATTACAATATATATATATAAATATATATATATATATATATATTTTTAAATTAATTTAGCGAATTTTCGAGAAAAAAATCAAGCAAGGTCGAATGCAACAGACAGTGCTCAAATTTTGGCGTCTTTGTTAGATATATATTTCTTGTTTAGTGCCACTTCTGTTTTATTTCTTGAAGGAATCATAACATAAAATCAAAACATAGCCGGGCAGTATTTACTATGTCAGTTTGGGGTTTCGAGTATAAATAGTAGGAATGGAAGTCTATTGCTTTGATTTCAAGGCTGTTCGCATATCACAAGCATACGTGACTGGTCAGAGATAACTCCTTATACTTTACCGTATCACTTTTTACTTTTACTTCCTTTCAAAACAATGGCAACTACTTACTGTAATCTGTAAAATATCTTAGTGTACCTCCCAATGAGGTAGGGAGTGCATTGACATGGTGTGGACATTTCTAGGTTTTACTTTTCAAGTTAGGTACCTATGGCTGAAAATTAAAAGAGCAGTGTTAAGAAGTGAACGAACAGTGAAAGGAATGAAGAAAGCTTCTTGCACCCCAAACTGCATAATACGCGTATAAATAAATGGTAGCAATGTAACTCAAAATCACAATTGCCTTCAATCTAAAAGCGCAATTTTATACTTGACTGTCAAGGGGCTGAGTAGTTTCAAAACTGGCCTCTCGCTAGACTATTGTACCTGTTGCAGCTGCATTAGCTGCATCCGAATTCCCAGATGGATATGTCCTCAACTAAGATGGGTCAAAAACCGAGAACAGTTGCGGTTGTGCTTTTTTCGATCCCCAATTCGGTAAAAGTGAATACTTCAAACTACCAGAAGCAGCATCGGTTTTTACGTGCAAGGCAGTGGCTATAAGAGAAGCTCTCAGATACACTAGACTCAGAACGGAACGGTCTATTGTGACACTGCCTCAGCGTTTTGATGAAGCTTTCCAACTTTAAATTGGACTCCAGTTTTAACCATATTCTGATGGAAATCGTGGAACTTGTCAACATAATAGAGTCGTCCGACCGCCACGTTCAGTTTGCATGGACGTGGGAGTAAGAGGTAACGAAGTTGCAGACACCCTCTCAAACCTGGGACGTCATCATGGTACACCTTTAAATTTAAAGGTATACATATGTATATAGGTATACATATATATGTATGTACATCTATATCAACAACTGAAAAATGAGTGGCAAATGCTGTACGACAACGCTGAAGAAGGAATAACCCTCAGATTTCTATAAAACCATGGTTCCATCAAATGGAAATGGATAGAACATCGATCCGGTTGATGGCCCGTCTCCGTTCGAATCATGGATTGTGTTCATCATATTTGAATCGAATCGGATAGCGAGAATCACCAATATGCAAAAAAAGTGGCTAACAGGATGAAACGTTGGAACACATACTTATGATATGCCCAACCTCCACCGCAGCTAATCAATCTACAGAACTGTGTGCACTTATGTTAATGACATTAAACTGAAAATTTAATTCTGCTTAATTGAATTAATTCGTGTCGTGACCACGTAATGTTTATGAAATAAAGGTCTTCGTGGCTGTTATCTCTGACTAATGTCAACTGAAAAAAAGACTGCTAGAAAAATAAGTGGACATATTCAAACGAAATGTAAAAATTCTATTTGCTAGGATTTAGTTCAAATAAGAAAGACTTAGTGCCAATAGACCCCAAGCTGATTCTTGCGTGTTTTTGTTCAGAATTTGGTGTAGTATTTTAAAATAAAAAGCATTGTTAATAATTTTAAGTTATTTTGATGATTTTTTTTGGAGTGATTCTAAAATTTTCCAAAAATGGGATTTCCTCAAAAATTGGCGGAAATGGAGCAGGGCTTACATGAATGCGCGTCTCTTGGATCACTTAGGCCAAGTCGGGAGATAATTCAGTGCCTTTTGGATCAGAATTCATGATATTTTGCGTAAACTATCTGAAAAATTATAAAATAGCTACAGCAAAGAAGAGGCATTAATGAAAAATCATTCCTTTATAGCAAGCGAGTGATGACTTTACATTTCCATTCACAGAAGAACTAGACATTGAGACTAAATCTGTCAGCATGACCACATGTGCGAAATTTCGTAATTTAAGGCATCATATTCAAGCGCCAAAAAAAAATTGTTTAAATTACAATTTAAAAAACTGGATACACCACTGGAAAGAGCAGGATTTTTGACGAGACCTTCTCGAACGATCAAGTTTGTCCCCCACCCCGACAACTACTTGGAACCGTTCCCTACAAGAACGGTGAGTTCTTCAATTCCGTTCAACCTGTTTCATTGAGAGAAGTAGTCAATCCCTTAGTAAAAATGCAGATTAGTGGACATGTAGGTCAGAATGAAGTGTATAGTTTGATGGTCTGGATGCTCGTAAGCTCGCATCTCATAACACGATCACATAACAGTTCAGAAACGTAAATGTGGCTTTTCATTTGTGACTCATGAGCTGCTCCGTGTTGAACGGAATTGAAGAACTCAATGTTCTTCTTGTAGGGAACGGTTCCAAGTAGCTGCCGGGGTGGGGGACAAACTTGATCGTTCGAGAGGGTCTCGTGGATTTTTGCTGTTAAGAACAATAGCAACAAGATGTTTTTGGTTGCAAGGTAAGGGCATAACAATCATTGGAGTAGACTTACTGTCAGCTTTTGTGAACTTCCGCTTTAAAGACCTGAAATCCGGAGGGGGGTTATTTTATTTTCTTTATCAAAGGTACAAAATCTGAGAAAAGGGTCAATTTCGGATAGAATTTATTTTTGGAGCTTCCCGTTTGACGTGGAATGCCTCCTTTTAGCGAATTTTTGAAGAAAATTATTAGCGAATTTTTGAAGAAAATTAAGCTATTGCTCTCGCCTCAAAATTTGTAGAATGTGAATTTTTGAAAACATTTTATGCAGAAATCCGTTTCAGGCTATTCTGAATCATATTCTGAAGTTTAACGAATTTTTTATGTATGTATGTATGTATGTAAGTACGAGTATACATGTATGTATATATGTATGTATATATATATGTGTCATTCTAGACGATAACTGTCCGTAGAATTGTGCTAGAAACTTCAAACAAATTTTAAAATGTTAAGGACATAAAACGAAAGTTCAAGATCGTTGGCCAGCATGATCGGATTACATCTTCGGGTTGAAATTTTCAAAAATGTAGTCAAAAATTTCAAAATGGCCTGTTTTTTGCGATTTGTTGTGCGAAATAATTTTTTCAGCATACTAACATGTGGTATATTCGGAATCAGAGTAAAATTTCCTATAAGAATATGTATCAAGTTTTCAAAAATTTCAAAGTTGAAAAATCAGTCAAAAATCGCAATAATGCCGTTCGCTAGTTGTAAAAATCGGTAATATTTGCATGAAACATTGTCCAAATTCAGATTGAACTACTCTTATGGAAGTATCCCTTTATAACCAATCCTAGAACCATGCTGTTTAAAACGAAGGTAGTAGGTGTTTGTTAAAAAAAAAAAAAAAAAAAAAAAAAAAAAAAAAAAAAAAAAAAAAAAAAAAAAAGTTATCACAACTGATGAGTTTACTCTGTGAAATATTCCGTCCTCCGATTCTCTCGGTCGCTCTCTTTAATGTTTTACGCTCAACTGTTTTAGGACTTGATGTAGCTTTAATACTGACTGTGGCTTAGAAAATATCAGCCATGAAATTATGAAGAAGTTCTATTTATGTACGTACTAGCACGCAGACCCAAGGCCTCGCTCCGCTCGGCCGTCAGTAACGCTAATCTCAAAGCCTCCCTCCATCGAAATCTATGAATATTTACCTACATTTGTCTTTAAATCTACAAGATTAGTTTAATAATAATAAAGTATGAGTACCACCCAATTATTTTTAATAATTTGATCCCATGTTTGTCTATCAAAATCATAAACTAAAATTTCTCTACACGATCAATAGCGACTGAAATGTCGAAGATTTCTTCAAAAATTCGCTCATGGGGTCGTGCTGCATGACTGGACTTTTTCTATTATATTAATTCACCAAAATCGTATACAATCCATTAATAGGGACGTCTCTGTAATGCATGTAGGTATTACTTACCAATATGTTTCTGTTTTGAAGAAGTGGTAAAGTTTCAAAGGTTTTAGGAAATTTTCAATATCGTTTATCTTTAGGCTGGTGGTATGGTCTTTAGAAGCTACCTTTCATAAGGAAATTCAATGCAATTTATTTCGAAAATACGGTAATCCTTTAAAAGTTGTCGAGTTGAAGTAGAGATGCATATGCGTTTTTAAGAATCAAAACCTGGCTTTTTTTTTTAAAGAAAAAATACAACATTGTATATTAAAGACGGATTGAGATAAAAAAATGTGCTTGATAATGCGGACATTATTTATTGGTGAATAAATTTCTATATTTACCTGACATACTGTGGCGGCAGTGGAGACTTTTGATGCGTCAGTTGATGCGTCCATTTTCTTCTTGGAACTATTGACCACGGACGGATGAGCCCCATTGCGTTTGAAAATCGGTTGTTTAGAATTTATGTCAGTCTTATCGCAGCTTCCAAGTTCAGCTGGTATGCTGATGTGCTGCTGTGCTAAGATGTTCTCTTTGTTCGAAGAACCGTTAATGATGTCCCTTGAACATTCTTCCGCTGAAGAAATCCCATCAGAATTACTTGGGCCATTTTTTAATGAATTCCGAATCGTCGGGGCAGGCCCAGTTAGGGAAGTGTCCAAATTGTCTAATTTCTTAGCCTTCTTTGCAGGTCGTTGATCATTCAGGTGACTGGAGACGCTGCGTTTCTTTTGTACCTGCGAAAACTGTTTTGGCTTAGTAGTTTTACTTTTTTTGGCTTTGAAATCATCTTTCTTATTTTTTGATTTCTTTTGCCACTCTCCAAATCGGTTTGTTTTACCGAAATGCTTAAGGCAATCGATAAGGACCACGCTACAGTCTTTCATTTCGAATTCTTCGGGAATTTCACTTTTCATTTGTTTAGTGTTTTTGTGAGGCCATTTCGGTGTGGTAGACTTCTTAGCGATTGAGCTGATTTTGAGTTTTGCTGTGCTTGTTGGTATGCTGATAACAGGATCAAAGATGCTTGGTTGTGGGGCAGTTATTTTCGGTATAATTGTAGGTTGTTCAGGTTTTGAAAGAACTGCAGTGGGACTTTGTAGTGGTGGGTGTCTTTTCGTCATGGCATGGCGCGGGGAGCACTGCTGGTCTTTCCAAACAATTTTGTCCAATTTCTGGGGTTTCTGAAGGCTTAAACAATACCCTTCGTCGTTTAATTAAAGGCTTGACGGTCGGGCGAGACTCCAATATTTTATCCACTTGCTCTTGGGCTCTTCTGACAACGGCGGTTGTAAGCCCTTGGGCAAGGTAAACTTCCTCGATAAATTGTGGCCCCTCTGGCAACATTTGCATCTCGTGCCATTGCTTGTGGAATAAAAGATGTGCCCAATTATTGGAGGCGGCTGCAGCAGGGTTTTGCACAGGGGTCCTCTGTTGATTCTCCATCTGAGACAACCTGAAACACGAATAAAAAGAGTTGGAAAACTGCTTCGACATTATTCAACAGCTGAATATGTAGCAATAACTAATGGATTCATCAGCAAAAGGGCTGCTGTTCACCCTTAGGGCCATTCATGAGGGAAAGGGGTCCAGCTAAGCACTAAGTGATCATTGGGTAATTATTATGATTTTTTGTCAGCTATTCAGTGAGAATATTTGCTCACAATTAAGTGAAACATAAATAATATAATATTTGTTACATATTGGCAAGTAATGTATGCATTGCCGGGACGTCCCAATGGATGGATTGTACATAAATTAGGTGAGTGGTAAAATAAAAGAAAAAACATAAATATCACGACTTCTCGAAATTACTCTTCCCCTCCATTATCCCCTCCACCGACTGTAAATTTCCATCGTAATACTTCCAGCAAGAAATTTGATACTACCGACATGTTTTCCGAAACTAGACCGAATTCATAATTGAACAGAAAGTGATCATGAAAATACGACGAGAATATTTAAAACATATGATTTATTACTATTACCCCCTCCATTCACCCCCTTCCATAATGAAATTTGAAAATCCTGATATACCTTCCGAAGCTAGACTGATTTCATAGTTGAACAAAAGTTCCAGTCATGCAGCATGACCATATGAGCGAACTTTCCTAAATCCGATTCCAGAACCTTCACCTACTCGATTCCACAGGGAACTGTGCTCGCACCACAGTACTTCATAACCTTCAGTATTGGGATTTTTCATGGACAAATACAAGGAGACATAATCTGTTTTGCTGACGATTCAGCGATGATTGTGACAGTCACTTCATGGGAGCAAGTTGTCGAAACAGCATCCGAAAATCTCTTTGTGATAGATGAGTGGTTAACCCACAAAAGTCTGAAATTGAATTATAATAAAACTAATTTTATGGCGTTCTCTCGGACGACCGCAACTATCCCCAAGCTGCAAAAAATCATTATACATAATAAACTTTGCCAAAGTATGAATAAACCACAACGTAACTGCCCTTTTATAACACAAGTGAACGAAACTAAATATCTAGGAATATTTATCGATTCGTGTTTAAATTTTGACTACCACATCAACTATCTTAATAACTAGCCCCCCCGGACCCCCCATTAAATTGCTCGCTTCGCTCGCAAAGTGTGGCATATAGGAAATGTTGCTCGCTTCGCTCGCAAAGTGTGGCATGTAGGGAATGTTGCTCGCTTCGCTCGCAAACGGTGGATCTCTAAGGATAGGTTTAACTTCTGTAGGGGATGATGCTCGCTTCGCTCGCTTGAGGAAGTTATACTGCCCACCCAACTTGGCAGACGTTTTTTTCTGTTGGAAATGACTATCAAACGCGGCACATTATGTGGAACCACGAAAAGTATAGTTATAAGAACACTTCAGTACAGTCAGATGTTGAATGTAAGTATTTATTTTCCAGTTCTATTTTTCTAAAGGTAGGCCATTATTTTATGAGGTACCTATGTGTACCTGCTCGCAACCTGACGTCTTCCTAGAGCCTTCTCGCGTCCGGGGCACAAATAATTTCGCATATTAAACGCTTCCCTCGCTTCCGCTCGCAATTTGACCTACTTCCCGTCACTTTTTTCGATATCCGATTTCGGATTCAGATTTGGCGGGATCAAAGCTGTATTTCGCCCGCGAAAACCGTTCCGAAAAACGTACCTTTATGGGGTATATTTTAATTGGAAAAAACGTAGTTTTTCGTCGGACTTTTCGAGAAAACGGGTCCGTACTCTCGCATTTTTTTGACGCATTTCCCGATACTTTTTTCGCGATCCGATCGCGCCGTCGTCTTCCTCGTAGGAAAACCTACGAAACCGGTATTTTTCCGGAATTTTCAACGGCCGTTTAGAGGGGTAGGGGAAGCGGGGAAGTCCAAAAAGCGCACATTAATTCTTACTTCGACCCCCCTCCCGCCCTACGGCCCATGGTTCGGGTGGGATTAGAAAATGTGAAATTCGCTCGCTCCCCCTATCGGAAAATCTCAAGAAGATCCCCCCACTCGTACACTCCCCCCACTCAGCCGTTTGGCTGTGCATAGACACGACAAACAAACAGACAAACAAACGGAGTTTCATTCTTATAAATAGTATAGATATAGATAAACTTCGGAAATTCTTTCCAGTATTTCGGGAGATTCGTAACTTTATGTCTCTTGGCCTAAAGAAGCAAATCTACATCGCACTTATACAATGCCTACTCATATATGGAATAGTTGCTTGGGGATCAACATATAAAACGCAATTACAACCGCTTATAATCAGCCAAAAGGCCCTCATCAAAACCCTTCTCAAAACAACCCAGACTTTTTGCAACAGCTTCACCTTTCAACTTATTTAAAGTCCTTGATTTTCACAGATTGTACAAACAAACCACAACGATATATACATACAAAATGTTCTTAGCAAATAAAATTGTCAGATTACATACAGCTAACAGGAGTGGCGACAAAATTACCTTGCTCACACCGCGCTGTAAAACGGCATCGGCTCAAAGATTTTACCTCTTTGAAGGGGCTACTTTCTTTAATAGCCTACCAACAAAATTGAGAAGCTCCTCGGTCAATTTAAATGTTTTTAAGAAAAATATTATGCACTTCAGTAATGTTGTACTTATTCTAAGTTCTTGTAAATATGTACAAGATTTGAATAATTTTCTCATGTAGATATTAGGTATACATACTATATGGCTCTTTAGAAGAGAATTATATTATTTCGTTTTGACGCTCCCTCTTCCAGCACGAGTTTGACTCAAAGGAAGAGTGTAGCATTACATATATGTTCTTTTTCTAATTATGTAATTTTTTTATATTATTATTTAATAAATGCGATATTAAAAAAAAAAAAAAAACGCGGCTGCTGGACTCAGCACCGCCAGAGGCCATCAGGGGATCCGGTGATCATCGTTGAGCTAGCTGCTGACCGTCCGAGAATGAAATCTCCAGACACCTAGGAGCCCAAACATCAGTTCACAGCACCCCACTCCGGTCGATCAGGGCAACTGACGTAGTAATCACGCCCAAAAGAGAAGTGAGACTCCCCTTCTCACAAGAGTTCCAGCGAAAAACCTAGTTACCTTGAAAAAGGTAATAATTTAAAAGCGGATGACCCACTGGTGCTCGTTCTACTTAAATATGTCATAGGGCCTAGCCTCTTCCCCCATAAACTAACTTAACAAATGTTTTACAGAAGGTTTCCCACAGAACCCCAAAACTGACCTATCCGACAGGCTAAATTAATAGTTACCAGATCCTCACGGATCCCACGCCTAGTCGTTGTCCCCAGATGTCTTTCGGTATCCGGTCCAGCGACTCGACGTGGTGGATGGGGGGTCGGAGGGTCGAAGTGGACAGGACTATATGATAATCCCAGTCCTCACAATATATATATATATATATATATATATATATATATATATATATATATATATATATATATATATATATATATATATAGGTAGGTTGTTTTCGACTGTATTCTATAAAATAGTTTGAAGTTGGGGGATCTTGGGGTCTTGACTTCGAACTATTATATACTAGCCGCTCCGGCTCGCTACGCTCGCCTCCACGTCCAGCCGGGGGGCAAGCCCCCCGGACCCCCCATTCAATTGCTCGCTTCGCTCGCAAAGTGTGACGTGTAGGGAATATTGCTCGCTTCGCTCGCAAAGTGTGGCATGTAGGAAATGTTGCTCGCTTCGCTCGCAAGGTGTGGCTGTGCAGATGCGATGTATTACAATTGAAACATGTAGGGGATGTTGCTCGCTTCGCTCGCAAACGATAGATCCCTAAGGGTAGGTTTAACTTCTGTAAGGGATGCTGCTCACTTCGCTCGCTTGAGGAAGTTATACTGCCCACCCAACTTGGCAGACGTTTTTTTCTGTTGTAAATTCTTAAATCTTATAAAACTACGTGGAACCACGAAAAGTTTATTAGGGAATGTTGCTCGCTTCGCTCGCAAGGTATTTATTCCGTTGAAATGAGTCATCGAGTCCCTTCAAGACTTAAGTGCGTAGGTAGGCCTCTCGCAACATTGTGAACCGGCGGCCCGGCTGGATTAAAAATGTCATATTAAACGCTTCCCTCGCTTCCCGTCACTTTTTTCGATATCCGATTTCGGATTCAGATTCGGCGGGATCAAAGCTGTATTTCGCCCGCGAAAACCGTTCCGAAAAACGTACCTTTACGGGGTATATTTTAATGGGAAAAAACGTAGTTTTTCGTCGGACTTTTCGAGAAAACACGGTCCGTACTCTCGCATTTTTTTGACGCATTTCCCGATACTTTTTTCGCGATCCGATCGCGCCGTCGTCTTCCTCGTTCAAAAACCTACGAAACCGATATTTTTCCGGAATTTTCGACGGCCGTTTAGAGGGGTAGGGGAAGCGGGGAAATCCAAAAAGCGCACATTAATTCTTACTTCGACCCCCCTCCCGCCCTACGGCCCATGGTTCGGCTGGGATTAGAAAATGTGAAATTCGCTCGTTCCACCTTTCGGAAAATCCCAAGAAGATCCCCCCACTCGTAGACTCCCCCCACTCAGCCGTTTGGCCGTCCATAGACACGACAGACAAACGAACAAACAGACAAACAGACGGAGTTTCATTCTTATAAATAATAGATATATATATATATATATATATATATATATATATATATATATATAATATATAAACCCCACAGCCCATCTGCGCGTCGGTACACCCCTGATTCTTCCCACCACTATCTTACTAAGGAACCTGTAAGATCTGTGAAACGGTACCTGTGAACGTGTTCTGAATTCTTTATGCTTAGCTGCTAATTTTCCACCAGAGTTTCAAATGCTTCAATAGTACAATTTACGAGTTTAAAAATAATCGAATATCACCACTGTCATTAGAGGTTACTTAGCACCACAGATGCAAATGAGTTTGAGCATGATCAACATTGCCATTGAGTTACTGCCATTTTGATTTTGAAAGTGTGCGGGTCGCGATATGTCCAACTCGTTGTTGGATTTACTTCTGTTTTTGTTGGCTACGGTCTCCTCCTTCGTTCTCGCGTCCGATAACGCTTCGACGGCGTGCAAAATCATTGATACAGCCAAGGTCTTCCCTCTCCTCGATTTTTCGGTAAGTTAGAGAAGTGGGCAATGAATGAACGAATGTTACTACGAAATCTTTCGGTTGTGTTCAGAAAACCGAATTTTGAAAGGATTACCCATTAAATTTTACGATTTTCAAATATAAAGTAGATAGAGGACATCCTGATGCAGCAGATAACCCTAAAAATCAGCGTGGCTGAAGTACACAACTTCGCATCGACCTCGACAAATTAAAATATTTCCTTAGGGCTCGTTCCACCATGGAGGATCACGAACTAATTTAGAGTTTATCATAGAATTGCTTAAAAGCTGGTTGGGATTTGCTACTTGTTATACATATAGGTAGTTAACAGCTAAGTACTTTGGTCCCTAAGCCAGGATGGTCTTGAGGGTTATAAGATGTGGAGTCATTAGATTTTCATCCTCCTTTATTTGTAAGGCTATGCATTTCGAGTGGAAAAAGGAAACTCCGCTCTTCATCAGGCCACAAATAAATGATGGGGTCAGTATAAAGTACATTGATGCAATCCAGAGGTCTGGAATGGAAAAATAGGGATCTTCTTGGGATTTTCCGAAAGGTGGAACAAGCGAATTTAAAATTTTCTAATCCCACCCAAACCATGGGCCGTAGGGCGGGAGGGGGGTCGAAGTAAGAATTAATGTGCGCTTTTTCGATTTCCCCGCTCCTCTACCCCTCTAAACGGCCGTCGAAAATTCCGGAAAAATACCGGTTTCGTAGGTTTTCCTACGAGGAAGACGACGGCGTGATCGGATCGCGAAAAAAGTATTGGGAAATGCGTCAAAAAAATACGAGGGTACGGACCGTGTTTTCTCGAAAAGTCCGACGAAAAACTACGTTTTTCCCCATTAAAATATACCCCGTAAAGGTACGTTTTTTGGAACGGTTTTCGCGGGCGAAATACAGCTTTGGGTCCGCCGAATCTGAATCCGAAATCGGATATCGAAAAAAGTAACGTGAAGTCGGTCGAAATGCGAGCGGAAGCGAGGGAAGCGTTTAATAGCAGAACTTAATTGTGCCCCGGACGCGAGAAGGCTCTACGAAGACGTCAAGGGGTTCGATGAGGCGGGGCTTGCACCTGACGGGAACGGGTTGCGAGCAGGTACACATAGGTTGCGAGCCAGGCCTACGCACTTACGTCTTGAAGGGTATACAGGTATACCTTGCGAGCGAAGCGAGAGCCATGTCAACAGAATAAATTCGGATTTTTTCCTACAAATATACAGCAATACCTTGCGAGCGAAGCGAGCAACATCCCCGAATAAACTTTTTGTGGTTCCACGTAGTTTTATAAGATTTAATTTTTTTGTAAGAATTTCCAACAGAAAAAAACGTCTGCCAAGTTGGGTGGGCAGTATAACTTCCTCAAGCGAGCGAAGCGAGCAGCATCCCTTACAGAAGTTAAACCTACCCTTAGGGATCTATCGTTTGCGAGCGAAGCGAGCAACATCCTTTACAAGTTTCAATTGTAATACATCGCATCTGCACAGCCACACCTTGCGAGCGAAGCGAGCAACATTTCCTACATGCCAGACTTTGCGAGCGAAGCGAGCAATATTCCCTACATGCCACACTTTGCGAGCGAAGCGAGCAATTGAATGGGGGGTCCGGGGGGCTTGCCCCCCGGCTGGACGTGGAGGCGAGCATAGCGAGCCGGAGCGGCTAGTAAATAATAATAATAATAACAGGGTGGTTTCATACAAAAAATTAGTAGGGTAACGTTAGCCCCCGTGCTTCCTCCGGCGACCCCTTTTGCTAAGGGTTCCGAGTGGGACTGGCTGCTCTTGCTCCCTGGTTATCTCGAGCACGCTGCTCAACTTCGATATTTTTAACGAAGTAATTCTAATTATGCCAAATATGAAATATAAATTAAAACGGTACTAAATTTTATTTCAGCTCCCGAACAACAGCACTTACTGGATATGGGACGACATCATGGAGGAGCAATATTGGAGGAGGATTAAGAAATGGAAAGAGATGCCGCTGAGCGTAAGTACCTACCTAGTATGGTTTTCAAGCTGATAAAATTCATCGAAACTGTTTGATAAAATTCATTGAACTTTTCCCGTCATCTTAACCGAATGGTAACGGTCTTCAGTGTTGCCAGATGCCTTACTAGGAAATTCCCACCATACCCCTCGAAATATCCCTACGTTTCCATCTGGTTTCCCCCGCAGCACCAGAATACGGGAAGCCATGTTGCCATCCTTGACTAAATAGGTGCGCCATCATGGACTCCACTGGCAAATCGGAGGGTGGAAAAATGAAGGGTACAGTTACGACCACTGTTTAGCCCCTCAAGTGGATAAAAAAAAAAAAAAGTCCAGTCATGCAGCATGACCCCATGAGCGAATTTTTGAAGAAATCTTCGACATTTCAGTCGCTATTGACGGCAGAGCGGAAAGAGGCCTTGGGTCTGCGTGCTAGTACGTACATAAATAGAACTTCTTTATAATTTCATGGCTGATATTCTCTAAGCCACAGTCAGTATTAAAGCTACATCAAGTCCTAAAACAGTTGAGCGTAAAACATTAAAGAGAGCGACCGAGAGAATCGGAGGACGGAATATTTCACAGAGTAAACTCATCAGTTGTGATTACTTTTTTTTCTTTTTTTTACAAGCACCTATTACCTACGTTTTAAACAGCATGGTTCTAGGATTGGTTATACAGGGATACTTCCATAAGAGTAGTTCAATCTGAATTTGGACAATGTTTCATGCAAATATTACCGATTTTTACAACTAGCGAACGGCATTATTGCGATTTTTGACTGATTTTTCAACTTTGAAATTTTTGAAAACTTGATACATATTCTTATAGGAAATGTTACGCTGATTCCGAATATACCACATGTTAGTATGCTGAAAAAATTATTTCGCACAACAAATCGCAAAAAACAGGCTATTTTGAAAATTTTGACTACATTTTTGAAAATTTCAACCCGAAGATGTAATCCGATCATGCTGGCCAACGAACTTGAACTTTCGTTTTGTATCCTTAACATTTTAAAATTTGTTTGAAGTTTCTAGCACAATTCTACGGACAGTTATCGTCTGGAATGACACATACATACATATATACATACATACATTAAAAAAAAAGTTCCATTCATGTAGCATGATCGTATGAGCGAATTTTCGTAAATTATCGTATTGTATAATGTTGAATTGTTTTGAAATTTGAGCTTTTTGAGTGCATGGAAATCGTTAACCATTAATTTCATGGCAAAAAACGTATTCTAAATAATAACCGGCTATTCAAATAGAGGTTCTGAATTTTTAGCTTTTTTAGCAGGTTTTATCGATTTTTTAGCAAATTTTGATGAATTTTAAGTACATTTTTCAGCATAATTGTGTACATACATTTTTGGATGTTCTATTTTATAGTTAATAAACTTTATTTGAGCAATATTCTACCAAAAAATATAAATTGAACGATTTTTAGCCGTTTTTAGCCATTTTTAGAGATTTTTTTTAGTACATTTTTTGAAATTTGACCAATTTAATGTGCTCAAAAAGTTTTGTCCAACGAACTCATCCTTTCTTTTGAAATGCTTGATTTTTTGGCGAAAGAACGAAGTTTTTATCTCAATTCTATCGAGAGTTATCGTCTGGAATGACACATACATATATATATATATATATATATATATATATATATAATAAGCGTTAAAGTCCAGGAATCATTTCAGAATGCCTCAAAACAGATTTCGATGAAGAAAATTTTTGAAAATTTTTATTTTAAAATTTTTGGAGCCATTGCAATAGCTTTATTTTCTAAGAAAATTCGCTAAAAAATGCGTTAAACTTCAGAATATAATTCAGCCTGAAACGGATTTCTGCATAAAATTGTTTCAAAAATTCACATTCTACAAATTTTGAGGCGAGAGCAATAGCTTAATTTTCTTCAAAAATTCGCTAACAGAGCGGAGCTTGGTCGCTAAGGGTTGATGACAGTTTACAGTTAACATTTACAGTTTCAAATGTTTCGTAGCAACGATTTAATCAACAATGTGTGACTGACGTACGGTTTTGTTTAAAAAGCTTGAGAGGTTTGTTTTTTTTTTTTTTTTTTTTTTTGTTTTTTTTTGTTCGCTGCTATCGAGCTATCTGCAGAGGCGGAGATTGGCCGTAAGGTTGCGGGGAACACTCACAGTTTTTTGAATGTTTTAGTTTAATTTAGAAATAGCTTTTCAGACTAATGGATAACCATTATATTCGTTATTCTCTGTCTAGCAAATGATTAACTCTTGATAGGAAGATCTTAAGTGATTTCAAAATTTCATAAATGTTACGATCACATGAAGGTGTTTATTTGCCCTTGGTGATTATTTACAGCATTTCAATCCAAATGGTCAGGTTATTGTAACGAACAGTGGACAAAATTGTTTTCCCACAACTAAATAAAATCCAAGGAAGGGAAAAAAGTTTACCTCGTTCTGGACAGCCTGATAATCACTGATAATTCGTATAGTTTCCATTACGAAAATGTCTAATGCATTCAAAGCCTATTTGATTAGCACGAGCAGTTTAACGACGCGACGGGAGCGCAACACAACACCAGCTGATCAAGATAACTACGTAGTTTTAGGACGTCCCTCTGAAGCTAGGCTTTGTCAATACAGGGACGACCTATTGGAATTGATCCAGCGGTGTGGGATTAACAAGCATGAGAAAAAATAACCGCATGCAAATCCGTTTCAGACCATTCTGAGACCGAACTCGTGAAAAAAGGTGTGTGTATGTGTGTGTGTGTGTGTGCGCGCGCGCACGCGTGCGAGTGTGACAAATTTTGTCGACGACGCCAGGGCCACAATCCTCAACCGATTTTTGAGATTCATTCTTCGTTTTATCCTAATTTTAGTCTAGTTGTGCAACAACCCCCGGAAATTTTGAATTCATATTGGAAAAGGAAAAATGGAGGGAGTGACGCCGAAAAAGTCCAGTCATGCAGCATGACCCCATGAGCGAATTTTTGAAGAAATCTTCGACATTTTAGTCGCTATTGATCGTGTAGAGAAATTTTAGTTTATGATTTTGATAGACAAACATGGAATCAAATTATTAAAAATACTAGCATGAGGTCTGCGTGCTAGTACGTACATAAATAGAACTTCTTCATAGTCAGTTCTAAGCGACAGTCACTATTAAAGCTACATCAAGTCCTAAAACAGTTGAGCGTAAAACATTAAAGAGAGCGACCGAGAGTATCGGAGGACGGAATATTTCACAGAGTCAACTCATCAGTTGTGATTACATTTTTTTTTTTTTTTTTTTTTTAACAAGCACCTACTCTACTACCTACGTTTTAAACAGCATGGTTCTAGGATTGTTTGTACAGGGATACTTCCATAAGAGTAGTTCAATTTGAATTTGGACAATGTTTCATGCAAATATTACCGATTTTTACCACTAGCGAACGGCATTATTCCGATTTTTGACTGATTTTTCAACTTTGAAAATTTTGAAAACTTGATACATATAAAATTATTTCGCACAACAAATAAAGCAAAGCGACATTTCAGTCGCTATTGATCGTGCAGAGAAATTTTAGTTTATGATTTTGATAGACAAACATGGAATCAAATTATTAAAAATAATTAGGAGGTACTCATACTTTTTTCTAAGCCACAGTCAGTATTAAAGCTACATCAAGTCCTAAAACTGTAGAGCGTAAAACATTAAAGAGAGCGACCGAGAGAATCGGGGGACGGAATATTTCACAGAGTAAACTCATCAGTTGTAATTACATTTTTTTTTTAACACCTACTACCTACGTTTTAAACAGCATGGTTCTAGGATTGGTTATGCAGGGATACTTCCATAAGAGTAGTTCAATCTGAATTTGGACAATGTTTCATGCAAATATTACCGATTTTTACAACTAGCGAACGGCATTATTTCGATTTTTGACTGATTTTTCAACTTTGAAATTTTTAAAAACTTGATACATATTCTTATAGGAAATTTTACGCTGATTCCGAATATACCACATGTTAACATGCTGAAAAAATTATTTCGCACAACAAATCGCAAAAAACAGGCTATTTTGAAATTTTTGACTACATTTTTGAAAATTTCAACCCGAAGATGTAATCCGATCATGCTGGCCAACGAACTTGAACTTTCGTTTTGTGTCCTTAGCACTTTAAAATTTGTTTGAAGTTTCTAGCACAATTCTACGGACAGTTATCGTCTGGAATGACACATACATATGTACATATATACATACATACATACATAAAAAAGTTCCAGTCATGCAGCATGATCGTATGAGCGAATTTTCATAAATGGTCGTATTACATTATTTTAAATTCTGTTGAAGTTTGAGCACATTGGGGACAAATAAAAATGTTATTATACATTTTATAGCAAACTAACTTTTTGTCAGTAATATTTCAATGAAAAAACGATTTTGTGGATTTTTACAATTTTTTCAAGTGTTCCTATTGATTTTTAGCTTATTTTAATGAAATTTAAGTACATTTTTCAGTACAATTTTGTGCTTAAAATTTTAAATGTCCTAAATGACACATACATACATATATACATATATATATATATATATATATATATATATATATATATATATATATATATATTTATATATATATATATATATATATATATATATATATATACATACATATAAAAAAGCGTTAAAATCCAGGAATCATTTCAGAATGCCTCAAAACAGATTTCGATGAAGAAAATTTTTATTTTAAAATTTTTGGAGCCATTGCAATAGCTTTATTTTCTAAGAAAATTCGCTAAAATGGGTAAAACTTCAGAATATGATTCAGGATAGCCTGAAACGGATTTCTGCATAAATTTTTTTCAAAAATTTACATTCTACAAATTTTGAGGCGAGAGCAATAGCTTAATTTTCTTCAAAAATTCGCTTTAAAAAAAAAAAAAAAAAAAAAAAAAAAAAAACAGAAATAAAGTAATACAACTAAGACTAGATGTAAAATAGGCTAATAATAATTATATACATGGTACTATATAGAATCAGAAAAGTGAAATGAAACTCTGACTAGATGTATATAAATTTATGACCGATCAGATATCACAGTTCGAGGTAGAGCTCAGCAGCTCTCAGGTACAATAGGGATCGGACCTTGTCTGGTCCGGATAAAATGTCAACCCACTGAGGGGGCTGATGCTGGACTCTGAGGTCCACAAGGGCTGGGCAGTCCTCCAGAAAGTGGCGGATGGACAGATCACCCCCACAACTCGCACACACAACATCTCGATCTTCTGCACTAAGCAAGTGTCTGTGAGTAAGACGGGTATGGCCAGTGGCAACCCGGTCGGGCTCAAGTCCTGAAGGACACCACGCATACCAGATGGAATTGGGTTTACGTTGCGTGTAGGAGATTTTATCCTCCATGCAATCTTGTTCCCAATTCCCAATCCTCAATGCAATCTTAATAATCCCAATGATCCTTAATCTTATTCTTATTGGGATTACATTATTTCTTCCGTTCGAATTCAAATTACTGTCAGTATATAGGACCTTTAAATGAGGTATTTAGTATAAGCCTCTACGTTTGAAAATCTTTTCCAAAGGAAGCCGGAGTTAAGATAATTGTTAAGATAAGGGAAATGGAACAGAAGTATTTTTCCATTCCTGGCGGTCTGAACTGTAGATTTCCCGAGTACTACAATCCCATGCTAAGAAATTCGTATGTAGTAGGACACTACTTAGTAGATGGAAGGGTTGCGGGTGCTGGTCAACTGAGACGGGTAGAAAAGATTAACCTCTAAGCCGATAGAAAACCATGGAAATATCTTCCGATAATTTACATACATAGGTTCAAATATTTTATGTCTCAATAGGAAACTCATAAAGCAGATGATCAAACTTGCATTGGCACCGCCAAGGTAGAAATGACCTATGCTTTGGCAACGCCGGTTTTCATGTAGGTGTCATGGATAATTTATTCTCTTCTTTGAGTATGACTCGTGGTCGCCATTTTTATCACTTGAATTACATAAAAAAAAAAAAAATAAATAAATAAATAAATAAATAAAAATCAAACGAATCAAGTTGCTCATGTTTGTGATCTCTGATGTGAACTAAATCACTCGCGACGAAGTTGTGGAAACCCATTTCAAAACGGAAGAAAGTGAAAAACGTTGTCTATTTCCACGAAAAATAAAGAGTTACAATGTTGAATCGATTTTCGACGGTTAGGCCATCATCAGTAACAAACAATAACAATAAGTTACAAAAACAATAAGTCATTTTTTGTTACTGATGATGGACTAACCGTCGAAATCGATTTAACATTGTAACTCTTTATTTTTCGTGGAACTAACTTCCGTTTTTATCTCTGATGTCTTGGCTACATTTCCAACTAAGGTAGACGGTACTGCTGGCTAGCATTCGAAATGACGTTTCAAACTTCTTTGATATTAATGCGAAACGATCTTTTATCCGGGAAACTGGTAATGTTGTGTCTTGCTGAAAACAATACCGTCACCTACAAGCTCGTCATATTATTTTATTTATTGAGAGGAGGTTACGTCTCTATGAATATTATTTCGTGGCCGTTTTTGAAACAATGTTGAACTTGAATGTTTCAAATCATTAAATAGAATTATATTTTTTGGTAATTAAAGTGTGGAAATTGAAGGTTCCGTACACTGGCAACATAATGATAATCAGCCATTAAAATCTTAATTTTTCGAGGGTCGGATAATTAGCTAATCAGCATTGGTAATCATATGGTATTTTCGACGAGTTAACAACGGCGGGTGTTGGTGAAACAAAAACAGCTTAATTCCTGATTAACCTCAATTATAATGCCACGTTAACGCTAATTCTTGATTAAATCAAAAGGTCATCTGATTCATTAGTAACTCTCTATTGTCCCGTCAACTTAACCAAACGGTAACGGAAGGCCGGCGATTAAGAGCGGCGATAAGGGATTATCTTTAACCACAGCTAAGGTTTTGTCAAGTTAACGCCGAAACGTTTCATTTCGTCTAGCAATCATGGAACATGTATCCATGTTGGACAAAAAAGTGGCTGCCCAGAGCTTGGAATCATAAACTATACAACTTCAAAAGCAGTTTCTTATCTAATATTCCTTTCGCGGTTAATTAAACTTTTCGAAGCTCAAATACTGAAATTTAAAAGGATTACATTAATTTTTAATATGCCTTTAAATGAGGGGAGTAAAAACCACTATGCTCGAAAATTTTTGTTAATCTTGAGCCCGAGAAGTGGAGTGAAATGCAACAGAAATATATTTCTACTCTTCTGGTGGTCTAAACAGTAGATCTTCGCGTACAAGAGGGTATCATACCTACATTCCGAGAAATTCATATGTAGGAGGATACTAGTTGATGGAAAATTTGTAACTGAAAACCATGGAAATCTCATCAGATAAGAAGTAATACATACAAATATCTACTTCGCAATAGGAAACCTATAAATCGGGTTATCAAACTTGGTTAGGTACCTTCCTGGATGAGTCAAAGCACTTTGGCAACATCAATTTTCATCTAGCTCGTGAAAATAAGTCCTTTCCTTATGACTCGAGGTCGTTGTCTTTTGAATAACATTCAAAATTAGCAAACAAACCAAGTTGTACAGCCGCCCATAAGAGTTTAGTGATCTCTGATTTCCTGTATACTTTTTCAACTAACGCACTGCTGGCGTTTCATACTTCTTTGATATTAATGCGAAACGATCTACGAGAAATTTGAAATGTTTCATCCTATTGAAAATAATCTCGTCACACCTAGCAGCTCGTCAATGGGGTAGGAGGTTCTTTTTCTCTAGTGACTTGTGGCAGTTCTTGAAATAATGTTGAACTTAACTGTTTAAAATCGTTGAATAATATTACATTTGAGGTGTGCAAATTAAAGGCTCTATTCACTGACAACATAATGATAATCATCCGTTAACCTCTCAATTCTTCGAAGGTCGGGTAATCAGCTATGGTAATTAGATCGATCGTATTCATGACGGACGCGGTAACAACGACGGGTGTTTATGAAAGAAAAATCGCCCTAATGTCTGATTAAGCTCTAACATAACGTCGCGTTAACGCTAATTCTTGATTAAATCAAACGGGAAAGAAAGTGACGGGAAAGTTGGTAACAAAGGGGAGTTGTGGTACAGTAACGGAGACGATATACACCATGGAAGTAACTCAGAATCGAACTGAATTCAGGCAGACTCCCGTAATAAGTGGACTAATTTAGACTTAGATTAATCAAGTCAAGTTATTAGATAAGTATTTACGTGTTTTGGTATAACTAATACTTACAACAGGGTTGTGAATCATGTGAGTGGATTTTACGAGAGAATTATGCAACAGCTACAGTGTACTTTGTACAGAGCAACTTCTGCGTAGTTTCTGGTCAGAACTGAGTCTGAGCTTAGATCTGGACCATTATAAATGGAAGCCGGTACTAACCATCACTCAATCAACTTAAACAGCACTATCACAGAAATGATGAGCTGCAGCCCAGATAAAAGCCTTTTCACTAGCTGTATGTATACTTAACATGTAATGTCATGTTGATTAGAAATCATAAATCAAACAAAGCAGTAGAGATAATATGGGAGGCATCACAACAACTGAGATAAGGATGCCCAGTTGCGGATAATCTCTTTTATTCTCACGCTAGCGTTCTTGTTACACTTGTGTCTTGTTATTAGACTCTAGCAATAAACTATAGTAACGTTTTATTTATGGTTTATTATACCTAAGGATTAAGGAATTACACTTCCGTAAGCGTAGCAGATAACGAAAAAATTCTAGTAATGCTATTTAATGAAAATTAGATTCACATTTACTTATTCTTTTTTCCTTAGTTTTCAATCTATTTTTTGGGGGCTATCTAGAAGCTAACCCACACAAGCCCTGAAAATTTCATCAAAATGGAACTAAAATTGAGAATCCCCAGTGCTTTTGAATGGGAGTAGTTGTGCAGCAAAACCGGTAGGTTATCGATAAATCCTTATTTTTATGGAATTTTCAAACAATGTCCTTGCACTCAAGAAGCTAAAACTTCAAAACAATTTAGCATTATACAACACGATCATTTACGAAAATTCGCTCATAAGATCATGCTGCATGTCTGGAACTCTTGTTTATTTCAAGGGCTGTATGGGGGGGGGGGGGGGGGGGGGGGGTTGTTTTGAAACACCCTTTGAGATCGGGAAAACCAGAAAGGCCGTCCTAGGAAGGGTGGGCCCGGGGGTGGCGATCGGGGTTTCCCACAGCTTCGCTGGCTAGGATCATCCATGGATATGAATGTATGCATGATTTTAGTATAAATCCCCAAAAACAACCCTATCCCACATGTAGCACCTAAATAACTTTGCTTATTCTTTTTTCCTTAGTTTTCAATCTATTTTTTGGGGGCTATCTAGAAGCTAACCCACACAAGCCCTGAAAATTTCATCAAAATGGAACTAAAATTGAGAATCCCCAGTGCTTTTGAATGGGAGTAGTTGTGCAGCAAAACCGGTAGGTTATCGATAAATCCTTATTTTTAGGGAATTTTCAAACAATGTCCTTGAACTCAAGAAGCTAAAATTTCAAAACAATTTAGCATTATACAACACAATTATTTACGAAAATTCGCTCATACGATCATGCTGCATGTCTTGAACTCTTGTTTATTTCAAGGGCTGTATGGGGGGGGGGGGGGGGGCACATGTAGCACCTAAATAACTTTGCACGTAGGGCCTAGGCATAGCTGGCTACTCGCTGGGAGTCTCCAGAAGGGAGAGCTTTACGTCGGAGTTGAGGGAACTCCGGTAGACGCCACCCTGGCGCAGGTTGTCAAGCGGCTTACGTGTAACTTATTCTAGTTTGGCATTGCGAGAGGTTTTCATAATTTGTAAGTTATAGATCAAAGTACGCGTACCCCTACTAATTACTTCCCCGTAATCCGCTAGGGGAGGCTCTAAGCATGGCAGTTTTAAAATGATGGTAAAAGATAACACATATATCGCAGATGATAACTGAGGTGGGAACATCCTGCGTCCCCCTCATTCTTGTATTCAATGACAAACACATCGTCCTTACAAAAAACCTAGTTTACTTGAAAAAGGTAATAATTTAAAAGCGGATGACCCACTGGTGCTCGTCCTACTTAACCCTTCGTTGCATCGTGATGCCTGTAGGCATCATATTATGTTTTACACCCCCAGCACACTCTGTTGAGATTATTTTGAGTTCTATTTTGTTTCCTCCAAGCATCAACATGTGCTTGAACTCAAGGAGAGATTTGGTCGCTGTACTTTGAACTCAAGAAGAGATAATCAAGTTAATGTTGACAAAACCAGCAGTCTCGTTTTTGACCCCGAGGGGGCTCCGTTCGTGTGGTCTCTGAATTACAAAAGTCGTTCATTTTCTCTATAAAAAAATCTTTTTCGTTAGTTTATATTGTCTAGTTTGTGGAGGAATAGTTGAAGTTTCTTTTCTAGTGCCGATTTTTGCGGTTCAACCTTTGTTTCCTGTAGGCACCATTGTGCACTTGTTTACCAAGTTGAGAGCAATGGATGGGGACGACGATATCTACTTGTGTAGTTTTACGAATATTTACCAAGAGAACACCTACCAATCGTTTTTTGAGGATTCTTATAGTTTCAATAAATTTAAATTCTCGTTAGTACTGGATTTCATTTATGAAAACACCCTTCCGAGGCCAAGGGCCAGGTGCCGCCCAAATGCACAATGATGCTTACAGGCATCTTTCAGTTTTTCTTGAAATTCCAGGAAAAAAACAGTGATGGATTTTTTTCCTTATTTTTCCCGGTATCCAGAGACCTATTCCTACCACTCAGATTTTTTTCACAACAAAAGAAAAAATCATGCATCAAAGGGTTAATATGTCATAGGGCATAGCCTCTTCCCCCATAAACTAACTTAACAAATGTTTTACAGAAGGTTCCCCACAGAACCCCAAAACTGACCTATCCGACAGGCTAAATTAATAGTTACCAGATCCTCACGGATCCCACGCCTGGTCGTCTTCCCCAGATGTATTTCGTTTTCCGGTCCAGTGACTCGACGTGGTGGATGGGGGGTCGGAGGGTCGAAGTGGACAGGACTATATGATAATCCCAGTCCTCACATCATGAATGGGTTGCGGTAATCGTATGAAAGTATTACTTGTGTGAAAGGTCTATAGTCTCTATAGGAATAGTGAATGCATCTGTGATATTAGGCTACCTTATTAGTTATTAGACAAGGATGTATGCATATGACAGATGCATTCACGACTATTCCTAAAGACCTTTCACACAATAAATAAATGCTTTCAGTTCACGTTCTTCCTTTACTCAAATCAGTTTAGTTTTCCGTTATTCGATGATTTCGTCTTTGTTAAGATCTCTTTCAGTTTTGCTAACAGAAAGAAACATTCTTACATCATCCGTAAATGCTGAACTACGGAGGTGTTTCTGAGGAACTTTGACCTCGAAGGAGAAATATATCATCTATATATACATCTCTATATTGAGCCGCACGAGAGACCTGAAACTGTGAAGTCAACGTGGTTTCTCCTGATCACTTCATCGTTTAGAGAGTCCCTAAACGACAAGTCGAATAGCCGCATTTTAATATGCAATGATAGCAATATGTTGTCGGTTTGAACTCACAACATAAAGTGTCTTCATCACCTCAGATCAGACAAAACAACGGTTCGGAAAAAGGTGGGGGGGCTCCGTTTGAGGTCGGTACTGGAATACGGGGATTTACCACGTAGGGTAAATGCCCTACCCATCATTAGCGACCGTTTTGTGAATAGCTGAGCACTTGTACGGATTCGTATAAGTCGAATTTTCTGTAGGATGTGACTTTCTCACGGTAATTAGGGACGCATGTGAATACCTACGAATTTCCACCGCTTCGTTTTCCCCATCTATTTTTATCTAGGATTTGGAACCCCAAAGGGAGTTAGGGCATCATTAGCGACCGTTATGTGAACAGCTGAGCACTTATGAATAGCTACGTGAAGTTATTGCTGTATATGTGTAGGAAAAAACCCGTATTTATTCTGTTAAAATGGCTCTCGCTTCGCTCGCAAGGTATAGCTGTATACCTATGTGTACCTGCTCGCAACATTGTGAAACACCAGAGTCATCGAACCACGTCCGTCTCTCTTGGAGCCTTCTAGCGTCCATGGCACAGTTAATTTCTCTTTTAATCGCTTCGCCTCGCTTCCCCTCGCATTTTGACCGACTTCCCGTCACTTTTTTCGATATCCGATTTCGGATTCAGATTCGGCGGAATCAAACCTTTATTTTGCCCGCGAAAACCGTTCCGAAAAACTTACCTTTATGGGGTATATTTTAATCGGAAAAACGTAGTTTTTCGTCGGACTTTTTGAGAAAACGGGTCCGTACTCTCGCATTTTTTTTGACGCATTTCCCGATACTTTTTTCGCGATCCGATCGCGCCGTCGTCTTTCTCGTTCAAAAACATACGAAATCGGTATTTTTCCGGAATTTTCAACGGCCGTTTAGAGGGGTAGGGGAAGCGGAGAAGTCCAAAAAGCGCACATTAACTCGTACTTCGACCCCCCTCCCGCCCTACGGCCCATGGTTTGGCTGGGATTAGAAAATTTTAAATTCGCTTATGCCCCCTTTCGGAAAATCCCAAGAAGATCCCCCCACTCGTAGACTCCCCCCACTTAGCCGTTTGGCCGTGCATAGACACGACAGTATGAGTTTTCCGTTCATGATAAGGCGCCTCATCTCTATCTCCTTATTTGTTTAGGAACTCTCTATTAAGCTTCCGTCTGGTGCGGCGACCAGTTCGTCGTGTATTCGGTTATATTTTTTCTATGGAAGTATCAGCTCAAGATAATTAGAAAGAATTAGGGTCATTCTCATTTCATTTGCCTCTTTCATGTCCCCGACAACGAATTCTCACAATTCTTGACCAAAACTAGCGATTTTGGGGAACGAAGGTTATTATAAGTTGGGAGATCAACAAAGTAATAATTTGAATGCCCAAAAGCCCCTTTAACCAATATACAGTGATGACGAATGAAACCTGAAATCCTGGAAACTCATGAGTGTTACTGTCCCCTCCTACCTACACCTAAGTAGAAATTAGGTAGTTACAAAAGAATGGCAATCTAGAACTGGCCAGGGTTACTACCGGCAGTAAGTTGGTTCCTCTTTATTTAGAGTAAGGATTTACATTTATAAGATTTTTCCCAACCCGTGAAAAACTAGTTTTTCAGTCAGTCCCCCATATCCCTTCTCAATGGGACCTCAGGAGTGTTATCATTTTTGCGATCAAGAAAGCCGAAGGAAAATGGCGGGAAACAGTCAGATGTGAAGGTTATATTGTCCAGTTGAAGATGTGAGACTGTAGTGGAGTGCTTGGCGTTGCAGCAGTTTTTACAGCAAAAGAAGCCTAAAAACATGTTGAGTATTTTTATTTCAATCATGAGTGTTACACTAATTACGAGTGTCGTTAGTGCTTAAACAAAATAATCCAATATCAACAACCATACTGCTTGGTGACAGGTTTCAAACAGTAGCCATCCCCGAGTTTCGTCACTTCATCATCCTGTGCGACGCCATTTTTACTGGAAATTCTCATGAGTGTTACCTCTCAGGAGTGTGACCAAGGTTGGGTAACACTCCTGATATTACGGTACAATAATAGGGTAACACTCCTGAGATTTAAGCTCAATTACACTGCCTTCAACATGAATTCCGTAAAATCTAAATATTACGTTTGAACGTGATTCTTTTGTATTTACTTGAGTAATTTTGCCTAAGTCATCCATTTTACAGAAATCAATTTTTGAAATCCAGTAACACTCATGAGTTGGAATTCATGTTTAATACAAAAAAATATATAAAATACATCAATGAAAAACTCACTGTTCATCTATGGAACACAAATCTGCAATGTACAATGAGTAGTATTTGCCGATCTAACCTCATTTTCGAGCACTTTCATATTTCACGTCACTGAGGTTCTCAAACGCCCCAAAGGGGCAAATGAAATGAGAATGACCGATTCAACAATTTCTAGAGTCTTCGTGGTTGCAGTTGATATAATAACAGACAACTAAGTTAAGTGACCCAGGTCCAATCCCATGTACGAGACACTATGTTTTTGCATTCGAATCCAACCTGCGCAACATATTTTTAAACGTCATTATTATAAATGTTTTAAATCATACTATAAAACGTCATTTTGATTTATTCGTCTAAATAATCTGTATTTTACTAAGGGATTGACTACTTGATGTAATGTATTTTTGAGATGCGAGCTTGCGAGCATCCAGACCACCAAACTATGCAAATCATTCTGATCTATTTGTCCAACTAATCTATATTTTAGCAGCGGACATAGATTAATAAAAACGCTGCAAATTATTTCACAAAGGTTTATTATTTTTTGAATTGAGTTTGATCGTAGTTTTAGTCGGCTTGCGTACGTCTTGCCCGTCCAGACTCTTCGGCGTGTCCTATTTCGAGTTGCCACAACCTATACTTCTATAATTATATACACAGGTTTATATTTCTCGATTTGAGCTCCTATCTATTTAAATAGTTATTGCCTCAATAATATCATTATCTAAGTACGTACGAAAAGTCGAGAGGATATGTAATTAAATATGCGTAGGAAAAGCATTGGTATTAACACACAAATATGACCTAGAAAAAAACATATATTCATGCCTTGAAGGAACGCTGTACCCACCTCATGGTGCCGTGGTGTATTCTATGGGTATAACACGTAAAAGTAATAAATATCCATTCTCCTACACCCCTCTGCTACGCCCCTGGTCACTCCAGCCACCACAAGGTGCCGAGGCGCCTCCTCTCACTCCACCCCCCCCCTCATCCCCCTCACCACCCACCGTGACCCCCTGCCAAGCGTGCGTCTAACACTCAAAGCCTCGAAAAAGACACTTTTTCGCCCGTTTTTGGCCCATAGCATCTTTGCGAGTAAAGCGATCGGGATGGTTAAACATTAGGACCAACTAGACCCCAAATGGAGTCTATGGGCGAAAGAACGGGTTTTTTAAGTTAATTCTTAGGCCTTTTATGGCCCGGACGGCGGACGGACATTTCAAATTTGGATTCTACGCACCTTGAAACGTACAGTGACAAAGTTTGAAGGGGGGTTATAAAAATATTTTGCTACACGATCACATAGGCTTATTATTGGAAATAATAAACCAAAAATTGAGGTGCCAATTCATTCAACGTAACCAATTCGTGCAAAAAGACAATGAGGGAACGTAGTTACAATTCAGCTCGGTAGGGGCGCGCACAGCGGGACATGTTGTGTACCCAACGTCAAGTCTTTGCAATTACTATTCCCCCGTTCCTTATCGCCTGACCTTTGAGAAGAGATTAGTTAGTAAACCAACCTGTACATCGGGAAGACATTGGACCCAAGCAAGCGCGCAGCGCCCGTGTTCAATGATGTTACCTTCTTGTTTTTACAAGAATTCACCCATGCCTCTTTACTCCCTCAAAATGAGCGAACATTAAAATGTGAAAAGGGATCAGTACCTGTGCGTAGAAACATCGGGCGGGCGTGAAACAGATTGGGGGGGGGGGGGGGATAACGGAAAATTACCCATTAATTAATTTAATAAATTATGCAAAATGGTGGTACCTGGCTACCAAATACAATATTACTTCGCCTAAAGGGCAGCCCGGCCTTTTCATATTTTATATGTATCACAAAAAATTAATAAAAATTGAGAAAAGAAGGAAAACAGGGGTAGGTTTTAAAATGTGACAGTGAAAATGTGACAAAATTACTGACTGTGTGTTGATGTCCACGATGGCAGTGGTGTAGCCACGAACGCAGTGTTTGAGTGATAACATGTAGTGGAGCACTGAGTCAGTCATGACGCGAGGAGGATACGAACGAACAGGTTAAAATGCTGAGGAAGAAATGGGGTTGGAGGTCATGAGATGCGACAGCACCGCCGGCTGGGGCGAAACTGTTGTCAACTGTGATGCACCTCGAAAGCGCACTTGGAGGGGAGGGAAAATCAATGGTAGGAGGAGGGGCGGGGAAATCACCCCCTCCCCACTTGACGGCGACTGGGAATTCTTGGAACTCTGAAAGGGGGGTTCAGAGTATTGGAAATGGGATTTTCAAAGACCTGAACAACCTAATACAGTGAAACATGGATAATTCGAACCTCAAGGGACCAGTCAAAAACTTCGAATTAACCAAAAATTCGAATTAAATAAGTTTTTAATTAATTATAATGAATTATATTTTAACAAACTACAATACGAAGTGAAGTACAGACAGTACCTAACATTGAATACTGTATTGACCAATAGAATATTGAACAATAAATATAAAGACACCTGGAATGGTACTGTATTCAACTGAAACCATAAAAAACAATCTATTGTTTTAGCGAATTTTTGAAGAAACTTAAGCTATTGCTCTCGCCTCAAAATTTGTAGAATGTGAATTTTTGAAAAATGTTTATGCTGAAATCCGTTTCAGTCTATTCTGAATCATATTCTCGGGTTGAAATTTTCAAAAATGTAGTCAAAAATTTCAAAATAGCCTGTTTTTTGCGATTTGTTGGGCAAAATAATTTTTTCAGCATACTAACATGTGGTATATTCGGAATCAGCGTAAAATTTCCTATAAGAATATGTATCAAGTTTTCAAAAATTTCAAAGTTGAAAAATCAGTCAAAAATCGAAATAATGCCGTTCGTTAGTTGTAAAAATCGGTAATATTTGCATGAAACATTGTCCAAATTCAGATTGAACTACTCTTATGGAAGTATTATGTCTTTAAATCTACAAGATTAGTTTAATAATAATAAAGTATGAGTACCTCCTAATTATTTTTAATAACTTGATTCCATGTTTGTCTATCAAAATCATAAACTAAAATTTCTCTACACGATCAATAGCGACTGAAATGACGAAGATTTCTTTAAAAATTCGCTCATGGGGTCATGCAGCATGACTGGACTTTTTTCAAAAAAGGATGATATTTTGGCCTGGTTCCTTGAATTAAGTCTCTCGGCCATTATAAAAGATTCCAACGCATTCAAAGAGTTGAAGTATGAATCACATACATTAATGCGGCTTTCAAAAAAACGTCAAAGTTCTTGTACGTGATTCATGGCGTCAGCTGCACTCGGCACCGGTACTTCTTCTGCTGATGATCCAGCGATCTGGTCTCCCGAACTGTCTCAGTTATATCAGACTGTACGATGGCACTGACTTGCATGCATGTAGTCTAACGCAAACCTTTTTCCGAATACCGTTGGTAAAAACGTATCTCCCGATAAATTTACAATTATTTTGAGTCGCAGCTTAAAATGTATACCTTAATTAGCACGCTTAAAATTTGAATTATCAAAAATAAAATTCGAATTATCCACAATTTTTTAGTAATGTTTAATTAAATACATTGGGACCAAGAGAAATATTCGAATTAAAGAAGATTTAGAATTAAAGAAGTTCGAATTATCCAGGTTCCACTGTATTAGGTATATTTCTATATTTTTCTAGTTCCAACTCGGAAGCTAGATAAATAATTTGCTCTTATCCATGTTAGTCCAGCAGTGAGGTACTTTTGCCTGGACATAATTGGAAAGTTAATGAAATTTTGAGGTGTTGTTCTGGGATGCCTAGGGAAGCTAAATCCGAGTTTTCTGACAAAAAAAGACTGTGCTCGATTGTGGGTGGCCGAAAAACCACGATTTTTTCGGACTTTTTTCGGTTTTCCGACTATAACTCGAAAAATATGCCATGTAGAGGTCTTTTTTATCACATTTTCGGAAAGAGCATTAAATTTCCTTCAAATTTCACTAGTCACATGTTTTTTTTAACCAAATAGCTGCTATGTTACAGCCCTTCCAAAGTACATAAAATTTCTCAAAATGTACAATTTTACGGAAAAATGCATGTTTTAGCCTCATAACATTCATTTCTACGAACTATGACTCACATGTATGTATGTTATACATACTATATGAACCCCCCCCCCTTCCCCCCCTCACCCGCCAATGTACTCTTCATTCCCATCATAGTGAGTGTAGTGGATTTATATATGTTTGACTAGGGGTAGGTACCCCTAGAGGAATGCCTTTAGACAAATCCTGAGTCGAGAGAATTTCATGAGTCTGGTGATTTGGGTTCGTTCCTTGATGAGGAACTTGTTGAAGGTGCTGAAAAGTACCTTCAGATTGGTGTTTATCCCTGTTTCCAAAGGGGTGATATTTGTCGGACTCATAGGCACATGTCTCGCCATGTAGAGTGGCGATGTGCCGTTCTTTTTGAATATCTCTTGCGTGGGAGAGATATTTTTCATCCGTCGAGGGACCTCTTTGTGTCCACTGGTAGTGGAAGCCTGTGAGTCTTGAAGAGTACCTTTTTGTTCATTAAAAGTGGAAGACTGGAAGTTCTGAAAAGAACTGTTGTCTTGTGAGTACCCGGTCGCAAAGGACGGGTATGTTTCCTCGAGCTGGTAAGCCATGCAAGGAGCCCCAGTTGTAGGGGTCTGAAACTCGTGAACTACGTCTATTCCGTTGTTGAAAGGCCGGAATACGTGAGTTTCTGATTGTGTTGGAACCCTCTGTGTTTCGCAGGGAGATCGGCGTTTGAAACGCCGGTGATTGTCGAGGAGGGGAAGCCTGAGCTCCCCGGGCCCGCGTAGGCAGCGCCACTATTTATTGTAAGTACATCAATGTACAGTTTTACGTACATGAATATAATAAGGTATATATAAATCAGTCCTCTGTCGATCTTTGTCTTTTTGGCAGAGCTGGCTCGTCATCCTCACCCGCCGTCTGTGACATCTGCTCCTACGAATGGAGTGAACGTGGTGGGCTGATCGTAGTTCAGTTCTTCGTCAGTGTTGTAGTCTGTGTCCTCTTTATGGAAGTCGGGCTGTGGGGAGTTTTCACACGTAGTCCTACAACAGTTTTTGCACACAGCTGAACAAATGAGTCCTGCTTTTTTGCAAATGGAGCCTCCTGTAGTGCACCCACTAGCCCACTTGCACCTGATGATGTCAGGAGATGGTCTGGAGCAGCTTTTAATGTTGCTGTTTTGGGATTCACGCCTGAAAATGAAAAGATTGATATGACATTTCTGTTAACGTCACAAGCGTGGATTATACTAAGAGCAGTAATATCAAATAAAGGTGTGGTACCGTGAACAATGAACGTGAGCACTAGTAATACCAACCTCGTTTGGTTAAGCTCCAGCCCTAGGCAGATGGTATTTTTAGGTGTTTTCCTGCACATCCAAGCCATGTTTGAACTTGTGGGTATGCCCTGTAGGAGTGGTACTTCGCAGAATCTTGAGTGGGTGGCAGTCTGGCTAATTGAAACGTTGGTTTAACCACTACAGTTTGGAATGAGCGGTATCGCAAGCCATCCAAATCATCAACCTCCACATTCCCTCCATACATCTTCCCCAAGAACTGCTCTCCAGCATCAGAGATTTGGTTTGGCGTTGCTTCTGGGTCCTTAAAAATGCTATGTCTGACAGCCAAGGATTTTTTTCAAGCACTTGCACGGCTTTCTTCTTCCCAATTCCAAAGGGAGCTGATGTTGAGCCCCTCCCACTAATTGCGTGCAGGAAGAGAATGTGCCTAAAAATACCATCTGCCTGGGTAACACCAAACGAGATTGGTATTACTAGTGCTCACGTTCATTGTTCACAGTACCACACCTTTATTAGATATTACTGCTCTTGGTATAATTCACGCTTGTGTCGTTAACAGAAATGTCATATCAACCTTTTCATTTTCATTTGTGAATCCCAAAACAACAACATTAAAAGCTGCTCCAGACTATCTCCTTTACATCATCAGGTGCAAGTGCGCTGGTGGGTGCACTACAGGAGGCTGCATTTGCAAAAAAGCAGGACTCCTCCGTTCAGCTGAGTGCTAAAACTGTTGTAGGACTACGTTTGAAAACTCCCCACAGCCCGACTTCAATGAAGAGGACACAGACTACGACACTGACGAAGAAGTGAACTACGATCAGCCCCCCACATTCACTCCATTCGAATAAGCAGATGTCACAGACGGCAGTGAGGATGACGAGCCAGCTCTGCCAAAAAGACAAAGAACGACAGAGGACTGATTTATGTAGGTATACGGTATTATATTCATGTATATAATAACTGTACATTCATGTCCTTACAATTACAAAAAAATTGTGTTGGACTATTGGAATATTATACAGCACACCTCACTGAGGTGAAATCACCCCCAAATAATATATTACAAAAGATGTCGGACTGCGATGTCGGAACCCCGAGTCAAGGGCGAACGAGGCAAGTGCGCGCCCTAGTGAGGAGGAGGGGAAAAAGCCGCTTCACCAACGGGACACACCGAGGGCGCCCAACAGATTACACTGGGCGAGCCAATCTCGAGCCACTCCCGACTCCGTGAGGCATATAAATACAGCATCCCATGGCCCAGTAGCTCATACCGATCACAGCAAGCAATCTACAACCTTCTCCTCTCTAAGAAGACCTTCTCCTGCAAACCAGAAGCGATACAACTCCCCTGGCTGAACCGGAAGATGAATTTATAAGCTGGCTGCGATTCAACTCCACCGGCTTGTAGAGAAGAGAAACTCCCGCCTACTAGAACTTCCAGACGTCCGAATAGGTCGAGCTAGACACTTCGTCTACCTCCCTATTCAGCCTCCGTATCAGGCCGGGGCCCGAGACGGTAACCCGACGAGGCGACACCGTCTTGGAGCAGTAAGCCTTGCCCCCGGGTTCGGAGATTTACCTTCGAACCGCCCGCTGGGACAAGCCGTACAACCTCAAGCAGGGCCCACAAACAGCCCGGCCGTTACACATTTCGGCGGACCCGCATTATCGATAGGGCTTCACTCATTCGTTAAGCGTTGGACCCCGGGCGGACACGTTTCACGTGAGATGACATCTCCGAAGTGGTCCCGACTGTAGTTCTTTTCAGACTAAAAGACTCCCCCGAGAATGGAGCGGACGCCTAGCTTCTGCCTTCTCGGGGATACACACGAAGGCAATGCGGCCGAAACCGAGGTGTCAACGCCCGACCGCCCTTCCGCGCCTCGTGAGAATCTCGCGGGCGTTTCTTCAACCCTTAACCGGCCCAAACCCTCAAAGGGCGCGGGCTTAGTGCTAACGTCGCCCCTTAGTGGAGATATTCAAAAAGAACGGCACATCGCCGCTCTACATGGCGAGACATGTGCCTATGAGTCCGACAAATATCACCCCTTTGGAAACAGGGATAAACGCCAATCTGAAGGTACTTTTCAGCACCTTCAACAAGTTCCTCATCAAGGAACAAACCCGAATCACCAGACTCATGAAATTCTCCCGACTCAGGATTTGTCTAAAGGCATTCCTCTAGAGGTACCTACCCCTAGTCAAACATATATAAATCCACTACACTCACTATGATGGGAATGAAGAGTGCAGTGGCGGAAGAGGGGGGGGGGAAGGGGGTGGGGTTCATATAGTATGCATAACATACATACATGTGAGTCATAGTTCGTAGAAATGAATGTTATGAGGCTAAAACATGCATTTTTCCGTAAAATTGTACATTTTGAGAAATTTGATGTACTTTGGAAGGGCTGTAACATAGCAGCTATTCGGTTAAAAACAACATATGACTAGTGAAATTTGAAGGAAATTTAATGCTCTTTCCGAAAATGTGATAAAAAAGACCTCTACATGGCATATTTTCCGAGTTATAGTCGGAAAACCGAAAAAAGTCCGAAAAAATCGTGGTTTTTCGGCCACCCACAATCGAGCACAGGCTTTTTTTGTCAGAAAACTCGGATTTAGCTTCCCTAGGCATCCCAGAACAACACCCCAAAATTTCATTAACTTTCCAATTTTGTCCAGCAACCCACAGATTTTATGACTTCACTGCTGGACTATGTTTTCAATTGGTACAATTAAAAAAGTCCAGTCATGCAGCATGACCCCATGAGCGAATTTTTGAAGAAATCTTCGACATTTCAGTCGCTATTGATCGTGTAGAGAAATTTTAGTTTATGATTTTGGTTGACAAACATGGAATCAAACTATTAAAAATAATTAGGAGGTACTCATACTTTATTATTATTAAACTAATCTTGTAGATTTAAAGACAAATGTAGGTAAATATTCATAGATTTCGATGTCCAATGTGGTCAGTATTGAAGGCAGTTGTTTCGATTTTTGACTGATTTTCCAACTTTGAAATTTTTGAAAACCTGATACATATCCTTATAGGAAATTTTACGCTGATTCCGAATATCGTCGTTTAAGTTGCAACATAGCATATCTCAAAAAATGGGATATTGAGATATCGTTGAGGAAACTCCTGAGATGTGTGGTGTTCCCGCCAGTTTTTAGATGTGCGATGTTGTCAAAGACCTCGATTGCCGCGCAGCCACGTGTCAGCTGGATGAACTGTTGCTATCAACATTTCGGGCGCGGAAATACGAATCCAACGGTATGCATAACTCAATATCCCATTTTTTGAGATATGCTATGTTGCAACTTAACCACATGTTAGTATGCTGAAAAAATTATTTCGCCCAACAAATCGCAAAAAACAGGCTATTTTGAAATTTTTGACTACATTTTTGAAAATTTCAACCCGAAGATGTGATCCGATCATGCTGGCCAACGAACTTGAACTTTCGTTTTGTGTCCTTAACACTTTAAAATTTGTTTGAAGTTTCTAGCACAATTCTACGGACAGTTATCGTCTGGAATGACACATACATACATACATACATACATACATACATACATACATACATAAAAAAATGCGTTAAACTTCATAATATGATTCAGAATAGCCTGAAACGGATTTCTGCATAAAATGTTTTCAAAAATTCACATTCTACAAATTTTGAGGCGAGAGCAATAGCTTAATTTTCTTCAAAAATTCGCTAAAAATGAATTTTATACCTATTAACATATTATTATTTAATAATGATTAACAGGACGTTTTCATTTTGTTTTCGTCACGTCACGAGCGTCACGTCACGGTGGGGTTTTCTATTGATTTTCACGTACAACTAATGCGTTACTAGGGAAGTGTAACTCCCTTAGTTTTCATAGCAGGAAAATCTTTAGCCACTTTTCGGAATGCTCTCATTTATCACAGCATCTCATAATCCCTAAGCCTCTGTAGTGTCAAGGAAAGCTGATTTATTACGCTCAGTTATAAACTAATATTGCTAAGTAACCATAATGAACTAATAATGTGTAAAATTAACCATTATTAAAATATCTGACTGCAGAAGTAGGACTACAGTCCGTTTTATTTTCTACATTTTCATTTTTGAAGAGTGCCTTTTTATTCACCTTGCCCTATTTGCCTAGACAGTAGAGATGTTACTGTGCATACCATGGTTCATCCATGGGCATACCATGAAGTGCTCTTCAGAATTACTTTAAAAAAATCAAATTGAGCACTTAGAATTACTTAGATCAAATTGAGTTTAATAACAGGTATCTTTTATTAAAGAGGTTAAATTTCATACGATTTTAATCGATTTAAATTGATATTTTGTCCAAATAAATCGATTAAATCGAAAAGTGGAAAATCGATTTTTTCATACCCTACTGTTTTGTGGAATGGATCGATAGCTGTTTTGCGAGGCCCACAAAACATATCTATTTCATAAAGGATTTCCGGCATGGGGATTAGCAATGATGATGACAACGCACTCTGGAAGCAGCTAGGGAAACCAAATAAAACTGTGTAGTGGGATGAGTAGATAGCTTTCTGCGTGTCACCAATGCAGCAAAGGTGGAACACTTTTGATAATGAGCTTAATAACTACCTGCCTAGTACTGTTACGGTATTTATCTAAATATGTAAATTGTGCCGAGACGTAGAATGAACTTACTTTATCCCAGAACAAATGATAAATAGAGCGTCAAGTCGAACGTTGGTCCTATCAACCGTTATCGAAGTGGTTGTAGAGATTTGAGATTGGGACGTGGTAAGCAGTTCAGAAGAGGCGGACATAACGAAGGGATATCGGGGACTGAAGGTTTTCCTTCTTAAGTACTTTTATAGTTTATCACTTCCCGATGACGGTGTCGGGAGAAGTGGCGAAGAGTCCGAGTCAGCACTTGGACCCCCTCACTGGTCCGTGGGAACCGTCAATGTTAAAAACGTGGGGATCAGCAAGAAAAAATGTGACAGATGATATACCGCGTCGTAACTCGAGTCAACACTTCGACCCAGCTGACACCCTCTTGAAGTCTTGAGTCGGCAAGAAGAGGGCCGAGTACACTACACATTGACACAGAATTCAAGGAAGACTTCAGAAATCACATTCTCATATGTTTAGCGACAATAAATTCTTAAAAATTGAAAGAATAACCTTTAATTTAGGGGATATTTCAACTACGAATGTCTCTCTAAGACTGAAGAAAAGTCCAGTCATGCAGCATGACCCCATGAGCGAATTTTTGAAGAAATCTTCGACATGTCAGTCGCTATTGATCGTGTATTGAAATTTTAGTTTATGATTTAGACAGGGATACTTCCATAAGAGTAGTTCAATTTGAATTTGGACAATGTTTCATGCAAATATTACCGATTTTTACAACTAGCGAACGGCATTATTTCGATTTTTGACTGATTTTTCAACTTTGAAATTTTTGAAAACTTGATACATATTCTTATAGGAAATTTTACGCTGATTCCGAATATACCACATGTTAGTATGCTGAAAAAATTATTTCGCACAACAAATCGCAAAAAACAGGCTATTTTGAAATTGTTGACTACATTTTTGAAAATATCAACCCGAAGATGTAATCCGATCATGCTGGCCAACGAACTTGAACTTTCGTTTTGTGTCCTTAACATTTTAAAATTTGTTTGAAGTTTCTAGCACAATTCTACGGACAGTTATCGTCTTGAATGACACATACATACATACATACATAAAAAATGCGTTAAACTTCAGAATATGATTCAGAATAGCCTGAAACGGATTTCTGCATAAAATTTTTTCAATAATTCACATTCTACAAATTTTGAGGCGAGAGCAATAGCTTAATTTTCATCAAAAATTCGCTAATAATTTTCTTCAAAAATTCGCTAAAAGGGATGTACGGTTTATTTAATTGATTATCTCCAATAGAGAGTTCCTGGTTACTACGGTGTTCTACTACGGTGAACGTGAAATCTTATTTAGGTGGTTATTATTATTATTTCTCCCCCTCCGATCCTATTTCTTTTCACTCTAAGTAATCAATGATCAAAACAGTGTATTATAATGTACGATAATTTACGAAAATTTGCTCATACTATTATGCTGCATGACTGGAACTTTTTCAAACTCCGTGAGGAACCTGGTCGGTAAGTGGACCAACTAATAATACACTGCCAAGGAAATGGCACATGACCTTCACAGTACGTCACCATTAAATTCCAGAAAACTAGAAACGACCGGTTCTGGCATCAGGGAATTAATAAGGTGGGAAATTGGTGGGAAAATCTGACCGAAATCCGTTCACAATTAAATCCCAGAAAACTAGAAACGACCGGTTCTGGCATCAGGGAATTAATAGGTAAGGTGGGAAAATCTGACCGAAATCCGTTCACAATTGCCTGAGTTATGACCGAAACAAGAAAATTTTGTTTGCGCCTGCGCAGAGGCTACCGTTGATTCGATCATGACGGAACTGATAGGGGACCATGTAGAGCTATACCCGCACGATCCCTAAAAATTTGAAGAAAATAGCATCAAAATTGTGGAAATTACGGCTGTTGCAAGGACCGTAACAAGAATATTTCGTTCACGCATGCGCAGAGCGTACCGCTAATGCAATTATGATGATTGTCTTATGGGACCTCAAGGGACCTTACCCACATCATCCCTGAAAATCTGACCGAAATCCGTTCAACATTGACGGAGTTATGACCGTCACAAGGAATTCACGTTAGCGCCTGCGCAGAAGCTACCGTTGATTCGATCATGATGAAGTTGATAGGGGACCATCTAGAGCTTAACCCGCACGATCCCTGAAAATTTGGTTAAAATCGGATCAAAATTGTGGAAGTTATGGCTATTACAAGGAAATGTGGACGGACAGACAGACAGACACGGAACCAAATTTGTTTCAGGCTCTGAAACGCAAAATGCGAGTGGAAATTTTGTTTTTTTCATTTCGAAAGTGAAAACAAAGCTTCCGCTGCCTTGCAGTCTCGGAAGCAATATGATTCCAATATTATCCGAACTTTGGCTCTTCGCCCTTCTCCTTCCTTTGATACTTTTCCCAGCTCTCGTCGATTCAGTGGCCGCCGCAAGTTGAGGTAAATGACCCATATTTCTGGCCAAAACCTCTAAACTAGATATTTTGGTTTAAAACACGCTCATTTGAGTCTGGAATGGTAGTAATTACCAATTTAATGAGAATACTACTTAAGTGTAACTATCTGTTTCGAGCATTAGCTCAAAATATGTGCTGATTGAATTGGGTATTTCCTAATCTACCTGCTCGATACCGTTGAGTGTCATTTACCTCAACGGTAAATGACACTCATGGGTAATTTTCCGATATCCACTAAGCCTTAAACTTCTAATAACTTAAAAGGACCTGTTCAGAGCCCTTATTCTGGCATTCATACCTAAAATCACGGTTAGTTTACTAGACGGTACCTGTCAATCTGTAGGCGCTTAGGGAAAACCCAAGAAGCGCCACGTCACTGGTCCCCTCTGCTACCTTTCACTTGCCCTGTGCATTGCGCTTATACCCTCATTCACGCTTCTAATTTTGCTGGTGAGTGAAGTTTTTAAAAATGGTTTGCTGTGCCATAGCGACTTGTTCGAACAAAGACGGTGAGAATAATCGTGGACTCCATTTTCACCGGTTTCCGAAGGATAAGGAGACGAGATCTAAGTGGATTGTGGCGTGTAAGCGTGCAGACTTTCAAAATAGACAAAACTCGGGTATGTTCTACTCATTTTGATCAGAGTGACTATAAGCGTGATTTGAGAGCTGAGCTACAAAAATTCCTCCGAAATTTGATTTGAAACCGGGCACAGTACCACACCTGCTTTTGGGTAAATCTCTTGCGACAAAAACCATATCGACAGCTTTTCCTAACGATGACCGCAAAAATCGATCGGAAAAACGATCCATTCGCAAGGAAATTCAGGCTGTTCTGAGTTCCGAAACGGAGACCGATTTAAAACTTGTTGAAAATCCGTGAAAATCCAAAAAAAATCATGAACTGTGTACGGGAAATTGAAGACGAATTTCAAAAATTTTACGGAAATTTTATTTTTCAGAACGCAGGAGTTTTTTCTCGTCTAATTGAAGTCGTAAAACATAAGAATCCCGAGATTGATGATTTCGTAGTTTCGTGCTTTGTTAGGACTCGAACATTTATCAGAATGAAGAATATAAATAAGTTACGAAAGGAAGAAAAATTTTGAAAGCAAGAAAACGGAGTGCCAGTGAAGACAGACAAAAATTCAAGAAAATGAAGAAACTAATTGGATAAATTTGTATTTTTGTGTTGTTAGCGAATTTTCTTAGAAAATGAAGCTAGGTATTGCAATGGCTTCAAAAATTTTAAAATAGAAATTTTCAAAAATTTTCTTCATCGAAATCTGTTTTGAGGCATTCTGAAATGATTCCTGGATTTTAACGCTTTTTTATATGTATATATATATATATATGTATATATATATATATATATGTATGTGTCATTCCAGACGATAACTCTCGATAGAATTGAGATAAAAACTTCGTTCTCTCGCCAAAAAATCAAGCATTTCAAAATAAAGGATGAGTTCGTTGGACAACACTTTTTGAGCACATTAAATTGGTCAAATTTCAAAAAATGTACTAAAAAAATCACTAAAAATGACAAAAAAACCGCTAAAAATTAACAAATTTCTATTTTTTAGCAGAATGCTACTCGAAAAAAATTAATCGAACATGAACTAGGACATTTAAAAATTTAAGCACAAAATTGTACTGAAAAACGTACTTAAATCTCATTAAAATAAGCTAGAAATTGATAGGAACACTTGAAAAAATTGTAAAAATCCACAAAATCGTTTGTTCATTGGAATATTACTGACAAAAGGTTAGTTTGCTAAAAAATGTATAATAAAAATTGTATTTGTCCCCAAAGTGCTCACATTTCAACAGAATTTAACGTAAATGTTATACGACCATTTATGAAAATTCGCTCATAGGGTCATGCTGCATGACTGGACTTTTTTTATTATTATTACCTACCTATTATGTACCTACAATCAAAGTTTACCAAGGAATTGTTATGTTTTACTTCTAATTTTTTGAAAATAATCAAAGTAAATAACTTACGTAGAATTAATGTAATTACCTATCTGTATTTAAATATTTTTATTTAATTCATTATTCTTGAATATTCTCTTTTTTATCCTAGATACCTACCTTGCAAACTCGTTTGCCTCAAAGTAACATATATCTGTTCTTTTCTCCGTAGATAAATGAGGAAAAGATGATCTTTCTGTTTTTTTCTCAATCTAATTTCTAAAAAACCAAATTTTAAACTAGGTATAATACAGAAAATAGCTTTCAATAACAATCTATCGAAGAATAGTTGATGAAATCATCAGTAGAGTTACTTAAAACGTTTGTTTTGCACTGATTCCGTGCGTATTCGAGAGGCTCCCGCAATGGTAAAGGACCACCTACGTCAGGGGTGCTCAAACTTGAACTGCTGGCGATCTACCTCAATATTTTTAGACTACTTACGATCGACTCTGAGAGGCTGCAAGTATGTGTGATGCAGGGTTGTCGTACATACACGATACACCCTACCTACCTAGGTAGGGTGTACCGTAGCATATATAGATATTAGCTTTCCGCACAATTTACATTATTTTAGTCAAGGTTTGGGTTAGGTTTACTTAAGTTCTTCTCGACAATATCAATGAAAAAACTCCTAGTTATTCAAAATTGCGAGCTTATTCGTTGTTACAAAACAAAAGAGTTACATATGGTGTTAAACTCAACTAAGGAGTGACTTTGGATGTTGAAGCGTGGCACTGCATGTCCTCAGCATACTTTTCATAAGATAGTGCGTAACCACTGAGTGCCAATCGCAAGCATGATGACATAAATATGATCGTCAGTTAGTCGATTGCGATATTTTGACTTAATTATCTCCATTTCAGAAAATGCAGACTCGCACAAGTAAGTTGATCCAAACATTGCCGTCAGTTGAAGGGCGATTTGCCTTAGATTCGGATATTTATCTTCAGATATAAAACACCAGAAATTTGTATCAGATGCTGTAGCTTTGAGATGTATATCTGATATAATCTGCACCAACTCATTTTCAACAGAACATGAATTCATATTAAACTGACTTGCTACTTCAGTAGCTAATTCCTCAATGTTTTTACCTGAAAAAGGATAACTTATAAATGATGCTATATTTGCCAATTTACTGCAATCATAAAAACGCATTTCGAATTGTCCCAAAATATTTGATAATTCAGCCTCATACGTATCATAATTCAACTGAGGAATCCTTGCTTTCAAAGACGGAAAATGTTTCAGATCCTTTCTTTTCAGTTGATCTATCATAAGTCGCAATTTACTTTTGAATGCGTTTACTGCGCAAATCATCTCAATAATGGTCTACTTAGTACAGTCTAGTCTAGAAACAACGCGGCTTTTCTTTGACAAGTACCGCGCGGTCCTTTGATAAAGCCGCCTTTTGCCGCAAGCAGTGTTATTACGTAATAAATTTTTGTAGTTTAGTTACCTACTTATTAAAAAGTAGGTAACTAACTCTTCTCGAGATCTACTCAAAAAGCGATCGACCGTTTGAGCACCCCTGACCTACGTCATAGGCCAGGAGCCCCCGGCGTTGACAGGTACCGTCTAGTAAAGTAACCGTGAGTATAACTCACAACTGTTTCGAGCATTAGCTCAAAATATGTGCTGATTGAATTGGGTATTTCCTAATCTACCTGCTCGATACCGTTGAGTGTCATTTACCTCAACGGTCAATGACACTCATGGGTAATTTTCCGATATCCACTAAGCCTTAAACTTCTAATAACTTAAAAGGACCTGTTCAGAGCCGTTATTCTGGCATTCATACCTAAAATATTTTCCAGGGTGGGTTTTTCCCAACGTTCACTTCACCAATTCTCATAACTACTAATCCCTTAATTAGGTTGGTCGTTTCCTAGGTCTTAACACTGACCCTGTCAACTCAATCCTTGGATATTTTCTCACGCTGGGGTTTTCCCACGCCCCTTCCTTCAAACTACCCCTTCCTAGCCATTTCCCAACAGAACTTAGGAGGTGGTTTGATTTTTGTGGACATCACTTTGACTCTAACCTGGCAACAGAGTAGTAACTCCGTATTCTACATGTTATATTGTGTTCAACGTCCCTGTATCTTCGTTTTAGTAACGAACTTATTGTATATACCAGTGTAAATAGTGGTTTTAGTTTTCTCCTAAATATACTGCATCGATTTAACATTTTCGTTTTCCGTTTATTTGATATCCCGGCTTTAAACACTATCTAACTTAGAAACTATACGCATTATTCTGACCTATTTGTCCAACTAATCTGCATTTTGACATGGATATGTATTTGCTCTGGGGGTTCAACCAAAAATGTCTGTGACGCAAAATTTGTGTCGCAATTTCAGTGTTTTTCACGTACAACCCAGCCGTTTCTAGGGGAATGGAACTTCCGCAGTTTTCATCGCACAAAAATCGTTCGCCACTCGTTAGAAAGCGCTTGATTTATGTGATAAATGTTCACATCTCAAGCTACCAATTTCCCCCTCCTTACGTACCTGGCTACATTCCTAAACTAAGTTGATTGGACTATAAACAATTTTAATAAGCCGGTTACAATATTCTTAACGTAAAGCAATAGCATCATTTTACTCCACTCCAAAGGAAACATTTTCATCCTCTTGACAACAGTCGAGGACAACCGTTATGAAATCCCCAATCAAAGACATATCCATGTAACATGGTATCTGCTTGTAAAGCGGATAGTGGAACTCGTTTACGAGTTTCTTTCGTTTATGTGCCAAAGTAAAGACATATTGATTACTTTACTAAGGGATTGACTACTTGATGTTACGTATTTTTGAGATGCGATCTTGCGAACATCCAGACTACCAAACTATACACAGCATTCTTAGCCCGGGCAAATTGAGGTTTTGGTTTCTCAAAATCGTGAACAAGCTGGAAATGGTTCTAATCGACGTCGGGTCATTCATATATGAGAAACAAAAAGTTAGCGATAATTTTCAATCAGGGCTCAACTTTTGGTGACCAAAAAACCTCGAAATTTTCGGGGTTTTTTTTTTTTTTTTTCTTTTTCAATTTTCACCTAGAAGGAAGCGTCTGGAAACATGACTTGACAACAACCATAACTATCTTTTCATTCAATTATCAGTTTGTTTCAACATTCTACTTCCTTTTTTCCGCACAACCTCCTACAACACGCACACTCAGTTCCGTTAGTTTCTTTTCACGAGGACCCAAGTTCTATGCCTATAGGCATCAAAGGGTCGCCGCAATGAACCTTAATGGCTTTCGGGGCTCTCAACAAGTATTTTCCCACAAAAACACATCAATCACATCTCTACTATTTATAAGAATGAAACTCCGTCTGTCTGTTTGTCTGTCGTGTCTATGCACGGCCAAACGGCTGAGTGGGGGGAGTCTACGAGTGGGGGGATCTTCTTGGGATTTTCCGATAGGGGGAACGAGCGAATTTAAAATTTTCTAATCCCAGCCGAACCATGGGCCATAGGGTGGGAGGGGGGTCGAAGTAAGAATTAATGTGCGCTTTTTGGACTTCCCCGCTTCCCCTACCCCTCTAAACGGGCGTTGAAAATTCTGGAAAAATACCGGTTTTGTAGGTTTTTGAACGAGAAAGACGACGGCGCAATCGGATCGCGAAAAAAGTATCGGGAAATGCGTCAAAAAAATGCGAGAGTACGGACCCGTTTTCTCAAAAAGCCCGACGAAAAACTACGTTTTTTCCCATTAAAATTTACCCCGTAAAGGTACGTTTTTCGGAACGGTTTTCGCGGGCGAAATACAGCTTTGGGTCCGGGGGGAAAAAAGTGACGTTAAGTTGGTCAAATCGCGAGCGGAAGCGAGGAGAAGCGTTTAACATCAGAAATTAATTTTGCCGTGTTCGCGAGAAGGCTCTGGGAAGACAGAGGTCTTTGGGGTTCGATAACTCAGGTACAGGTTTCGGTGTTTGGGTGTTGCGAGCAGGTACCTTGCGAGCGAAGCGAGAGCCATTTCAACAGAATAAATTCCGATTTTTTCCTACAAATATACAGCAATACCTTGCGAGCGAAGCGAGCAACATCCCCGAATAAACTTTTCGTGGTTCCACGTAGTTTTATAAGATTTGATTTGTTTGTAGGAATTCCCAACTGAAAAAAACGTCTGCCTTTTTTGAACATTTATAATCAGTCGTCAGATGTCTGTGTAGAAGTAAACTTCGTGTAACTCTCCACTGCCTTTCGATAGCTTTCTGTAAGTAATTCTTCCCTTTTCTTATTTTGATAAATTTCAACGTAATACTGAATCTTGCTTTTAAACGCCTGGATTATATTTTTTATTTTTTAATTTTATATCTCTCTAATTTTGATTGGTTTAAAATATCCATGTTTTACTAGTTCAACCTCATATACACTTCCTGTATTGTATAATTAATTTTGTATTTCAATATGCCTATTCTCATAATGTATATCACTTGTCCCCTGTTTTTATTCTTAGAACACAAGAGATCATTTGCATTATATAAATTCAAGTCATCAATCTACCTTTACTCAAAAAAACTTTTTATCTGATTTTTAAGGCCCTGAAGATGGAGAAATAAATTCTCCGAAACGTTGGCACCCACTTGTTTCATTGATCGAACCTCAACAATTCCACCACTACTTTAATACTCTACGATCAACATACTTCAAATTAATTATATATATATATATATATATATATATATATATATATATATATATATATATATATATATATATATATATATATATATATATTGTGGCAACACATGTTGTTTTAGTTGCATGGTTGTTTTGTTGACAGTGAAAAAGTTCGTTGTCATTTAGTTTTTCCCGGAATTTGTTATAGTTAACATTGTTGATTGTTATTGAGATTGAAATTAATAAAAATCTGCAAGAAGTGAGTCGGCTTTTACATTTCTTTCCCCGTCGCTCAAGAAGGCAGTGCGAACGGGGTTCGTCGAACCAGAGGCGTTACCACAACGAGACCTTTACATCAGACAGGCAAAATCAGACAGGCATATTTTTGGCCCGGCATGACATCCGACACAAAGATTTGGTGTCGGTCCTGCCAAGTTTGTAGAAGAACGAAGGGCCCAGGTAGAAAACATCCTACCCCTCTGCAGCAGTTCCAAGTGGGCAGCCCGTTTCAACGAGTGGGGATGGATATTTTGGGGCCATTTCCACGTACTAAGCAGGGAAATCGCTACATCTTGGTAATGTCGGACTATTTCACTAAGTGGCCTGAACTAGTAGCCCTTCCCAATCAGGAAGCCCAGACCCTGGCCACGGCAATAGTTGACCATTTGATTAGCCGACATGGGGCACCGCTGGAAATTCACACCGACCAAGGCCGCAATTTTGAATCTAGGCTCCTGGCAGAGGTTAATCTGCTGTTGGGTACATGCCGGACCAGAACCACACCCCTCCATCCCCAATCTAGTGGCCTGGTGGAGCGATTGAATCGGACCATCACCAAGTACCTAGCGATGTTCATTGACCAGAGTCAGAATGATTGGGATGAAAAGTTGCCTCTCTTTCTACTCGCCTATCGATCTGCTCCACATGAAACAACGGGTATATCCCCTGCTCAGCTTGTTTACGGAAGGGATCTACGTCTCCCAGACACATTAGTACGACCCCCCGTTCAGGAGACAACGTCCTCTATTCCATATGTCTTTCAGCTGCGAACAAGATTGGAAGAGGTTCAAAGGTTCGCAAGGGAGCAAGCAGGGTTCAAGATGAGGGTTCAGCGAGAGCAATACGACAGAAAGGCCAGGAAGCCTAACTTGGAACAGGGAGATTGGGTTTGGGTCCACGATCCAAAACGGAGTAGAGGTAAATGTCCAAAACTGGAGCCCCAGTGGACGGGACCATGGGTTGTAAAGCGGAAGAAGAACGACGTTCTGTTTGAAGTCTCAATGGGTCGTCGGTCGCGCCTGTTGCATTCTAACAGGTTAGCTCGGGCTGACATACGTCCACTAGTCCCAATCAATCAGCAGACACCGAAGGGCGCTGCAAAAAGGACGCAGGAAGAGAGGAAGGAGTAGTGTGGCAACACATGTTGTTTTAGTTGCATGGTTGTTTTGTTGACAGTGAAAAAGTTCGTTGTCATTTAGTTTTTCCCGGGATTTGTTATAGTTAACATTGTTGATTGTTATTGAGATTGAAATTAATAAAAATCTGCAAGAAGTGAGTCGGCTTTTACAATATATATATATATATATATATATATATATATATATATATATATATATGTACATAATATATATACATACCTTTTTTGTAAAAGATAAAATTACGCTTCGAATGACTTCCAATCATTGAGGATGAAATCTCCTACATGCAGCATAAAGCCAATTCCATCCAGCATGAGCCATGGCAGGGTGAGGTCACTGATCAGCGTGGTGTCCTTCAGGACTTGTGCCCGGTGGGCCCTTTCTTAACCCAACTTCCAAGGGGGGATCGAATAGTGGTCAACCGGGCTGTCACTGGCCATACCCGTCTTACTCACAGACACCTGCTTTGTGCAGAAGCTCGAGATGTTGTGTGTGGGAGGTGTGGGGGTGATCCGTCCATCCGCCACTTTCTGGAGGACTGCCCAGCCCTTGTGGACCTCACAGTCCAGCATCGGTCCCCTCAGTGGGTTAATGTTTCATCAGGACCAGACTAGGTAATATATCCCTGTTGTTGTACCTGAGAGCCGCTGAGCTCTACTACGAACTGTGATATCTGATCTGTCATATATTTATATACATCTAGTCATTGTTTTATTTCACTTTGCTGATTCTATAATATAGTAGCATGTATATGATTATTATTAGCCTATTTTACATCCAGTCTTAGTTAGTTGTATTACTTTATTTATTCATTTTTTAAAATATATTTTAGCGAATTTTCTTAGAAAATAAAGCTATTGCAATGGCTCCAAAAATTTTAAAATAAAAATTTTCAAAAATTTTTTTCATCGAAATCTGTTTTGAGGCATTCTGAAATGATTCCTGGATTTTAACGCTTTTTTATATGTATATATATATATGTATGTGTCATTCCAGACGATAACTCTCGATAGAATTGAGATAAAAACTTCGTTCTTTCGCCAAAAAATCAAGCATTTCAAAAGAAAGGATGAGTTCGTTGGACAACACTTTTTGAGCACATTAAATTGGTCAAATTTCAAAAAATGTACTAAAAAAATCTCTAAAAATGGCTAAAAACGGCTAAAAATCGTTCAATTTATATTTTTTTGGTAGAATATTGCTCAAATAAAGTTTATTAACTATAAAATAGAACATCCAAAAATGTATGTACACAATTATGCTGAAAAATGTACTTAAAATTCATTAAAATTTGCTAAAAAATCAATAAAAACTGCAAAAAATGTGTGCGTGTGCGTGTGCGTGTGTGTGTGTGTGTGTCATTCCAGACGATAACTCTCGATAGAATTGAGATAAAAACTTCGTTCTTTCACAAAAAAATCAAGCATTTCAAAAGAAAGGATGAGTTCGTTGGACAAAAATTTTTGAGCACATTAAATTGGTCAAATTTCGAAAAATGTACCCAAAAAATCACTAAAAATGGCTAAAAACGGCCAAAAATCGTTAAATTTCTATTTTTTGCAGAATTTTAGTGAAAACTAAATTTTCAACGATTAACTAGGAAATTAAACATTTTTGCTCAAAATTATGATGAAAAACGTACTTGAATGTCATTAAAATTTGCTAAAATATCTATAAAAACTGCAAAAAAATTTAAAAATCAAAAATCCCTTTTGAATCAGTGGAATTTTATTTAGAATAAGTTTTTTGCCATAAAATTGGTTTTTAACCATTTCTGTCAACTAAAATTGCTCCAATTTCAATGCAATTTAACATACTATAGTACGATAGATAGTTTATGAAAATTCGCTCATACGATCATGCTGCATGACTGGAACTTTTTTTAATCCACTTGAGGGGCTAAACAGTGGTCATAAATGTAACCCTCATCCCCCCCCCCCCCATCCGATTTGCCAGTGGAATCCAAGATGGCGCACCCATCGTTAAACTCAACACTGCAGATAGGTAAGCATTTGGATTTTCCATAGCGACATTTCTAGCGTGTAGTTTAGACTCATGGGACCATTTACTTTCCTATTCGACCAATAGCGATTAAATTTTAGTTTACATAATATTTATTATAACAATTATTTAGTCAATTAGAAGACTCTCAACTAGAAGGGTCATTAGCGGAGTTTTTCTCATTATTAACGTGTTTATCGATAATTACACCGCTAACGATGAAGAAGCTCAAGGCAGATAGTCGTACAATATCATTAGGAAACATTTTTTCGGACAATTATATCAGGGAAGCTCTCACTGCTGAACTTTACCGCACAACCACACGACAATATGCCCAATTATATTTATATTTTATTAATATATTTTAGCAATCAATTCCTCTCCTAAAAAACGTCGATCCAATTTATTATCAGTTTCATAAATGTTGTGGCCCGACGTATGTTATTCCAAGTTGTGTAGATTTACCAAATAAAGCTTACGAAACATGGTGTGTTCCTCCAACCTCTATTAGTCATTCGACAGCAAATGGTTTCACGTCTCCCTCACTTAACATCTTTGCTAGAGGGGACTTAATTCACTCAATAAAAGGTTGGACAAGCGCACCCTTAGCATCATTCGAACGTTCAAACTTGCCATTTCCTTTACTCTCCAATCAACTACCCACACGAGCCTACCTCCTCTTCAACCGATGGCGACGGTTTGACTACTGGAGGGAAGCATCTCAAAACCTATTCTATCCTATAACCAAGTAGCAGGTTATAACCTCCTTTCTAACGATGGTTTCACTACTAGGAAGAACTCCTGTCTCATTACCGGTATACGTCTCCTACATTACCAACGGTACTGTATTATATTCTCCACAGTTTCATTACAGGGATGTAAACTGTGACCCTCTCATTCGAGAGAGTTGAGAGAGAGAAAATTTATATTTACAAAATTACAAAGTGAGAAGTTCACAAATGGCATCCACTTAATCCAGCAATAGGCATTGCCCATGGAGCTAAAAAGTTGAGTCTACCCCATGTGTTACGTTGGGTTGAATGTCTCATTCTGGTATTTCCAATGTTGTGATTCTGGAGGCACCTAACTCGCTCAATCGGGAAGGGTTATTCATGAAAGGGGCAAATATATGTGGTATTAAAGGTAAAAGGTGCTGTCAAACTTCTCTCTATTTAATGTGAGGATTGTAACAGTTCTTACCAACCGCTACAAGAACCGTTATAGTGAACGGCTCGAGAATCACAACTGTTGCGGACCCTCCATTCAGTCTCCGGCCTTTCCCAAGGTGAGTCATCTCTCGTTATTTTTTGCGCATAGCAACTTATTATCATATGAACCATTATTGATTCATACCAGCACCTAACCCATTGCTATCCTCACACCTCTTTACTTCCCAATGGTATTTCTTTCACCTCAATCGACGTGTATTCAAGAATATATCAACACCACAAGCCTAGTCAAATAACCTCCATTTGATACCTTTCTTTTGGAGCACCATAAAGAAATAGGTAATAAAATTATCCCAGTGATTAATTTCTGTGTCATACTTATTCAACTTGATACTAAAATAATACTTGAATATATAAAAATATAGTAGAGACAATATAAATATTAATCATGACAATCATCCGATTGTCACAGGATTTAGGTGATGGAGCCCATCCATTACACCATACATGTCATGGTAGCAGAGCATAGATGGAATTACGTACTGGATTTATCCATCGGTAGTTCAATCCACTATTTTTGGCAAGCCATTCCAGGAGGAATATAGTGCCCTAGGGTATCCAGCAGGAGCCCTAGATGTTGGAATTTCACTCTTTTGACTTCAGATTCGGCGCACTTGAAAACCCTTAAGTACCAATTTTGACCTCAAAAGACCGTTTTGTTTGGCCAATAAACGGGTAGGAAGATCACGTGTGACGTAATGCAAGCGGGCTGAGAGTTCCTCCCAAGTGGGCGCGGGCCTGACGTCATCGTGTAAATGAATTTCAAGAGCCGTATTACTGGTCAGATACCCATCATATAGCACCTTTGTGAAAAGCTCTCGCTCAATCTTTCTATTGAAAAATTAAAAAATAACCATGAAAATTCATCAATATTCCCTTTTCAACCCTTCGTGGCTGCCAGAGGGCACGGGATGCCCAAAATCAGGAAGTGTTGTCTTTTCTTTGCACAAATTCAACGACCCTATGATATGCCTTCCCCACCTCTCCCTATCTGCCTAGCGTATCATCACCTCACCATGCCTCGCCTAATTAACTATGGACTTGTTCTGGTCGATACAAGTAATGAGCGAAGTAGTTTTTTCTTCCTAAAGATATATAATTAAAAATAACAAGTGGAAAGTGCAATTTCTCTTAGATAGACAACGGCAATTTTTGCTTCGCATTAGCAACATGTTATTCATAACTATATGATTCCAAGTTTTTACGTACCTAGTTAACTATTTATTAGTTGTTGGCCTACTCATGTTTTCTTTTTTCCGTAACATGTAGGCTGTCAAGAATAGCTACAGTACCCACATGTTTTTGGTATTACGTATTTTGTGATTGTTTCATCATTCGAATTATAATTAAATTTTCAGCGATTTCCAGTTTTTTAGGTCAATCAGTTAAATGTGGATGTTTCTACTTCATTTGAAAAGAAGCCAAAGTACTTATGAAAAATTAGCAATCTAACCTATTTGAAGGTGTTTTAATTCGATTTTCATTTTAAAATTACAGTGATTTGATGGTCTGAAGAACTATTATTCAGAAATAAACTGACTTGTAATTGATACTTTTGCTTGCCTTCCAAAAAAACTACATAAATATCACTAAAAACGTAGGTCAGGCACAGAGTCTAAGTAGTTACAAAGAAGCAGCTTGGTTGTACGTGCAAATCATAAGAAAACTCGGCCCGGCTATGTATTCCAAAAAGTGGCTATCGATTTTCCTGCTATGAAAACTAAGGGAGTTACACTTCTCTAGTAACTCATTGGTTGTACGAGAAAATCTATAGAAAACCCCACGGTGACGTGACGCTCGTGACGTGACGAAAACAAATGGAAACGTCCTGTTAATCATTATTAAATGATAAAAATTTCGTGACACATCCGCGTAACGTTTTTCGCTAGTTAGTCCAAGGCTAAAGCATGGAACATGACAACATCAGCACAATTCACTCCAAGAACCAACCGAACAAAACTAATCGCAGGGTTAACTTGTTTAAAAATGAGAACCACCTCCTTCCTCAAAGTGACGACAAGTAAACACAAACAACAAATGGCATTCACAATGCAGTTTCTATACAGTCAACTATCCCTGATGACAGGATAAAGTACAGGATACAGGCAGTACAGGATAGAGTTCCCGTTGGGAGCTCAGAGAATGCGCTGTCGTCGCCCGGTTGGTGAACAACGGGCATCGCACGCCTTTTTCTCGTGTTTTTGAGAAGCTGAGTTTGGCGTTGGATGGGTGATCCAGGTCCCTGAGAACCAATCTACTCCGAACATAGCTCATTAATGCTATTAGTAGGAGCGGGCATCTCTCTGACGGGATACTGTCACTCTTCCTCTCCCTTTCGAGGATTTAGGACCCCATTGCACCTCTGGGGGGCTACCTAAATCCTTGATACCGTTGACGTGAAATTTTTCCCAAACGTCCACCAAGATTGGCTGTTTTTACCACTTTGTTGCGTTGTGCCATTTCCTTGTCGCGAAGGTCGTTTTTCCCGTATCGCTTTGCACAACTGACTAGCTAACGTTTTCTTTTCCCGGTCGCGTGCGATCGCAGTTTTAAGGTAAGAGGAGGTGGAACGCTACCCTACGCGTTATCTGCAAACTAATTAAGTATCTAATGGCGCTACTTCCTTTTTAACATGGAATCATGTTTTAGCGATGGATCCCCCGCCGAAAAGTGAGACTATAAAGTGACATGAAAGTAGCGCCAATAATTGTGATGATTTCCGCTTACAACCGAGTCGTTGCTAGGGATATGATACTTCGTCGTTTTTCATCCCACAAAATTCGTTGACCATTCGTTCGAAAGCTCTCGATTTATCCAACCATACTATATTAACTACAGCGAAGTGCGTGGCCAACAAGCTGAGTTATGAGCATGGTTATATGAATAATTGTTTACACACAGGTGATCATTCTCAATTATTGATACTGTGAACATGATTGCAACCGCTTGTTAATTTCTGATGAGCTAAAACATGATTCCATGTTTTTTACATTTTAGCAGTCAGGCTCAAAGTAATAACATCCGGGGGGGTCCAATTTTTTTCATATTTTAATTGGTAATTACATAATAACAGCTCTGAAACGAATCCTTAGATAGAGTGCAACGCTTTTTAGGACGCCCCCTCTGAAGCTATGTCTTATAGGCTAACGGTAACAACGGGACGCCTAATGAAATTGATCCGGCGGGAGGGGAAGGGGACAACCCAAGCATGAAAAAAAAAAAAAAAAAAAAAAAAAAAAAAACCCGCATATAAAAACCCGTTTCAGACCATTCAAAGACCGTATCCAAGAAATAACCATAGGTCTCTCTCTCTCTCACACCATTGATATCCTGCGTGAATTCGAGATCTATCTCGAATAAAAAGCTGGTGTACATCACATGGTCTAGATGTTAACCCGTCTAAGTGTACTTCAATTGTAATAGGCTCGAGTAGACGGTTGGCACAGCTTAATGCAGTAATTTCAGATTTAGATAAAATCGGTTTGGGGTCCCACCACATACCTTATAAAATATGTGTTAAGAATTTAGGGATTTATATTAATGATCGTTTGAGCTGGGAATCACAAATATCCAGAATGTGCAGCAAAGTTTATGGTGGATTGCGCCAACTGAGAGTTCTGTGCAAGGGTTTTCCAACACATGTCAAGGCGCAGTTAGTTAGAACCTTATTGTATCCAATAATCGATTACGCCATTTTGACGAATAGCGATTTGACAGTAGCGAAAATGGAAGCCCTTCAGCGTGCTCAGAATGCCAATATCCGATTTATTTATAATATCAAACCTCGGGTGGTTAAAAATAAACGAACGCCTCGATCTTTCAATCGGAGCGATGATGTTTAAATTGTTGAAATTTAACCAGCCGACATATCTGTCAAAATGTATTATAAAATAGTCATACTGAATTTGGACAATGTTTCATGCAAATATTACCGATTTTTACAACTAGCCAACGGCATTATTTCGATTTTTGACTGATTTTTCAACTTTGAAATTCTTGCAAACTCGATACATATTCTTATAGGAAATTTTACGCTGATTCTGAATATACATGCTAGTATGCTGAAAAAATTATTTCGCACAACAAATCGCAAAAAACAGGCTATTTTGAAATTTTTGACTACATTTTTGAAAATTTCAACCCGAAGATGAACTTGAACTTTCGTTTTGTGTCCTTAACATTTTAAAATTTTTTTGAAGTTTCTAGCACAATTCTACGGACAGTTATCGTCTGGAATGACACATACATATATACATACATACATAAAAAAGTTCCAGTCATGCAGCATGATCGTATGAGCGAATTTTCATAAACTATCTATCGTACTATAGTATGTTAAATTGCATTGAAATTGGAGCAATTTTAGTTGACAGAAATGGTTAAAAACCAATTTTATGGCAAAAAACTTATTCTAAATAAAATTCCACTGATTCAAAAGGGATTTTTGATTTTTAAATTTTTTTTGCAGTTTTTATAGATATTTTAGCAAATTTTAATGACATTTAAGTACGTTTTTCATCATAATTTTGAGCAAAAATTTTTAATGTCCTAGTTAATCGTTGAAAATTTAGTTTTGACTAAAATTCTGCAAAAAAATAGAAATTTAACGATTTTTGGCCGTTTTTAGCCATTTTTAGGGTATATTTTTCGAAATTTGACCAATTTAATGTGCTCAAAAAATGTTGACCAACGAACTCATCCTTTCTTTTGAAATGCTTGATTTTTTGGCGAAAGAACGAAGTTTTTATCTCAATTCTATCGAGAGTTATCGTCTGGAATGACACATACATACATACATATATACATATATATATATATATATATATATATATATATATATATATATATATATATAAGCGTTGAAATCCAGGAATCATTTCAGAATGCCTCAAAACAGATTTCGATGAAGAAAATTTTTGAAAATTTTATTTTAAAATTTTTGGAGCCATTGCAATAGCTTTATTTTTTAAGAAAATTCGCTAAAAATGCGTTAAACTTCAGAATATGATTCAGAATAGCCTGAAACGGATTTCTGCATAAATTTTTTTCAAAAATTCACATTCGACAAATTTTGAGGCGAGAGCAATAGCTTAATTTTCTTCAAAAATTCGCTAAAAGAAGTGACATTTCAAACCGGAATCTTCGTTCTACCGCCTCGACTTTAGAAATTCCAAGCCACAATACTTATTTTTACGGAAAATCTTTCATTGTTAGAGGTGTAAAGTTTTTTTAATGAAAATTCAGATCTATATGATCTATCACTGATCTCTCTCTCTCTCTCTCTCTCTCTCTCTCTCTCTCTCTCTCTCTCTCTCTCTCTCTCTCTCTCTCTCTCTCTCTCTCTCTCTCTCTCTCTCTCTCTCTCTCTCTCTCTCTCTCTCTCTCTCTCTCTCTCTCTCTCTCTCTCTCTCTCTCTGCGTGTGTGTATGTGAAAAATTACGTTGACGCTGCCCAGGCCACAATTCTCAACTGATTTTCAAGAATCACGATGTTTCAACTAATTCCGTTAGATTTTCGAGATTCTTTTTTTTGCTCAACTATGAATTCGGTCTAGTTTCGGAAAATATGTCAGAGGTTCCAAATTTCACTCAGGAATTTATGTGATGGACATTTACTGTGGAGGGAGTAATGGAGGGGGGTGCAATTCCGAGAAGTCACATGATATTTCTGTGTTTTCTCTTATTTTAACTTTCACCAAAATTATATACAATCCATTCACAGGGACGTCCCTGTAGGGTAAAAGCACCAATTGTTGACACTTATCCAAATGTTGACACTTCAATTTCAAATCCAAGAAATAAGAAAATGAAACACTGTAGATTATCAAAATCGACGTCATTCGAAAGATAAGAAAGTAATTGTTAAGGTTGACCGATTCCGCTAGTTATGAAGAAAGTAATAAATCGTCTGGGTGATGTGATATTGATGACAACCGTAACCTGTCACTCCAGCGGCATTGTCACAGCTCTGTAGCTTAGTGATGTGAGTCAACAAATTTGGATGTTTCTGGTCAAGTATATGAGTAAAAATTACGATTTAAATTCAGATGATTTATTAATAATATGAAGAAGAAGGCGTAACCATGAAAACCCTAAAATTTCAACACAAAAATATAGTATTGTTCGGTGTCAACATTAGGTTCCATGAAACGTGTTTGTGTCCTAATGTTGACACCTGTGTCAATATCAGGAGGACCTTTTAACTTCATTGTAAAGTTGATACTTGGATTTAAATCAACAAGGCGAATATAGAGAGGTAATATTTCTGAGCAAATATAGATATAGAGAAATAATGTTTCTAAGCAACCCAACGTTACCCGTACTTTATTGTATCGCTCCATTTTCTAATAGTGGCCTACTAAGCCTAATCCATTTTAAGATATTCTTTGAGACCATCTTTGAGAAAATCTTGAGATTTTCTACGGGTTCACAAGTATTTTTGTCCATTTTACCACAATGCCAACTTCAGGTACTTCAGGTAAAAGAAGCATTAAAATTTAACATAAGTGTCAACATTAGGAACTGAAAAAGTCAACATTTGGAATTTCTGAAGGCATATGTGTCAACATTTGGTTAAAAAAGCTGCATTTCAAAAAAGTGCTTTGTGATAATCAGCAAAGTTATTTGGAGAAATTGAAAACATGCAAACTATTCTCAACGAACTCACAATTTATAAAACCTACTTGGAAGTTCCATTTTCTTGAACCCGTGGGTAAAACACAAAATCTAAGAGAGATGTCCCCTAATAGTGTCAACAATTGGTGCTTTTACCCTAATGCATGCATTACTTACCTGAATCGCTATGCACAACTGAATAGCTAACGCTTTCTTTTCCCGGTCGCGAACCATCGTGGTTTTAAGACAAGATAAGATGGAACGCTACCCTATCTATATAAACTAATTAAGTAGGTACCAGCACTACCTACTTCCTTTCTTTCATATTTTAATTGGCAATTAAGTAACTGCAGCTCTGCAGTGTGAGGCTTTTTCATACATATGCAGATAAGTGTGACTGCGTGTGTGTGTCAGTCCAGACGATAACTCTTCTTAGGATTGATAAAAAAATTTCGTTCTAGCACCAAAAAATCAAGCTTTCTAAATGAAAGGACGAATTCGTTGGCCAACACTTTTTGAGGACATTAAATTGGTCAACTTTCAAAATGTGCCGAAAAAAACATCACTAAATTTCCAGTCATGCAGCATTATCGTATGAACGAATTTTCGTATATTATCAAATCGTACAATGTTAAATTGTTTTGAACTACCAATTTTATGGCAACAATACTCGTTCAAAATAATGATCTTCTATGCAAAAAGAGGTTTAGAATTTTTGGGTTTTTTGCAGTTTTTATCGCTTTTGACATTTTCATGTCTTTCATATGGCACATAACAAAAAAATCGTCACGAAAATAAATTGTCCCAAGTGGCCACAACGATGATTATGACCATCAGAAATGACACATGAAAATGTCCCAATGCGTTGCAGACTCGTATGCAAGCGTTAGTTTCTTTGGATTTTTTAGCAAAGTTTAATGTAATTTGAACACATTTTTTCAGCTTAATTTTATATTTTATTTACATGTCCGGAAAAGATACTGTTTTTGCTTCATGTTTAAAGCTGATGTTTTCGCATGCACTACATTGTGGCAACCTGATCCTTTAACGAAAATAAAGAAACCATCAATGTTTGCCACCTTTGAGAAGTTTTTCAAGTTTAAAGTGGAAAACTGTCATTACCGTAACTGTCCCACAGCACTGATCATAATTTTCGTAGTGTGCATCTTCTGCTGCAAATAGTAACTGTATGCTTTAGTTTTCAGTGGTTTTTGGTGAGTTAGATGTTGTGACAACGTTTCCATTGTTGCCTTGCATTTCCTTAACGTTTTGTGAAATCTGTAGCACATAATAGAGTACTTCTTGTATACGAAAATGGTCTTTCAGAAACGAGAAGAGGTTTTTGTAACGTGAAAACGCTTGCGGAATGGGAAGAGTCAGCTTTACTAGTGCTCAGCTCTTTCGGAATCGTAACTACCCCGACAACTTGACATTTCTCTAGGATAGCACTCTAGAACATGGATTCCCAAACTGGGGGGCGTGAAGACGGTTTAGGGGGGGCGTGAGACCATTCGACCATTCTTTGGGGCAACATCGAGCCAACTCCAGGAGTGAGCTCATTTTTGCCCCAAACTATCATATATCCTTGGGGCTGACAGCAGGAAAAAATTATCTCAAATACCACTGTCCGACAATACAGTGAAACGTCGTATTGATGATATGGCTCAATACATAAAAAACCAGGTAGTCGATGGAATAAAACTATCACCATTTTTTGCCATCCAGCTAGACGAGAGTACAGACGTTGCTCAATGTTCTCAGTTAGTTGTATATGTTTGATATGTTGAAAATGAATCAATAAAAGACGAGCTACTCTTTTCAACAGAGCTGGAGACCACTACAAAAGCTGTTGATGTGATGAAAGCCGTGTCTGATTTTTTTGACAATCATGGACTCTCGTGGCAAAAACTAATGGGCGTATGCACTGATGGCGCCCCTTCAATGCTTGGTTCTCGCTCAGGCTTCGTGCAGTTATTCAGAGAAAAAAACGCTGATGTGACTGGGATTCATTGCTTTGTATACCCACAAGCCTTGGCAGCCAAAACTCTTCCAAACGACCTCAATGCCGTATTAAAATAGTGAACTACATAAACAACAGTGCACTAAATATCCGACTGTTTGAAATTCTTTGTGAAGATTTAGGAATTGACCACAAAACTGATATTTCACACAGATGTACGCTGGCTCTCAAAAGGAAACATGTTGGCAAGACTATTTAAGCCCCGAGATGAAGTAACTTCGTTCTTGGAAAACCAGAAGCAAAATCAGCTACGCATGAACTTCACCAAACCTAGTTCTTAAGTAATGTTGGCATATTTGTCAGACTTCCTTGGTTCGTAAACAGAATTAACTTAAAACTGCAGGGTGGAGACTCAAATGTCATAACTCATCGTGATGACATCAAGACGTATGTTGAGAAACTACAACTTTGGAGACGAAAAGTATCAGCAAACCCCTGCAACTTTTCAAATTTCCCAAAACTAGTATCAATCTCAGAAGAAACACGCTTCAAGGAGGTTTTTGAAGGATAAAACTTGTCAAAACAAGTGTCAAACCATTTGGAGACGCTCACTGATGAATCGGGAAATACTTCCCTAACACTGCTGACGAACATATATTTACATTTCCATGTCAACGTTGAACATGTTCCAGAAGCCCTGCAAGAAGAATTTTTGGAAATAAAAAATGATTCTTCTGCCAAATATGACTTCGAAAAAATGGAAAAGTCAACATTTTGGATCAAATACTTCCAAGTGTATCCCAGAGTGTCACAGGAAGCTCTTCGGTTATTTTTGCCTCTTTCAACCACCTACTTGTGTGGAAAAGCATTCTCAACACTCCTATCAATAAAAACAAAGAATCGGAAAAAACTTGATGTTGCTAGTGACTTACGTCGTGCCCTTGCCAAAACTTCTCCAAGAACACCAGCTAATGCAAGCCCATCCATCTCATTAAGATTAACTTATTTTTATCTTAAAGGCTACTTCATAAAAACGTGTTATCAAATCGTGTTTTGCATAAATAGCAAATAAAAAATTGTTTTCAGTGTAAAACTTTAATTTTTTTCACATCCATTCATTAGTTATGTAAGGGGGGCGTGGGAGGCTTTCATTTTATCGCAAGGGGGCACGGTACAAAAAAGTTTGGGAACCCCTGCTCTAGAATAACTTAGCAAATATCATGCAGTTGGTTTAACCTTTGTATTTGTCTTTCTTTCGTGTTTTGTCCCCGTACGTCAACCGGAAGGGTCATTAGCGGCATTTCGTTCTTGCTTTCGACGTTTTATCGAAGATTTCAGCTTTTTCATTCTCAAGACTTCGTTTCGAGGTTCATTTTACACGTTTCAAAGATTCGTGTTCTTCACGGCTGAATCTTTTTTATATGATGTAGAGGTAAGTTGGTAGTTGTTTCTTACTTCATGTTAACATGGATATGTTTTTGGGCTGGGGGTCATTCTGAAATTTGCGTAACGACACCAAAATTTGTGACGACCCGGCACTTTAGATTATTATTAACTCGAAAAGTGAAGGCTAGGTAGAATTTCTATTGATTTTTCACGTACAACCAATGAGTTACTAGGGAAGAGTAACTCCCATAGTTTACATAGTAGGAAAATCGTTCACCACTTTTTGGAATGCACTCATTTTATCACAACATCTCATGACCTCTAAGCCATTGTACTGTCAAGTAATGCTGATTTATTATTCTAAGGTATAATAAACTAATATTGTTTTGTAACCATGGAATAATCTTGTGAAAAGAAGGCACTACATGGTTGGTATACAATTGAGTAGTAGGTACCTACTGGTAAGGAGTAGGTATTAGACATACTTATCCACGATCTTTTGTTTTTCCCATCAAGGGAGAAATTAAAATGCATGATTTACATGTGACCATTCATCATTTATGTTTTGGAAATTTTCTGCTGTGACAATTGAGTTTTGAGCAGTGGTTCACAAGAGTCTCGTTAACGTCTCTATAAGAGCTCTCTTTCTCTTGGGCTTACAAAAACGCTACGAAAAATCAATGAGAAAGGTTACCATTCATCGTGCTCGCTCTAACAGGTTGCTTTCTTGTTTACGAGAAATACCTATACGGGAAATACGAAAACTCTCCATTGTTGTGAAAAACGCGAGTCCCAAAGAAAATTATTGACCGCTAGAGGAATTTTTGATTTTCATCTTCCAAAAGTGAGAACAATGCCTCCGTGACCTAGGGCTAGGAAGCTAAACAAAGTCAATTCATTACACTAGGTTTATTTTCTACTACATTCGCCAAACATGTTATTAAAAACTATATCTAATTTCTCCCTTGAGAGGGAAAAACATTAAATCATGTTTAATGTTTTTCCCTCGCAAGGGAGAAATTAGATATAGTTCAAGAAACTCTAAGAGCCACTCATCTGATCCGGACCCTGGGCATCGTCAAGTAAATGTCCTGAAGAGGCTACATACAAAATTACAGCTTCCTAGAGTGTAAAGTATAGAAATTACCTATTAAAATGATTTAACAATATTCGGATCACCTGCTATGAATCAAATCATCGAAACACCAGCTCAATGAAATCATCATGAATTAACAAGCGGTTGCAATCATGTTCACAATATCAATTATTGAGAATGATCACCTGAGTGAACACAATTATTCAAACAACTATGCTCATAACTCATCTTGTTGGCCGCGCACTTTGCAGTAGTTAACAAAATATGGTTGGATAAATCGAGAGCTTTCGAACAAATGATCAACGAATTTTGTGGGATGAAAAACGACGAAGTACCTACCATTTCCCTGGCAACGACTCGGGTGTAAGCGGAAATCATCAAAAAAAAAAAAAAAAAAAAAACGTTGCAGATTTGCGTGTCGGAATTCACAGAACGACCCCCAGCCCTAAAACATTAAACATGTTAAAAATCATTACCATCCGTGAGATTGAGGGTGGGAATATATGAACATATTGGGGAAATTCGGGTGGATCTTTTGACAGTTGGCAACCCTGCTGGTGGTAATGACATGAGAAAGTGGAGCTCCAGCTATCAGCTGATGTTCAGTTTCCATAGGTGATAGCCCACAACCAGGTTCGAACAAATTGTTTTGTCATTACCGCAACATTTGCATTATGCAATGATGCATATCAAATTTGAAATTTATTAAAACTTGATTTTGAATTCTGACGTTGGGAGCAACGAAACGCCATGTTAGATTTTTAGCGAATTTTAAAATAAAGATTTTCGAACAATTTCTTCGAAATCCGCTTTGAAACATTCTCAAACAAATCCTAGAGTTTAACGCTTTTTCATATATATATATATATATATATATATATATATATATCATTCCGGACGATAGCACTCTCCTTAGGATTGAGATAAAAATTCCGTTCTTGCGCCAAAAAATCAAGCTTTTCAAACGAAAGGATGAGTTAGTTGGCCAACATTATTTGAGCTCATTAAATTATAAAATGACTAAAATCGTCCAAAAATTGTTAAATATTATATAGATTCAATATTAAATATATATCTGTATCAGCATTTTAGTTAACAAAAAAGTTCATTAACGGTGAACAAGAACATTAAAAAATGTATTCACAAAAGTATGATGAACATAATTTCATTAGGTAATATTTGCTGAAAAATCAAATTAAAAAACTGAAAAATTGCTAAACATCCAAAATATGTTTATTTGCCACAAAATTTGTGGTTAATAATTTCATTGCACTCAAGTGTTCAAATTTCTAAACAAAGTAGCATAATATAATGCTATAATAGGTAGGTATACTAAAATTTGCTCATGCTGCATGACTGGAACTTTTGTTTTGTTCAGTTTTGGAGGAGAAATGATTATTTGGAATCTAAAATGACAATTCCATTACTGAAATAGTTTTGACCCGGGAATGACATTTTTATCATGGTAATGACTAATGATCAGAAATCAACGCGCAAAGTAATCCAAGGTAATAGGGTTCCGTCAAAATATATGATGATGAGTAGGTACACAAGTTTTGGTAAGGTGGCAAGGGGCGCTTAGTAAGTCTGGAGGCAGAAGTGTGCGAAGGTCGTCCAGTTTGTGAAGGTCCAGGCCAGCCTCCCTTCAAATCAAAATAATGTTTTTGGCGCATGGGTATGAACTTTTTACGTTGTTTAGGACACCGAATCAACCGGAAATAATTCAATCTGACATGGGACTGGAATTATATGCATGCAATTTTGTCAAACGAAATGGGCAAAATATGAACCCCAAGCCACAGAGCGTTAAACAATTAAAAATATGTCCAAATTTTGCTATGCGGCGTAGCGGGGCCTATTCCATGAAACAACAGGTTACAAGTTAACATGTGCAGGTACTTGTAATGCATGGTAAACTAGAACTAGTGTTTCACCAAAACAAAGAGTACGAGTGTAGAAAAGTTACACTTGTAGTAGCTGAGTTTACAAGTGTAGCAAAAAAGAAAAAGTAAAGTCATGCAGCATGACCCCATGAGCGAATTTTTGAAGAAATCTTCGACATTTCAGTGTTGAGAAATTTTAGTTTATGATTTTGATAGACAAGCATGGAATCAAATTATTAACACATGCACAGAGTAAACTCATCAGTTGTGATTACATTTTTTTTTTTTTTTTAAGCACCTACTACCTACGTTTTAAACAGCATGGTTCTAGGATTGGTTATACAGGGATACTTCCATAAGAGTAGTTCAATCTGAATTTGGACAATGTTTCATGCAAATATTACCGATTTTTACAACTAGCGAACGGCATTATTGCGATTTTTGACTGATTTTTCAACTTTGAAATTTTTGAAAACTTGATACATATTCTTATAGGAAATTTTACGCTGATTCCGAATATACCACATGTTAGTATGCTGAAAAAATTATTTCGCACAACAAATCGCAAAAAACAGGTTATTTTGAAATTTTTGACTACATTTTTGAAAATTTCAACCCGAAGATGTAATCCGGTCATGCTGGCCAACGAACTTGAACTTTCGTTTTGTGTTCTTAACATTTTAAAATTTGTTTGAAGTTTCTAGCACAATTCTACGGACAGTTATCGTCTGGAATGACACATACATATATACATACATACATACATAAAAAAATGCGTTAAACTTCAGAATATGATTCAAAATAGCCTGAAACGGATTTCTGCATAAAATTTTTTCAAAAATTCACATTCTACAAATTTTGAGGCGAGAGCAAGAGCTTAATTTTCTCCAAAAATTCGCTAAAAATAAGTCACGTTTATCAATTTCAATAAGGCGTCCCTCTTATAATATGCGAAGCCTTGCTAATATTACCTAGCTTCAGAGGGACGTGTTAATAAAATAGATTTGAGACAAATAGGCTGGGCTCCAATCGGTGAATTTGCTTCAAGGACGTCCCGCTTTCACTTCAAGTTCGATAATTTACAAAAATTTGCTCATACGATCATGCTGCAAGACTGGAACGTTTTGACCACAGTGCGTCTCTCCTGCCCGCAGTGTGCGAGTTCAAAGATCCAATTTGCATTGCCCGTTATTCGCTTCGTACGAAGTATGCCTCCCCCTCCGTCAATGGATAGCAAAAATCTGAAGGATTTATGCTTCCGTTATTCACATATTTAGTGAAGTAGGTAGTCAGTTTTACGAACCACTAATTTGCATACAAACTCTCTTCCTCGCGGGAAACATTCCTTTGAAACGACACCAATTGGTTAGGGCACTAAAAACCCTAACGGGAATGCAGGTAATTGGAAAACCGTAACGACTTACCCCATACTATCGACCGTAAACTGCTGGATCATCCAATGAGGATGGAACGAAATGGATCCTTGATAGGAAGTTCTAACAGAAACTAACGCGATGAATCCTAACGGGAATGCGAACCCATTCCCTTTATGGCGAGTAAAGCGGGGAGAATGCAACGAAAACATGTTATCGTTTCCCATAATTTCAGTTGTAAAAAATGGTATCTCCTTCAAGCAACCGAGAAACTTGAACCTAGAGTAGGAGGGGAAGATGGCGAGTATATTAATTTGACCATGACCCTCGTCTGTGTAAGTTACACAGCAGTTTAATTAAGGTCCCCAGATACAAGACAGGAAAGGACAGGAATCAGTGACAGTGATGGCCTGGGTCAGACTCAGGATGTGACGAGCCTGACTAATGTGCAGAGGGGCATAGGTCGGAAGGCCGGCTGCCGACATCAAGGTAAATTAGGTATGTAAATAGGACCCACGTCCTGCGGCTGTTTCCGCTCCTGTTCCTGCCGTGTGCGGAGGGCAGAGATGGGCAGTAGTTAATTACATGAGTAATTAAATACATCTGCAATTACTTAAGTAATTTGTGTGAAAATTTTAAAAGGAAAGTGAACAAAAGTCTCAATTGATGAAAAGTTATCTTTTGCAAGCATCAATTACCAAAAGTAATTGCAACCATTCGCAATTACAATTACTTGTAATTGTAATTGTAGTTGCAATTACTCGCCTCCAAGAAGTAATTGTAATTGGGATTGGCAATTACAATTACTTTTCGGTTCAAAGTAATTGCAATTACAATTACAATTACAATTAAAATTACTTGTAATTTTAATTGTAATTGCAAAGTAATTAAATTACAATTACTTTGGATAAAAACTTCGTTCTTGCGCCAAAAAATCAAGCATTCCAAAAGAAAGGATGAGTTCACTGAACAACATTTTTTGAGCACATTAAATTGGTCAAATTTCAAAAAATTTACTAAAAAAAATCACAAAGAATGAAAAAAACGGCTGAAAATCGTTGAATTCATATTTGTTTTTGCTGAATATTACTCAAAAAAGTTTGTCAACTATGAACTAGGTCATTTAAGAATTGAAGCTCAAAATTGTACTTAAATTTCATCAAGAAGTGCCAAAAAATCGATAGAACCAAAAATTCTAAAAATGCTAAATCTGTGTTTAAATTGAACTATAATACTTAGAACAAGTTTTTTTGCAATAAAATTAATAGTTAACAGTTTCTTTGCACACAAACTGCTCGAATTTCAACTGCTCTCCACTCTGTTGGGATGCTGAGAAAGTGAAAATGGACATTATTTTCCACCCTGTTGGGAAAGTAAAAATGGACATTTCCACTTCGCTAGTTCCATTTGCACAAAGTAAGTATTTGGAATTTAATTACTTAGCAATTACAATTACAATTACATGTAATTGTAATTGTAATTGCAATTACTTGGCTCCCAAATGTAATTGTAATTGGGACCTGCAATTACAATTACTTTTCTGAGCTTTATAATTGCAATTACAATTACAATTACAAGTAATTGTAATTGTGGGGTTTCAATTACAAATTACAAGGAATTGCCAGGTAATTGTAATTGTAATTGTAATTACATTTTGCCCATCTCTGGTGGAGGGGCATAGGAAGGAAGGCTGGCTACCGCCATTAAGGTATTTAAAATACGACCTGCGTCCTGTGGCTGTTTCTGAGTGTGGAGGGGCACAAGACGGAACGCCGGCTCCCACAGTAAAAGTAAATTATGTATTTAACTACTGCCCACATCCTGCGGCTCTTTCCCGTCCTGTTTCTGCATAGTGTGCGGAGGGGCATAGGAAGGAAGGTTGGCTGCCACCATCAAGGTAAGTTAGGTATGTAAATAGGACCCACGTCCTGCGGCTGTTTCCGCTCCTGTTCCTGCCGTGTGCGGAGGGGCATAGGAAGGAAGGCTGGCTACCGCCATTAAGGTATTTAAAATACGAACTGTGTCCTGTGGCTGTTTCTGAGTGTGGAGGGGCACAGGACGGAACGCCTACAGTAAAGGTAAATTATGTATTTAAATACTGCCCACATCCTGTGGCTCGTTCCCGTCCTGTTTCTGCATAGTGTGCGGAGGGGCATAGGAAGGAAGGCTGGCTACCGCCATTAAGGTATTTAAAATACGACCTGCGTCCTGTGGCTGTTTCTGAGTGTGGAGGGGCACAAGACGGAACGCCGGCTCCCACAGTAAAAGTAAATTATGTATTTAACTACTGCCCACATCCTGCGGCTCTTTCCCGTCCTGTTTCTGCATAGTGTGCGGAGGGGCATAGGAAGGAAGGTTGGCTGCCACCATCAAGGTAAGTTAGGTATGTAAATAGGACCCACGTCCTGCGGCTGTTTCCGGTCCTGTTCCTGCCTAGTGTGCACAGGGGCATAGGAAGGAAGGCTGGCTACCGCCATTAAGGTATTTAAAATACGACCTGCGTCCTGTGGCTGTTTCTGAGTGTGGAGGGGCACAAGACGGAACGCCGGCTCCCATAGTAAAGGTAAATTATGTATTTAAATACGGCCCACATCCTGCGGCTCTTTTTGGAAAGCTCTCATTCAAATCTTTCCGTTGGACAAGTAAAAAATAACCATGAAAATTTTCCATTGTCTTCATTTTTCATTTGTTTAGCTACTTTTCATTTACCTGGGTCAAGAGTTTATGGTGAGGCAGAGTAGCATTGAGAAGAAAACATAAATTCGAATAGATTTCATAGATGCACGTTAAGCTTTTTTTGGAGACGTTTAAGAGACTGTGTTGGCTCTGCCAAATCCGTATCTCCTAAGTTAACTGTACGCCCGCTCATTGCACTCACGCACGCCGTCCTCTTCTTTCTACCCTTTTGGTAAATCCATATATCTTACCAGTGTCTTTGAACGAACTAAATACTACATTAAAATAAAGAACAGATCAATCATAGTAATTTAATTGTGTTGTAAATAAATACAGCACCGAACCTACTTTCATTTTTATGGGCTAAGTTGAAGGAAAAATCGATTGTACCTACATTCAAGGTAACCCTGTTACATCTGGACTCTGCTACCTTCCAGTTCTGTTACCGACCCCGCATTGTACAAAGTGAATTGAATCTGTAAAAATTGTTAGCAGAGTTCATCTGAATAAAAGTTGACTCAGTCCGAACGTACACCGACCGCCTATTTCAATTTTAAAGACTGGATCATGTAGAAATGGCTAAATTGGCTAACAAACAACCACAGTTTTGCTCCAATGAAGCTTTGACACATGAAGCCAGGGCGGTTATTTCCTCATATGTGGGTCATTCTCATTTCATTTACCGCTTTCATGTCCCCGACGACGAATTCTTACAATGCTTGACCAACACTAGCGATTTTGGGGGAGAAAAGAGTAGTATAAGTAGGGAGATCAACGAAAAAATAATTTGACTGTCCAAAATCCCCTTTAACCAATACACAGTGTCGACGAAAAACCTTGAAATCCTGGAAACTCATGAGCGTTACCGTCCCCTCCTACCTAACATGTAAGTAGAAGTTAGGTAGTTAGGAAACAATGACAATCTAGAACTGGCCAGGGTTACTAGCTGCAGTAAGTTGGTTCCTCTTTATTTAGAGTAAGGTTTTACATTTTTAAGATTTTTCCCAACCCGTGAAAAACTAGTTTTTCAGTCAGTCCCCCATATCTCATCTCAATGGGACCTCAGGAGTGTTATCATTTTTGCGATCAAGAAAGCCGATGGAAAATGGCGGGAAACAGTCAGATGTGAAGGTTATATTGTCCAGTTGAAGATGTGAAACTGCAGTGGAGTGCTTGGAGTTGCAGCAGTTTTTACAGCGAACGAAGCCTAAAAACATGGGGAGTATTTTTATTTTCAATCATGAGTGTTACACTAATTACGAGTGTTTTTAGTGCTTAAACAAAATAATCCGATATCAAGAACCATACTGCTTAGTGACAGGTTTCAAACAGTAGCCATCCCCGAGTTTTGTCACTTCATCATCCTGTGTGAAGCCATTTTTACTGGAGATTCTCATGAGTGTTACCTCTCAGGAGTGTGACCAAGGATGGGTAAAAAATATATAAAATACAACATCAATGAAAAACTCACTGTTCATCTGTAGAACACAAATCTGCAATGTACAATGAGTAGTATTTGCCGATCTAACCTCATTTTCGAGCACTTTCATATTTCACGTCTTTGAGGTTATCAAACGACCCAAAGCGGCAAATGAAATGAGAATGCCCATGTAGTACGTGAATGTGTACAATATTCCCTCAATGATCTACAATGCAATATTGGTCTCACCTTTTAATTGTTATCGCGAACACCGAGGCATTGAAGAGGTCCTCGCGGGTCTCCTGATTGAGAGTGCACTCATTGATTGTTAATTTGACAGCCGGCTCACGGCCGATCGAAGGCTCGTTGTTGCTCATCTTCCGCAGAAATTGAAAGGGTCTGAAAAAATGTTCAGACACGCAGTGTGACCCCACAAGGAAATGGAAATCAACTTTTAAATCTAGAAGTACAGAGAAGGGTACCACACTCGTTCACGTCGAGAGGGTGTTAAAAATGCTGCTTCTTCTAGGTTGATTTTGAGGTTAACTGCTGCGTCATATACCTGCTTGATACAAAATACCGACCTACTTTCTATTAGTTCCCAGTAATGATGGCAAGTTGGAAGGTAGCATGACGTCATGCCCTTGACTGTTTATCACCTTGAAGATCCTCTTCAACCCCAAAATTTATTCTTGATGAAGACTCAAGTTTGAGTGAAATGCTCGATTTTGTGCAATTAAGAAGGCTCAGTTTATGCTATTTGCGAAGTAACGACCTGTTTGCAACTGAATTTCACCAGTGAACTAAATTCCTCTCAGTTATTTTGCCTTAACGAGATTAATGGCTGCATATGTATGCATCAAATGCCAGTATTAGACACATTTAGATAGTCTAGAACTGTACACAATTGATATTGAAAGTCGGAGACTGAATATGACTGGCCTGGTCGATTGAAGAGAAGAAATTGTTGATAAAGATATAGGTACATTGTGACATTTAGGCTTTGCAAGGGAATCCAAACAGCCTGACAACAGTGTTCGTGTATCACTGAGTGACGGAGTAGAATTGAGAGTACTATCTCAAAGAATAATTTTATTTCAAGCCAAGATGAAGTAAATGATAATATGAGCCCACTTACGAAAAGAATACGCTGCGGAGGTACTGAGAAGACCGACTAATTAGTGGAAACCAAGGGGGAAGTCTATATATACAACGAGCGACCTTGCAAGTATTTGTTTGTGTTAATGCGATGACATGATGGAGAAATTCGCCTGAGGTCAATGCTACATTCCAACTTGCCATCATTACTGGGAACTAATAGAAAGTAGGTAGGTATTTTGTATCAAGCAGGTATATGACAGGGTTCCACTCCAGACTAATTAGAATACAGAAATTAATGATGTAAGGAAGCAATTGACGAAATTATAAGTGCGGAAAACTTTCAAGTCCCTCGAGGGATTAGGATATTAATGAAGTTAGGCTAATAGGGGAAACGTTAGGGAAATACTGAAGGCCGTCCACACACGGGTCGACGCGACTCCCACCGCTTCTCGTCTCCTCCCTTCTCGAATTCCTACGCAATGGCATGGGGGGGCACAGACGGGGAGATCATTGGCCGTCTGTCTTCACGTGCGACGTCCTTTCTCACCTCGTTTGCAATGCTGTATGCGACTGGGAAGGATCGAGGGGTTCGAGCGTCCCATAGAGGTAATTTTACGTTGTCCCTATCATAATTTACTTTGTTTTGGGCGTATTGGTTGTAGCATGTACATAGTTGGACACTTGAAAGCACGGAATGTCTTCCAAATAGATTTGAAAGTAAGTTAGGGAAAGATCAAGGACCTAGGTTAACATAGAGATAACTTTTAGCGAAATTTCGAAAAAATTAATATAAGCATTGCAATGCCTCCAAAAATTTTAGATTTTCTATAATGAAATCCGTTTTGAGGCATTCTTAAACTAACACTTTTCCTTAGTTCATGAGCCAAAACATCGAGGTTTCCGAATGAAAGGATGAGCTTGTTGGCTTACATTTTTGAATGTTCTAGTACATCGTTCATAAAGTTATTTTGACTTAAGTTCTCCAAAGAAATAAACCTAACGGTTTCTAGCCGTTTTCATTTATCTTTAGGGACATTTTTGAAATTTGAGCACATTAAATTGTTCAAATTTCGAAAAATATCCTAAAAGATCACTAAAAACGGCTAATAATCGTTAGGTTTATATTTTTTTTGGGTCAAGTCAAAATAAGTTTATGAGCGATGCAATAGAACATTAAAAAATGTAAGCAAAAAATTATTCTGAAAAATTTTCATGAATTCCAAAAACATTTGCTGAAAAATCGATAAAAACTGTTTAAAAAATGCTAAAAATCCTTCTTTTTTAATTGCAGAATATTATTTGAATGAGTTTTTTCCCCATAAAATTGCTGATTAAAAATTTCTTTGCACTCAAAGTGCTCAAATTTTGAAACAATGTAACATAACACGATAAGTTATGGAAATTCACTCATCATATGATCATGCTCCATGATTCCCTTTTTAACCTCACATGTTTTAACAGACAATGTGTGAACAATGTTTTATTCGATTTCATTTGCAAGCTTTCAATCTCATATTTGAGTGCGGAGTCCAGTATAGAGTGTTTGGCGTTGACCACTTCACCAGTGGACCCGTGTGCGAGCGAGATGCATGGATCGTACAGAATGATCATCCCGGAGTTCGTGTCGACCTCTTTGCCGGTTGATCCGTGTTTGAGAACGAGATGCATGGATCACACAGAACAAGCATTGCAAGCGTTTCGCGTCGATCACTCTGTCAGTTCACCCGTTTGCGAGCACGAGCAGAACACCACGTGCGTTTTGCGTCAACCACTTTGCCAGTTGACCCGTGTGTGAGAACGAGATGCATGGATCGTACAGAATGATCAACCCAAAGTTCGCAACGGCCACTTTGCCAGTTGATCCGTGTGTGAGAACGAGATGCATGGATCACACAGAACAAGCATTGCCAGTGTTTTGCGTCGAACACTCTGTCAGTTTACCCGTTTGCGAGCACGATGCATGGATCGTACAGAACAAGCACCGCGAGCGTCTTTGCCGGTTGACCCGTATGTGAGAACGAGATGCATGGATCGTACAGAATGATCATCCTGGAGTTCGCTTCGACCTCTTTGCCAGTTGACCTGTGTGTGAGAACGAGGTGCTTGGATCGTACAGAATGATCATCCCGGAGTTCGTGTCGAACTCTTTGCCGGTTGACCGGTGTGTGAGAACGAGATGTATGGATCAGAAAGAACGAGCATTGCGAGCGTTTCGCGTCAATCACTCTGTCAGTTTACCCGTGTGCGAGCAAAATCCATGGATCGTACAGAACAAGCACCACGAGCGTTTTGTGTCAACCATTTTGCCAGTTGTCCCGTGTGCGAGAATGAGATGCATTGATCGTACATAATGATCATCCCGGAGTTCGCGTCGACCTCTTTGCTGGTTGAAAAGGCTTGAAAAGGTTGCAAATTACCGATTTCCACTTACCCGTTGTCTCCTGTGATATGGAAAGGTTATTTTCTACACTAAAGACATTTTTAAGTGAGAACAGGCGTCGTTTCAAGGTTGGCAACCTAGAGAAGGTATTAGTTGTAAATTGTAATTGCAATCAGCAAGTTGATCGGAGTGAGCCAGAAGAATTAATGCACCTGTAAATATAATGCGAACAGTTTTTTGAAAATCTTTCAGCACGTTATTAATTTTTGTATAATTTGACATTAAAACCTAAAACTAGTAGGATTAATTTGTGAAACACTGTTCTTTCCTTACAACCAATCCCTTTGCTTGATGAACAGCAATTGATTATGGCAAATTTATTTATATACGCATTTTATAAAAAATTCAATTTTTTAAATTCATTTATTCATAAATAAATTTCATCAACTACTTATAGCGAATTTTTGAAGAAAATTAAGCTATTGCTCTCGCCTCAAAATTTGTAGAATGTGATTTTTTGAAAAAATGTTATGCAGAAATTCGTTTCAGGCTATTCTGAATCATATTCTGAAGTTTAACGCATTTTTTAATGTATGTATGTATGTATGTGTCATTCCAGACGATAACTGTCCGTAGAATTGTCCTAGAAACTTCAAACAAATTTTAAAATGTTAAGGACACAAAACAAAAGTTCAAGTTCGTAAAGTTCAAGTTCGTTGGCCCAGCATGATCGGATTACATGTTCGGCTTGAAATTTTCAAAAATGTAGTCAAAAATTTCAAAATAGCCTGTTTTTTTTCGATTTGTTGTGCGAAATAATGTTTTCAGCATACTAACAAAAATACATGTTTTTGCATGTTTTTGCTTTTTCAGTGCATGTTTGGACTCAAATTTTTGTATGTTGATCCGAGCCCTAATTATCACTAATATTTCTGGGCAGTCTCCAGACAATTCCACATTTCTGGTTTCCTCACTTATATATCATTGACTATCGGGGAGTAAAACAAAACGTTCAAAACAGCTTAAAAATCGATAATTTTATTGGAGGGTTTTTTTTCTACTGATGTCCCACTGAGCAGCGGAGTAATCGCATAGTTCGTACGAGTCCGTTAGAACAAAAGTTCGTCAGAAAGCGCATCCATAGTAACCTCAGCCATAGCCTAACTACCTCATGGCCACATGATAACTGGCTCTTGCCAATAACTTGGAGAAATTGGACAATAGCTATAATAGGACTAAAACCAATGAAAGACGACACGAATTGACGTGCAAGTTCCGTAATATAACGTAGGCTACAGTAAAGGCTGCTACACACGTTCCTTTCCTACCTCCTCAAAAAGGAGCCACGCCCACGAAGGAGGTAGTGAAGGAACGTGTGTAGCCATGAAGGAGGAAGGAAAGTAGGAAGCTCCTACGTAGGAAGAAAGGAAGCTCCAGCCCGTCCTACCTTCCTACGTAGGAGCTTCCCCCACTCTTTCAACCTCCACGGAGGAGCGTGTGGAGGCATTTTTGCTTTCCTTCCTTCCTACTTTTCCCTGTTTTCCCCGCCATGTGTACCAACTCCTGTTATCATCTGTTATCAATCATCCAGTGTCTCGAAAGGTGTCTGAAGATCGTCGTTAGTTTGTTTGTTTCCCCGTCAATTTATTATTGAAATGTCCGAGGAAAAAGCAGTGTTAAGTGAAATAATAGAAATGCTCAAACAGTTACCTCAGTTGTGGGATCAAAGCCATGAACTGTATATGAACAAAGAAAAAAGAAATATATATTTCCCACAAAAAGGGAAATTCCCCGCGATGGGTCACACTGAATGACCGTGGGAAGGAAGTAAAAGGGTGGGAGGGACAACAAGCGTAGCAGTAGGAGGAAGGAGGAAAAATGAAGGAGCGTCTGTAAGAAACATCCTATTTGAGGAGGGTAGGAGGTAGGAAGGTAGGAAAGGAACGTGTGTAGCGGCCTTAAAATCCTAAAATCGTCTGAACTTCCTCCTTCATAGGGAACAAGGTCTTCCATAGGAACATTGTTTATGGTTTCCAAGGCCAATCATTTGTTCGTTTCCATAAAATTAAAGTGATCTATTTTGTGGACAGAAAATGAAGTCAGTTTGAAAGGTAGGTAGGATAATTAAGACTTAATTAACTACGACGATGCCTAAGGCCTACAGCTGAGTATCTTCTGAAGCTATTTCCTATGATATTTACCCTATGAACCTGGGATTTGGCATGTAGCCTCTGCGGGACTTCAAATTAATGATGCCTAAGGCCCAGATCAGCTGATTAGGACCTAAAGCTCATTCCTATGATATGGACGGTATCAACAACTCCTACACATATAAACTTTTTCTTTTTTAATGCATTTATTTAAAATACCTATACAGAAAACTCAAAACATCAGTGAATTTTATCAAATGCCCCATATAAGTCTAGGACTTGTGCTATGGGGAGAACTAAAGTACCTGCTTCATTAGCAACTACTCCCGAATACTCTAATAGTGTTTTATGGTCTTTAATGATAATAGCACTTTGAAGATGAAAACGTAGGTAATTACTGGGCACTGATCACAATCTCTGAACAATGTGAATAGTTTTATGGTGCTATAGTTCTCGGTAAATGAATAAGATAGAAGAAATCCTGGTACAAGTATCTTATAGCCCCGCCAATATCGATTATCTCAAATACATCAATCCTTGTAGTATCGATGACGGCTCAATATGGCGTCCCGATGCCTACATCCCGGGTGCAGATATCAACTTTCAAAAATGAATACGGGAAGACCATTGTAAGGACACCAAAAAATAAGAGTGAAAGATTAATAATTATTGAAAAATCAGGCAATAGTCTACAGTGCAACCAACGAAAGTAAGCAGAAGGAGCGCTACACTACAGGAATATGTGACCACCATCAGAAGAACTCACTACACTACTGGCTATGTTACCATCAGAAGAACTCACTACAATATTATTGGTGATAACTTGCAAAGGCATTCGGTTTTCACGGAGGACGGAGTCATAGAAATCTTTGAGATCGAGTATAATACATGCAAATACGTCTTGGCGTGGTTGTGGTTTGATTGCCTCCACATGAGTTCGCACAAAAAGATCGGACCTTTTCCGTTATCGTTCAGCCAGGCCCCTCGGCCTCATCTCGTGCCGTTATCGTTCAGCCAGCTTGATAAACTATATATAACTGTATATGAACGGTAATATGAATACGATATTATAACGTTTTATTTTACTTATGTTTGATGCCGGTTCCATGTAGGACAAGCGACCCAGCAACGACAACACTGATGAGGTCAAGAGAGTGTTATTGGCGGAATCTTGTATCTGTAATCTCTCAACTTTGGAATGAAAATATACCTTGTTTCACAACTTAAATAAATTGTAGTTTTAATTATAAAACATGGTGGCAGCGGAAAATTCGCTATTTTGATATTAAGTAAAGCCAGTTAAAGTATTGATTCCAGTGTATAAAGTGTCCAGTGCTCGATATTCTAGGTTTAAATCTTTGTGATAATGTCCGACAACGCATTGGCTATTCCTGGTGGCACTCAAATCTCCAGCATCGCTCCTGAACCGTATGATTTTGCATCTGATTTTTCTAAATGGCTTACAAGGTTTAATAGATATCGCATGGTGGTTGGGTTGCATGCAAAATCGGGAGAGGAACAGGTGAACGCATTGATTTACTATATGGGACCCAGAGCTGAAGAGATTTATTCTTCCTTTACTCTTACTGGCGACCAACAAACCGATTATTCATTCATCTGTGAGAAGTTTGTGACACATTTCTCTCCAAAAATCAACGTTATATACGAGAGAGCTAAATTTAACCGCCGTCTTCAAGGGGAAAATGAACCGATCGAGGAATTTATCACAGCTTTGTATACTCTTTCGGTGAAATGCAACTATGGACCGCTCCGTGAAGACCTAATACGTGACCAGATCGTTGTGGGAGTACAGGATAGGGCTCTTAGCGACAAACTTGTTCAAGATTTTGAGCTCACATTAGAAAAAGCAACCACTGTCTCCCGTCAACATGAGGATCTCAAAAAGCAGAAAGCCCTATTAGGGGAAAAACCCAGTTCCTCTACAAAGTCAGTGGAGAAGGTTGAAAAACGCCAAAAATACCCCCCAAGACACTATGAAAGGGTTGACGATCGTCAACAAGAGCTGCCCCAAGGTACATGCTGGCGCTGCGGGGAATCTCCTTACCATTCAAAATACAAATGTCGAGCATATAAGTCACGCTGTTCAAAGTGTGGGTTTTGGGGACATTTCTCCGTTCAGTGTAAATCCACCCAAACCAAATCACAGGAAACACACCTGGAAAATTCCTACGACGATTCTCACCGAAAATTCAAATCTGGTAATAAGAATGTGAGACTAGTTAATTCATCTGAAAAATTCTACGACAACGACGACAGTAGCCAAAGCTCTGACAATTTTATAGGAGCTATCGACGATGTAAGTGTACCTGGAGAAGATGATTGGCACATTAGCCTTAATATAAATGGGCGACATCATGTGTTGAAAATTGACTCTGGGGCCGATGTCACCTGCCTGCCTGCCAACACGGCTAATCATGGAGAAAAATTGCACCCTCCAGAAACAAAGCTACGAGGAGTAAATCAGAAACTTCTTAATGTGGTGGGTATGCAAACAGCTAAAATTCAATACCACGGAAAAACGATTTGGGAAGACGTATATTATGTGGAAGATCTGAAATCCCCATTGCTGGGTAAGCCAGCTATTAAAAAACTCAACCTGTTTAAAAGAGTCTACGAAGTTATGGGAGAGTCCTACAAGTGGGTTCAGAGATACCCAGAACTTTTTACTGGGCTTGGGTGTATCAGGGAGAAATATAAAATAGAACTCACTGCCAATGCTAAACCGTATGCTATCACTACTCCCCGTCGAATATCTATACCTCTCAGAGATGCCACTAAAATGGAATTGGACCATATGGTCCAACGAGGAGTCATTGAGAGAGTTGACCGAGCAACAGATTGGTGTGCTCCTATGGTTGTTGTACCCAAGAAGTCCCAAGGAGTTCGCATTTGTGTGGATCTATCTGAGCTAAATCGGAACGTAAAACGCCAGGTCCACCCACTACCCAAAGTTGACTACGAACTCGGGCTGTTGTCTGGTGCAAAATTATTCACTAAGTTGGATGCAAATAATGGGTTTTGGCAGGTGGAGCTAGAAGAAGAATCTCGTGATCTTACAACATTCCTGACCCCTTTTGGTAGGTTTAGGTTTCTTCGCCTCCCCTTTGGCATAAGTTCTGCACCTGAATTTTACCAAAGGAAAATTGCAAACCTTCTGGAGGGCAAAAATAATGCCATAAACCATATGGACGATATTTTGGTGTGGGGTTCTACACCTGAAGAGCATGACAAATGTCTGAAAGACGTTTTAGACACCTTGAAAAGTGAAGGTGTTACCCTGAACAAAGATAAATCTATTATTTCAGTACATTCAGTTAGCTTCCTGGGGAATATAATATCATCAAAGGGAGTCACTCCAGACCCAGACAGAATTAGAGCGATCGTAGAATTACAGGAACCGAAAGACCTAACAGAGCTCAGACGTTATGTTGGTACAATTGGGTTCATTTTAAAATTCATCCCAAACAGTGCAAAAATAATGAAACCTCTATTCGATTTGATGAGCACTAAGCATGAATATGTCTGGGGCCCCAGTCAACAAAAATGCTTCAATGAAATCAGAGCTACTCTGAACAAAGAAAATGTTCTAGCCCTATATAACCCAAATGAACCGTTAACCTTATCATGTGACGCATCACAGAAGGGACTTGGAGCAGTGCTGCTCCAACCATGCCCCAATACTGGTACTCTAAGACCAGTTTACTATTGCTCCAGGACTCTGCAGCCCTCTGAGAACCACTATGCAAATATAGAAAGGGAGGCACTCGCAATTGCGTGGGCCTGCCAAAGGCTAGAAGAATTCATCCTAGGCAAACATATAACGATTGAAACAGACCATAAGCCTTTATTGCAACTCTTGCAAACTAGTCATCTATCTGACCTGTCTCCCAGACTTCAACGACTCAGAATACGTCTCATGCGGTACTCATATAGCCTTGTATATGTCCCTGGTAAATCCATGATATCGGCTGACTGCTTGTCGCGTGACCCTGTTGAAGAAAAATGCATGGATGAGCTTCCTGAGGAAGTGGAAGCATATGTACAAGCAATCGTTAAGGGAGCTCCTGTATCTGATCTCAGAATAAAGAAAATTATGGAGGCCCAGAAGGAAGATAGTTACATACAGAACGTGAAGTACATGGTGATCAATGGGTGGAAATCGGTTTCTGACCCCAAACTTCGACAATATTATCATGTCAGAAATGAGCTTTCAGTCTGGAATGGGATACTCATGAGAGGGCAGAGGTTTGTGATCCCAGGAGCACTTTACAAGGAAATACTCGGTGAAATTCACAATGGACATCTTGGAATCACTAAGTGCCAACACCGTGCGCGCCAGTCAGTTTGGTGGCCAAAGATGTCAGCCGATATAGAGTCATACTGCATGGCCTGCCCAGTCTGTTGGAAGATGCGCCAAAATACGAAGGAGCCACTTATGCCCACATCATTACCAGAAAGACCTTGGCACACAGTTGCAATGGACCTTTTTAAATGTGAAGATCGGTGGTTTATTGTAATAACCGATGTCTATTCTCGATATTTTGAAATTGCCACCCTCCAGAACCTCACGTCTGCAGAAATTATAGGAAAATGTAAATCTACATTTTCCCGTCAGGGGATCCCCGTAGTTGTGCGCACAGATGGTGGGTCACAATTTCAGGAATTGGAAAACTCGGAATTTCGTCGGTTTGCAGATACTTACGGATTTCAACACCTAACAAGTAGCCCTTACTTCCCTCAATCAAATGGGGCAGCCGAGGCAGCAGTCAAAATTGCCAAGACCATTCTGAAAAAGAATGAAGATCCATATCTGGCTCTATTGATTTACCGCAACACACCATTGCCCGATCTTGGTCGCAGCCCTGCTGAATTGTTGATGGGTCGCCGCCTCAGGGATACCGTACCAACCCATCCCGTACTACTCCGAGGAAAACGAGATGACGAGTTCTCAGCCAGAGACCTTCTTCGACGACAGAGTTATAAGAAAAACTTTGATATTCAACACCGCTCTCGCAAACTTAATGAATTAGAACCTGGAGAAAGGGTTTGGATCCCAGACCTACAAAGGGAAGGCACAGTGAAAAGCAAAGCTGATGAGCCTCGATCGTACTGGGTTGAACCTCAAGGCTCAGGGCGACAGTTGCGACGGAACCGTCACAGTCTGGTTCCAGAGAGGATTGCAGCATCACCATCCCATACTTCATCCTCTGAAGAACCCCCTAGGGCTATGCAACAGAATTCACCCGAGGCTCTGCCTGCGGAGCTCTTGCAGCCAACAACTCCCCTGACACCAAAGCCAAGCCCTGCCAGGTATACTGGGACCAGCCATGGAGACTCGAACTCGGAGCAAACAAAGACCACCAGATCGGGCAGACGGATCGTGGCCCCCAAGCGTCTTGACATTTGAAGTTTTCCTGGACTTCCAAGGGGGGATGTTTGATGCCGGTTCCATGTAGGACAAGCAACCCAGCAACGACAACACTGATGAGGTCAAGAGAATGTTATTGGCGGAATCTTGTATCTGTAAGCTCTCAACTTTGGAATGAAAATATACCTTGTTTCACAACTTAAATAAATTGTAGTTTTAATTATAAAACAACTTACATAATTGGATCAAATTGTGTCTAATTTTCGTTAATTTTCGATGAAGCATTCACAGATCGCTGGGAGGCCAAAAGATGGCAATCTCGTCGAGAATTTCGTCAAAGGGGTCCACTTGTCGGGCTTTAACGGTCTGGCGCCACATAAATTCGCAGAGGTAGGAATCGAGGAGAAATCTTTTTATCTTGGAGAAACCGAACGGCACCCTCCTTCGTTTTTACGGTGTCATACAAAGACAAGAAATTCATTTTAAACGGGAACAGACGGCTACTGAAACACCTGAATCATCAGAATGCTGTGTATAGGTTGGTGGTCTGGATGCTCGCATCTCAAAATTACATAACATCAAGTAATCAATCCCTTAGTAAAAATATAGATTAGTTGGACATGTAGGTCAGAATGATGTGTAATCACAATGACAAGCACAAGACGATAGAAATAGAACTCGAATGATAACGGGATCCTCCGAGATCCGCCGGGCACCGTCATCGATACCACAAGGATCGATGTATTTGAGATAATCGATACAATCGATATTGGTGGGGCTATAACATTTGTACCGAAATCCTTAATTCCGTATCATCGATAGCTTTTTAAATCATTTCAACTTCAAGTACCTAACTAAACAACTCGTAAACGAGTTCCACTATCTGCTTTACAAGCAGATACCATGTTACATGGATATGTCTTTGATTGGGAATTTCATTACGGTTTTCCTCGAGAGTTGTAAACAAATCCTTTAACTTTAAACAAATCCCTGGGCCGCATGGCCGCATCCCGACTAATTCCAACAAAACAACGGTTTACTTATAGAAATGTTGAAAATAACTGTGGAGAGAAGCCACTACAATGAGTTGTTGTTAACAGTCGACTGTTGTCAAGAGGATGAAAATGTTTCCTATGGAGTGGAGTGATGCTATTGCTTTACGTTAAGAATACTGTAACACGCCTATTAAAATTGTTTGTAGTCCAATCAACTTAGTTTAGGAATGTAGCCAGGTACGTAAGGAGGGGGAAATTGGTAGCTTGAGGTGTGAACATTTATCACATAAATCAAGCGCTTTCCAACGAGTGGCGAACGATTTATGTGCGATGAAAACTGCGGAAGTTCCATTCCCCTAGCAACGGCTGGGTTGTACGTAAAAAACACTGAAATTGTGACACAAATTTTGCATCACGGAAATTTTTGGTTGACCCCCCAGAGCAAAACATATCCATGTCAAAACACGAAAGAAAGACAAATACAAAGGTTAAACCAACTGTATGATATTTGCTAAGTTATTCTAGAGTGTTATCCTAGAGAAATGTCAAGTTGTCGACTGGTAGTTACGATTCCAAAAGAGCTGAGCACGAGTAAAGCTGACTCTTCCCGATCCGAAAAGCGTTTCTACGTTACGAAACCCTCGTTTCGGAAAGGCCATTTTCGTATACTAGAAAATGAATACGAGAAGTGCAATAACTCTCTATTGTGTGCTACAAATTCCACAAAACGTTAAGGAAATGCAAGACAACCATGGAAACGTTGTCACAACATCTAACTCATCAAAAACCACTGAAAACCTCAGTGCCGATTTTGTGAGGGAGAGATCGGGAATGTGACGCATCTGTTGATGGAAGGCCCTTTATTTTATTTATTTATTTATTTATTCATTTATTTAGTGTACAAAGGACCTGGGCCCACCTAGCGTACACCCTTGGAGCAGGGCAGAAAGTTATAAACAAAAATTTTTTTAGTTCATGTAAATAGTACTGAAAATAACAAATAAAGCCAATAACGTAAAAAAAAAATTACCAAGTAATGACAAAAACGATATAATAGTGTAAATAAGAAAAAATGACCTATACATGAGAGAAAGAAGAAATGAGAAAAATAATGAAATGCTAAGTAGAAGAAAAGATGGGTGGTGAAAGATGAAAAAAATAAAAAAGAAAGGAAGAAGTGGTAATGAATGAAGAAAAGAAGGATAAATGAAGGAAGTGGTTGCTAACATTTCGCAAAGTGAGCAAGGCATCGTCTCCTGAACACCGAATAGGAGGGAGAATCCTTTATTGCCCTTGGGAGGGCGTTCCACAACCGAACACCATTCACTGCAATGGAGCCCTTGAGGGAAGAAGTGTGTTGGGGCATCAGCAAATTTTTAGCTCTGTTAGATGAAGTAGGACAGAACATTCGATCAAGATAGTATGGATGGGAAACATTAATATATTTGAAAATGAAGCATAAGAGATTAGTAGCCATTAGATTGTCAATGCTGCAACCCACAAGTGAACAGTAATAAGGGCTTATGTGCTCTCGCATGGAAACATTGGTTATGAAACGGACACAGGAGTTGAAGGCAACTGTAAGACGTTTAGTGAAATGAGCTGAAAACAATATCTGAGTAGGTAAAATACGGCAACACCAGGGATTGAATAAACGCTCTCCTCAACTCACTCGTCACGAAATGCTTAAAAGGTTTCATGAGGTACAGAGCATGGTAAACCCTACCACAAATGAGTGAAACATGATTGTTCCACTGCAGCTGAGGATCAAACAAATACCCAAGTTTCTTACTTTAGATTGAAAACTGATAGGTTGATTGCTGATTACAGGGGAAGGGATATTTTGGATATCAACAGCATTTTTTGAAAAAACTATAGCTTGACTTTTCTTTGGATTTAGTGTGATTCCATTAGAGGAGGACCACTTATTAATATTGGCTAAATCAGAGTTGAGATGGTTAATGGTGGTGGAAATTTCATTAATAGGACACTGGATATACAATTGTAGGTCATCAGCAAATAAAATGTACTTAGAAAATACAATAGAGTTTGGGAGATCATTAATAAATAAAGTTATTGTGAAAGAGACGTTTTATTTGACGCTATTATCCAAAAACATTCGACTAATTTACAGTTTGATTATGTAAGTTTATAATATATAAGTATATATATATATATATATATATATATATATATATATATAAATAAGTTTATAATATTGATATGTAAGTTCCAATAATATTAGGATTTATCGAAAAATATGTAAACATCTTTATCAATGTAATATAACTCTGTAAAGCACAATGGTAACAAGATTTTCGTGTGGCCGTGAAATGTATCTAATGTCCAATTTCTCCAAGATATTGGCAAGAGCCAGTTAACATGTGGTTATGAGGTAGTTAGGCTATGGCTGAGGTAACTACGGATGCGCTTTCTGACGAACTTTTGTTCTAACGGACTCGTATGAACAATGCGATTACTCTGTTGCTCAGTGGGACATCAGTTGAAAAAACCCTAAAATAAAAATATCGATTTGGAAGCTGTTTTGAACGTTTTTGTTTACTCCTCGATAGTCAATGATAAATAAGTGAGGAAACCGGAAATGTGGAAGTAGTCTGAAGAGTCTCTAGAGATATTAGGAAGTGATTATAATTAAATTGAATAAGTAATGTATGGGAATCCTCTTCCCAGATTCATTTTAGAATATAGAATAGAATAATCTTTAGAATTAGTCCCTCATAGTGTACAGAAGGGTGAAGGAGTGAGGGGGTATTAGCGAATTCGGGGAAGCAAAGTGTGGCAAGTGGTATGAACCCTCTCCTGAATCCGGTATTAGAATATTGACGAAGAAACTATCGAAGGAAGGTTATGGGAAGTCCTTTACCGGACAAGTGTGGAAACTTGTCTGAAGCCTCTAAAGACTAGAACGCAGAAATGAAATGGACGGCATCAACAACTCACTACACATATAGAGTATCTACTTCATTAAAAACTACTCCTGAATACCCTAATAGCGTTTTATAGTCTTTTACATGATAATAGCACTTTGAAGATAAAAACGTAGGTAATTACTGGGTACTGATCACAATCTCTGAACAATGTGAATAATTGTATAATTCAGTAATTGTATTATTACTCTGAGCAATAGTTCGCGGGAATGAATAAGGTGGAAGAAAAGTGTTGGGTTTTATGAGAAATCTAACTTACATATTTCCGGAATGTTCTTCTGTTCAGAAAACGGCAGGTAACGATGTACTAAACTTGACCGGTCGGGCGCAGAAAGGCAAATGGGAGAAGAGGGGTCGGGCTGGGCGAGTAAGTTTACGGATTTGTCTTTTGTTCGCGGCCATCGATCGTAGGCTGTTCATCACGAAGGTGCGTGAACATCTGTGATTAAAAAACCTTACTAATTATTTTAGAACCATAGCAACCATTTCAATTATTGACCAGCAAAATATTAGAATAAGTAACTACGGGAAGTTAGGGAATAGCCAATAATAGATTTGTTAACTAGATTCTGGAATAGCTATTATCCGATTTCTCCAAGCTATTGGCAAGAGCCAGTTAACATGTGGCCATGAGGTAGTTAGGCTATGGCTGAGGTTACTATGGATACGCTTTCTAACAAACTTTTGTTCTAACGGACTCGTACGAAATATGCGATTACTCTGTTGCTCAGTGGGACATCAGTAGCAAAAAACCTAAAATAAAAGTATTGATTTGGAAGCTGTTTTGAACGTTTATGAAGTGTAAACTTCTATAGGCGCACCGCGTCGAAAAATTTAGCGGGGTGTGAATTCGATTTTACCGTCACGTCACGCTGTTTAATGACATGGATATGTCTTTGCTCTGGGGGGTCAACCAAAAATTTCCGTCACGCAAAATTGATGTCACAAATTCAGTGTTTTTCACGTACAACCCAGCCGTTGCTAGGGGAATGGAACTTCCGCAGTTTTCATCGCACAGAAATCGTTCGCCACTCGTTAGAAAGCGCTTGATTTATGTGATAAATGTTCACATCTTAAGCTACCAATTTCCCCCTCCTTACGTACCTGGCTACATTCCTAAACTAAGTTGATTCTATAAACAATTTTAATAAGCCGGTTACAATATTCTTAACGTAAAGCAATAGCATCATTTACCTACTGCACTCCATAGGAAACATTTTCATCCTCTTGACAACAGTCGACTGTTAACAACAACTCATTGCGTCTGTATTGGAGAAATAACTTTAATTTATAGTATGCTTTTTGTGCCTCCAAGTATGATAAAATAAGTTCTTTATCCTACATTTCGTCGCCTACAGTCCAAAGTTGAAGGATTTGTTTACAACTCTCGAGGACGACCGTTATGAAATCCCCAATCAAAGACATATCCATGTAACATGGTATCTGCTTGTAAAGCAGATAGTGGAACTCGTTTACAAGTTTCGGTACGGTTGATTTCCTAAGGGATTTTTCTTTTGATTTTCACATACAACCAAGCCGTTGCTGGGGAAATAAAACTTTTTATTTTTCAACGGACAAAAATCGTTCTCCACTCGTTGGAGAGCTCTCGATTTATCACGCATTTCTTTCGTACTTGTTCTTTTATTCATGTCGTAGTTTTATATTTATTTGTTATAAATGGATATAGTAAACAATGCCGATTGTTTTGTAGTCACTTCTTTGAGAAGTTAATCTTCCTTATAGTAATTGTAGTCGCGCACCATAACAGAAAATTACCTACTTAGGTACTCTGTTCTAATTTCTATTTTTAAAACATTTATGTCGTAGTTTTAAATTTATTTACATTTACGAATTAGCGGTAAGAAAGCATGTTCCATGTTTTAGCATTTTAGCCGAAGGCTCAAGGCGGAAAGTTACCGAGGGTCCAGGGGCGGAGCCTGTCCACTTTTACTTTCCCAACATCCCAACAGAGTGGAAAGTAATGTCCAATTTTACTTTCCCAACATCCCAACAGAGTGGAAAGTAATGTCCAATTTTACTTTCCCAACATCCCAACAGAGTGGAAAGTAATGTCCACTTTTACTTTCCCAACATCCCAACAGAGTGGAAAGTAATGTCCAATTTTACGAAATTTTAGAAGTTTACACTTCTCCCGAGTGGTCTTTAGCACACCTGGTTTCTTTTAGCGAATTTTTGAAGAAAATTAAGCTATTGCTCTCGCCTCAAAATTTGTAGAATGTGAATTTTTGAAAAAATTTTATGCAGAAATCCGTTTCAGGCTATTCTGAATCATATTCTGAAGTTTAACGCATTTTTTTATGTATGTATGTATGTATATATGTATGTATGTATATATGTATGTATGTATGTATGTATGTATGTGTCATTCCAGACGATAACTGTCCGTAGAATTGTGCTAGAAACTTCAAACAAATTTTAAAATGTTAAGGACACAAAAAGAAAGTTCAAGTTCGTTGGCCAGCATGATCGGATTACATCTTCTGGTTGAAATTTTCAAAAATGTAGTCAAAAATTTCAAAATAGCCTGTTTTTTGCGATTTGTTGTGCGAAATAATTTTTTCAGCATACTAACATGTGGTATATTCGGAATCAGCGTAAAATTTCCTATAATAATATGTATCAAGTTTTCAAAAATTTCAAAGTTGAAAAATCAGTCAAAAATCGAAATAATGCCGTTCGCTAGTTGTAAAAATCGGTAATATTCTTCAAAAATTCGCTCATGGGGTCATGCTGCATGACTGGACTTTTTTACTCCTCGATAGTCAATGATAAACAAGTGAGGAAAGCGGAAATGTGGAAGTAGTCTGAAGAGTCTCTAGAGATGTTAGGTAGTGATTATAATTAAATAGAATAAGTAATGTATGGGAATCCTCTTCTCAGATTCATTTTAGAATATAGAATAGAATAATCTTTAGAATTAGTCCCTCATAGTGTACAGAAGGGTGAAGGAGTGAGGGGGTATTAGCGAATTCGGGAAGCAAAGTGTGGCAAGTGCCTTTCATGAATCTGGTATAAGAATATTGACGAAGTAACTATGGAAGGAAGGTTATGGGAAATCCTTTACCAGACAACTGTGGAAACTTGCCTGAAGCCTCTCCAGACTAGAACGCCGAAATGAAATGGACGGCATCAACAACTCACAACACATATAGAGTACTACGTCATTAGAAACCCTAATAGCGTTTTATAGTCTTTTAAATGATAGCACTTTGAAGATGAAAACGTAGGTAATTACTAGGTACTGATCACAATCTCTGAACAATGTGAATAGTTTTATAGTGCTATAGTTCGCGGGAAATGAATGAGATGGAAGATAAGTGTTGGGTTTTATGAGAAATTAAACTTACATATTTCCGGAATGTTCGTCTGTTCAGAAAACGGCAGGTAAACGATGCACACAAGTTGACCGGTCGGGCGCAGAAAGGCAAATGGGAAGACGGGACGGGCTGGGCGCGTAATTTTACGGATTTGTCTTTTGTTCGCGGCCATCGATCGTAGGCTGTTTCTTATCATATGTTTGGAATGACGAAGGTGCCTGAACATCTGTGTTTAAAACACCTTACTAATCTTTTTAAAACCATAGCAACCATTTTAATTATTGGCCAGCAAAATGTTAAAACACGTAACTACGGCAGCCTCATTTGCCCGTTAGACCGTGGTTTGTGGGTAATCAAGTCCACAAATCCATGTGCAAGTCTTTTGTCCGCCTACGAACCAATCACGGAGTATGCAACGCTTATTTGCACCGCATTAATCCATACAATGAACCTCAGTGCCGATTAGTATTATTGGTATCAAACGATTCGTGAGATCTCCTCTATTGGTTTATACAAACGAAAAACCCCAATTCCATATGTAGGTACTTGTCGCTATGGACGTTTAGCGACTCAAAATTGTGGCTATTTTTCGCTTTGATGTTCATGTTTGTTTTCGCCTAGCGACCGTGCAACGTGCTGCAGTTATTCCATTCATCTCTCCTGTGTTTTCTTCCGTGTCGGTGATATTTCAGTTTTCTGGATTTGTGTTCAAATTCGAGTGTCTTTCGACCCGTTTTAGTTGTCATTTCGGTTTATTTATATAGTTTTTCGGTTTCTTCTTTGATTTTTCTGTCATACATAGTTATTCAGCGTATAATATTCCCATTGAAATGAACGGGACGGTTTCCCTTGCGGACAATGACTTGGACAGGACGAATAAATCAAAATCGCGAGTTATTAATATCAAACAGTGGCAGGATAGCGTTCGGAAGCTAAGGAGAAATTCGGGTCAGCCCTTCATTTCCAGAAAAAAAAAAAAAAAAAAAAAAAAAAAAAAACGGCGCTCCGCGCCCCCTGGACCCCCGGTTACCTCTATTTACATACTTCGGACGAAATTATTGAAACACAGAATGTGTTTGCGTTGTCGCGCAACCAAGTGACAACCAAACAAGCGTCACTGTTTACTATTCATTTACTATTCATGCTCATAACTCAGGTTGATGGCCACGCACTTCACAGTAGTTAACATAATATGGTTGGATAAATCAGGAGCTTTCCAACGAATGGTGAACGATTTCTGTGCGATTAAAATTGCGGAAGTTCCATTTCCCCACCAACGGCTCGGTTGTACGTGAAAATCATAAGAAAATTTACAAGCGGTTGCAATCATGTTGACAATATCAATTATTGAGGATGATCATCTGTGTGTAAACAATTGATTCAAATAACCATGCTCATAACTCAGGTTGATGGCCACGCACTTCGCAGTAGTTAACATAATATGGTTGGATAAATCAAGAGCATTCCAACGAATGGTGAACGATTTCTGTGCGATTAAAATTGCGGAAGTTCCATTTCCCTACCAACGGCTCGGTTGTACGTGAATATCATCACCGTCACACATTTCGTTACCATCCCGCGTTCCATTTTCGGCTAGTTAGTCCATGGCTAAAACACATTCTGTGTTAAAAAAAAAACCAGGCCCTGAGAAGCTGCCTTCCCGAACTGAACGAGTGTGTAGAACGAAGTGCCAAAGTGAATGTGATAAGGTAAGAATAGTTAAGGAGTGTCTGGAGACGGACTGCCAGTGGCGCCGCCAGCGCGTTCTGCCGAGAGTTTTTGCAACTACCTCTTACAGCGTTCCTTCCTACCTACCTACTATCCATGTCCGGCCGAACTACCCTCGATTCTAACCACAGGTTTGGTTCTATTTGTCCAACTAATTGCTTTTTACTATAAGGATAGATTTAGGGTATTTTTCGTTCTTTAGTTGCGAGTTTTTGAGGATCCAAAACCTCCTATACACATGATTCAGACCAATTTTCCAAATAATCTATATTCTACTAAAAGGTCTGATTTAGGATATATTTTAAGATATAGATTGTCGTAATGAAACTGCGAAGTTCAGCTCTGAAAGTGCGAAAATTGTGAAATAATGAATTTTTGAAGATAGGTATTAAACATGAACCTAGGAGGGAAATGGACTGGGTATTGAAGAGTTGACACATCCCAAGTATGATTAACACTAATTAATTGTGGTTCTATAAAATTGGGGGCAGTAGTGAAGTTTTGCCTAGTGAAAAACCTTACTACCGCCCCCTCTTTCAAAACAGCAGGATAATACAATAATACAACCTGTCTGATGAAGCAGATATTCGCTATCGAAAGTTAAGGGGTTGAGAATCAGAAACTTGATTAGGTACCTATGGCTGGACTCCTTCCCGTCCGATTTCAAGCGATTCTGGGAACCACCCTCCCCCCCACCCGTGATCTATTTATGCAACTAACCTATATTTTACCAAAACGATTGATTTAGGATATTACTCTATTTTTGAGATCCAGACCACCAAAGAATACACATCATTCAGATCAATTCATCCTAAAATATATCATAAATCAGCCCTGATCCAAAATCTTCTTTTAATGAGCACATTATTATTTAGAATAAGTTTTCTTTGACAATGAATTGGTAGTTTGCAATTAGATTACAATCACAGTGCTAAAAATTTCTAAACAATTCAACGTAATTAAACGAAAATTCGATCATACGATCATGCTGCATGACAGGAATTTTTTGTTTTAAAATTTGTCTTATTCATTGCATTTTTAAAGGATATCAGTGATTCAGTATGGGTACTGATATGACAGAAAATGAAAAAAAAAAGTAAATTAAAAACAGTGGGTATTCGAAATCAATCCTTCTATTAAAATATAGATTAGTTGGATATGGAGATCGGAGTTAAGTTTAAAAGTATATTTCGCACTGAATATACGGACTGGCAGTCCGTCTCCAGACACTCCTGAATATTTTTGTTCTAAAAAAATAATAAATACTGGTAAAATAGGTTAGTAGGTACTTATTGTTAATTTTTTCGTCCTTAATGTTTAATTTATTGTTGTATGAAATTAAATCAATCTGATATTGTAATAATTATTTTTGAAGTGTCATTTACAGATTTAGGTATACCTTCCACAGTGAGTTTGTATTTTCCTAACATTTTCGTTTAGAATATAGAATATAATAGAATGATCTTCATTGTACCTAGGACAATTAGTCCCTCATAGCGTATAGAAGGGTGAAGAAGTATTAGCGAATTCGGGAAGCAAAGTGTGGCAAGTAGTATGAAGCCTCTCCTGAATCAGATATTAGAATATTAACGAAGTAATTGTGTTATGGGAAGTCCTTTACCAGACAACTGTGGAAACTTGTCTGAAGCCTCTCCAGACTAGAACGCCGAAATGAAATGGACGGCATCAACAACTCACTACACATATAGAGTATCTACTTCATTAGAAACAACTCCCGAATACCCTAATAGCGTTTTATAGTCTTTTTAATGATAATAGCACTTTGAAGATGAAAACGTAGGTAATTACTGGGTACTGATCACAATCTCTGAACAATGTGAATAATTTTATAGTGCGATAGTTTGCGGGAAATGAATAAGATAGAAGAAAAGTGTTGGGTTTTATGAGAAATCTAACTTACATATCTCCGGAATGTTCTTCTGTTCAGAAAACGGCAGGTAAACGATGCACTGAACTTGACCGGTCGGGCGCAGAAAGGCAAATGGGAAGACGGGTCGGGCTGGGCGCGTAATTTTACGGATTTGTCTTTTGTTCGCGGCCATCGATCGTAGGCTGTTTCTTATCATATGTTCTATCATATTATGTTCGATCATATGTTTCGAATGACGAAGGTGCCTGAACATCTGTGTTTGAAACACCTTACCAATCTTTTTGAAACCATAGCAACCATTTCAATTATTGGCCAGCAAAATGTTTGAATAGGTAACTAGGGGAAGTGCAGCTTAATTTGCCCTTTAGACCAAGAATGAACCTCAGTGCCGATCTTGTGAGGGAGAGATCGGGAATGTGACGCATCTGTTGATGGAAGGCCCTTTATTTTATTGTGAAAGAGACGTTTTATTTGACGCTATTATCCAAAAACATTCGACTAATTTACAGTTTGATTATGTAAGTTTATTAAGTTCCAATAATATTAGGATTTATCGAAAAATATGTAAATATCTTTATCAATGTAATATAACTCTGTAAAGCACAATGGTAACTAGATTTTCGCGTGGCCGTTAAATATATCTATTGTCCAATTTCTCCAAGATATTGGCAAGAGCCAGTTAACATGTGGCCATGAGGTAGTTAGGCTACGGCTGAGGTTACTATGGATGCGCTTTCTAACAAACGTTTGTTCTAACGGACTCGTACGAACTATGCGATTACTCTGTTGCTCAGTGCGACATCAGTAGAAAAGACCCTAAAATAAAAGTATCGATTTGGAAGCTGTTTTGAACGTTTTTGAAGTGTAAACTTCTACAGGCGCACCGCGTCGAAAAATGTAGCGGGGTGTGAATTCGATTTTACCGTCACGTCATGCTGTTAGCGAATTTTTAAAGAAAATAAGCTATTGAATATAAATGTGAATTTTTGAAAACATTTTATGCAGAAATCTGTTTCAGGCTATTCTGAATCATATTCTGAAGTTTAACGCATTTTTTTATGTACGTAAGTATCTATGTATGTATAATATATAATGTATGTATGTATCTATGTATGTATGTATGTGTCATTCCAGACGATAACTGTCCGTAGAATTGTGCTAGAAACTTCAAACAAATTTTAAAATAATAAGGACACAAAACGAAAGTTCAAGTTCGTTGGCCAGCATGATCGGAATACATCTTCGGGTTGAAATTTTCAAAAATGTAGTCAACAATTTCAAAATAGCCTGTTTTTTGCGATTTGTTGTGCGAAATAATTTTTTCAGCATACTAACATGTGGTATATTCGGAATCAGCGTAAAATTTCCTATAAGAATATGTATCAAGTTTTCAAAGTTGAAAAATCAGTCAAAAATCGAAATAATGCCGTTCGCTAGTTGTAAAAATCGATAATATTTGCAAGAAACATTGTCCAAATTCAGATTGAACTACTCTTATGGAAGTATCCCTGTATAACCAATCCTAGAACCATGCTGTTTAAAACGTAGGTAGTAGGTGCTTGTTAAAAAAAAAAAAAATAATCATAATAATAAATTGTAATCACAACTGATGAGTATACTCTGCGAAATATTCCGTCCTCCGATTCTCTCGGTCGCTCTCTTTATGCTTTACGCTCAACTGTTTTAGGACTTGATGTAGCTTTAATACTGACTGTGGCTTAGAAAAAAGTATGAGTACCTCCTAATTATTTTTAATAATTTGATTTCATGTTTGTCTATCAAAATCATAAACTAAAATTTCTCTACACGATCAATACCTAGCGACTGAAATGTCGAGGATTTCTTCAAAAATTCGCTTGTGGGGTCATGCTGCATGACTGGACTTTTTTTACTCCTTGATAGTCACTGATAAACAAGTGAGGAAAAAAGAATTGTGGAAGTAGTCTGAAGAGTCTCCAGAGATATTAGTGATTATAATTAAACTGAAAAGAGAATGTATGGGAATCCTCTTCCCTGATTCACTTTAGAATATAGAATATAATAGAATAATCTCTATTGTACCTAGGAAAACTAGTCTCTCTTAGTGTACAGAAGGGTGAAGAAGTGAGGGAGTATTAGCGAATTCGGGAAGCAAAGCGTGGCAAGTGGTATGAAGCCTCTCCTGAATCAGGAATTAGAATATTGACGAAGTAACAATGTGAATAGTTTTATAGTGCTATAGTTCGCGGGAAATTAATGAGATGGAAGATAAGTGTTGGGTTTTATGAGAAATTAAACTTACATATTTCCGGAATGTTCTTCTGTTCAGAAAACGGCAGGTAAACGATGCACAGAAGTTGACCGGTCGGGCGCAGAAAGGCAAATGGGAAGACGGGTCGGGCTGGGCGCGTAATTTTACGGATTTGTCTTTTGTTCGCGGCCATCGATCGTAGGCTGTTTCTTATCATATATGTTCGATCATATGTTTCGACTGACGAAGGTGCGTGAACATCTGTGTTTAAGGGCAAGTTTCACCGTTTGAGGTAATCGAGAAAAAGCGTTGACGTGGCATTATGCTTGAGCTTAATCAGACGTTTGAGCGATTTTTCTTTCACCAACACCCGTCGTTTGTTAACTCGTCCATCAAAACTTTACGATCTGATTACCAAAGCTGATTAACTAATTACCCGTCAAGTGGTCAGTCTGAAATGATAACTATAACCTAAAAAAACATAAGCATTGGCGCGAGAGAGTAGTTTGCCGCCAAACTGTACTTGGCATCTTTCATTTTGATGTCCGAATGGAGATGTTTGGCGGACAAAAACTACTGTATGTCTACTTTTATCAGCTGTTGTTCACTAATTATTTATCTGAGGGCCAGTTTCACCGTTTGAGTTAATCAAAAATTAGCGTTGACGTGGCATTATGTTTGAGCTTAATCAGACGTTTGAGCGATTTTTCTTTCACCAACACCCGTTGTTTGTTAACTCGTCCATCAAAACTTTACTATCTGATTACCAAAGCTGATTAACTAATTACCCGTCAAATGGTCAGTCTCAAATCATAACTATAACCTACCAAAACATAAGCATTGCCGCCAAACAGTTTGCCGCCAAACTGTACTTGGCATCTCTCATTTCGATGTCCGAATGGAGATGTTTGGCGGACAAAAACTACTGTGTGTCTACTTTTATCAGCTGTTGTTCCCTAATTATTTATCTGAGGGCCAGTTTCACCGTTTGAGTTTATCAAAAATTAGCGTTGACGTGGCATTATGTTTGAGCTTAATCAGACGTTTGAGCGATTTTTCTTTCACCAACACCCGTTGTTTGTTAACTCGTCCATCAAAACTTTACTATCTGATTACCAAAGCTGATTAACTAATTACCCGTCAAATGGTCAGTCTCAAATCATAACTATAACCTACCAAAACATAAGCATTGCCGCCAAACTGTACTTGGCATCTTTCATTTCGATGTCCGAATGGAGATGTTTGGCGGACAAAAACTACTGTATGTCTACTTTTATCAGCTGTTGTTCACTAATTATTTATCTGAGGGCCAGTTTCACCGTTTGAGTTAATCAAAAATTAGCGTTGACGTGGCATTATGTTCAATTTCCACTTTTTAATTACCAAAAATATAATAATATTTAATGATTTTTTACATTCAAGTTCAATATTGTTTAAAAAGCGGCCACAAATCACTCGAGAAAAAGAATCTTCACTCACATAACCTCCACCGTCCGCCCCCATTGACGACTTTATAGGTGATGGGATCGTTTTAAATAAAATGCAATACTTCAAATTTTCCGTACACAAGCTCGTTTTGCATTAATATAATATAAGTATGAAACGCCAGCTATACGTTAGGTAGTTGAATAAGTCCAGACGTGCAGCATGACCCCATGACCGAATTTTTGAAGAAATCTTCGACATTTCAGGCTATTGATCGTGTAGAGAAATTTTAGAAGTGCATAAATAGAACTTCTTCATAATTTCATGGCTGATATTTTCTAAGCCATAGTCAGTATTAATGCTACATCAAGTCCTAAACCAGTTGAGCGTAAAACATTAAAGAGAGTGACCGAGAGAATCGGAGGATGGAATATTTCACAGAGTAAACTCATCAGTTGTGATTACATTTTTTTTTTTTTTTTTTTAAACAAGCACCTACTACCTACGTTTTAAACAGCATGGTTCTAGGATTGGTTATACAGGGATACTTCCATAAGAGTAGTTCAATCTGAATTTGGACAATGTTTCATGCAAATATTACCGATTTTTACAACTAGCGAACGGCACTATTTCGATTTTTGACTGATTTTTCAACTTTGAAATTTTTGAAAACTTGATACATATTCTTATAGGAAATTTTACGCTGATTCCGAATATACCACATATTAGTATGCTGAAAAAATTATTTCGCACGAAAAAATCGCAAAAAAACAGGCTATTTTGAAATTTTTGACTACATTTTTGAAATTTTCAACCCGAAGATGCAATCCGATCATGCTGGCCAACGAACTTGAACTTTCGTTTTGTGTCCTTAACATTTTAAAATTTGTTTGAAGTTTCTAGCACAATTCTACGGACAGTTATCGTCTGGAATGACACATACATACATATATACATACATACATTAAAAAATGCGTTAAACTTCAGAATATGATTCAGAATAGCCTAAAACGGATTTCTGCATAAAATTTTTTCAAAAATTCACATTCTACAAATTTTGAGGCGAGAGCAATAGCTTAATTTTCTTCAAAAATTCGCTAAAAGAGACTGGCGAAAGCCCCAGAGCATGCTGGTTATTATAACTGGCCATAGCTGGCAGAAATAATAAACCATTATGTAATAATTTGCAGCGTTTTTAGGTTATGATTCCAAGCTCCGGGGAACCACTTTTCTGTCAAATATGGAAACAAGTGCCATAATTAGTGGAAAAAATAAAAAGTTTCGTCGTCAACTTAACCAAACCATAACCGGCTGCGGGGGTGGTTAATTTGACGCCTGAATTTACGTGGTGAAAGAAAATTCCTTAACGCCGCTCGTAATCACAATCGTACAATCTCTGAACAATATGAATACTAGTAGAAATAGTCCTATAGTTCGCAGGAAATGAATAAGATAGAAGAAAAGTGTTGGGTTTTATGAGAAATTAAACTTACATATTTCCGGAATGTTCTTCTGTTCAGAAAACTGCAGGTAACGATGCACACAAGTTGACCGGTCGGGCGCAGAAAGGCAAATGGGAAGACGGGTCGGGCTGGGCGCGTAATTTTACGGATTTGTCTTTTGTTCGCGGCCATCGATCGTAGGCTGTTTCTTATTATATGTTCGATCATATGTTTCGACTGACGAAGGTGCGTGAACATCTGTGTTTAAGGGCAAGTTTCACCGTTTGAGTTAATCAAGAAAAAGCGTTAACGTGGCATTATGTTTGAGCTTAATCAGACGTTTGAGCGATTTTTCTTTCACCAACACCCGTTGTTTGTTAACTCGTCCATCAAAACTTTACGATCTGATTACCAAAGATGATTAACTAATTACCCGTCAAATGGTCAGTCTGAAATGATAACTATAACCTACCAAAACATAAGCATTGCCGCCAAACAGTTTGCCGCCAAACTGTACTTGGCATCTTTCATTTCGATGTCCGAATGGAGATGTTTGGCGGACAAAAACTACTGTATGTCTACTTTTATCAGCTGTTGTTCACTAATTATTTATCTGAGGGCCAGTTTCACCGTTTGAGTTAATCAAAAATTAGCGTTGACGTGGCATTATGTTTGAGCTTAATCAGACGTTTGAGCGATTTTTCTTTCACCAACACCCGTTGTTAACTCGTCCATCAAAACTTTACTATCTGATTACCAAAGCTGATTAACTAATTACCCGTCAAATGGTCAGTCTGAAATCATAACTATAACCTACCAAAACATAAGCATTGCCGCCAAACAGTTTGCCGCCAAACTGTACTTGGCATCTTTCATTTCGATGTCCGAATGGAGATGTTTGGCGGACAAAAACTACTGTATGTCTACTTTTATCAGCTGTTGTTCACTAATTATTTATCTGAGGGCCAGTTTCACCATTTAAGTTAATCAAAAATTAGCATTGACGTGGCATTATGTTCAATTTCCACTTTTTAATTACCAAAAATATAATAATATTTAATGATTTTATACATTTAAGTTCAATATTGTTTAAAAAGCGGCCACAAATCACTCGAGAAAAAGAATCTTCACTCACATAACCTCCACCGTCCGCCCCCATTGACGACTTTATAGGTGATGGGATCGTTTTAACACTTCGGCCGGGACATGAATGAAATTACGGTTCGGAGGGATACCTGCCTGTAAGGCATACACTAAACCTACACTCCAAGGGACATCTGCATTTTAGGCATTCCTCTCGTAATTTAGGTACGAACTCTTAGAGGGATATATGCCTTTCAAGCGTGTGAATTAAAAATAAGGAACCCATACCAAAAACGTCACCAAAATACCTGACAGAGCAATGTCAGATAATGGCTGATAATATTGAAGCTGAGGCGTTCCTTGGAAGATTTGAAGATGGAACAAAACAAAATTATTTTTAAATTAATTTCACTTGACGGGACATCTGCTTTTTAGGCATAAAAGACGTGCTCACTCTTAGAGGGACATATGCCTTCTCAGCATTGAACCCCCCTTGAAAGAGATGTATGCCTAAAAATCATACAATTCGTACTACACTTAGAGGGACACATGCCTAAAAAGCAAGAAATCCATGTACACAAAGCGGGATGTATGCCAAAAAGGCAGGGTATGTTCTGGTAAAATGAAACTTACCGCGGAATGGAGGGAGAACGTCGTTTCCCGATGGTTCCTATTTCACACTAGATAGTCGAGTGACAATGTCCTAGGAGGAGAGAGGACCCGTTGCAGTAGAACCGCCCGAAGCTGCAGAAATGTGAACCAAGCATGCCTAAAAGGCATATGTCCCGGCCGAAGTGTTAAATAAAATGCAATACTTCAAATTTTCCGTACACAAGCTCGTTTTGCATTAATATAAGTATGAAACGCCAGCTATACGTTAGGAAGTTGAATAAGTCTAGTCATGCAGCATGACCCCATGAGCGAATTTTTGAGGAAATCTTCGACATTTCAGTCGCTATTGATCGTGTAGGGAAATTTTAGTTTATGATTTTGATAGACAAACGTGGAATCAAATTATTTACTTTGACGCCTGAATTTACGTGGTGAAAGAAAATTCCTTAACGCCGCTCGTAATCACAATCGTACAATCTCTGAACAATATGAATACTAGTAGAAATAGTCCTATAGTTCGCAGGAAATGAATAAGATAGAAGAAAAGTGTTGGGTTTTATGAGAAATTAAACTTACATATTTCCGGAATGTTCTTCTGTTCAGAAAACTGCAGGTAACGATGCACACAAGTTGACCGGTCGGGCGCAGAAAGGCAAATGGGAAGACGGGTCGGGCTGGGCGCGTAATTTTACGGATTTGTCTTTTGTTCGCGGCCATCGATCGTGGGCTGTTTATCACATGTTCGATCATATGTTCATTTAATCATAATGACGAAGGTACGTGAACATCTGTGTTTAAAACACCCACATTATACATCTATCACTGAAACCATAGCAACCATAACAAATATTACCCATCAAAGTGTTGGAATAACCTCGGGATGGATTGATTTGTAGATTTTGGACTGGCTATTGTCCGATTTCTTTGAATTATTAGCAAGAGCCAGTTTGGAAGTGGCATCTTAAGGCCGGTTTCACCAGTTTTTAATCAACGTCTACTCATTAAACCGAAGATCTCAGCTGTTGAACAACGGTACTCAGTTTCACCAACTCCGGTTCAGATAAATCAATAATCAAATGTGCTAAATCAGCCGAATTTGGGTGGTTAGCGTTTTAATCAACGATTTACTAAGTAGGTAGTTCTTTTCGTAATCTTTGTTCACAGGACTGAAATCCTTTTTTGCTACGTTTTCCCATCCAATTTGCTACATTTTCCTAGTTATTTCCTACGTTTTCCTACATCCACGAAAATGAGCCTCAGAGGATTGATTAGAGCATTGGTTTTTGAGGACGAATTTGACGAGGATGATAAGAAGAGTTTACAATTCACCGTCCTCGTTGGATTAGAGAGAGTAAGGTGGATTTCAATCTCAATGAAATCGATTTTCTGAGGAGGTACCGACTTTCAAATACTACTGTTTTGTCAGTCCATGAACAAATTGATCATGATGTCATTGGCCACACCAACTAGTGCCCACAACCAGCAGGTGCCTGGCCAGGACAAGAACAACAACAACAACTGAAAGGGGAGTTGATTGTTGTTGTTCTTGTCCTGCCCAGGCACTCGCTGGTTGTGGGCACTAGCAAGGAGAGCGAAATGTGAAGGACAGAATTAAGAAATTATAAGTGGCAAGGGTACCTTTTTTCTGTTCATTCGTGGGAACGAGAAGAGAAGGTTCGACAGACGAAACAGTGAAGTTTTCTTCTTTTAAAACCTATTTTCCCCCAAAGTGTTCTAAGATCGTTCCAATAGTCACGGGAAGGGATATAGCTAGGTACTTATATAGAATGTAAAAGTACAATTGTAATTTGATTTACATTAATTTTGAATAAACATTTAAATGAGAGAGAGTAAAAACCACTAGGTACCTGCGCTCGAAAATCTTTTTAAATGAGGACCCTGTAAAGTGAAATAAAACATAATTATATTTCAACTCTTTTGGTGGCCTAAACAGTAGATCTTCCGGGACCGGAGGGTATCATACCTACATTCATATGTTTGTACTACTTTATGGAAGGGTAGTGACAGAAAAATATGTAAATCTCGTCAGATAAGAAGTAAATACACACAAATCTCTACTTCTCAATAGGAAACGTATAAATCGGGTTATCAAACTTGGTTACCTACCGTTTCACCAAGGTATCTACCTAATCTCTATGCTGGTTGAGTGAAAGCACTTTGGCAACATCGTTTTTCACCCAGCTCTAGAGAATAATTCGTTTCTTTATTATGACTTGAGGTCGTTGTCACTTGAATAACATTAGAAATGAGCAAACAAAACAAGTTGTAGAGCTGCCCATAAAAGCTTAGTGATCTCTGATTTCTTGTCTACTTTTTCAACTACCTAACGTATACCTAGCTGGTGTTTCATACTTCTTTGATATCAATTCGAAACGAGCTTGTTTAGGGAAAATTTGAAATGTTGCGTTTTATTGAAAACGATCCCATCACCTACAAACTCGTCAATGGGGGTGGACAGCGGAGTTTATGTGAGTGAACATTCTTTTTCCCGAGTGGCTTGTGGCCGTTTTTTAAACAATGTTGAACTTAAATGTTTAAAATCAATAAATATTATTATATTTTTGGTGATTAAAAAGTGGAAATTGAAGGCTCCGTACACTCACAACTTAAAGTTAATCATCCGTTAGAATCTTAATTCCTTGAGGGACGGGTAATTATTTAATCAGCTTTGGTAATCAGATCGTAAAGTTTTGATGGACGAGTTAACAAACGACGGGTGTTGGTGAAAGAAAAATCGCTCAAACGTCTGATTAAGCTCAAACATAATGCCACGTCAACGCTAATTTTTGATTAACTCAAACGGTGAAACTGGCCCTCAGATAAATAATTAGTGAACAACGCCTGATAAAAGTAAAGATACAGTACTTTTTGTCCGCCAAACATCTCCATTCCGACATCAAAATGAAAGATGCCAAGTACAGTTTGGCGGCAAACTGTTTGGCGGCAAATTGTTTGGCGGCAAACTACTCTCTCGCGCCAATGCTTATGTTTTGGTAGGTTATAGTTATCATTTCAGACTGACCATTTGACACAACTTTCAAGTTTTTCTCGGCGATTTTTTTCGTGTGGTACAAAACTTTTTCCACTATCAAGTGTAGCACGAAATGAATAGCTCCCTTGGATTACGATAAAAAAACATTTGCCTCATTTTTCATTTGGTAAATGAAATACCCGAGTAGTAAGCCAGCCTGGTCACGTACCAAATCAATTTATTATACTCGTACCACGAAAACTGTTGATAACACTTTATAGTTATCAATATATATATAGTTCATCTTTATATAGAACATAAATAGAAGATCTCAGATATTAGTTCGTAGATATTAGATAGTATATTATATAGAAGATAATCAATATATTCTATTGAATATAATCAATATAGAACAATAATATAGTTCATCAAGTTGCTGTTGATAACTTGTAGACTTTGCGTGTCAGCTGCCTTTATTTTCGGTGTAGGCAACGTAAGATTTCAGCATAAATTGAGATGTTTCCAACGAGTGGTGAACAATATCCGTCGGATAAGAACTGACGGAGCTACGTTTCCCTAGGAACGGATCCGTTGTCTCAAGTGACAAATCATCGGTAAGAAATTTTAGTAAGTACCGCTATAAAAACTGTGGATTTTTCCCTTTTTCGTGTCAAAGTAAAAACATGAAAATGTCAAAATCTTTGCCCATCCACTAACGCAGGTGGTCCACTCTTGCCCTATCACATAACCATTCCTCGAAAACATCGCCTTCCGAAGACTAATACATTGTTACTTCCTTGTTACGAGGGAATAGGAAATAAATAATTAGGGAAATACGGAGGGGTTGCGTAATGAAGAAACAAACGGATAAACAAGGTTATAGGGTAAAGGGGCCAGTCTTGGACACCCCCCTAGTGATGGACATCTCAGTTTCAATGTTGAATAATAGATTCTGGGGCTCTATACAGCTTTGATGTTTGAAGTACAGCTTACAGCGTTATCTAGAAGCAGTTGGTAGAAATACATACTTTGGAGGGCGCCACTAGAGCTCGCTAGGATCGTCTGTCATTAGGACTCGACGGTAGCCCTACACCGGCCCGTGGTTCCCTCCTCCGCCCCGCAGCAGCGCTAGTCTCCCACTTTTATCTCTGGGCTTGTATGAAGCTAGGATTGAATGCCAAGAAAAAATAGGTGAAATTACATAATCTCTTAGTAAAAATGAGGGCATGTAGATCCATGCTAGCTCGCAGAAGACTCGCTAGGATCAGTTAGTTGGGCTGTCATGATGTGTATAGTTTGGGTCACTCTCGGTAGATCAATCCCTTAGCTTAGTTGTACAGTGCAGAAGTGGGAGTTGATTACCCGGATTTGTGATTGTCAGGCACCAGGTAAACTTTGTGAATTCACAATCAATTCAGTTAAAAGTTAGCGCTCTGCGCGGCGGAGGAGGGAACCATTGATACCCGGATGTGATAGCCAAGGTAAACTTTGTTTTCAACAGTTTTTCATATTTTTATGATGATCTGTCTTGTTCTAGCAGTCTATTTACACGTATTAGGACCTGCTGATTTCATTTTTAGCGTTAATTTTACTCTCAGAACTTGTTTTAATGTGTTTTCATAAGATGGTCATGACTGGTCCTTTTTTTCTGCTGTTTGAACTGTTATGTACACAGTGTCCATAACTGGTCCAGACACGTTTTTCCAAAATTAACCCTTGTCTTGCTGTAGAAATCGAGTAAAGTCGATTGGTTCAAGTTTCAGATTGATTCGAGTATCTGGGCCAGTAATGGACAGGGGATGTTCATAACTGGTCAAAAGAAGTGTCCATAACTAGACTTTTACAAAAAAATGCAGCAAAAAAAAAAAAAATAAATAAATAAATAAAATAACATGCAGAAGAAGAAGCTAAACATAAAAAACTTGAAGAAAGGATACCAGAAGAAGCTAAACAGAAAAGACGTGAAGTCGAAGGATCTGTTTAATTCTGCCAAAAAAAAATGGAAATGTTTTAAATTAAAAATGAAAAACAGAAAGAGGAGCAAATGAAATTGAAGAAAGAAGAATCCCAGAGGAAGAAGAGACAGAAAATGGAAGAAAAAACGAAGAAGGAAACCATTCAAGTACCTCAGCAAAAGAGGGCAATGAGGAAGACTGCAGCCAAAAAGAAAAGGAAAACATCAAGACTGGATGAATCCTCAAGCAGTGATGAAGAATACCATGGATCCCGCAGCTCGTCTTGAAACAGCAGTGAAATTGATTCTATCAACTTTGATCTTGAACAGACAAGTGTAACGTCAGCGAAGGGACACACCACTGCTCCAGCTCCAGACACCTTCGGACCCAGTGAAGGATGTCTGGATGATGAGGAACGTGCAATATACCACGACATTCTTGGTTGTGATAAATCTGTGATACAACCAGAAGAACACTGTGTGGAAACCAGCAGTACAAATTAACTTTCGCCTATAAAGACTGTCGACGTAATTGTTACTCAATCTAGTCATTTGTCTCCAACCAATGATAGCATTGTAGAAAGAGGTACAAAAGAACTTCAGCCAGAAATGAATGAAGACTGTGATACCTACCGTAGAAGAAACGTCGCAAGCACTGCCATTCAAAGAGGGTGAGTATATTATATTTAGCCGAAAAGGTACTACAAAAAAGGCTATGAAAATGGCTTGCCACGTAAAAAAGATTATTGACTGTCATACAATACTAGTGATGCCACTGAATCCATGCAGCAGAATGCGGACACTATTTGTCAAAAATGCAACGCACATGACAATCATGAAACAATCCTTCTGTGACCTGCTCCCAAAACCTACTACCTATTTGTAGGGATGACAAGTTGCAATTTCCTAAATCACTAAATGTTGACTGGTGAGTGCCAAAAGCAAACATGCTTGCTTCGGGAAATACCAGAATAAGTGGACTTGATTATTTTGAGACGTAATATACCTAGCTACTGTATCGTTTAATGTTACTTTTCAATTTTTACCTATACACAATTCTGTCAATTCGTTCGTCAATACATTTTAAAGTTCCTGTTTTTAAACTGTCCATATCTGGTTCCTTGAGTGTCCATTACTAAGAAACCCGTTTTTTCAAGTGTTCATAATTGGTCCAAAAATGTTGAGCTCGAAAATAATTTACCATAAATTTATTTTTCATTTAATTTGAAATTTTTGATCTCTGATGGTTAGAGGATATGTGGGAGAGCATGGAAGAAAGAGATTAAAAATGACAGAATTCGCGCAAAAATGTATTTAAAAAATCACATGGAAAAAAATGAATTCATTTTAAGAAAATATATTCAGTTTTTAGTAATATATTTCATCAGCATCAGATAGGATCAGATCATATCAGATAGATAATTCATATCAACTATCAATCATATGCACATCAATTATTGTGCTGCATACATCGAGCTTATGACTGCATTTTTGACATTTTATGTCTTTACTTTGGCACATAAACGAAAAAAGTCCAGTCATGCAGCATGACCCCATGAGCGAATTTTTGAAGAATTCTTCGACATTTCAGTCGCTATTGATCGTGTTGAGAAATTTTAGTTCATGATTTTGATAGACAAACATGGAATCAATTTATTAACACATGCACAGAGTAAACTCATCAGTTGTGATTACATTTTTTTTTTAAAAGCACCTACTACCTACGTTTTAAACAGCATGGTTCTAGGATTGGTTATACAGGGATACTTCCAAAAGAGTAGTTCAATCTGAATTTGGACAATGTTTCATGCAAATATTACCGATTTTTACAACTAGCGAACGGCATTATTTCGATTTTTGAGTGATTTTTCAACTTTGAAATTTTTGAAAACTTGATACATATTCTTATAGGAAATTTTACGCTGATTCCGAATATACCACATGTTAGTATGCTGAAAAAATTATTTCGCACAACAAATCGCAAAAAACAGGCTATTTTGAACTTTTTGACTACATTTTTGAAAATTTCAACCCGAAGATGTAATCCGATCATGCTGGCCAACGAACTTGAACTTTCGTTTCGTGTCCTTAACATTTTAAAATTTGTTTGAAGTTTCTAGCACAATTCTACGGACAGTTATCGTCTGGAATGACACATACATACATATATACATACATATATACATATATACATATATACATATATACATACATACATACATACATAAAAAAATGCGTTAAACTTCAGAATATGATTCAGTATAGCCTGAAACGGATTTCTGCATAAAAATTTTTCAAAAATTCACATTCTACAAATTTTGAGGCGAGAGCAATAGCTTAATTTTCTTCAAAAATTCGCTAAAAGCGTTTAAAAAATGCGTTAAAAAAAAGCGTACAAAAAAATGCGATTTCCGCTTACAACCGAGTCTTTGCTAGGGAAATGGTACTTCTTCGTTTTTCATCCCACAAAATTCGTTGACCATTCGTTTAAAAGCTCTCGATTTAAACTACCATATTATGTTAACTACTGCGAAGTGCGTGGCCAACAAGCTGAGGTATGAGCATGGTTAAATGAATAATTGTGTACCTACAGGTGATCATTCTCAATAATTGATATTGTGAACATGATTGCAACCGCTTGTTAATTTCTGATGATTTCATTGAGCTGGTGTTTCGATGATTTGATTCATAGCAGGTGATCCGAATATTGCGAGAACAGTTTGATTTGTGAAGCAGTGGTTAAATAATTTTAATAGGTAATTTCTATACTTTAAACTCTATACTTCTATACTTTATACTCTAAACTCTTCGTATGTAGCCTCTTTAGGACATTTGCTTGACGATGCCCAGGGTCCGGATCAGATGAGTGGCTCTTGAAGCTAATTTCTATGCTTTACACTCTAGGAAGCTGTAATTTCGTATGTAGCCTCTTTAGGACATTTACTTGACGATGCCCAGGGTCCGGATCAGCTGAGTGGCTCTTAGAGTTTGCATACGAGCAACTAAAGACATAAAATGCCACAATGTGTTGCAGACTGGTATGTAAGCGTTTCGTCTGTGGTAATGGGATCGAAAAACTGGTGTATCCAAGGTAATGAAACATTTGCGCTCTTAATAATGATCAAGCGAGTTATGCTATAATATAAAGTGTTTTACTTATTTTTAAACAGTTTTTTCAATCTAACTTCTCGACTTATAGCGTCCAGTTTTTTTCCCATATCACCTGGCAACCTCGAGCGTGAGCAGAAGTTGGTGGCGTCGCACCTGTCCGTTTCGCCCTGGAGGCAGTACAAATTTTTTCTTCCTGGTCAACTTGCAAGATGCTTCTTTTTACACAATGTTTGTTTGTTTATTTTTTATTTTTATTATTGAGTTTATCCTAACTTTTGTCACCTACAGACGATCACTGAATCTTAGGTGTCTTGTTTTATCTCATTAACTTCAATTCGTGGATGCCTCGATCGATGTCCATTTATACCTGTGATATGTATCTACTATTATACTTAGATTTCAGCACTAGTTATTTCTTAATGTATATTTATGATTAATTGAATTATATCAATTTCTCCATGTTTTGCTTGTCCATGTTGCAACGCTGTACGTTGAACGGATATTTTCCCCAATCAACCTACTGAACTACAATAATTGTAATTAATATGCAAAGAACAAGCATAGTGTTTCAAAACAGTATGCAGTGTATGCAAACCTTTTACTTGATGGGAAGATGACTTAGTCATATATCATTTAGTTCCTCAACTTTACTATAAAGCGTAAAATTATGAGGTCCTGATGCAGTGACCCCAATTGCGGAGCGCGAAGCCTCGAGTTTCGATAATAAATATACTAGGTATAAACGGGGTTTAATAATTACGGACCAGTGTTCTGCGTAGAAGGGCTATCTTATACAGAAACAATAAACCTTTGTGTAATAATTTTCAGCGTTTTTTCTATTTGAATTTTCAAAATACGGAGAATTCGTAGCGTCTCGTTGGGTCTAGGGAATCGCCCAGAATAAAATGTAGAATGATGTCATCAGCTCTCAGAATTCCAAGACTAAAGAAGAATAATAGACTAAATGTGCTGAATATAAATGTCCTCATGTCATGAAGTTATGGCGAGTTGCGATCCTTGCTTGATACAGAACACCATTCATCGTGCCTCATCGTCAAATCCGGTATCAGTAACATAAAATGGGTGTGACAGCCCTATTTACCCATAATACTGCATTATTCACAGCTGTGACCTTGCATGGATATCCGAGTGGGGTCCTCCAACTGCCACTTGAAATAAACGAGAAAAGAGCGTTTTCCACTCACAGGGTAGACACACCCTCCTGGTTGGGACGGAAAACGCCATAAATCTTGACCACAATTATCCAAATAAATAACTCTATCGCTACACTACCTTTATCAGTTCCAACATGGGGATTCTTCGTCATCCTCACCTGTAACAAATTAAAAAAATACATTAATATTCGTGAGAAGCGACGTTGAATTAACCTATCTATTCTGACTTACTAGCCAAAAATTCAAATTCGAGTCAAATCTAAGTAATTGGCATGATACATGGGTCGGGGGGAAACTGCCAGACCAGGAAACTGTCCGAAACGCCCTTCCTGGAAATTCGGGGAGATCGGGGTTTCGTTTCAAAACTCCCGGAAAACCTGTTCCTCCAAACTCCCCGAAAAGGTGGAACGAGGATTCTGCCAGAAAACTTGAAACACAGATTGCGAAGAGGGGAAACTGCCCGAATCTGTACGAACTGAAAACTGTCCGAAAGTAGGGTCGTAAATCCCTTTACCTGGTTCCACCTTGGGCCTTATCAAAGAAATACGAACGTATATTAAGTAATTAGCTCCTGAGGAACTCCCAAGTTCACTCCCAGACAACAGAAGGCCAGTAACATTATTTGCATTATCTAGGCCCCAGTGGGACATAAAAATACCTCAAATTATATATATTATGACTAGGGCTCGGATCGATATGCTCTATAAAATCTCCAGATATGCTTGAAAAACATCTGTTTTATGCTCGAAAAACACCGTTAAAAACTATAGAAAGGAAAGTGAAACGAAAACAATCTACAACTTATCTTTATATGCCTACGAGCTTTATTTTCAAATTGTATGTATGATCGTATCTACAAGTTTCAGGTATATATATATGACAAGTTTCATTTATACACGCTACAGTTTAAAAGTCTATTTACAAAATGTTCAGTACTACTAGACGAGTCATTGAAATAGATTCGTGTTGGTCTGTACAACTGGCTCGTTGGCCCTGCATTACAAAAACCATGTTGAACGGACAGAAACACGTCACAGAGATGGGAAAACGAATATCTTATTCTCAGGAATGAAACTTTTCGAATGAATTACTATGGTGCGAGAATGGCCATATAAAGGCTTCCCCCTAATGAACGCAAGACGCAGTGGTTGCCATTATAATAACGGATTAGAAATTAGAATGTGACTCAATAAGAGAATGGCCATATATAGGCTTCCCTCTAATAATGGAAGAAGACGCTTTACAAAGACGGATTAGAATGTGACTGGATTAGAAAGGACCCACTCGGAGTTCATTGCCCTGAGCAGACTTTCGGGAAGTTTTCGAAGTCGAAACGGGGACTTTCCATTCTGCCGGAATATTTTCGGACAGTTCTGCGGCTTTCTGTTTTCCGGCAGTTTCCTGGCCCTACTTTCGGAGACATTTACATGAACTCATTGAACTCCCCGAATCGGTTTTGGGGCAGAAATTCGGTCTCCTGGTCTGGCAGTTTCCAAGTTCCCGATACATTTGTCTGTCTGCCTTACTGTCTGTCTGTTTCGCGCTAAAGACCGTGATATTGGCGGTATCGACTAGAAATTCCGTAGGTAGACTCCCTAGACACCATGAACATGCTCTGTATAGTTTTCAGATCTGATCCGACATGATGTGGCGGCGATATCGTTGTCGAATGGAAAATCTCAGAAATACGTGTTCTGTACGAATTTCTAAAGCTTTTGACGAGTTGGATTGATTGAGACAACTTTCAGAGTGATCTAATTCGATGCAACAACGATAACATCAACAATCGTGACAATACTTTTGACATTTTCATATCTTTGCTTTGGCACATAAACTGAAAAATCGTCACGAAAACTTGCTCACGCGATACCAATAAATAGACTCACTGTGTTGCGTAGAGAACAATCAACTGTTTTCTTATTTTGATGCTTGGTTTTGAGCTAAACAATTCCTTGGATGTCTCAACAACCCGCAATTCTACTTGCATCGACGGAATCTACACGAAACGTATCGAATGTAAAAACGATACCTTACACTTCGTATTTTTCTCATCATCGCCCATTACTGAGTATTACCACATCTGACGAGTCAATTGATCCAGAGTCTATGGGTGTAAACTAGCTTCCAGAACTCTGTACTAGAATCGTGTACATATATATGTTCTGTCAGTAAAAACAGTTTAATGAAATCGTAGAAACTAATAGAATTGGAATGACAATTATTTTGAGAGAGAGAAAAAACACTTTATTGAACATTGTAGAAGGAATGAAGGTGGAAAAGGACTCCAGTAGTTGTCGAAACGTAATGGATTAGCCGAAAGTTCAAAATGAGTTGCCAAAAGTTCAAATTGGTATGCCAAAAGTTTGCCAAAAATTGAAATTGATTTATGCCAAAGGGTTTTTTTTTTTTTTTTTTTTTTGCGAGCGTGCGAGCAAGCGAGCGTAAATGTGTGAGGAGTTAGTCTTGTGGGAGCCAAATTGCTGCTCCGTCCTCCAGTCCGAGTCCTCGGACTTCCTACATGCCACACTTTGCGAGCGAAGCGAGCAACATTCCCTACATGCCACACTTTGCGAGCGAAGCGAGCCGGAGCGGCTAGTATATATATATATATATATATATATATATATATATATATACTATATATAAAAGTATATATATATATATATATATACTATATATAAAAGTATATATATATATATATATATATACACATATATATATATATATATATATATATATATATATATATATATATATATATATATATATATATATACATATATATATATATATATATGTATATATATATATATCTATATAGATATATATAATATATATATATATATATATATATATATATATATATATATATATATATATATATATATATATATATATATATATATATATATATATATATATATATATATGTATATATATATATATATATATATATTCCATACATTGTGGCACCCGAAACAATAAAAACAGCATACGAAGTGGCACCCAAGTTTTTATGGCACCCGTATAAGGGTGCCACATTGTCAACCCCTCATATCTTACCTTAACATCAACAATAAACACATAAAAGATTTTCACTATTTAATTTAAGCTCTACTGGATGATAAGGATTCATAATTACAATTTTACATTGATTCAGTGACCAACAAAGAGCCTTTGAAGTTTGGGAGGTGGGTGCCAGTTGAATGGATTATGGATCACAAATATACAGCTGTAGTTCATCGTTTTTCCGCGTGCTTCGCCGCTGTCGGGTGTTTCGTGTATATTATAATATACATAATAATATACACATTCTATTTTGCTTACTGAATGGCTACCGGAGATCTGGCAGGGTCGGCCATTGCTTTAAATAACCTCGTCTTCTCCCCACCTCTTCTCTTTTAAAAAGCAAAGAACTAAAACAACTGGAACGCTGTCTCAGGGTTGAGCGTGCGGTCGGGCGGGTTGAGATGTGTTGGACGACTACACAACTACTCCCAGTCAAAAGCACAGGAAATTCTCAATTTTAGTTCGATTTTGATGACATTTTCAGGGATTGTGTTGGTTAGCCTCTTTATGTTCCCCTATGAATTTCATTGCAATCGAATCAATAATGACGTGTGCGCAAGCTCAAACGTGAATTCATAAAATAACGTCGATTTTTTACGGTCTATAGGTTCGATTTTGTTCAAACCCGGAGGGTAGTTGGCTATACGTATCAGAAATATGCTCTATGAGTTTTATTGTGATTGATTGAGTAATGACCATTGTACATGCGCAAAAATAAAATTGTTTGACTCTTGTGAAACTCAGAGACTAAGGAACCGATTTTTATGGAATTTTCTGGTTTTGTGTGGGTTAGCTTCTAGATGGTTCCCTTTAAATTGCATTGTTGTCGGATCAATAATAAGGTGCGCGCATGCGCAAACGTCAGATTCTAACAACGTCGATTTCTTACGATCTATTGGTCTGATTATGTTCAAACTTGGAGGGCAGTTGGGTAGAGGTTTCTAGGAACGTTTCCTATGCATTTTATCGCCTTATTGATATTAACTTGGTTAACACACGTGAAACTCTGAATCTAATTGACCGAATACTCTCAAGGAGTGTTAGGGGACCCTAGATGATCTCCTATAGTCCTCTTTTACGTAACATCATCCATTTAGGCGAATTTTTGGGACTTTAGGATATCTGGAATGGAATAGAAAGTTCCACTTATGCAACAAAAAGTAAAATAAAATTCAAGATCATCTCCACAGAAGTATTTCAAGATGGTACATACGTGATGAAGTAACATCTTTTATGCATTATTCCAGTCCCTAGTTATACGTTGCTCAAAAATGGATGATGCGCCGCGAGTGGTCGCGGAAAGTAGGGGGGATACAAGAGCGCATAGGAGCGCGCTCCATTTTGACCCTACTAGTTTACGAATGGCCCAACGCAAACAACCGTTTTTAGGCTCAAATTATTCGTTTTTAAACCAGCTATATTTTGGTCATTAGCAAAATACTTTTAAAATTATCAGGTTTAATTTAAAATAAGGTTAAAGCTGAAAAAATTCCTTTTTTCTTCTCCTCTGTTAACTAGAGACAGGTAATGTGAAACTTTCCGTTTTTATTATTTTATTATTATTAATAATTTCTTAATCAGTTATTTATAATTCTCATCACCAATTACCACATTCATTTATTCATTCACATTTATCACATTCAGTTGTGTTAACCTGCTGTGAATGTTGTTTATCTGCAGTCGACTTTTCGGAAGTAATTCGGAATATTCCCATTTTTTCTATAAAATGTACGGATTTTCTTTTGCAAAACAGTTTGGTCATCGTGGATATAGTTTTTATGAACTACGATAATTTATTTTCTCCGAAAATTGAGATTTAATGTGATAATACGAGGCCCTAGGGATCCACCTGGAAATGTAACTCTTGATCAGTGCCTACTCTTTTTTGCCAGAAAATAACAGAAGGAATACATAAGAACGACATTAAACCATGTATAAAAAAAAAAAAAAAAAAAAAAAAAAAAAAAAAAAAAAAACCGAACGACAGACTTACGGTTCTACAGTCACATAATTTAATAATGATTAATTTTACACATTATTAGTTCAATGTGGTTACTTAACAATATTAGTTTATAATTTACTGTAATAAATCAGCTTTCCTTGACACTACAGAGGCTAAGGGATCATGAGATGTTGTGATAAAATGAGAGCATTCCAAAAAGTGGCGATTGTTTTCCTGCTATCACTAAGGGAGTTACACTTCCCTACTAACGCATTGGTTGTACATGAAAATCAATATTTTCGCCGTAACGTAACGGTAGGAAAAAATGGAAACGTCCTATTAATCATTATTAAATGATAAATTGCTGAACCAGTATCCACAAAGCATGTAGCAAATCAAACAAATCTTTTATTGATGACAATGATATAACTGCGTTTATCTGTGAAAATTGCTACGAAATAGTTATTGACGGAGGAAGCAGGTTTGACCCCCGCTTTCCGTTCCAAATTTACAAGACGAACAATTAGCCGAAAATGCGGATTCACTGAGTACCTATAGGAAAGTTCGACCACATGCATCGATAGGTATCAACATAACATAATTGATCAAATAATAAGAACATGTATAAACTTGTAAATATTCAAGTAGGCACTGCATAGGTACCGTCTACGTGCCACTATGTAGTAAAGCATTGTTCTACATTTTAATTACATTTTAAATTTTATTTAAATGATTCTTTTTAATAAAATTTAAGAATTGAAACATTCTCCGGAGAACTGACGCTGAAAAACGCATGAAAAGTAACTTTTTCGACAAGAGTAAGAGAACGTTCCACACATTCCTTTGCACAAACAAAGTGTTGTGGTGATAAATTGCCTTTTTGGATTTCATATTTACTCAAGGCAGGATCCAGTTTTGAGAGTTGACAATCGAAAGCACTCAACCAAAAATATGTAAGTAATAATTACCTCAAACAATGAAGCATCTAAAGTGCAAGGTACACAGGAAAAGTTTACAATTATACTGAGAGAGTTCGTCAGCCAATTGAATCTAGCCTCATCTGCGCTGTTCTCTCTCTCTCTCTCTCTTTTTTTTTTTTTTTTTTTTTTTTTTTTTTTTTAAATCAACGTTAAGTACAAATGCTCAAGATTTTTTAGCCGAGTTTCTGTAATTTGTCTTCCAACTCCAAGTGAGACTAGGCGTCTATTGGTTTATAGTGTTTTAAGGTAATCACCGCAGATATTTTAGTCAAAATTTTGCTTGTGGTGTCACACACACCCTGTGAAAGCATGAAGGGCAGGGAAAACCGCTGTAGCTGTGCGGCATAAGCTTTCAGTAACGATGTAGCAGCCAATCACTCGTGGTTTTGATATTTAACGATAGACCCCTGGATCCGTGACTTTTCACTTTGTCTCTGTTCACTCGCTATATAGAAATGAACTAATGATTTTAGGGATTTTCTACGTGGGTTTACTATTTTTACTGATTTACTTTCGTAGCCTTTCGTTCATATTTTGAACTCAAAATATTTTATGGACAATTCATCGTACCAGTCAAAAACAAAAGCTTTTCTGTGAACATGAGAAGAGAAATTAATGAAAAGTGATGTATTAAAAATAACACGTTTTTGTGTTGGCAGTTGGGACTACACTCAACATTGGATCCTGCCGCTTTTGAATAAATAGTAAATAAAAAACGGCAATTTATCACCTCGTTTCGTACCTGTGCAGTGCCTACTTGATCATAGATGCTCTTACTATTTCTTCAATTATGTTTTGATACCTATAATTCGACATACCTCGATATACCTATAGTTCGATGGATGTGATCCAACTTAACTTTACAGGATCTATACAACTGAAGTCTTATGAATGCCTTATGAATATTTGAGTTTGAGTTGAGATTCAATTTCTTTTGTTTCTCATCGTCAAGTGGTATGGAATTATTAGTCTCCTTGCCTATTTTTCTCGAGATTTGGGAATTTCAAATGAATGTGATAAATGGTGATGAAAATTATAAATACATAAATGATTGTATAGGTAATAATAATGTTTAAAAAACCGAAAATGTCACATTACTAGTAAATTGTCTAGTAAATAGAGGAGAAAAAAAGTTGATTTATCTTCAAAATACAAAGGTTCATTATTGAAAATAATAAATCCAAATGCGACATTCAACATAAGGTCAGATTGTTTCGATTTTCGTAGTTTTAGAGTCAACATGTATAGTAAAAACCCAAGTGTGCTTATTCCAGTTACTTGGGCGACCTAAGCTATTGCGAAAAAACATCGCAACTTTCGAACTATTTTCTATATTTTTGATCTTACGCCAAAACTAAGCTAGTTAGCAAGGAAACATCTATTACCAATATTCACGGCAGTTAAATTCTACGTAGAATAACCTATTAAAATTTGAAATATGAGTAATCATGCAACCGCTTGTAATAAAAGGCACTTTTTTCAATTTGGGTGAAATGTTTCACTTGGATTTTTAAGAGCTTTAGTCTCAGAAACTGTCACACCAATTGAAAAACTTATTAGATGAAAGTCATAAATAGTCTAACTTTGTAACTAATGGGTACCAAACATTGGAAATTTAATTTATTTTTAGCGCATTTATGACAAAAAATACAAATTGTCCACACACGACTCCCGTCGTACACCTGAGGTGGTTCGTCTAAATAAGGTTAATTTTGGCATGACTACTCAATCTTAAACGCAATTTAATTATAATATCCTTATAATACAGAATTCAATTAGTCTCGCTAATTTTATTATTAGTGAATTACCTAAATATAATTTTACGAAATAATAATTTCCTTAGAAAACTATCACGTGTTAGAGAAGGAGCGGTCTAGTGACAATTTTGAATTTTCCGTCATAAAATGACATGTATTATATGAGATGAAATTCATTACATGTATTACATGAAAATGAAATAAAATGACATGTGATATAAAATGCAGATATAGAATTAGATGTCCTACGACTTTCATTTGATAAGACACACAGACTGGAGAGCAGTGAAGTTGTGAAAACCCATATCAATACTATAAATTATTACACTGGAAAAAAAAAAAAAATGCTGGTACTGGGAGTTTTTGAAGGTATTGAACCCGAATCCGAAGCCCGTTTTTCACATAGACGTCTATTTTTTGAGGAGGTGGACGTGTAATACTAACCCCCAGGACCTGAACCTGTGTCGTGAGGGCATGACCTTGATTTTTTGGGGGGAGGGGGATAGTGTTATTAAAAAATAATAAACAAGTAGATCAGTGCTCACAAAATGAGACACATGATAGCGTATTTTCTTGTAAGGAGATCCGCGTGAAATAGTAGACGTTTCCTGCGTTGAATTAGAGATAAAATGGCTTGGCAGCTCAATCAGCTGATCAATGACCTCTTAGTCGTCATCAACCCCTGGCATATCTTTATTTCCACAATGTTACAGATTACATCCATACCAAGTTTCATCAAAATCGGACGTCGGGAAGTGGCATTTAAAACGATTTTAAGAGGACATACATACAACATCAGCGAACAAAGTGAACACAATAGCTCATTTTTCCTTTCTTAAAAGAAAATGCGCTAAAAATCAAATCAAAATATAAATCAGATCAGATATAGAACAATAACGATTGATTATATCATTCTAATAGTACGCAATCAGATTCACAGTATTTGACCGGGGGATACCAACGGATTCTGCCTCAGGTTTGTTATCTGTAATGGAAAATAATAAACCTTTGTGTCAAGGATTTACAGTGTTTTGACTTCATCTTCACCAGTAAGCTAGTGACGCTTCGATGGCAGACGTGTATTTCTAAGTTACCTATTAAACCAATTAATATTGGCCGTAATTTGAGTAATGTGTATACGAGTTTCTTTTTGACCCCAATCCAAATCAGTGTTTTTGAACGACGTCTACATTGGCGAACCGGCGATATTCGAGTGGCAGATTCGCATAACTACAGTACATCTACATGTACATCTGATTCATATTTCATTTATTTACCAATAAGTCGATTGCAGACCCAAAATTTGTGTTTTTGTACTGCGTCTGTAGCAAAGACCTAGCGATACTAAGGTAGCAGACTTGAATTCACGTAACCTATCAATATCCTGGTATGATGGGCCACAGTTTCAGCGATCAACAAAACAGTCGTTTCTGGGCGCTCAAACTCATATATTTCAACCACATCTGCATGTAACACCCATCCACCTTGAGATAGCAGACGACCATGGTTCAGTTGGCCATGGATGAAAGTGTTATGGGCCGATATGGTTCCCCCTCCAGCTGTAAACCATATAGATCTGTTTTTCTTGTCGCCATCGGTTTTGGACTAGCAGACGTGCATATCTTATACAAACTCAATTGAATACTAACAAATTCAATAATTGGTCCGTTTCTATAGATCAGTTGCCCCTTTTCAGCCGAGCTCCTAGTGGCATTGGCGGTTAGCACCTATATTTTATACATTGGCTGAATGAAAAGATGAGGCGGTGTCGAAGGGGAAAATTAGGCCGGTGCAACGACAGCAAGTTAACACCCGAACCAGCAAAATGCTCGGTAGATGCCTCCTCCCTTTAGTTGTGCATGTCCTCATCCGCATTTACACGCAGTTGTGAAGAAGTTGATAAGGGTGGAAGTGGAAGGTGACGCGGATGTTGCAGTAGGCATAAGAAATACCTGTTTAATGCTTGAAAGCAATTTAGATGAAACAGCCAAAATAATTCCTATGAGTTTGTGGTGGGTTTAAAATAAATTTGTAATTCACATTCGACCACAGTACACCAAGCATAGAACTCTATGCTCTTCTTCAAGTTTTTTAATGTCTCAAAAGTACTTTGATGTCCCTCCTTTTGATATCGCCTGTCCTCGGGCGATCACGGTCATCTAGCTGAAGGAGATAACATCGTGCGTCGTAGAATTTAGTAGATATAAGAACTTTGTCGAGCCTGATTTTGCATCCGGAGATGTTGGCATTACGGGCAGATGAGGTTGGAGATGCTCCCGATCGAGGTTGGTCCTTAGCATCCAAACCAGACGAGAAATTGGAGGGATTCATGAGTTTTGCTTCCGATGGTTATGCAGATTTAAATTCCGATCGAAAGGGTGTGTCAGTTATCAACTTGAACCCTGATAGCGAAGTCAAAAACGCCGATCTCCATTTTTTTGTCCAGGATGATATTGAAGGTGGAAGTTGCGGAACTGTTTACAATACATGCAAACGGTCTGTGAAGGACAGGTTTCGAGTTTGTGGGCAGCCGGTAGACGGCTTTTACATTAACCATACAAAAGGGTCACTTGACTACGTTAATCATGACCTTGATACCTTGAAACTGGGACATTTTCTCGCTCAATAGGGCTTCTTACAAAAGGGGCATGGATATTTAAGGTCGGATAAGAATTGGAATTTTAGAACTGCTCATTTTATTTTATTTGTGTCTTGCAGTTTTTCCATAGATTTGATGATTTTCTAGGAGCCCCTGTGGGTTAGAAATTGCTGATCACGTTCTTTGGACGATTGTATTGATGGGAATTCGGCAAAGGTGGAACTGAAATATTTTTTTTACAATGTCAGAACGTGTTTTTGGGATTTCAAACGATTGTCTCGAAACGTAAAGACAATTTTCTTTCGTATATCTGGGAAAGTGTTACCTACTAGTTCTTAAGCAACCAAGAACTACCCACAAATATACTATTTCATTTTCGTTATGAGGTCGTGTACTCCAAATTGAAAAGTTAGGATTTTGTCCACTAAAACTTCCATTTCTTTAGACATCTTGAAGTTACGGACCAGAATGTTTCTTCTCACCTTTTGTGCAATACACACAAATTGCAAGTGTAATGATGGGCTGGGGTAAGAGAATTTTTGGCCGAGGTAGAACCTCGTAGTTGCGCTACCATTTCCATCGTTTAAGAGGAATGTTCATATTACCAAGGTAAAAAACATGCCTGTGAGATCCATGGAAAACATCTGGAGCCATAATGATGGGGATGAACTCTTTCTCTCCGGTGAGAAGGACGGCACTTAGTTGTGCACCAATGTACTATATGGTGATACAACGATGGTTCCGCGTAAAAAATAACGATTCTCTTAAACGAGATAATGTTTTTTTGAAAAACGCATAAAGACGGTTTATTAGATAGGTAGGGAGTTGATAAGTGATCATTATTATGGTGAATGACACCAAGAAATAACATTGATTACATAGTATTGTACTCAGGTGCTATTCCGTTATCCCCCCCCCCCCCCCCCCCCCAATCTGCTTCACGACTTTCCCGACTGTTTCACTTATCCTATACTCTTAAACGAGAAATTCTTGTATAAATCATCAGGGGATACATACCCCCCCATTTCGACTCGAAAACACAATCTGCACTGGTCAATCCTCCGGAGTGATCTCCGTGGTGTTCTGGGCCATTCTTAACGACGAAAGTTGCTTATATCTGGCCGTAACTGTGGAAGGTATAAAAAGACCCTTCGCTTACTGGCTGTAGCTCCACAAAAAGAAATTTGTATCCAGGTTTCATAGAACCCAAAACGATTTCTGTGGGCAAAATAATTCACATTTTGTTGAGAGAATTGGAGCACATTTAATACCTACGCCTTTTCAAAGCTTATTAAAAATTCTGCTTCCTGGTTGTGGTTTTTTCAATATCCACATTCAGCGTATTTAGTACCTGCACTAACAAAAGAAGATATAGAATTACAAAATTAAATTATCTAGGTACCTAATCTGCTGGCAAAACTAAAAGTCTACGAGATTTAAACATTCTTAACGACGAAAGTTGCTTATATCTGGCCGTAACTGTGGAAGGTATAAAAAGACCCTTCACTTACTGGCTGTAGCTCCACGAAAAGAAATTTTTATCCAGGTTTCATAGAACCCAAAACGATTTCTGTGGGAAAAATAATTCACATTTTGTTGAGAAAATTGGAGCACATTTAATACCTACGCCTTTTCAAAGCTTATTAAAAATTTTGCTTGCTGGTTGTGGTTTTACAATATCCACATTCAGCGTATTTAGTACCTGCACTAACAAAAGAATATATATAATTACAAAATTAAATTATCTAGGTACCTAATCTGCTGGCAAAACTAAAAGTCTACGAGATTTAAACATTCTCCTTCCCAGAAGCTCAGTCTCTGGATCTTTGACCATAGTTTGTTTACCTCAACAAACCCAGGAAGACCAATGGGAGTTGTGAAATTCTTGGTTCGCTCTTGTTTGTCCGCTATTATAAAACGGTTGATTTGTCTGCTGTTCTGAAGGTGGTTTGGCAACGTCGCAGATACCACCTAGGCATCAAAGTGGTCGCCACTTAGTCAGTGATTTGTAATTGTATATCTCGGTTGGCACATAGATATAGTGATATGAAATTTCCTGGAAGATTGCCACAGGTATAGCATTGTGGGATTCAGTAAATAACCATAAAAATGAAATAAAAATATCCTTGCTGTTTTTAAATGTCATTCGAATCAATATACACCATAAAATAAATATATACACCAGGGAATAATGAGGGTGCCTCCTAACTTCAATATAGTATGGGTGCCACAATGTTAGAATATTTATTTATATACATATACACCAGGGAATAATGAGGGTGCCACATTACTTCAATATTGTATGGTTGCCACTTAGACGGTGACTTAAAATTCTCGAAAATGGTGCCACAAGTATAGCATTATGGGATTCAGTAAATAACCATTAAAATGAAATAAAAAGTATACCTTGCTGTTTTTAGAGGTCATTTGAAGCAATATACACCATAAAATACATATATACACCAGCGGATAAGGAGGGTGCCTCCTAACTTCAATGTTGTATGGGTGCCAAAATGTTGCAATATATATTTATATATATATACACATATATATATATATATATATATAATATATATATATATATATATATATATATATATATATATATACATATATATATATATATATATATATATATATATATATATATACATATATATATATATATATATATGTATATATATATATATATACATATATACATTATATATAAATATATTATAATATATATATATATATATATATATAATATATATATATAATACTGTATATATATATATATACACATATATATATATATATATGTGTGTGTGTGTGTGTGTGTTTGTGTCATTCCAGATGATAACTCTCGATAGAAGTTCTTTCGCCAAAAAATCAAGTTTCAAAAGAAAGGATGAGTTCGTTGGACAACAATTTTTGAGCACATTAAATTGGTAAAAATTTGAAAAATGTAACCAAAAAATCACTAAAAGTGGCTAAAAATTGTTAAATTTCTATTTTTTAGCAAAATTTTAGTCAAAACTAAATTTGTAACGATTAACTAGGACATTAAAAATTTTTGCTCAAAATTATGCTGTAAAACGTACTTAAATGTCATTAAAATTTGCTAAAGTATCTATAAAAACTGCAAAAAAACTTAAAAATCGAAAATCCCTTTTGAGTCAGTGGAATTTTATTTAGAATAAGTTTTTTTTGCCATAAATATGGTTTTTAACCATTATTTCTGTCAAACTAAAATTGCTCCAATTTCAATGCAATTTAACATACTATAGGACGATAGATAGTTTATGAAAATTCGCTCATACGATCACGCTGCATGACTGGAACTTTTGCGATTTGTTGTGCGAAATAATTTTTTCAGCATACTAACATGTGGTATATTCGGAATCAACGTAAACTTTCCTATAAGAATATGTATCAAGTTTTCAAAAATTTCAAAGTTGAAAAATCAGTCAAAAATCGAAATAATGCCGTTCGCTAGTTGTAAAAATCGGTAATATTTGCATGAAACATTGTCCAAATTCAGATTGAACTACTCTTATGGAAGTATCCCTGTATAACCAATCCTAGAACCATGCTGTTTAAAACGTAGGTAGTAGGTGCTTGTTTAAAAAAAAAAAAAAAAAAAAAAATGTAATCACAACTGATGAGTTTACTCTGTGAAATATTCCGTCCTCCGATTCTCTCGGTCGCTCTCTTTAATATTTTACGCTCAACTGTTTTAGGACTTGATGTAGCTTTAATACTGACTGTGGCTTAGAAAATATCAGCCATGAAATTATGAAGAAGTTCTATTTATGTACGTACTAGCACGCAGACCCAAGGCCTCGCTCCGAACATTGTCCAAATTCAGATTGAACTACTCTTATGGAAGTATCTCTGTATAACCAATCCTAGAACCATGCTGTTTACAACGTAGGTAGTAAAAAAAAAAAGTAATCACAACTGATGAGTTTACTCTGTGAATTTGATGATGTTATGATAGGATAATGTTAAGATTTCAACTGCCTTCAATACTGACCACATTGGACATCGAAATCTATGAATATTTACCTACATTTGTCTTTAAATCTACAAGATTAGTTTAATAATAATCGAGTCTTGTGCGAGAGCTCGTTGGAATAACATCGGAGCGACCTCCCGCGATAAAGGTTTATTACACTGATGTTTCGCTTCGCGTTTGGGAATGTTTATTTAGTGGGATGACTGACAAGGCGGACGCCGCTGGCGAGCAGACGACGCTCCAGGACATTGTTGATCAAACTAAGCAAGAGTTATTGCAACATCGCATAACAACAAGAGCCTTCGCTGACCCCAACGTAAGTGATGCTTTTAATCATCTGTACTCTATTATAACTGACTTATGCGATTACCTCAGTCAAGCTAACGATCATATTGTTAAATTAAATGAAAATCAAAAGGAAAAACAAAGGACATCGGAATTAACTCAACCCAACGTCCCTACATCCTACAGTACGGACGAAGACGAATTGTCTAGAGAAACTGACTGGATCTTAAAAAGGGCCCGCAAGAAGCGGAAGGCTCGGCGTTCTCCGGAGGTTGAATGGCCTACCAACACGACTAAGACTGACAAGGACGTAACCAAGGTAACCAAGGTAGAAACGATTAAGCCTAAAAAGGACCCTCCTCCACCACCCATAAATGTTGTAGGGCTAAAGAGCTACGCAGCCCTCAAAGATATGTTACTGAATATCCCTAGAGAGCAATACAAGGTCACTGCTCTCAATAATAACGTTTGGAAAATAAACGTAGATACAAGAACCAATTGGAAACTGATTACAGACAAACTACGTTCAGATAAAAAACAGTGGTACACATATCAAGACAAAGCAGACAGACCTATTAAGGTCATGGTTAGAGGATTACATGAAACATGTGAGAAAACTGACATTATTGGAGACCTTAAGGAGCAAGGTCTTGCCATCCTGGATGTTACCAACATTCTCAAGAAAGAGAAAAGGAAAAATGACAGTGGTGAAATTGTAACCATTCATAAACCTCTTCCTCTCTTTATGTTAACCTTCGACAAAAATGAGGATGTAAATAAAATCTATAGTATTAAGGCCATTCTCAACATAATTGTGAAGATTGAGCCGGTGAAAAAAACTTCTAAACTCATTCCCCAATGTAAGAATTGCCAGTCATACATGCATACCCAATCCTACTGCGGGAAGGAATCTGCTTGTGTGAAATGTGCTGGAAAGCATAAAACTTCTGAATGTACCCTGAACAAAGCGGACTCCCCCAAATGTGTCAACTGCAAAGGGAATCATCCAGCAAATTATCGAGGATGCGAGGTAGCTAAGGAGCTACAAAGAATGAGAAACAAAATTACTAAACCCCAACTGAAAGAACAGACCAAGCGTGATGCTTCAGTTGAGAGGAATTTTAATAGGCGGAAATCGCTTACTTCAACCATTACAGGAGCAACTACTTCAAAGGTTTCATATGCTACCGTTGCTAAAAAGAGGTTCATGTGTCGAACACAGAAAAAATGCTGGCACAGATACTGGAAAGACTGGATGAACAAAAACATACCAATAAACAGTTATTTGAAAGAATAACTAAGCTAGAAAAAGGACTTACTAGCCATGGACTGATTTAATGGGACCGACTTTAAGAATAGCAACATGGAATGCGAACGGATTGCTAAATCACATTAAGGAAGTCGAATTATTTCTCCACTCCAACAAGATAGACATCTTACTTATTTCTGAAACCCATTTCACTCGGACGTCATACATCAAAATAAGAGGATACACGTGTTATCATACGTTACACCCAAGTAATAAAGCTAGAGGAGGTTCGGCAATTCTCATTAAAGCTAACATCACTCACCATGAAGAACCAAAAATCGAAGAGGAAAAAATGCAGGTAACTTCGGTCAAGGTACAACTCAATAATAAAAGCTTTAGTATAGCCGCAATATACTGTCCCCCCAGGTTTAACTTAAAGAAAGATGATTATACGGTCCTTCTTAAATCGCTTGGTAACAACTTTATAATAGGAGGTGACTACAATGCCAAAAATACCTTCTGGGGTTCGCGATTAACCACGGCTAAAGGTAAAGAGTTGTATGAAGCAGCAGCTTCTTTCAAGTGCGACTTCCTCTCAACTGGAAGGCCTACATACTGGCCCACGGATGCTAACAAAACCCCAGACCTAATAGACTTCTTTATAAGCAAAGGTATCTCAAGTGGTTACATAAATCTAGAGGACAGCGATGACCTACCCTCTGACCACTCGCCTGTCATAATAACAATCAGTGAAAAAGTAATCATTAGTGAAAATTCTCCGAGTTTATTCAATAGAAATACTTGCTGGTCCTGTTTCCGGCAGCAATTGGAAACATCGATCGACCCTAAAGTTCCTCTGAAAACCCCTAAACAACTGGAAGACGAACTCGACTTATTCATCAATAACATACAACAAGCAGCCTGGCTATGTACCCCAATAAACCAAAACTGTAACTATGACACTAATTCGAAATCATATCCGTTAGAAGTAAGGGATCTCCTGTGCGCCAAACGTAAAGCCAGAAGGAAATGGAAGAATAACAGAACCCCTGAAAACAAAACTATTCTTAATAGACTCGGTAACAAACTTAAATATCTTATTAGATCAATAGATAACCAATCAGTTGAACATTTTTTGAGTAACCTAACTGCAGAGAAAGACACCGAATACTCCCTCTACAAGGTAACCAAAAATATAAATAGACCTAAAGTTCATTCTCCTCCAATCAAAAAGGATGACGGGACATGGGCCAGAAGTAACCGAGAGAAAGCTCAACTTTTTGCAGATCATCTCAATGAAACTTTTCAACCTCTTCCAGTGCAGACACCTGAAGAAAACGCAACACTGATAGAAAAAACGGATGAGCTTGATATTCGGCCCGTTACGTTAAAAGAACTCAAAAATGAAATTAAGGGCAACATTAATCCTAAAAAGACCCCAGGCTATGACCTGATAACCGGTCGAATTGTGAAAGAGCTCCCTGAAAAGGCTATAACAAAACTACTTCATATCATCAACGCCACGTTCAGGTTACGACATGTACCTTCCCAGTGGAAAGTAGCGGAAGTCATAATGATCTCCAAACCAGGAAAATCACCAAATGAGAAGACGGGGTACCGACCCATATCCCTCCTCCCTGTCTTATCAAAACTGTTCGAAAAATTGTTGCTCAAACGGCTTAAACCAATTATTGAAGACAGAAAATTGATACCAGACCACCAATTCGGTTTCAGACAACGCCACTCTACGCTAGATCAAGTTCATAGAATCACTAACATAATAGAAAAGGCTCTAGAAGGTAAAAAAATATGTGCCAGTATCTTCCTGGACGTGGCCCAGGCATTTGACAAGGTCTGGCACAAGGGACTTGAGTATAAACTGCACAGGGATCTCCCAAAACAGTTTTACTTACTCCTAAAATCCTACCTAGCGAACAGACACTTCAGGGTAAAGCAGGGTGACCAGTACTCTGTCTTGAAGCCTATAAAAGCAGGGGTACCGCAAGGCAGTGTCCTGGGCCCAGTACTTTACCTGCTGTACACACGAGATCTTCCACAACAGGAAAACACAACTGTAGCTACTTTTGCAGATGATACTGCCATCCTCTCTGTTGGAGATGACGCTGAAACTGCAACTCGCAATCTACAGACGTCCACTAACAAGGTTGTCAATTGGACCAAGATGTGGAGAATGAAACTAAATGAAACAAAGTCAGTGCATATCAACTTTACTAATAGAAAAATCATAGCCCCAGAAGTTGAGATCAACTCAAATAAAATTCCATACTCTGACACTGTAAAATACTTAGGGATGCACCTTGATTCCAAACTTAACTGGAAATATCACATTGAAAAAAAGAATCAGGAACTAAAAATCAAGTTCAGAAAGATGTACTGGTTGATGGGAAGGAACTCCCATCTCTCACTACACAATAAATTACTCATATACAAACAGATACTGCGCCCTATCTGGACCTATGGGATTCAGCTTTGGGGTTGTGCGAAAAAATCAAATATTAAAACAATCCAAACCCGACAAAATATAATACTGAGAAGTATAGTTCAGGCCCCCTGGTTCATGCGGAATGATGATATTCATCGAGACTTGAGGGTAGAAACGGTCACCGAAATTATCGCCAAATATGCAAGGAAGCACGAACATCGCCTCCACAAACACGAGAACCTGGAGATGCTCAACGTTTTAAACAACGAAGGAGAACTTCGGCGACTCAAGAGAAATAAACCTCTGGACCTAACTGTGCTGTGCAAATAGTGCAAGTGTAATCCAGTGTTCTTTTAACTGTACTTGATACAAGTATGGGCCAGGTTTTGCTGTAAACCTCCCCCCTTAGTGAGCCTAACATGAAATGTAATATTGCTAGATGAGATGTATATGTTTCAGTTGCAATAAATAAATCACGAAAAAAAAAAATAATAATAATAATAATAAAGTATGAGTACTTCCTAATTATTTTTAATAATTTGATTCCATGTTAGTCTATCAAAATCATAAACTAAAATTTCTCTACACGATCAATAGCGACTGAAATGTCGAAGATTTCTTCAAAAATTCGCTCATGGGGTCATGCTGCATGACTGGACTTTTTTGGTGTTGGGGGGGGGGGGGACTACTTGATCCCTTTTCCATGGGCCACCAGAGGGTTTTAAAGGACATTCCCTCAAACAGAATCATTTTTTGCTGCGGGGAAAACGTAAATCAATATCCCCACTACTGAAATGGATTTCCTCGAAGAGTGCAACAAAAAATCCTTTCTTAGAACGAAAAAGCAGACTATAACTCATTCATTTTATGAAAGAAAAAAAAGAGAAAGCTACGACAGGTTTTTCTTTACCACAAAGGTGCCGCGGAGCTAAGGAATTATTCTTGTCAGCGCGCACCATCAGCATAAAATCGAGACGAGTTGGTGTTGCGTTTCGCGGGTGGCGCCGAGGTCTACTTGTAATCAGAAAATTTCCACAGCTCAAATGGCGTTGAGCGAAAGTCTCACAAGGGGGGGACACGGTCATTTTGCATCCGAGTCTACCTAAAGGTAGCGGAAGCACTGTTTGGTCTCCAAAATCGAAATTTTCACTCGCATTTTACGTTTTAGACCAGGGGTTCCCAAACTTTTGACATTTTCATGTCTTTGCCCTGGCACATTGCACAAAAACTGTCACGTAACGTTACGGTTGGTTTTCTGATGATTTCCGCTTACAACCGAGTCGTTGCTAGGGAAATGGTACTTCGTCGTCTTTCATCCCACAAAATTCGTTGACCATTCGTTCGAAAGCTCTTGATTTATCCAACCATATTATGTTAACTACTGCGAAGTGCTTGGCCAACAAGCTGAGTTATGAGCATGGTTATATGAATAATTGTTTACACACAGGTGATCATTCTCAATAATTGATATTGTGAACATGATTGCAACCGCTTGTTAATTTCTGATGATTTCGTTGAGCTGGTGTTTCGATGATTTGATTCATAGCAGGTGATCCAAATATTGCGAGAACGGTTTGATTTGTGAAGCGGTGGTTAAATCATTTTAATAGGTAATTTCTATCTTTACACTCTAGGAAGCTGTAATTTCTTATGTAGCCTCTTTAGGACATTTACTTGACGATGCCCAGGGTCCGGATCAGATGAGTGGCTCTTAGAGCTTGCATACGAGTCTGCAGGGGGGTAGGTGATGTAGCCTGGCTTGAATTCAATAAAGTACCCACGGGTGTCGTGTTGACAATGAGTCAACCTGATCGCGAATTCAATTAAGTACCCACGGGTGGGCGGTTTCTCTTATGGCCCATTTAATTGATCTGTACGCCCCGCCGTGCAATGCACGGGTGAGATCTGCCTAGTAATAAATACAATAGGAAAACACACATGAAAATGTCCCAATGTGTTGCAGACTCGTATGCAAGCATTTCTTTAAAACTTAATAGGCTCATAACAAACACTTTAAACTTTCCAGTGATTTCTTCAAATCTGAAGATTACCTGGAATTCCCATTAGAAATTTTTTTATCTTCACTGGGCCCCGCGTACTGATTTCTCTAGAAACAGGCGTGATCATCCTTCTTCTTTCACCTTCACCACGTGAAATGAGTTTTTGAGGTTTCTATGAGGTTTCACTATAATCTTCAACGTTCCACTACCTTCTAGACTACACACTTCGAAGGAAAAAAACATTTAAAGCGATCCAAGAGACATCTGTGTTGTAAAAAACTAACTTTTTTGTTTGGTTTTTTATCCCTGCCCAACCAGTAATTAACTCTTGTCTTCTCCGAACGTACCAAAATTTAAATTTCAGCTGAATACATTTCAAACGTAGATAGGTACCAAACACTCGCATGCGCCTAGTTGTATTTTGATAACTGGACCAGATTAAATCCGAAGGGATTTTTGCATTGTAACATTAGGTACCTACTGCAATAAAACGTTTTGATTGACTTTAAATTGATGAAATTTCGCACTGAATACAGCTAAGACCAATGACTGGAATTATACTAAAATGTTCATTAGATATTCTTTTTGATATTTTTGATGATTTCCGCTTACAACCGAGTTGTTGCTGGGAAAATGATACTTCGTCGTTTTGTACCGTGCCCCCTTGCGATAAAATGAAAGCCTCCCACGCCCCCCTTACATAACTACTGAATGGATGTGAAAAAAATTAAAGTTTTACACTGAAAAAAATTTTTATTTGCTATTTATACAAAACACGATTTGATAACACGTTTTTTATGAAGTAGCCTTTAAGATAAAAATAAGTTTATCTTAATGAGATGGATGGGCTTGCATTTTCTTTACTAGCGCTGGTGTTCTTGGAGAAGTTTTGGCAAGGGCACAACGTAAGTCACTAGCAACATCAAGTTTGTTCCGATTCTTTGTTTTTATTGATAGGAGTGTTGAGAATGCTTTTCCACACAAGTAGGTGGTTGAAAGAGGCAAAAATAACCGAAGAGCTTCCTGTGACACTCTGGGATACACTTGGAAGTATTTGATCCAAAATGTTGACTTTTCCATTTTTTCGAAGTCATATTTGGCAGAAGAATCATTTTTTATTCCCAAAAATTCTTCTTGCAGGGCTTCTGGAACATGTTCAACGTTGACATGGAAATGTAAATATATGTTCGTCAGCAGTGTTAGGGAAGTATTTCCCGATTCATCAGTGAGCGTCTTTAAATGGTTTGACACTTGTTTTGACAAGTTTTATCCTTCAAAAACCTCCTTGAAGCGTGTTTCTTCTGAGATTGATACTAGTTTTGGGAAATTTGAGAAGTTGCAGGGGTTTGCTGATACTTTTCGTCTCCAATGTTGTAGTTTCTCAACATACGTCTTGATGTCATCACGATGAGTTATGACATTTGAGTCTCCACCCTGCAGTTTTAAGTTAATTCTGTTTACGAACCAAGGAAGTCTGACAAATATGCCAACATTACTTGAGAACTAGGTTTGCTGAAGTTCATGCGTAGCTGATTTTGCTTCTGGTTTTCCAAGAACGAAGTTACTTCATCTCGGGGCTTAAATAGTCTTGCCAACATGTTTCCTTTTGAGAGCCAGCGTACATCTGTGTGAAATATCAGTTTTGTGGTCAATTCCTAAATCTTCACAAAGAATTTTAAACAGTCGGATATTTAGTGCACTGTTTTTTATGTAGTTCACTATTTTAATACATATTGGTCTCCAGCTCTGTTGAAAAGAGTAGCTCGTATTTTATTGATTCATTTTCAACGTATCAAACATATACAACTAACTGAGAACATTGAGCAACGTCTGTACTCTCGTCTAGCTGGATGGCAAAAAATGGTGATAGTTTCATTCCATCGACTACTTGGTTTTTTATGTCTTCAGCCATATCATCAATACGAACGTCGGATATATGATAGTTTGGGGCAAAAAGCTCACTCCTGGAGTTGGCTCGATGTTGCCCCAAAGAATGGTCGAATGGTCTCACGCCCCCCCTAAACCGTCTTCACGCCCCCCAGTTTGGGAATCCATGTTTTAGACCATTTTGAACAACTTTGGTTCCGTGTTTGTCTGTCAGTGTGTGTCTGTCGTGTGTCCGCAAATCCTTGTATGTAATAAGCTTATTTTCTACAGTTTTCATCTGATTTGGATGACGTTTTCAGGGGATGTGCGGGCGAGGGGGTAGACGGTCCCCTATAAGTTTCATCGTTATTTACTCAATACCTCACTTCACAGTAGTTAAAATAATATGGCTGGATAAATCGAGAGCTTTCGAACGACTGGTCAACGAATTTTGTGGGATGAAAAACGACGAAGTACCATTTAACTAGCAACGACTCGGTTGTAAGCGGAAATCATTAGAAACCCAACCGTAACGCTTTTTTCGTTTATGAGCCAAAGTAAAGACATGAAATGTCAAAATTATTATAAGATGTATACAGGGTGATTCCCTCGCTGATGCAAAAAAAATTTGGGTGAAACTACATCAAAAATGGAGTAAAATGCCACCAACCGCATATTTTTATCTCAATCTGTACTCGAGATATGATTTTTTAAAGGTTTTTTCAGGAATACCGTGTTTTTTCATTTTAAACTCGGATTTCTCCACTTTGCCTCATTTAATTTTAACTTTCAACCTCATTTTCGGTATCAGCATTAAATTTCCTATAAGAATAGTGTACTTGGGTTCTTAAAAAGTACCATCCGAAGACCCTCACATCAGCTCAAACATTGACGATTTTGAAAAAAGAATATTTCTGAAAATCTTTAAAACTTTACTACTCTTTTAAAAAGAATCCTGGAAACTGGCGAATCTCACGAAAACTGCTTCATCTAATATTCTTTCCAACGGTATTATCAATTTTACTTTTATTTTGTTATTTAGGGGAGAAAATAATGTTTGAATGTTAAAAATGTGGGTTTTTCAATGAAATTGTTGGTTTTCTCGAAAGATGACCCTCCATGAACCAACGAGTATGGGGTCGGTTTCTATGTATTTTTTCTCGCTGGATCAAATGGAAACTCTTGCAGATCTCTCAACTACGTTATAATCGAGTTTTACACTTTAATTAACTAGTTTTACCCCATAACACACACACATTTAATCGTAACAAACAAACTAAACATTTGCGATTTTAAGTGTAAAACTCGATTATAACGGAGTTGGAGAGATCTACAAATGTTACCATTCGATACAGCGTGAAAAAATACATAGAAACCGACCCCATACTCGTAGGTTCATGGAGGATCATCTCTCGAGAAAACCAACAATTTCATTGAAAACCCCACATTTTTTAACATTCCAACATTATTTTCTCCACTAAATAACAAAATAAAAGTAAACGATTATACCGTTGGAAAGAGTATTAGATGAAGCAGTTTTCGTGAGATTTGCCAGTTTCCAGGATTCTTTTTAAAAGAGTAGTAAAGTTTTAAAGATTTTCAGAAATATTCTTTTTTCAAAATCGTCAATGTTTGAGCTGATGTAAGGGCCTTTGGATGGTACTTTTTAAGAACCCAAGTACACTATTCTTATAGTAAATTTAATGCTGATTCCGAAAATGTGGTCAAAAGTTAAAATTGAATGAAGTAAAGTGGAGAACTTTGAGTTAAAAGGAAAAAAAAAACACGGTTTTCCTGAAAAAACCTTTAAAAAATCATATCTCGAGAACGGATTGAGATAAGAATATGCAGTTGGCGGTTTACTCCATTTTTGATGTAGTTTCACCCAAAATTTTTTTTTTTGCATCTGCGAGGGAATCACCCTGTATGAATAAGAAGCTAAGTCGAGTACATTATACTAGACAACCAGTTTTTCAAACTTCGTGAGTAAACTGGTCAGCAGACCAACTTGTTACTATGCAGTTCTGGGAGTTCACGGTACGTGCATAGTGAACAGGAATACACCACTCAGTTTAGCAGGAATTTTCATGAATTGCAGTCGTCAAAATGTGTTTGTGCAGCAGGCGATCATAAACCTCGGCAGGTGGGTGGTCCGCGGGTGAACGTCCCGAGACGATGGGACTTGATGACCTTCTGCCGCTCGAGTGTTCCAGTGGTGGTACGAGTTAGGTATACGTATTATCCGTATTTTTTTTTTTTTTTTTTTTTTTTTTGTTTATTATTATACGTATTATACGTATAACATCCTGCGGTGGCAGACGCAGAACGCCTATCCCCGGGGGAGGAAGCGGAAGCCGCCTCGACCCCCATTAAGCCGACTAACAATTAAAAAAGGGCCGAAAAGGCCGGTAGCTCATCACGCGATGTGGTCATACCTTTTACGAAAATAATGAAATGACCTCTTGCAATGACTTGCGCGCAATTTACCTTGCATTATACATAACCCAAAAACATAATAAAATTAATGAACCAAAGTAATAACGTCTGCCAAGTTGGGTGGGGCACATAGCTACCTCGTATTCGCCACGTGAATAGCCCGCCATACACGAGCAGATATCTGCGACAGATTTGGTCGCCCGATCTCATCTGACAGATATCGCTAACGATCTGGAGTGACCGATGAGATCGGTCGTTGCCCCTTAACACGAAAAACTTATCGGCCGATCTTTCATGCCCGAGATCTGTCACCTGACCAGTGCCCGATGTCATCTGTTCGTTCGTGGGATGAAATCTGACAGATTCAGGTCTGTCACCGACGTTCATCTGGCAGACTCGAGTTATCGGTCGAATCCGAAATTTTTTCCAGATCGGTCACAGATTCCGTAAGTTGATGCCATGGGGTTAGTGACTGTCCGTAGTAAAAAGCGTAAATTAGCGGCTTTTGCGGCGGGTATTTTTTTTAATTGCCCATAAAACGGCTAAGCCAAAAAAATACAAGTTTGGGAGAAGTCATGGGTTTCGTCGTAAGCAATGTTTTTGACGTTTTTGTTCATGTAGTCAACATGCTTCAACTGCCACAGACAAGGTCTGTCTCTATACATGTCGATCATCATTTCAATTAACTCGTTTGGCCACTCTTTTTTACCCATTTTTTGATACCGCACAAAAAAACACCAATAGAAACTGATTTCTTTAGAGGAGAGATCTCAAAGGGGAAAACACACGTGGACAACTGAACATCTTAACGTTAAGGGACGCTGCCCGATCTAATAGAACAGTTCTGTGTACCACAGACATCGCTTCCGAGAAGTCTGCAGGTTAAGGGGGACGCCCGACTACCATCTGCTAGATTTGAACTCTCGCAGATATCTCTGGTCGATTTCCACATCTTTCATCATTTTCTAACGCCCACTAACGCACAGATCTTTCCCACAGATATCGTTTAAAAACGCGATATCTGTCGCAGATATCTGCTCGTGTATGGGTGGCTTTTGACGTTTTTGTTCATGTAGTCAACATGCTTCAACTGCCACAGACAAGGTCTGTCTCTATACATGTCGATCATCATTTCAATTAACTCGTTTGGCCACTCTTTTTTACCCATTTTTTGATACCGCACAAAAAAACACCAATAGAAACTGATTTCTTTAGAGGAGAGATCTCACAGGGGAAAACACACGTGGACAACTGAACATCTTAACGTTAAGGGACTCTGCCCGATCCAATAGAACAGTTCTGTGTACCACAGACATCGCTTCCGAGAAGTCTGCAGGTTAAGGGGGACGCCCGACTACCATCTGCTAGATTTGAACTCTCGCAGATATCTCTGGTCGATTTTCACATCTTTCATCATTTTCTAACGCCCACTAACGCACAGATCTTTCCCACAGATATCGTTTAAAAACGCGATATCTGTCGCAGATATCTGCTCGTGTATGGGTGGCTAATGAATTGATCATTGAAAATTTCATCGAAGTCGGATGAAAACTGTAAAACTCATGCTTATTCCAAGGATTTGAGGTTCGCGCAACCTTAGCAGCTACCAATGATACGATCGATTAAACTCATATGGAGTGATCAAATCGTTATTTTCCAACTACCCTCCAAATTTGAGCGGGATTGGACGAATAGGCCATGAGAAAATTACGTTTGATGGATTTTACTTTTGCACAATTTAAGTCAAGCCCTGTTTGTCTGTCTGCCTGTGGTAAATCCCTGTCACGCCCAAAACTATACCAAATTTCAGTCCGATTCCGATGAAGTATCAAGGATCGTGCTGGTTAGCTCCTAGACGGTCCTGAAATGTCGCTCCTTTTTGGAGATCTGGAATACAATTACAAAGTATTGAGGGACTCAGATCAGCTTCGGAGCCTCCGAGGCTAAATTTCCTATTCGACCCATGGTGTTGTTATTCAGATGGAGCTCCTCTAAGACACCTCGGTAACGATTTCGAGGTACGGAGGCGCACTGATCACCTGAGGAGCCTCTGAAGCTATATTCTTTCCTTACCTATCAATCTTTTTTTTAAACATATTTTCTGTGAAGCGAAAAATTGCGGGGTATTGGAACTGTCAAAATGTTAACTCTTCACGAAGTCACTACGCGCCATGTTCTGATCATATATTACATACGGGGTTTAATAATAAATTATTGGCCAATGATCGGTGTAGAAGGGCTATCTAACACAGCAATAACAAACCATTGTGTAATAATTTGCAGCGTTTTTATCGTTTGTTCGATCCAAATTTTAGGCCAGTTATGCAACCTCGGAAATTTCAAATTTACCGTCGGTGAAGGGGTGAAATAGTGCGGGGGGGGGATTCCGAGAAATCATGATACCTACTTTTGTTTTTTTCACTTATTTTAATTCTCACCGAAATTATATGCAATTAATTCATAGGGATGTCCCTGTAATGCATGCATTACTTACCAATATGTTTCATACACCTATTTACATCGGGACACCTGTCATATACAAGGTTAAAACGTTAAATAAAAAACGCTGCAAATTATTTCACAAAGGTTTATTATGTTTTCAATTGAGTATGATCGTAGTTTTTGTTGGCTTGCGTACGTCATAAGTGTGGTGAATTTACCACCAACAAAAATAACTTTAATAAATAAAGACGGTGGGCCACCTAAAAAACATAACCCCAAGCTCCAACACGAGAGCTCCCTAGCGGCAAAGCGGGGAAGACAGCTTCCCAGGGAAAGCAGACAAATGAGAAATAATTCTCATCGTCCCGAGCTCCCTAAAGTCAGAACAGGGAAGGCGACATCCCCGCAAAGGATAATCCCAGATCGTTACAGATTATCCAAGTCAAATAAAAACGGCGGACCTCAATATTACCGTTTACAATACCTTCCTTGGGACAAGGGAAAGCAACCCAAGAGCGCCCTAGCGGCAGGTAAGGGAAAATTAAAGTTTCCCCTACCACACACAGATAGCGAGCGACCGCTCTCAGATCTCAGAGTTCACAGCAAACTGCACTGGGCGACACATTCCCGAGTCACCCCCGACTCCATAAGCTATATAAATACCCCATTTCATGGCCCATTTAATTAACCTGATCTGGACCTTGGATAGGATAGGGAATTTTCCATACCAAGGAGCCTTTCTGAGATTTCCAGCGATGATTTAACTCCACTGGCGATTTCTAGGAAGCAGGATGATGATAACAGTTAACAAAATCAGTTAAGTAATTCTAGATGTCTAAGGAGCCTACCTACCAAATTTCAAGTTGATAGCTACAAAATTGTGGCCTGTAACGCGGAACACACAGACCCACATGAGCAAATGTCAGCCGGGGCAAAGTAGGGACTCACTTCAGTCGTCAATTACAATCTTATCAATTCTGCACCTAACAAAGTGAAAGCTTCATGGCAGATTGTAAACTTCGAGTTGAAGTACAAGTCTGCTTCCCCAGAGTCATCAGAGCTTAGTGCACAGGGTTTCAGCAATGTTTTCTCTGATGTATTCAAGTTTTTCCAGCTGGATGTTGAGTCCCACGCTATTCTTCAACGATTATTTAATGGGATGGAGACTAACACTCTTCCGGGTTCAGTCCGAGGACCAATTTTGTTCATATTATTTATAAATGATCGTGCTTACCAATTTAAAAACAGAAGAGTAGAGATTTTCTCATTTTCTGATGATACGCAATGTCAGAATCTGGTCTGATGATGTGAACATTGAAGTCAAGGTCTGATCTTGGTCCTCCACATATTTGCTGAAGTTAAATGTCGAGAAGACACAAGAAAGGAAATTTCACTTGAATGGTAGCCTGTGAAATCCTGTGAACTTCCTAGGTCTCAAGATCTGTAATAGACTCTCCTGGGTGCACCATCTGAATCACCTTTCACCAAGTTTGGCATCTTGCATTCTCAGCCTCCTTCGTTTATCTTGGTCAGTTTCGTTTCTGGTTTTACATGTAGTTTTCTTTGCTTTATTCATGAGCCAAGCATCTTGTGGCGTAATATAATGGGGTACCTAGTAGGTGCTCCTCCATATTCAGGCTACAAAAGGCGGCATTAAGAATTTTCTTTGGCCTTGGTTTCAGAGAAAGCTGCAGAGGGTACTTCGGAAAATTGAGCTGTTTGACTATTTCCTGCACTGTTTGCATTGGACTGCCTCAAATTTGTGAAGAGTAGGCTGATGTCAATCACAAGTTACCAGCATCTCGAGCTGCCGCGATTGGATCAAGAAGGATATTCCTTGAATGCATATAATATCGTTAGTATGAGAAAGGGGCTGTCACACCTCTCCTTTGTTATTTTTTGCTCGGATTTTGGCCCTGGACGCCCAGCACCAGGTATCCTTAATCGATGGCACAATTTCATAACATAGTCATATAGAGTAACTTCGCCTGGTTTGCCTCAGACTATGGGCGCAGGTGTTGCTATGTAGTTTCGATTTATCTCTTAGCCCGATCACTTGTCCAGCAATGGATAGGTGGCCTCAGGGGGCCACCACAGCGGGTGGGGACGGGTTTGGCTGGGATGTCCTGGCCAGCACTTGGTGCAGCCGGCATTTTTTATACCATCTTATTTTCAATCTCTGTTTTTGTTAATTTTATTCATTTCGGTTATGAAAATTTTAGCTTAACAATAAAACCTATTTGATTTGATTTGGGCACTTTATGATAAATGAACAATGTCATCGATAAACTTGGAGAATTGATGCTTATAATTCCTTTCGTAGTCACTTGGACTATATTCACCTCCATTTCTGACACTGGATACCAATTCTGAAAGGCAACTCTTTACTAAGTGTTTTTGCTTTTTGTGCTGTTATCCTTGTTCTTTGTCGTGCTGAGAATTTGTTTATAGAGTTGTGATGGAAAAGAAGCGAGAAAATTTAGGAGAGGATCAGAAGGCGTAGATTCGTTAGTTAATTTTAGAGAAAGAAGATGTTGAAAATGTGGAGCTGTAGGTACGATAAGTCTGTTGGACAAAAAGAATCGTGAGGTTTTGGGAAAGTTTCAATCATGTTTCTTGAGCCTGTTCTTTGGGCATACTCATTGAGCCTGATTATTGTAATAGGTACCTATCACCAACTCATTCCACAATCCAAGAAGAATCGGAAAAACATGCACTACCTACTAACTTAGTATGAAGAGATCTTATAAATTCGAAGAGCGGCTAGCACATTTAGCTGTGGTGGTAATACTCTTAAATATTTTAGGCTCATTCAGGAGAGATTATGGAAACTAGTATGTCCATGACTGACTCCTTCCCAAATCGAAATAGTCTACGAAATATTCGTTGTTGATTTATAAAATTCGAATGGGTTCTGTTGGCCTCGTAAGTACCTTCTACGTACCTAGCTACCTACACTTGTTCATATGTTTTCCTGCTTGATCTGTAAATTCTTCTGTAACGGTCGAAGAAGTGAAACTGCAGGTCGCTGGCTCAGCAGATGCTCGCTGGAACAAGTCAGCAGTCGAGCGAGGTCATTGTCATGGTGTGTTTTGACTCAAGTGAGTGAGGAAGTGAAAGGTGCTAACGACAGGAAATATGATGTTTACAGTCTTTTGGCTCGAAAGGGATTTAATTAATTATTGTTTCTTATGATTTCGAGTCCTACCGACTGCGCCACTGAAACGGCCCAAAAATATTTGATACCTCGACAGGAATTCGAACTCGCGTTGTTACAACTACGAGAAATTTCCCGAAGTTTCAACACTCTAACGATCAGAGCACCTCTTCTACTGTGAAGTTATTTTCCTGGAGCGTAACACCTCATTCGTCCATTGTGAACAATTCGTTCAAGTTGTCGAAATCCAACTATTAATTTTAAAATGCAACAAGAAAAAAAATGAACTACTTATATGCACTTGTTTAATGGCAGTACTTGCCTCAATAATACTCGTGATAATAATAATAATATTAATAATAAAAGTTATCAACACTGATGCAATTGAGTGTCCTCCTGCCATCAGTCAGGATATTCCACTGTCAACGCCATTTTTCGTTATTGAATCCTGTTGTGTTTGTATTTGTAAAGCGCACTCGGATGCACTCAGTGACACTGGGATCTGTGAATAGTTTGCGGATGTATACACTTAAGTTTTTGCCAACGACTTGCAATTCACACATCGAATCCCCAGCTGATGGTAAAAGATTAATGGTTTTCATCTCTATCTCTATTATTAATAAGAATGAAACTCCGTCCGTTTGTTTGTTTGTCGTGTCTATGCACGGCCAAACGGCTGAGTGGGCCGGATCTACGAGTGGGGGGATCTTCTTGGGATTTTCCGATAGGGTGTATAAGCGAATTTAAAATTTTCTAATCCCAGCCGAACCATGGGCCGTAGGGCGGGAGGGGGGTCGAAGTAAGAATTAATGTGCGCTTTTTGGACTTCCCCGCTTCCCCTACCCCTCTAAACGGCCGTTGACAATTCCGGAAAAATACGGGTTTCGTAGGTTTTTGAACGAGGAAGACGACGGCGCGATCGGATCGCGAAAAAAGTATCGGGAAATGCGTTAAAAAAATGCGAGAGTACGGACCCGTTTTCTCGAAAAGTCCGCCGAAAAACTTGGTTTTTTCCGATTAAAATATACCCCATAAAGGTACGTTTTTCGGAACGGTTTTCGCGGGCGAAATACAGCTTTGGGTCCGCCGAATCTGAATCCGAAATCGGATATCGAAAAAAGTGACTTTAAGTTGGTCAAATCACGAGCAGAAGCGAGCAAAGCGATTAAAATGATTCTGCCGTGGACGAGAGAAGGCTCAAGAATTGACGTGAAGGGTTCGATGTCACAACATTGCGAGGCGAGCAGGTATGCCTACATAGGTACCTACCTTGCGAGCGAAGCGAGAGCCATTTCAAATAATAAATACGGACTTTGTCCTACACATATACAGGTATACCTTGCGAGCGAAGCGAGCAACATCCCCGAATAAACTTTTCGTGGTTCCACGTAGTTTTATAAGATTTAATTTGTTTGTAATAATTCCCAACTGAAAAAAACGTCTGCCAAGTTGGGTGGGCAGTATAACTTCCTCAAGCGAGCGAAGCGAGCAGCATCCCCTACAGAAGTTAAGCCTACCCTTAGAGATCTACCGTTTGCGAGCGAAGCGAGCATCATCCCCTACAGAAGTTAAACCTACCCTTAGAGATCTACCGTTTGCGAGCGAACCGAGCAACATCCCCTAAATGCCATACTTTGCGAGCGAAGCGAGCAACATTTTCTACATGCCAGACTTTGCGAGCGAAGCGAGCAACATATCCTACATGCCAGACTTTGCGAGCGAAGCGAGCAATATTCCCTACATGCCACACGTTGCGAGCAAAGCGAGCAACTTAATGGGGGGTCCGGGGGGCTTGCCCCCCGGCTGGACGTGGAGGCGAGCGTAGCGAGCCGGAGCGGCTAGTATATGATGTGAGCATTAGATGTGCAGAAAACAACTCTGTTATCTGAACTGAACTCTTCATGAATGAACATATATAGCACCAACCTTACTATTCCTACCTGCTAGGTACCTAGCGGTGTAACGTCACTGTTCGAAATTGGTGTCTTCAGTAACTACCTACTATTCCTACCTACCAGGTACCTAGAGGTGTGACATCACTGTTTGGAATTGGTACCTTAAGCCTGCCTACTATTCCAACCTATTAGGTACCTTGTGATGTGACGTCGCTGTTAGGAATTGGTGTCTTAATACCTACTATTTCTACCTACTAGGTACCTAGTGGTTTTTTTTTTAATTTTTTATTTGTAAGAGGGAAGAGGGAAATGCATTTTCGCACACCTGAGGATTGACGGCTCAGGGTGTCGGACTCGACCTGGTTTTTACATGTCTCTGCACGTAATTGATCTTCGTACCAGGCCCCTACCGACTAAAACCCTAACCTCTTTCGCTCATTGGGGCCACCCTGGGACTCCGGTTTGGTTTACTTCAGGGTGGCTTCCATTTCTAGCCTAAGTAGGCTTCTCTGCTGTTTCTGTCTTTCCTTCCGATCTCATCCTCTTTCCATTAGTCTTCTCCTTCCCACTGTCTATTCATCTCTTTGTCTTTGAGTATTTCCCGGACAAATGCATGGACATCGTCCCAATACTCCTTTCTCTGAATCATCTTTCCGACAACAGTTTCAGGGGTAAAACCTCCTAGCTTCTGCGCAAGGTCATCTCGCAGTCGCGCCCACTTCGGGCATACAAAAAATGTGTGCTCAACTGAGTCCTCCTCCTCCCAGCAGTATACGCACTGATCGGCCTGCGTCTTACCAATCTTCCGTAGGAAACACCGGAAATACCCATGGCCCCTTAGAAATTGGGTTAGGTAATAACTAACGTCCCCGTGTTTCCTTTCCGTCCATTCCCGAACAGTCCTTTGAAGGGTCTCCTCTCTCTCCTCCTCCTTCACTCCTCTTGTTCCATCTTCGCCTCTGCGCAGATAAATCCTCATTTTTTCATCCACCAGGAGGTCTATTGGGATTACCCCTGCAATGACCTGCACGGCGGGGGCTGATACTGTGCGGTACGAGCTGCATATTCGCAGCGCGCCACGTCTCTGTACCGACTCCATCTTCAATCGATACTTTGCAAATCGCATTGAGTCACCCCACACCTCGGCTCCATACAGGAGTATAGCTTCTGTTGTTCTCATGAGGAGCTTCCGCTTGATGGGCGATGGGCCCCCGACATTCGACATAAGTCTGCCCAGCTTACCCACTACCGCTGCTGCCTTGTCCGTCGTCTTGCGGATGTGCTCCCAGAATGTCAGCTTCGTATCAAGCATCACCCCCAGATATCTTGCTGCAGGCAATGTCGTGATGGTTTGGCCACCAATCTTCATCGGGACTGCTCTCTCAACCCGCTTTGTAGTCAGCAAGACGGCCTCTGTCTTGTGGATGGCCAGAGATAACGACCTTGACTCCATCCACTCCTGAATCCGCCTCATGGTCCCATTTAGCAGTAGCTGTAGCTCCTCTACCGTGCGTGCAGTTAGAACTGCCACTAGGTCGTCCGCATACCCCACCAGAAAAGCCCCAGTGGGCATTTCTATGCGCAGCACATCGTCATAGTTGGTGTCCCACAGGTCAGGGCCTAGTACTGATCCCTGTGCTGCCCCTGATGTTATTTTCTTCTTTTTTGGCCCGTCTTGGGTTTCATACACGAGCCAGCGGTCTGCCAAGTAATCCTGGATCACACGGTAGAGGTACGCTGGTGTGTGGAATCTATTGGCCAAGGCGCTCAAGATGTCATCCCACCTGGCTGAATTAAAGGCATTCCTTACGTCCAGCATAACTGCCATGCATAAATTCCTGGATCGGTGGTTACCTGTCTGCGTGGCTTTTGCTGCGTTTACCACTTCACGAACTGCATCTATTGTGGATCTTCCAGGGATAAAACCGTACTGCCTTGGGGAAAGCCCTCCGCTATCTGAAATGGCTGACAGCAGCCTCTGCTTTAGCATTTTCTCAAGAAGCTTTCCAGTTGTGTCGAGCATGCACAATGGCCTGTGCGCTGAGGCAGTGTTTGGGTCACCCTTCCCCTTCCCAATCAACACCAGCCTCGCTACCTTCCATTGCCCTGGGAAGATGCCCTCCATCAAGCAGGCGTTGAACATTTCCAGCAGCAATTCATGGTGTGACTGAGCCACGATCTTCAAGATCTCGACTGGGATGCGGTCGTTGCCTGGTGCTCTTTTATTTTTCATCTTCTTTATAGCTTCCTGCAATTCCTTCCTGGTGAACAACGGTATCGCGTCGGGGGGTACCTCCGGTGTCACTCGCTCGCTCGTCTCGTGGGGAGGAAAGAGCTCATCCACTATCCTCTCCTTCACTTCCGTTGGCATGTCGGCTGTAGGGTCCATGCCTCGCAGCTTCTGTAAGACGATTTTGTAGCCCAGCCCCCACGGGTCACTCTCCACCTCGTCACAGAGTTCCTTCCACTTCTTTGCCTTGCTCCTTGAGATGGCGTTTTTTAGAGCTTTTCTCAGGGTTTTATACTGCTCCGTTAAAGCTTCAAAGTCTGAGGGTCTCCTGCGGGCGCGCTGGGCAAGTCTCCTCATTCGAAAGCAGCTCTTTCTAAGCTCTGAGATATCATTGTTCCACCAGTAAGCTGGACGTCGGTCTCTCATGGCCCTCTTCCTGGGCATAGCAGCCTCACAAGCCCTGGTGAGAAGGCCCATGGTTGCGGTTACCAACAGCAGGGCCACCGGGCCTCCCATTGATCTCCTCTGTATGCCTTGCAGGGCACCCTTACCCATTTCTAGCATGGTGTCAAACAGCTCTCTGTCCAGCCTTTCTACGTTCCAGCAGACAGGAGTTTTCCTAGCCTGCCGTTGCTCACTAACTCCTATGTGGTACTCAATGTACTGATGGTCGCTGGCTGAGTAATCCTCCAGGACTCGCCAGCTTCTGATCTCTGCCCCAAGCGCTTCTGTGACCATGGTTATGTCCGGGATGGTTCCCCTGCACCCTGCCCTCCGGAAGGTTGGGGTGTTTCCTTCATTCACAATCACGAGTCCCAGTCTGGCTGCCATATCAAGGACCCTCTGCCCTCTTCCATCAGTGGCTGGCATCCCCCATTCTATGGCTTTGCTATTGAAGTCCCCCGCCACAAGGACCGGCCCTCCAGTGTTCCTGACAGCATCTTCAATTCCAGCCAACTTACACTCAAAATCCCCGATAAGGTCATTTGGGGAAAGATAGCAGCTAAAAAAGGTTATTCCCCGAGTATTTATCCATGTGTACCCTGGACCCCCTCCTGATGCCGTGGCCATAATCTGTCGGTTCGCACACCATATGGCTGCATAACCCGTCTGGTCGGTGCACCACTCTGGTCCCGCCTTATTTGCATACTGCTCAGAGATGATGATAATGTCGGCCTTCTTTTCATAAACCATCTGTTCCAGTAGAGCAGCCGCTGCCTGACCACGCCCTAGGTTAATCTGCAAGACCCTGGTCATCGCAGGTTTTTCTTCGCCTCCTCCAGTGCCCTCCGGTAGGCAGTACAAACTTTCCCTCCGGACTTATGGTTTGCCGAGACTCCCAACTCCTCGCACAGAACGCATTTCTCCGCCTGAGTGCATTCCGCCTTCTTGTGGCCTTCTCCCCCACACTGGAAACACTTCAGGCCTCTGTCCGCCCCTTTACAGACCTTTGCCAAGTGCCCATAACCATGGCACCTAAAGCACCTGGAGACTTGGGCGCGGACCCGAATCCTGCAGTTGACCCATCCAATCTTCACCTTCCCAATGGCCAGTATCGGTTCTGCATCCTGTACGCTCAGCTCAACGACTGCCAGCTTCTGGTTCCTGGTGTTTGGGGGAAGAATGGTGATGTTCACATCACCTCTAGCCCCACCCCATAAGGCCTCCAACGCTGTCTTAACCTCCTCCTCGGTGGTTAACTCATCAAGGTCCCTCACCTCCAGAGAGATCTGTGGAGAGAGCTCTTTTGCCAAGTTGTCCTCCCCTACTGCTGCTGTTACTGCTTTTCTGAAATCTTCTTTGATTTTGCATCCAGCCGCTAACTCTATTAGAACATCTCCCTTCCTGGTTTTCCTTATTGCCGTCAGTTCTGTGCCCGACTCCTCTGGTTTTACCTGGGCTTTCAGCTTGCGAAGCGCCTCAGTGTAAGACAGGGCTTCGGAGACCTTGATGACCAGAGCATCTGGCCTCTTGTCTGCCCACCTCAGCGGCTTTTTCTTCTCCTTTGGGCGGCTCGTCTTCTTGTCTTCCTCCTCTTTCTTCCTCTTTGCCTCCTGCTGTCGTTTCTTCTCCACTGCCTCCTTTTTCCGCGCTTCATCCTGCCTTCTCCTCTGCTCCTTGGCGTCGTTTCTTGGCTCTCTTCTTTCCTCTTTCTTCAGTTTTTTGGCCTCCCTGTCCACATGCTTCCACAATCCAGCAGCGCCAGACGTCGAGTCTGAGTCCTTGTATGTGGCATCGGTATAGGAGTCAGTGAGGTTGTCATCTCCGTCATCGCTCCCCCTTCCCCTTTTTGAGGAGCTCTTTCCCTTCTCTTTTGTTGGGGACTCTTTGTAGGCCCCTTTCATCCTCTCCTTCAGCCTATGCTCCACGCCTTTCCTCTTGAGTGCAAGCGAGGACAGAGACTCATGCAAATCAACCAGCTTCGATAGCCCTTTCCTGATGACCAGGTTCATGTTCTTCTTAGTCTTTGCATAGTCGAGCATCTTCTTGATTTGCTCCTTCATGTCCTGTAGGTTATCCCGAGTCTGCTCCTCTAACACCTGCAGATCTCGCCATTTTTCCTCCTCCTTCGCCGACCAACTACACACGGCACTGCTTTCTCCTTCTTCTACTATAATAATTTTATTTGTTTCCATATTGTTCCCACGATAAGCTAGGGATCGGCGGTCACCCACCGGCAGAGCCCCGCATGCCGGGGGAAGGCTAGGGGTTGAAACTGAGGGTCGCCCGGTGCTCAGAGTCCGCATACTTACGACCGAACTCCCTTCGGCCATGCACCCATCGGCGTATGCTGTTCCACCTTGGGTTGGGTATCCCCCCTCTCTCGTCAGCTTGCTGACCTCCCATCCTGTCCAGGTACCTAGTAATTTGACGTCACAAATCGGAATTGGTGTCTTAAGTACCTACCTACTACTTCTAGCTACTAGGTACATAGTGGTTTGACGTCACAAATCGGAATCGGTGCCTTAATTACCTACCCACTACTTCTACCTACTCGGTACGTAGTGGTGTGACGTCACAAATCAGAATTGGTGTCTTAAGTACCTAGGTACCTAGTGGTGTGACGTCAAAAATCGGAATTGGTGTCTAAAGTATCTACCTACTACTCTACCTACTAGTTACCTAGTTGTGTCACGTCACAAATCGGAATTGGTTTCTTATGTACCTAGGTACCTAGTGGTGTGACGTCACAAATCGGAATTGGTGTCTTAAGTACCTAGGTACCTAGTGGTGTGACGTCAAAAATCGGAATTGGTGTCTAAAGTATCTACCTACTACTCTACCTACTAGTTACCTAGTTGTGTCACGTCACAAATCGGAATTGGTTTCTTATGTACCTAGGTACCTAGTGGTGTGACGTCAAAAATCGGAATTGGTGTCTCAAGTATCTACCTACTACTCTACCTACTATTTACCATGTTGTGTGACGTCACAAATCGGAATTGGTTTCCTAAGTACCAAGGTATCTAGTGGTGTGACGTCAAAAATCGGAATTGGTTTCCTATGTACCTAGGTACCTAGTGGTGTGACGTCGAAAATCGGAATTAGTGTCTCAAGTATTACTCTACCTACTAGTTACCTAGTTGTGTGACGTCACAAATCGGAATTGGTTTCTTAAGTACCTTCCCACTACTTCTACCTACTAGGTACCCAGTGTATTACGATTTGGTACCAACATTTTTAGAATGGAAGTCTTCTTTTATCTAAAAATATTCTTTCTTCAGAACAATAATAGGTATGAACTTCTTGTCATTGATTGTGATTGTTCTGTACCTGAGATCCTCTTATCAATTGGACTTTCGCGTGATAGAATTTTTGATTCAAGAATCGGATTCGACGCCCTTAATAATTCCCGACTACCATGTTTTAGCTAACCGAAAATTAATTTACGTCACAGGTGGATGGTCCCGTGGCAGGAGTGAATCCGTCATGACATCATCTAGCTTTTTATTGACGGGTATTTTGTCCAATCGGTATCATTTTATACACTTTACATTGCACCATTTCGGAAAGCTCCCTCGAGATCTTCAGCTAATGGAATAAAAAGAAACAGGTGAAACAGCCCGTTGCATTACAACGAGGGAGTGATATCACCCTCATGTTTGGTTCATTTTTTCATATGAAAGTAAACATCATCCTACGACATCACTGTTCGCAATTGGTGTCTTAAGTTCCTACCTACTAGGTACCTAGAGGTGTGACGTCACAAATCGGGATCGGTGCCTCAAGTACCTACCTACTACTCCTACCTACTAGGTACTTAGTGGAGTACGATTTGGTATAAACATTCCAGCCCCCTGGACCCCCGGACAGTTACTGCTTCGATCCTTTGGCTAAAATTCAAGAAACATGGGACATGCTTTAGCCGTGTTTTATTTGTTTGCTGTTTCCTGTTACTTTGAATTTCTTGTCTGTTGTTTTAATTTAGCTCTTTATGGGCCTGATTTTCACATTACTTTCCACTCTGTTGGGATGTTGGGAAAGTAAAAGTGGATATTACTTTTCACTCTGTTGGGATGTTGGGAAAGTAAAAGTGAACATTAATTTCCACTCTGTTGGGAAAGTAAAAATAAACATTACTTTCCACTATGTTGGGATGTTGGGAAAGGAAAAATGGACATCATTTTCCGCTCTGTTGGGATGTTGGGAAAGTAAAAATGGACATTACTTTCCGCTCTGTAGGGATGTTGGGAAAGTAAAAATGGACATTACTTTCCACTCTGTTGGGATGTTGGGAAAGTAAAAGTGGACATTACTTTCCACTCTGTTGGGATGTTGGGAAAGTAAAAGTAGATATTACTTTCCACTCTGTTGGGATGTTGGGAAAGTAAAAAATCCCGCGCTACTTTCGTTCCACGGTTTCGTCACGTTTTTGCCCAGTTAGGTGCGGGCTACAGTATGTTTCATGCTAAAAAAAATACACTATACACATACATACAATAATACATATTTCTTGTCATTGTGGAGGTCGTCTAGTCACAATCACCAACTTGATATTCTCCTCATGTGTAACTACAGGTATTATATTGCTGGTATACAATTATTCAAACTTCATACGTGATAGCGACACGATAATTCCCACGAGAGTAATTTCCTGTTCAGCGCATTCAAGGACTGCGCGCTGCCATCTTGTTCACCTTGGATGCCACATTTCCTCACGTTATTAAGTCACATATCCTCACGACGGCAGAAGAGTGAATGCAAATGATCCTGCCCACCTCCAGTAACGATAAAAACAAGCTGACCTTCAAGTAACCAATTAGGTTCGTCTCAAGGTATCCCATCAGACCGTTTAATCTGACCTCACCGTCTCCGGCCCGATGAAACGCATTTCTTAAATTAAAAGAGAATCGTCCTTTTTTCATGCAGTCCATCAACATCAATTCTTTGACAAGCTATTTTATTCTAGTCTTCGTTAAAAATATTCAATAAGTAAGTCCTGCTAACTCTTTGTAAAACATCTTCATTTCAGAAATATGATAGTTCATACTTTTATAACTTCAACAATAAATTAACTAGTCAAACTTTTTCTCTCCAATCTCTCTAAAATTAGACAGTGTTACAACTAGAATGAACTTCGCAAGATGATTAACTATGAGCTCCAGTAACAACTTTGTAAAATAAACTCGATACATTTCATGTTTAATTTATTTATTCTTCTTTTTGTAAAAACTCATCTCACATGTTGAGAATGGCAGAGAATTCTTTTAATGGTAGTCAAAAATCGCCTTTCAAGACTTGAGCGTAAACTGATACCCAAATATGGAAAAAGCTCCCCCAATAATCCGATGAGTAGTGAGAGGCATGCAAGGGAGCCTTGAGGAACATCAAATATAATTGCGAGGTAAACTAGTATTTCACTTGTTCAATTCAGCCAAATTATTAGAAAAAGGTCAAATCATTAGTTTCATCGTAGATATGCAGAAATTCAATAAATTGCAGCATTCAAGGATTAAAATTATTATCTTACGATGTGCCTCTATTAAATTTTCCATTGGGCTCTGCTTATTAAAAGATAGTGTCGTTTCTTATTAGTTCAATGGATTATGAATCAAATTAAAGATTGCGATTCAAGTTATATATAACCAATGTGGATAACACGAGGCAGAGTTCTTTTACAGATTACGGTACCAGTCACTAGTTTTTATCGGGACTCTCGATAAGGGTATATGCACAAAGAAGATTGCATGCAGTGTCGACAATAAAGTGAATATTCTTTATCTTCAACTCATTTGAGCTTGGAGAAGGAGAGAGGATGACAGGAGAGCCAAGGATATCCAAATCTGAGATTGGCGGTCCGTTCCCTTTGTCGAAAAACCTTGTCCCTTTAGCTGTACGGCGATTCGACCCGGTTAGGCAACTCATCCCCGTACGAAGTTGGACTTTCTCTTAGTTTATACTTTCGAAATGAAGAAAATCTGTTTGCTCCAAAATCAAAATTTACACTCGCATTTTGCGTTTCATGGCCTCCTGAACAAATTTGGTTTCATGCTTGTCTGTCCACATTTCCTTGCAACAGCCATAACTTTCACAATTTTGAATGGATCTTAATGAAAAGTTCAGGAATATTGTGGGTTTAGCACTAAATGGTCCCCTATTAGTCACATCATGATTGAATCAGTAATTTCTGGACATGCGGGAACGTGATTTTTTTGTTACACTCATAAGTCCTTCAATGTTGAAGAGATCTTGGTCAGGCTCTCAGGGATGATGAGGGAAAGTTCCCTTGAAGCCCCTTACGACATTTATCATGATTGAATCAGCGGTACGCTGTGCACATGCACGAGCGTTCGCCTTTCTATATTTTCTTGTCACAGCCATAACTTCCATAATTTTGACCGGATTCCAATGACATTTTCAGGAATAGTGTGCATTTAGCCCTAGATGGTCACTTATTAGTTTCATCATGATTGAATCAGCGATACGCTCAGCGTATACGTGAACGTAATTTTCTTGTGACAGTCGTAATCCGTCAATGTTGAGCAGATTTTAGTCAGGGTTTCAGGGATGATGCGGGGAAGGTCCCTTGAGGTCCCTTACGACATTCATCATGATTGAATCAGCAGTGCGCATGCGCGAGCGTTTGTCTTTCTATATTTCTTTGCCACAGCAATAACTTCCACAATTTTGATCGGATTTCAATGCAATTTTCAGGAATAGTGTGGACATAGCCCTAGATGGTCCCCTATCAGTTTCATCATGATTGAATCAGCGATACGCTCAGCGCATGCGTGAACGTAATTTTCTTGTGACAGTTATAATTCCGTCATTGTTGAGCAGATTTTAGTTCGGTTTTCTGGTTTTTGGTTGCCCAGCACTCTAACGTCATGGTCATGGTGAACCGGTAATTTTTGAATATTTAATGGTGACATACTGTAAAGGCTACGAGGAAGCATCTGTGCCATGTCGTTGACAGTGTATTTTTTCTTTGCGTTTCATGTTTTTGGATTATGGAAGTCTGTCGAATTCCTGGGGTTGATGCTGCGGTTGGAAAATTCAATTGCTGAATTCTGAAATTCTCTATTAATTGAATAGGTATAAAAAAGGAGTCTAATATCAAACATTATTAGGTATCTGCCTATGCATATTATCGGCCTATCGTTGATTTTACTACTGACATTTGTGCATTCCTAACAATGGACCTTTAAGTTCGTATTTTTGATATGATAAAGTTCAGCACTTTAAAAAATAAGCTTTAGGCTCAGGATCGGCAGGAAAAACTAACTGTACTTTCAAAGGTAAGCCAACTCTTAAATATTTCACAAGCATTTAGTACAACTTGATGTGAAGAAACAAAGACTCTTCCCTTGATATGGCCTATACTTGCACCATGATGGCCGCCAAATGATGGATAACTAGATTCACATAAATTTATATACATGCTGTATTAGAGGAGAAATGTATTCAACTATTTTGACAATCAGAATCAAATATGTGCACCTACCTATGAATCAATCTCAGCAAGAATACAGTACAACCGTCAGGAAGTTCATTCTTCCTCGGGAGAGAGGATTCTACATCTAGTTGCTGATGGCAGACTGGGGTCGCTACAAACAGAAAAGTGGGAGACATCAGTGCTGAGAAAGGGTGGGCGGCTCGAGTTTGCACTCTAAATCAGATGTAATTTCCTCATTCAAGAGAGATGAAGCGAAGGGAATAAAAGATAATTGAACATAATGAAACAGCTTTTATTCAACGCATCTCTTACAACTTATAATAAATTATCGTGATAATACACAAAGAACTGGTGTAGTTCTGGTGGGTTGGTTGTTGAACATGAAAGATGGACTGAAGAGGGATAGATGGTTTTGAACAGATTCTCCTAATAGAAAACAGCTTAGTATTCTTGAGATGGAAGAAATGGAAGAATAATGTGATGTTGAAAATGATTTATTGAAAATATTAGATAATACCTAATAAATGAAATGAAATTATGGTGTAATAAGAAAAATCATTATCTGTATGTACGGAATCCTTATTGGACGTTGTTTTCAAGGATATGTGCGAATGTGCTAATTAAAATTACATCCAAGAGCACACAAAGATGATAAAACAAATTTCATTTTCTGTTTTTTGTTTTACTCTTGAATGGATGAGGAATTTATTTAGTGTATCAGGACGTTTTTGTGTAGATAAGGAATAGCAAGGAAGGGAGTTCCAAGTGCTAAAAACTAACAATCTCATCTGCAAGAATCAGGATGGAGTTATCTTGGGTCAAAGAGTTTTATCAGAGGAAGTGGCTATCTCGAAAGGAACGAATAACGTGATATGTAGGTATTCGTCTTGGTAGCCATCATGTCTCGAAGAAGTACTGATATAAGGGTGGAAGTTAGGCGGTTCTTCCTTTATATACTTTTAGCAAATTTTTGAAGAAAATTAAGCTATTGCTCTCGCCTCAAAATTTGTAGAATGTGAATTTTTGAACAAAATTTTATGCAGAAATCCGTTTCAGGCTATTCTCAATCATGTTCTGAAGTTTAACGCATTTTTTTATGTATGTATGTATGTATGTATGTGTCATTCCAGACGATAACTGTCTGTAGAATTGTGCTAGAAACTTCAAACAAATATTAAAATGTTAAGGACACAAAACGAAAGTTCAAGTTCGTTGGCCAGCATGATCGGATTACATCTTCGGGTTGACATTTTCAAAAATGTAGTCAAAAATTTCAAAATAGCCTGTTTTTTGCGATTTGTAGTGCGAAATCATTTTTTCAGCATACTAACATGTGGTATACCTATTCGGAATCATAGTTTTCAAAAAAATTTCAAAGTTGAAAAATCAGTCAAAAATCGAAATAATGCCGTTCGCTAGTTGTAAAAATCGGTAATATTTGCATGAAACATTGTCCAAATTCAGATTGAACAACTCTTCTTCAAAAATTCGCTCATGGGGTCATGCTGCATGACTGGACTTTTTTTTTTCTCCCTTCACAACATATGTATAGGCGAAACTAGCTGTGAATAGAGAATAACATATATAAAGGAAGAAGCCGCCCAACTTTCACCCTTATATCAGCGCTCCTTTGATAACGAGATGTTTTCGTCAAGATACTGTCTGAAGAGGGAACGATACAATTATTTTCTAAAGAGAAATGAAATAAACTTAAATCGCTCCTAATAGGTTTGAAGGGGGAAAACGTTCCAGTCCTGCAGCTTGACCGTATGAACGAATTTTGTAAATTATTGCAGTACAATTTTCAACATAATTTTGTGCATAGATGTTTCAATGTTGTATTTCATTGTTGATAAACTTCTTTCGAGCAATGTTGTACAAGAAAAAATATTATAATAATAATAAAAATAATAATAATTAAATGAATTTAATTATTTTTAGCCGGGTTTTGCCGTTTTTTAGTGATTTTTTCAAGCTCGTTTTTTGAAATGTCACCAATTTATTGTGCTCGAAAAGTGTTGCCTAATGAACTCATCCTTTCTTGTGTGATGGCTGATCTTTTGTCTAAAGAACGGATTTTTTTATCATAATAATGATATAATATATTAGGGTTTCCCAAAAAGTCCCCCCTCCCGCCATAACTTTTTTCCCACAATTTTTGAGATATCCATCAAAGTGAAACTTGGAGAGCGTTTTTGGGGAACCTGATAAAGCGTTTTCAGCAAGTACATATCAGAAAATAAACCCAAATGTTTTTGGACTACCCACAGGTAGGAGAGTATTGGGAACGTCGAAAAATGCGAACTGTCTACTTGTAAATCTACTTGGACTCTTTGATAATTTCAAGTCATAGTAAGTGCGGTGAACAATATTTATGTTTGGTTATAAACAGATAAGAGATATTGTGTGAATAGTCTCATCATGAAGGAATGCAGTGACATCAAATGTCTACTTGTTGTTGGCACAGAGGAGGGGAGGAGCCTGTGTACAAGGGAGAGAGGAAAACGGATGGTTAATTATAAAACATAGTCTTTAATATTATTATAATATTATTTATAATTGTGAATAGTGTCTGCGTGAAAATTCTTGTTGTTGTATGTGATGCAAATGCAATGTTAGACTCATCTGTGGGATTATAATAAAGAAGGAATTCGAATACTTGGTGATGTGAACTGTAGAGGCAATAGGGAATAGTGTATGGCTAAATTGCAAAAATGTTAGCAAATGGTATGAGTACCCAGCAGAAAAGTAAATTGCGCTGCACAAAGTACATGTGTATTTAAACGATGATGTTTGTTCGTGTGCAATGGAGGCAGCACAAATACAAATTAATGTAGAAACGTTGGCAGATACTGTGACGTAAACTGTAGCTTTACTTGGTTACTGAGTAGAAAAGAGAGAGGAGATGAGGTGGGGAAATATTGAGTAAGTGCCAGAGTTCCGATAAAGCACGTTGGAGTACTAATTGTAGGAATTCAATCATAATATTTGACATAATAATCTTCTATGTGTTTACATCATTGTACTACCTATATTGTCTTATTTTATCAATTTATTGTTGGGAATAATGTTTCCATAAATATTGTATGAAATAGATGTGTGATTAAGGCCAGTGATTCTGCAAATGAGTTTATCTATGAGAATGTAGTGTAGAAGGTCATCGAAAGAAGGAATGCAATAATTGAAGTGGATGGTCTGGTGCAACCATGTGGTCAAGTTGAGAAAAAATAATTTTGTGCACTAAATTAAAACTGTGATGTTGTTTGTATTGAATTCGTAATACGCTGTAAAGATATGAAATGAATATTTCGGGAGGTAATGTAACTATGTTCACACAAAGAAGGAATGAAGGTATCCATGTCAACTTGACGGTGAGACTGAAGAGGGAAAGTTACTGAGACGAAGAGGGAAAGTTACTGAGTAGAAGAGGGGGAGGAGATGGGGTTGGGTGATATTGAGTAAGTGCCAGAGATGTTAGCTTCGAGCAGGGTTCTCTAAAAATATTATGCAACAGGTGGGCGTCACGACATTGGGCAAGCTGGAACTGAATCATGATCTCACTCACTGAATCTCTCAACTCATGATCTACGAATAGTAATAGAATTAGTAGTATATAAGGAAAGAAGGAATACAATACTTGAAGAGGACAGTTTGGTGTAACAAGGAAGGTTGAGAAAAAATGAGTTTGTGCACTAAAAGAAGTGTACCTACCTACTAGGTTAATGCAAGATGACGCATGATATCGCAATTTCGATTAGTTGCTTACGGTGTTGTTTGAATTAAATTCGTAATACGGTGTAAAGATGTGTAACGAAAATGACGGGAGGTAATGTAACCATTCTCACACGAAGAAGGAATGACATCATGTCTCGTCAACTTGACGGTGGGACTGAAGAGGGAAGGTTACTGTGTAGAAGAGGGGGAGGAGAGAAGGTGGGGAGATGTTAAGCACAGAAAGAAGGTACAGAAAGCATCTTTGTTTACTAAGTGTATGAAATAATTCATATTTGATGTGATCATCTTCTGACTAACAACGTGTTGTACATATTGTAAATGAATATACTCGTAATTGGAATTGTAACATATATTATCTCATTTTATTAATAATTTATTGTTGTGAATAGCGTGAAAATTGTATGAAATAGGTGTGTGATGTAGGGGCTGATGATGATTCATGATCTACGAATAGTGATAGAATTAGTAGTATATAAGGAAAGAAGGAATGCAATACTTGAAGTGGACAGTTTGGTGCAACAAGGAAGGCCAAGTCTGGGTGAGAAAAAATAAGTTTGTGCACTAAAAGAGGTGTACCTACCAACTAGGTTAATGTAAGATGACGCATGATATCGCAATTTCGATTAGTTGCCTACGGTGTTGTTTGAATTAAATTCGTAATACGCTGTAAAGATGTGTAACGAAAATGACGGGAGGTAATGTAACCATTCTCACACGAAGAAGGAATGACATCATGTCTCGTCAACTTGACGGTGGGACTGAAGAGGGAAGGTTACTGTGTAGAAGAGGGGGAGGAGAGAAGGTGGGGAGATGTTAAGCACAGAAAGAAGGTACAGAAAGCATCTTTGTTTACTAAGTGTATGAAATAATTCATACTTGATATGATCATCTTCTGTCTAACAACGTGTTGTACATAATATTGTAAATGAATATACTCGTAATTGGAATTGTAAGCAGTCGGTTTGGTTGTAGCGTTTGCGTGAAAATTGTATGAAATAGGTGTGTGATGCAGGGGCTGATGATGATTCATGATCTACGAATAGTGATAGAATTAGTAGTATATAAGGAAAGAAGGAATGCTTGAAGTGGACAGTGTGGTGCAACAAGGAAGGCCAAGTGTTATCTGGTTTGTGACTAAAAGAATGTACTTGTACCTACTAGGTTAGTGTAAGATGACGCATGGTGACGTAATTTTGATGAGTTGCCTACTGTGATTTTGTTTGAAAAAATTCGTAGTAAACCGTCACGAAGTGAAAATCATATACCTATTCATGAGAAATGTAGGCAGATGTAACGTCGACTGTTGGATTTCCTCGTCGAATGATATTAATACATGCATGTAGGTCTGACTAAGGGGGAATGAAATGAGGTCTGGTGGTGGGGGATTGGAGAGCACGGAGTCGGAGAGATAGGACGGATCGCGGTTATAACGTCGGTTAGCGGCCGCGGTACTCACGCGAATAAGGAGCTCGCAGCGGCGGGAGCCGTTTATAAGGTCGCGGGGAACGGAAATGGACGGAGCTGGTGGGAGAAACCGGGTCACGGACAATCACCGGTTAGACACGCAGTTGGCGAGCCCCAAGGATAATAACTACCCAGAGATACTGGAATGACGGGCTGAGCTCAAAACACCCAACCTCACTTCCCACTGCAACCACCACTCCTACCACTCTCACTACCGCGTCGAATACCATCGACTCTTAACCTTCAGTCCGGAGGGACGTCGATTAGACCGCGCTTCAAACTTTAGAAGAGAGGTAAGGGTTGAACGGGGTGGGTTACCCCCTCAAGGTCCTCAGTACCCTCGGCGATCGTGACGAGTAACGGTGCGTAAATGCCATTGATCTTTTGATCCCCCCCTTTCCCACTACAATTTTCATATTTCACGATTTTGCGGTCATTTAGACCGCTCCCTCCTTCCCCAGACCAGTGTCATTTTTACCGCTCCCTCCTGCAGCCGTGGATTTTCGCAATGTCAGAGAAAAATATCAACCCTAATGACCCCAATTTCGGCAACATTGTTCGTTACGTTTTGTGTGAAAGTGATGTAAAAATCTAAGAATCTAAGCTGGGAAATTTTTTTCGTAAAACATCCGTTGACTTAGGGAGAATGACTTAACTATAAATGTTTGACATTTGACGGTAACGTTAGTTATGACTTATGAGGAACATTAAAATTTTTTCATACTTGCCAAGGCACAAACAAAAATATAACATAAACATAAATAAATATAACATAACCCCCTCATTTACAAAATCGTCTTTCTATCGGCCATCTGCCCGAAGAATTGAAGAAGAAAATTGTTGACACATCAGCCTTATGCAAAGAGGCAAACAAAAGACCTGCTTCTGGAAAAAGGCCGCACACCGAAGAGGCCTCAGAAATACCTCAAGACTTGCCAACCTCAAGCAATGCAGCCCAAGAGGAGCAATCTGGACCTAAGCACGCGGAAAGAAAAACTTGCAGATTATGTGATCCTAAACTGAAGAGAAAAACTGTCCACACGTGTGAAAAGTGCAACAAATTTGTATGTTTGAAATGCCTTAAAAAGATATGTGTGCAATGTTATACAGAATAATAAGTTTAGACTCCTTTTCAAGTGAAAAATGTCACGTAAGAACTCTGAAATTTATAGTCAAGTTTACATTTTCTTTAAGTCAACTGATGTATATCGAAAACTTACAAGGAACTTGAATTTTATTTTTTTCCTAATTTAGTTAGCCCATTTTTTATGTTATATTTTTGTTTGTGCCTCGGCAAGTATGAAAAAATTTCAATGTTCCTCATAACTAATGTTACCGTCAAATGTCTAACATTTGTAGTTAAGTTGCCATTCCCTCTCTAAGTCAACTGATGTTTTTTGAAAATTTCCTCCCAGCTTAGATTCTTAGATATTTTTTCACGAGATTTAATATTTTTTCGCCATTTTAGTCCAGCAAATGTTTAAATTTATATACCTTGTTCAATAATTCACGTCTATGTGAGTATCTACTTATATTTATGTTTGTGCCTTATCAAAGTTACCCGTGAGGTAAGGACCTAAATGAATCTTTCCCATGCGGGAAAAAAATCGATTTGACCGCTCCCTCCTCCCGAGAGCTCAGATCGTCCCTCCAGACTGAAGGTTAAAAATATCTACAGTGAAAAATCTCATTCTTCCAAGCATTGCGTGTCCGATAAATCTGCCAAAATAAACCCAGAGACCAGGGGCGGATCCAGAAATTTTTTCCGGAGGGGGTCACAGGGTAGAACAATATAAAAAAAGTTCCAGTCATGCAGCATGATCGTATGAGCGAATTTTCATATACTATCTATCGTACTATAGTATGTTAAATTGCATTGAAATTGGAGCAATTTTAGTAGACAGAAATGGTTAAAAACCAATTTTATGGCAAAAAAACTTATTCTAAATAAAATTCTACTGATTCAGAGGGGTTTTTTTTGCAGTTTTTATAGATATTTTAGTAAATTTTAATGACATTTAAGTACGTTTTTCATCATAATTTTTAAGCAAAAATGTTTAATGTCCTAGTTAATCTTTGTAAATTTAGTTTTGACTAAAATTCTGCAAAAAATAGAAATTTAACGATTTTTGGCCGTTTTTAGCCATTTTTAGTTATTTTTTGGGTACATTTTTCGAAATTTGACCAATTTAATGTGCTCAAAAAGTGTTGTCCAACGCACTCATCCTTTCTTTTGAAATGCTTGATTTTTTTGGCGAAAAAACGAAGTTTTTATCTCAATTCTATCGAGAGTTATCGTCTGGAATGACACACACACACACACACACACACACACACACACACACACACACACACACACACACACACACACACACACACACACACACACACACACACACACACACACACACACACACACACACACACACACACACACACACACACACACACACACACACACACACACACACACACACACACACACACACACACACACACACACACACACACACACACACACACACACACACACACACACACACACACACACACACACACACACACACACACACACACACACACACACACACACACACACACACACACACACACACACACACACACACACACACACACACACACACACACACACACACACACACACACACACACACACACACACACACACACACACACACACACACACACACACACACACACACACACACACACACACACACACACACACACACACACACACACACACACACACACACACACACACACACACACACACACACACACACACACACACACACACACACACACACACACACACACACACACACACACACACACACACACACACACACACACACACACACACACACACACACACACACACACACACACACACACACACACACACACACACACACACACACACACACCACACACACACACACACACACACACACACACACACACACACACACACACACACACACACACACACACACACACACACACACACACACACACACACACACACACACACACACACACACACACACACACACACACACACACACACACACACACACACACACACACACACACACACACACACACACACACACACACACACACACACACACACACACACACACACACACACACACACACACACACACACACACACACACACACACACACACACACACACACACACACACACACACACACACACACACACACACACACACACACACACACACACACACACACACACACACACACACACACACACACACACACACACACACACACACACACACACACACACACACACACACACACACACACACACACACACAACACACACACACACACACACACACACACACACACACACACACACACACACACACACACACACACACACACACACACACACACACACACACACACACACACACACACACACACACACACACACACACACACACACACACACACACACACACACACACACACACACACACACACACACACACACACACACACACACACACACACACACACACACACACACACACACACACACACACACACACACACACACACACACACACACACACACACACACACACACACACACACACACACACACACACACCACACACACACACACACACACACACACACACACACACACACACACACACACACACACACACACACACACACACACACACACACACACACACACACACACACACACACACACACACACACACACACACACACACACACACACACACACACACACACACACACACACACACACACACACACACACACACACACACACACACACACACACACACACACACACACACACACACACACACACACACACACACACACACACACACACACACATATATATATATATATATATATATATATATATATAAAAAGCGTTAAAATCCAGGAATCATTTCAGAATGCCTCAAAACAGATTTCGATGAGGAAAATTTTTGAAAATTTTTATTTTAAAATTTTTGGAGCCATTGCAATAGCTTTATTTTCTAAGAAAATTCGCTAAAAGTTCCAGTCATGCAGCATGATCGTATGAGCGAATTTTCATAAATGGTCGTATTACATTTATGTTAAATTCTGTTGAAATTTGAGCACTTTGGGGACAAATAAAAATTTTACTATACATTTTATAGCAAAATAACTTTTTGTCAGTAATATTCCAATGAACAAACGATTTTGTGGATTTTTACAATTTTTTCAAGTGTTCCTATCGATTTTAATGAAATTCAAGTACATTTTTCAGTACAATTTTGTGCTTAAATTTTTAAATGTCCTAGTTCATGTTCGATTAATTTTTTTCGAGTAGCATTCTGCTAAAAAATAAAAATTTGTTAATTTTTAGCGGTTTTTTTGCCTTTTTTAGCGATTTTTTAAGTACATTTTTTGAAATTTGACCAATTTAATGTGCTCAAAAAGTGTTGTCCAACGAACTCATCCTTTCTTTTGAAATGCTTGATTTTTTGGCGAAAGAACGAAGTTTTTATCTCAATTCTATCGAGAGTTATCGTCTGGAATGACACAAACATATATATACTTATATAGGTATATATATACACATATATATATATATACATATATATATATATATATACTTAGATTTTTACATATAATAAATTCACAAAAGTGAGACTCACTGTGAGACGTTTCGTTATTCGTTGTCAATCAACTAATATTTTCTAGTCTTGCAGGATTGCTTCTTTGAAATTAGCTCCTAAGCAACACAGTACCAGCATTATTGGTGACTAGGAGGGAGTTGGAGTCTCACTGGATTAAATTAAATTAAACAAATAAAAATAAAAATAGAAATGAAAAAAATGAATAAAAATTAGAAAAAAATTAAAAAAATTAGAAAAAAAAAAAAAAAATTAGAAAAAAAATTAAAAATTGATGTGGCGATGGTCAGGTGTTGTATCGGTTGAGGCCAGGTGGATACAGTGCTCCCAAGACCCATATATGTGCCTGCTCAGTGATGTGAAGCTTGACGGGTGACGCTTTATCTGGTAACTTATTTATCACTTTAAGTCGATAGCACTGATTGAATTCCGACTCGTGGGATCTTGCATGTTGGGCCACTGACTGACCATCGCCATGGAGTGTTGCGCTGCGGTGATTATTCATTCTCAAATTTACTTGAGACGCTTTGCCAACATAAAACGCAGGACAATGTTTGCATTCCAGCATATATATGCAATTAAGGGATTGACAGTGTGCAGACCCCCTGACCGGATACTCTTGAAAAGCATTTGGGCTCGTGAAAGTGGTACAGGGGGTGGCAATCTCACATAATTTGCATCTGGGTCTACCACATGGTTCCAGTCCTCGGGAAGGGTCCCTAGGGGCAGGTTCCTCGTTCCGCTTTAACATATTCCCTAAGTTCTTAGGTCTGCGATATGCCAGGAGAGGGACCTCTGGGAAGATGTCTCGGGTAATCGGGTTTTGCGCCAGAATCGGAAAAAGTTCTCTGAGGATAGAATTTAGCTTCTGAATGCCTGGGAAATATGTTGTGACTAAAACTGGTCCATCTTGACGTCTGCGTTCATTTGGCTCTTCGTAAGTTACGTGTGATGGAACTATTCTGCGGCGAAGTAGTGCAGAAGGATATCCACGTTCTCTCAGCCTGGCTGTTAATGAGTTCAGATATGACTGCAGGTCATCTCGCCTATTACATATTTTGTGCCCTCGGATTGAAAGGGAACGAGGAATGGAACTTTTGACGTGTGGAGGGTGGCAGCTGTTGTATTGCAGGTACATCTGAGCATTAGTGTCTTTAATATGTACTTTAGTAATGAAGCCTGAAACCTCTAGATTCACATCTACATCGAGAAACGTCATCACTCTATCCGAAACTGTGTGGGTGAAACTTAGTGGGGAACAATTGTTGAGAGCATTAAGGAAATCATCTAGTTCAGTCCTGCCATGCTCCCATAGAATGAAAATGTCGTCCAAGAAACGACGCCAAATCATAGGGGTCAATTGGCGGGATGCAAGGAACCCTTGCTCAATGTATGCCATATACAAATTTGCATAAGAAGGAGCGAATTTTGTTCCCATTGCTGTTCCTTGTTTTTGCAAATAGAAGTCACCTTCATATTTGAAATAGTTATGGTTTAGGATGAAATCAATTAAACTAATGACGAAATTCGTTGATTGCGCTTGGTTCTCATGTCGCTGGTCCAGAAAATGACGAATAGCCTGGAGACCATCTCTATGACGGATGGATGTGTAGAGCGACGTTACGTCTACAGTGACCAACAGGATGGGGTGTTGAGGATTCTGTGGCAGCTCAATGTTCCTTAGTAAGTCTAAAAAGTCATAAGAATCCTTTAGAAACGATGGTTGCGAAGAAGCGATTGGCTGAAGAATGTGGTCTACAAAAGCTGAGATCCTTTCAGTGAGTGAATCGTAGCTCGATACAATCGGGCGTCCTGGTGGCAGGGTATGGGGGAGCTCGTATGGCTTGTGAATTTTCGGCAGCAGATAAAATATTGAACAACGTGGATCTTCTGGTATCATCAGCTTACGGTCGTCTTGTGAAAGTCCCTCAATCTGATTTCTTTGACGGCATCTGAGTAGATTGTACAGCTCTATTCGGTATTGGGTGGTTGGGTCTTGAGGTAGCCGTTCATATGTTATAACATCACTGAGTTGCCGAATGGCTTCTCTGTGGTAATCACTGGTTTCCATAATTACCACAGTTGAACCCTTATCTGCATTCATTATTTTAATACCATGGTCTGTTTGGAGATCCTTCAACGCTCGAAACTCTGCATGGGTTAGATTAGGAGTTGGCTGTAGAGATGCAAGGAATCGATGATCAGAAACCTTCTTCAGAAGTTGAATGCTGAATTGTTGAAGAGGGTGGCTTGATGGGAGTGAGCGATCAGGCATGATCTTCGTGGATTCTTTAAACTGTCTCAGCGCAACATGCGTGTTGTCCGCTTGGTCCCCACCTTCCCCAGAAGACCAGTAGAAGTGCCATCGGATACTTCGAACGAATCTGTTTATGTCTTCTAAAAGTGCCAGATGATCAACTCGTGGAACTGGGGAGAAAGACAGCCCCTTGCTCAACGATCCAAACTCCAGTGGTGATAGCACCTTTCTAGATAAGTTGCATATTTCAGGAGGCCGATGTTGTTGTACTTGGGATTCAACATGAATGGGGGAACGATTGAAATTCTCGAAACCTGGAGGTGGATGGACATTGATCCGAGTTTCTCGCGGTAATGAGTGGCTTCAAATGTGTCACAATATATTTTTCACGTAGTTTGTGGTACGATTTAAGAGTGACTTCGGTCAATTTAAGCGAAGCTATGTGCCCAAAAATCAAAATATCTTGTCTAATGGGCGGAGACATAGCAGTAATCGGCATTTTCAGCACCAAACCTTTGGGTGGAATACCCATTTTGAGACACTCACTCAGAAAGAATATATGACTCGTACATTGCACTACCTTTTGAGCGTAAAATTCAAGCTTTGATGTCCAAAAGCGTTAAAATCCAGGAATCATTTCAGAATGCCTCAAAACAGATTTCGATGAAGAAAATTTTTGAAAATTTTTATTTTAAATTTTTTGGAGCCATTGCAATAGCTTTATTTTCTAAGAAAATTCGCTAAAAATAACAAAATAACCAAACGAACAATAGAAACCAAATTTTCTTACAGACTGACAAAGCCAGAATAACCTTATGCCTAAACTCGTCCAATTTGTCTACTTAAAAAATTGTAATTATTTATGAAATTCATTGTTTATGTTAAAAATATTTTTTAATATTTATCAATTATTTAGCTGATAAATGTATTTATTTTCAATTTTCTTCTAAAAAAGGGTCCTAATGTGTTTTCAAACAAAGTGGTGCCTCTTATGGCAGCGTAGCTAACTTCAGAGTTTGATCCACAACCACAACAATCGATTGTTGATCTCAGTGAATTCAGGATCGTTTTTACTGAATTTGGCAGGAAAGTAAACGAGAACGGGAGTTGAACTTCTGAGTTAGAATTCCTTTAACATTCACGTTTTTAATTATATGCTGAATTCTTAATCGATTCAGAATATCTGATCGATCCCATAACCCCACCTGCCATACAACACTTGTTCTATTTCAGATCAAAATAAATGCGAAAACTGAATATTAACGAGGCCAGAGCTCGATGAGCAAGGAGGTGGGCTCTTAACAACTCTAGCATAAGCGTGACCTGTCGTATCTTCTTCTGTACTGAGAACAGCATAAATTAGGTTGAACAGATCGGTTAGGCTACTCTCTTCCATGATGACCCCACAGCGCCCATAAACGACAACAAATCACACGTAGGGCTTTTATGCTTCCTAATTTTTGTAAATGATCTTACTGATATTTTTTCTGGTAGCAGTTGTTTTTCTCTGTTTGCAGATGATTTAAAAATTTATTCTAGAATCACATCTCAGTTTGACTCGGATCATCTTCAAGGCAACCTCAACGCACTACACTCGTGGTGTGTCAAAAATTGCCTGTTTTTAAATATCCAAAAATGTTCAGTAATTACTTTTTCTAGATCTCCCGATCCTCTTGTCTTTCATTATGTGCTAAACGACCAGGTCATTCAACGTGTATCATCCGTTACTGACCTTGGTATCTTGTTTGACGGTAAATTATCGTTTAATGATCACATTGACAAGATCTGTGGCAAAGCTATGAAATCGTTGGGCTTCTTAAAACGTCATACCCGTGATTTCAATAATGTAGATGCCTTGATCGTGCTATACAATGCATTAGTGAGTCCCACTCTTGAATACGGATCGATGGTGTGGTCTCCTTACTACGCTAACGCTATTGCTCGATTGGAAAAAGTTCAGAAAAGGTTCGCTCGCTATGCTGAAGGTAAAAGAGGAGTAGGTTGGGAAGATTTTAATTATCAGGCTTTTCTTAAGGATAATGGCATAACTTCGCTCGAGACTAGACGTAAAACTGCTGATGTTGTTTTCATTTATAAGCTGATCCATAATTTAATTGATTGTCCCGAACTTCTTCAGCTTCTAAATTTTCATGCCTCCCTGTATCGCACTAGAACCTCCACCTTATTTTATACTCCTACCACAACCACAAATTACCTGCTTAACAATCCACTCCATAGAGCACAACGCATTTTCAATATTCCTTCTGTCTCCGAGAAAATAGATATCAGCACTGTTTCCCTTTATCGTTTAAAAAAAAATACTTGATTCTTTATAATTAGAAATCTTTGTTTTATTTTCTTATTTTATTTTTTATCAGTCATTCTTTTTCGTTCGCTTATCAATTTTTCTGTACCTTTATAATATTTATATATAACATTTCTCTTGTAATTGGGCTTCAGCCCGTATGTTTCATAAATAAATAAATAAATAAATAAACAAATGGCAGAAGGCCCCCAGACAGGGGCGGCTACTGATAGGAGCATAGGAGCATGTGCACCCCCAGTCAAACCAAAATAATAATAATGTTTCAAAATTTCTCCACTCTCATAAAGTTAGCTAGTGAGCTAGTGACAGAAGACGGAAAATCTAAATCTACGCGCGAAACAGAGAATGTTTCGATTTTACCTCTCGTTTGTGCTGCGTGTGAGTGTGATGAAGAAATTTATCCATCCATTTGGACACTACTCGGTATTTTACATACGCTTCCTGTGACCGCAGCCTCTGCAGAAACGAGTTTTTCAACTCTCCGTCGCACTGTGGGGCAGAATCGAAAAAACCTGGCCAAAATAAGAAAAACCGAAAGTTTGATATTTCTACTGGTAGCTTGTGTTTTGGTCACCTGACATCCCTGAGAAATCATTTCAAAAGTATCTGACCTCTGGACCCTCATTCCGAGTAGCAATCGGAAAAACATTGACGTGCTCCGATCATCGATCAACCTGTTAACAGGTAAGCTGGAAGAAATAACTGCTAGTTCGGTATTGTTCCGATGTTTAGTAGTGCCGTTTCGGGCCGGATCTATCTGAAAACATGTCAGCTAACGGTAAGAAATTATCATCACAATTTAAAAGTCGTTAAAAAGAAAATAAGAAAATTTCATTATTGAAAGTAGTAGTTTTTCAAAAATGAGATTATTTCATTAGTGAAAATAACTACGTATTGAGGCGTATTGAATGTCGATTCTTTTTTTGTTCATTAGGGTAACTATTCTACTAACTTAATCCACTGCGATCGCCCGCTAATATGCGCTATTCTTGACGTCATCAACTTTTTTAGTTGAAAAACACAATTTCAATGAAAGTAACGGAAATTTTGTTTTTCTGTAGAAACCACCGGTATGAGTAACAGCTGTTCAGCAACAACTTCAAATGCGAGGCTTCAACTTTGAGAATGGTTGTGGAATTCTAATAAAATAGAGTTGGACGATAAAATTAAATTTCTAGCTGACCGAATTTAAATTTCTAGCTGGTCTATGTGAATACGATCATCATCAAATTAAGCTCAAGATCACAACATTCAAATTCGAATATCTGACAAGAATGATCAAAGCCAGCAGAAACAAGGCTTTTGTTTGAACCCCCAATAATATTCTCTTGTATTTCTAGTGATTCTGATTGATATGCAGGCATGTATCTGTCTGTACATATATATATATATAGGCATATATATTGCGTGAACGCGTGTCATTTTCTTATCGCCTTTAGCACACTTCCTGTAGGTGTAAAAATATGTTAGTTACGATTAGCAATAATTTATTTTGAAACAACATTAGTAGGTCTATAATGACTATATCTCTTGCATTTTTTCTATACCTATTGTTATGGACTTCAACTCATATAAACCTCATTATCTGAATAAATTTCTCACCTATGCTTCTCCAAACTACCTCAATATTGTTTAGTGCCCAGCACAGTAAATAAGGGTATCTCATTAGTTTTCCCTAAAATTTCAGTAAAAAAGTTCATATTTTTCAAGTTTTTTAAAGAGAAAAATACCTTTAAATTCATAAAGGAACTGTCCTGGACTTTTTTCAATATTTTGTTCGTGATCAGCGCCCCCCAAAACATAAAAAATATACCTTCAGAATTTTGGCCAGGTTTTTTTAGATTCTGCCCCACTGTGCGTCGTCTCAAAACTTGGCTGAGATCAACTATGGCAGAAGACAGACTCACTGGGCTTGCATTGTTACACGTTCATCGCGACATCGAATTAGACATCGATGCGATAATCAACAGATTTGCGAAACAAAATAGAAAATTAGACTTTGTGTTATAAATGATCGCAGTTGATCGCAAATGATCCCAGTTGGAACTTTTACAAATGTAAACAAATCACAAGTGTTGCTACAAACCAAATACATAAAAAAAAAATCAGTATTCTATAAAAATATTAGTCTTTATTATTGTTATATTTTGTTTCCAATGTTTTTAGTTTGGCGTGTGTTTTAGTGTTTAGTGTGTTGTTTGTTAGTGTTTTTGTGTTTTGGTAAGTTAACTTTGGTCGTTTGGTTTGCTTCTGGTTTTTGATTTTACAAAAATTGGGTTCGTCTTGGTCGTTTTTTGGGCGTTCGTGTTTGGGTTTTTTTTTTTTTTAAGCGAATTTTCTTAGAAAATAAAGCTATTGCAATGGCTCCAAAAAATTTAAAATAAACATTTTCAAAAATTTTCTTCATCGAAATCTGTTTTGAGGCATTCTGAAATGATTCCTGGATTTTAACGCTTTTTTATATGTATATATATATATGTATGTGTCATTCCAGATGATAACTCTCGATAGAATTGAGATAAAAACTTCGTTCTTTCGCCAAAAAATCAAGCATTTCAAAAGAAAGGATGAGTTCGTTGGACAACAATTTTTGAGCACATTAAATTGGTCACATTTCGAAAAATGTAACCAAAAAAACACTATAAATGGCTAAAAACGGCCAAAAATCGTTAAATTTCTATTTTTTGCAGAATTTTAGTCAAAACTAAATTTTCAACGACTTACTAGGACATTAAAAATTTTTGCTCAAAATTATGATGAAAAACGAACTTAAATGTCATTAAAATTTGCTAAAATATTTATAAAAACTGCAAAAAAATTTAAATATCAAAAATCCCTTTTGAATCAGTGGAATTTTATTTATAATAAGTTTTTTGCCATAAAATTGGTTTTTAACCATTTCTGTCAACTAAAATTGCTCCAATTTAAATGCAATTTAACATACTATAGTACGATAGATAGTTTATGAAAATTCGCTCATACGATCATGCTGCATGACTGGAACTTTTTTGTTATTGGGTTTGTCAACAATTCGTTGTCGTTCAGCTCTGCTTTTTGGAATGCAGGCTGATTCTGGGAGGGGTCATGACCCCTGTAACCCCCCCCCCCCCTTGGACCCGCGACTGCCAGAGACTGCGTGCTGTTGAACACTTAAAAATGAATTGCCTAATGAGGTTTCTCTTGAATGTTATTTGGGTTCAAGGAGAGAAAGGAAAGGCAAGACGCCGGCCGGGAATGTAGTCAGATCGGACGGGGCGGGAAGTTTAATCGTCGCTCAGGCGATCTCCATTACACAGGGTGTCCCAGTAGGGTGGTTCAAAAAAAAAAAAAGTCCAGTCATGCAGCATGACCCCATGAGCGAATTTTTGAAGAAATCTTCGACATTTCAGTCGCTATTGATTGTGTAGAGAAATTTTAGTTTATGATTTTGATAGACAAACATGGAATCAAATTACTAAAAATAATTAGGAGGTACTCATACTTTATTATTATTAAACTAATCTTGTAGATTTAAAGACAAATGTAGGTAAATATTCATAGATTTCGATGGAGGGAGGCCTTGAGATTAACGTTAGTGACGGCCGAGCGGAGCGAGGCCTTGGGTCTGCGTGCTAGTACGTACATAAATAGAACTTCTTCATAATTTCATGGCTGATATTTTCTAAGCCACAGTCAGTATTAAAGCTACATCAAGTCCTAAAACAGTTGAGCGTAAAACATTAACGAGAGCGACCGAGAGAATCGGAGGACGCTATATTTCACAGAGTAAACTCATCAGTTGTGATTACTTTTTTTTTTTTTTTTTTTTTTTTTTTTTTTTAACAAGCACCTACTACCTACGTTTTAAACAGCATGGTTCTAGGATTGGTTATACAGGGATACTTCCATAAGAGTTGTTCAATCTGAATTTGGACAATGTTTCATGCAAATATTACCGATTTTTACAACTAGCGAACGCACCATTACAACGAGTAATGAACGCATCATATTCTCAGCTGGTACGGAAGAACCGTCAAGTGCGTGAGAATCAGCGTTTGTCAGCTGTAATCCCCGATTATTGTGCAAAAGAGAGGAAATTTGCTTTTCAAGAGCTATTACCCGGCTTTTGAGAAGTGAGTTTTGCTCAACCAGCTTGCCGACCACATCCTTGGTAACACTCTGCTTGCTTGGGATGGACAACTATTTTACTACAACAACCTGTTGTTTAACTAATTGACTATTTTCGATCGTGTCAAAATCAGTAAGTGATGAATCCGTGAGTTTCGTTACCTCGTGATCTGTAAAGTCTGCTTGAATCCATTCTTGAGGGTTCTCCGAGACAAAAGGCGAGTTTTCTTTTTCAAACAGTTGCGTGAACATCCAGGAATGGTTTCAAAATGCTCAAAAGAGATTTCAATGACGGACATACCTACATTCATTTTCTACGGAAATCCGCTAACAACTTTTATTGGTCATGTATTGTTCAAGTTGTGCTGTACAATCAATCTTTGTAGTTTTTGCCCAAATCTGTGTGCTGCTTCAACAGGTAAAACAATGGACAATCCAATTTTTCGTTCATGTCACTTGAGAATATTCAATACGATCATAGTTGAACCGTTTAGGACTGAATATATCCCCTGTGCAATGACTTGTGTTGACTAAGTATATCTGAAGACAACTCTAGCCCATGATTCACTTAGATACAGATGGTGGGAGGGAAAACAAGATACTACGGCTTAGAGAATTTCTAATGAGTTTGACTTACTTATCGAAGTTCAAAAATCAGAAGGCCGGTCTTTCGATTCCACATGCACCATAGCTGCTAAGATTCTTTCTTTAAAAATAACGAACGATTCAGGTTCGGAACAGAGGCTGGTTCTACCTTGTATGGCGTCAACGATATCGGGTTAACCTACATCAATAGCAGTCAAGCACCATTTTCAGAATAAATTACAAAGCAAATCGATTGGTTGCGAATTGTGAAGAGCGATGAGCGCATAATGGCAGGGTGGCAGTGGGTGTTACAAATTTATCAATGAGGAAAGTAAGTGTTGGGTAACCAGGTGTACCCAGGGCCGATCGAAATTTGAAGCTGAAGAATAGATCATAACAGTGATGTGTCTACCATGCTGCATAGCTTTGTCCAGGCACATGTAAAAATTTCATATTAAGTATTCATGATAGCAGGTGATAACTCGTGAGGTCTGTCAAAAGTTTTTGTATGGCGTTCTCGACCTCTACTGTAAAAGTTAAAGTGTTTTTGATGTGCAAGTGAACAAGGTAAGAAAAAATATTCACGTTTCTTTGGTACTACTATATGGTTAACATCTTATTAAAGAGTTCTGAATAACTTTATAGGATTTAATCAAGAATTATTGCAGATATGCAAGTTTTTAATTTTTGGTACATCTTTGTACCCAGAGCCGATTTTTCGTTGTATCCAAGGCCGGCCCTGGGTACAACATGAGGTGGCGGCCCTGGGTACAAAATTTGAAACAATATTGTATAAAATAAGATTAGGAGTATACAATTAACCCAATACGGTCAATTTCGTCATTACTATAAGTAAATCAATCTTTTTCGGATGCCACGAAGTTCTGTGGGCTTAAAAAAACCGTCCCCCTCTGAAGCTACAATAGTTTCTGCTGTGCATGAAGTATTAGCAGGGACAAGCATAAATAAAGCAGCTGAGGCTCATAATATCGCGCGTTCTACTCTACAGTGACAAATCAAAAAATTCAAACTAAGTGGTGATGGAGAAGTTAACTATGATCATATTCGTGACCACAAAAAAGGTTTTGTCGGCATCTGAAGACCATCTTCCGGTTTTTTAAGGTTCTACCAGATCCAGTTTTTCAAAGAAGGGGGCAAATAAAGTATCTGTCGACTTCCAAGGTTTGAACGTAATGTGATTTATGTTTTTTCGATAGACCATGCTGACCACTCTCAGGGTTCCATTAAGTTCGTCTGTTTGTATTTTCATTTTCGTTGTTATCTAATCTAGGCGTATTCTCCCGTTTTTTTGGCTCCATTCTAAGAGCAATCCACAATTTATCGCCATATTCTGTTTGATTACAAAGGTTCATTATTGAGAATAATACCTATACCATAGAAGTTATGCTATAACTGAAGAGCAATTCTACGATTTAGTCTCTCTGGTTATCTTAACTAGGTACCTAGCTTTTTAGCTCTCTAAAATTTCTTTGTAGTCCCAAGTCAAGCTGTGATTTTATGTGATTGTGAACTAGTTACACAGGACATTATTTTGAGAATTCCCAATAATCTAAACTTATAATGCCTTTGTATGATTTAGCATATTCTCGTTGTCTCTAAGTCTAAGTTGTGATTAATAAGATCTTGGATTTCAGTCGTGGTTGGATGTGATTTTGACCAATCAATAGCCTTAAGTTTTCAATTTTATGGTTTTCTATCAACTATAATCAAAATCTATTCGTCCTTAAGTCGGCTGAGTTATAAATACCTAATATGTGATTTTGATGTAGGACCTGCAAAGTTATTTTAAGAAATCTTAAAATTTAAGGAAGATCTTATATAATATAATCAATATGATATTAAATTTGTCATTTTAAGGCATAAATAAAACAGCAATTTGAGTTATTGGCGCATTTTTCTTCTAATTTTAATGATCAACTGTGGTGGCCCTGGGTTCAACACCCTCTGGCCCTGAGTACAACGGGGTGTTGTACCCAGGGCCACTTTCCCATTTTTTTGAAAACATGCTGCTGTACAAAAAATTGCATCTTGATGAATGATTAAGCCAATGAGAATTGTTACTAAGGAGTCGCTTCATCGATAAATTGTAAAAATAGTATGAAATAAGGGTACTTTAATACTCAAATTACGATTTGAAGAAAAAGTGGCCCTGGGTACAACAGGTTACCCTATAAGCGGTTTACCTGTTCATTTCAAGTCCAGGTGGACAGTGGGCGGTCGACTTGGTTAAGAATTCTGATACTTCACCTAGGTCAGGGGTTCCCAACAGGTGGTCCGCGGACCCCCGGGGGTCCGCGAGCTGCTTTAAAAAAATATTATTTAAGCTTATTTTTTATTAGGAACTGTAATGACAGCAATGAACGCGCAGTCGCTGCGTTGCAGGCTCGCAGGAGTTCGTTGGCTTTCCCGTGGTAAAATCTTGACAAGGTTTTTTAAGGTCAAAGATGAAGTCCGAGTCTTCCTCGTTGAAACACAGTACTCCAACCTACTTAACAACTTCTCTTGGCTTTGTTCTCTTGCATACCTGTCTGATGTGTTTGAACATTTAAATTCTCTGAACCTAAAATTACAAGGAAATGATGTTGACTTGTTCAGGGTCGAAGATGACATCAGCGCGATGGTAAAGAAGTGTGAGATCTGGGCAAAAAGGGTGAAAAAAGGCCTACTAACTAACTTTCCGAATTTGAAAGGGTTTTTGGAATCATCGGAACTGAATGTGCCCCATGAAGTAAAAGATGACATCAAGTCTCATCTCCAGTGCTTGGCTACTACATTTCGGGAGTATTTCCCAGAGCCTAATCATGAGAACGACTGGATTCGAAATCCATTCAAATGCCTTGAAGTGGACCAAATCCAAACCCTTACAGAAGAGCAACAAGATCAACTTGTGGACCTAACAAGTTGTGGTACAATGAAAACCGCTTTCAGTGATGGAAATATCACTGAGTTTTGGTTAAAAGCCAGCAAAGACTACAGTGACGTTAGTAAGAAAGCGTTACAATATATACTTCCTTTTGCTACTACCTACCGTTGTGAACAAGCATTCTCTGCAATGTGTGTAATGAAAAATAAATACAGAAATAGACTCGACATCAAATCTGACTTTAGAGTTAGTGTCAAACATCCAGCCCAATATTTCCGGTATAATGGAAACCAAGGAACGATTCAACTCTTCTCATTGATCTTACACTTACACACTTCAAGAAGACATTCTTACAAGAAATAAGTTAATCTGAGAGTTATAAATTTGTCCTTATGATTTTGTATTGATGTGACTGCAATTAAGCAATATACTTTCAATGTAAAATAAATGATTACTTGTAACAGTCGCCTGTTTCTCTTTCCATGTGATCTATAACTGTATATATAAAAATACACAATAACAGACTGGTATAAAAATTATAACTCGGCGCTCCGCGCCTCGCCAGGGGGCAAGCCCCCTGGACCCCCGGTTACCTCTATTTACATACTTCGGACGAAATTATTGAAACACAGAATGTGTTTGCGTTGTCGCGCAACCAAGTGACAACCAAACAAGCGTCATTGTTTACTATTCATTTATAACATCAATTTATATAGTTATAGTATGAAACTACGAAAATTGCGTTGTCGCGCAACCAAGTGACAACCAAACAAGCGTCATTGTTTACTATTCATTTATAACATCAATTTATATAGTTATAGTATGAAACTACGAAAAAAAAATACGAAATAAATTCGTGATAAATCAAGAGCTTTCCAACGAATGGTGAACGATTTCTGTGCGATTAAAATGGCGGAAATTCCATTTCCCTACCAACGGCTCGGTTGTACGTGAAAATCATCCGTCACACATTTCGTTCCCATCCCGCGTTCCATTTTCGGCTAGTTAGTCCATGGCTAAAACACATTCTGTGTTAAAAACTACAGTTTTACCAAACTAGAAGGGTAGGCCTAATTTTTTTGTAACGATAAAATTTCCCTTTTTGTAATTTTATATAAATTAGTACGTATTTCACTGTAGACCGGTATATTAATATATTAAATGCATTAGTGGTACAACATAAATGCGTGCATAATGTATACATATAAGTAGGGGGTCCTCAAAATATTTGTAATTTTTTTAGGGGTCCCTGGAAAATTTGTGTTGGGAACCCCTGACCTAGGTAACTCTGGCAATACAATCAATAAGCTAGCCGTCTCACAACTGACCGCTGTCCACGCTGAATAAAGTCATGAGACGCCCCGCTACGTTTGACATACCATTAAATTCCCATTGGGGAGAAGCGAACCGTTAAATGCGCCTATCAAAGTTGATATTGCTCAGTCATTTCCGTCATCATTGTCAATGGCCACGGCTGAGATTTGTTTGAACTGTTATCCCGACACTAAGTAGTTGGTGTAGAAGCAAAATATATAGCAATAATGATTGAATGTGATTACTCCTTTACTGCTCGTTAATTGACTCAGTGTCTGCTGATTTAACTAATTTATAAAGGGCGTACTTATTTGACTCAAAACATTAACATCACCCTAATCAGATATGAGTAAATACTGACTCGCAATGATTGACATTACCACTCATTACGTTACTACAGTTAAGATAGAAACACTGAAATTGTGACACAATCTGTAGCAACTACTCAACTACTCGGTTGTACGTGAAAATCATCTTTAATTTCGTTCCGGAATTTACATAAAAACGAGTACAACATGGGGCTATCAGCCCGTCTGTCGAAAGTGCAGACGAAACACCGACCCGACCTTTGTAATCTTTCCACGAAATCTTTGTATTTCATGAAAACCTAAAATGAAAAGTACGAAAGAAATGCGTGATAAATCGAGAGCTTTCCAACAAATGGAGAACGATTTTGGTCCCATGAACACTAAAGAAGTTTTATTTCCCCAGCAACGGCTTGGTTGTACGTGAAAATCATAAGAAAGACAAAGCAGCTTGAAATGCTTGCATACGAGTCTGCAACACATTGGGACATTTTCATGTGTGTTTTCTTATTTAATTTATTACTAGGCAGATCTCACCCGTGCATCGCACGGCGGGGCGTACAAATCAATTAATGGGCCATAAGAGAAACCGCCCACCCGTGGGTACTTAATTGAATTCGCGATCGTGTTGACTCATTGTTCCGACACCCGTGGGTACTTCATTGAATTCGAGCCAGGCTACATCACCTACCCCCCTGCAGACTCGTATGCAAGCTCTAAGAGCCACTCAGCTGATCCGGACCCTGGGCATCGTCACGTAAATGTGCTAAAGAGACTACATACGAAATTACAGCTTCCTAGAGTGTAAAACATAGAAATTAGCTTCAAAAGCCACTCATCTGATCCGGACCCTGGGCATCGTCAAGTCAATGTCCTAAAGAGGCTACATAAGAAATTACAGCTTCCTAGAGTGTAAAGCATAGAAATTACCTATTAAAATGATTTAACCACCGCTTCACAAATCAAACCGTTCTCGCAATATTTGGATCACCTGCTATGAATCAAATCATCGAAACACCAGCTCAATGAAATCATCAGAAATTAACAAGCGGTGGCAATCATGTTCACAATATCAATTATTGAGAATGATCACCTGAGTGTACACAATTATTCAAATAACCTTGCTCATAACTCAGCTTGTTGGCCACGCACTTCGCAGTAGTAAACATAATATGGTTGGATAAATCGAGAGCTTTCGAACGAATGGTCAACGAATTTTTTGGGATGAAAAACGACGAAGTACCATTTCCCTAGCAACGACTCGGTTGTAAGCGGAAATCGTCAAAATATTTACGTTACGTTACGTGACAGTTTTTTGAGCAATGTGCCAGGGCAAAGACATGAAAATGTCAAAAACAAGACCAGCAGTTTGAGGTAGAAACGGGGGCTAGTTTTACATGATTGCCATAGAAGTTGTACGAAAAATTGAACTTGAATATCCCACTAGAGCCCACGAGAGAATGTATTTTTGCCACTTCGCAAAAATTGCTGTGACAGTTCAATACAGAGGGGATGTATCGAAGGAGGATATTTATATTGTTCCAAAGGGGTTCACACCACTCCTAGAGAGAGTTTGGGTAAGACATCCTAAACTCGAAATTGATCAAAACATTAACAAACCTCTACCAAATTCAGTATTTAAAATATAAATAATCCAAGATGCGGAACGACTCTTCTGTAAAGTCTTTTAACAGAGAGTTGGATGAGTTCCATATGTCTTTATAAAACTGCAAGGAGTTGAAGCTTGTTAGAACCCACTCCCTGCTGTTCCATATGCTCTACGAGAAAAAATAGAAATGGCACATGAGCTTCCTCGTGAACTTCACAGTACGTCACCATTAAATTCCAGAAAACTAGAAACGACCGGTTCTGGCATCAGGGAATTAATAAGGTGGGAAATTGGAAGCTGAATGGTACATAGAAATTAATAAGGAAAATTTTGATTTTAATATGGGACCATCCAGGATGTAGTCCGCATGTTCCCTGAAAATTTCGTCTAAATCGGATCAAAACTTTCGCGCATGCGCCTAGCGTACCGCTGCTGATGATCGCGAAGAATGTGATACGGGACCTCAAGAAACCTTGCCCGCATCATCATTGAAAATCTGACCGAAATCCGTTCACAATTGCCTGAGTTATGACCGAAACAAGAAAATTTTGTTTGCGCCTGCGCAGAGGCTACCGTTGATTCGATCATGACGGAACTAATAGGGGACCATGTAGAGCTATACCCACACGATCCCTAAAAATGTGAAGAAAATCGCATCAAAATTGTGGAAATTACGAATGTTGCAAGGACCGTAACAAGAATATTTCTTTCACTCATGCGCAGAGCGTACCGTTAATGCAATTATGATGATTGTCTTATGGGACCTCAAGGGACCTTACCCACATCATCCCTGAAAATCTGACCGAAATCCGTTCAACATTGACCGAGTTATGACCGTCACAAGGAATTCACGTTAGCGCCTGCGCAGAAGCTACCGTTGATTCGATCATGATGAAGTTGATAGGGGACCATCTAGAGCTTAACCCGCACGATCCCTGAAATTTTTTTTAAAAATCAGATCAAAATTGTGGAAGTTATGGCTGTTACAAGGAAATGTGGACGGACAGACAGACAGACACGGAACCAAATTTGTTCAGGAGGCTTTGAAACGCAAAATGCGAGTGGAAATTTTTATTTTGGAGCAAATAAATTTTTTTCATTTCGAAAGTGAAAACAAAGCTTCAGCTGCCTTGCAGTCTCGGAAGCAAAACCGGAGATCAGACAATAAAAGACCCAACAAATGCATGTAATCTATATCTAAATTTCGCTATGCGTTACCTTCACTGTTTTTACTGGTGGACCTTTCGTCATCCTCACCTAAAACAAAATAAAATTATTTCAATAATAATTACTGTAGTTGATTGGTGTATCAAGTAATCTCTCATCAGTAAATTTGGGATGAAAGAAAAAACGTCTGCCAAGTTGTGTGGGCAGTATAGCTTCCTCACATATTGTAACATGGACGTATAGAATATTAGTTGACGAAAAAAGTTGGAGTCGAAAATATCGAATGCAAAATATAACAGTATCTAAAACATGTGTACACATGCTAGAATGCAAATTAGGGATATAATTCATGTTTGAATGTACGGAAATCGTCTTAAAGTTAACCCACACAATGATTGAAAAATTCATAAAAATCGAATCATTATTCTCGGAGTGGCACCCAACATTGGTTTTCCGCATGCGCAATAGTTAACTATCAAGCAAATGCGATAAAATACAGAGTGCAACATCCTGGGTCCAAAAACCTCTCGAGTTTGAACGAAATCGGACCAATAGATGACGAAAAATCGACGTTATAGGAAATTAACGTTTGCGCATGCGCACAGACTGCTATTAATCCAACGGCAATGAAATTTATACGGGACTGTATAGGGGCTAAACCGCACCCCAAATCCCTGAAAATGTCATAAAAATCGGTTCACTAGTTTCGGAGTTTTGTCTGTCGATAAATTTTAGTTTTTGGCATGCGCTATAGTTATTACTCCACCAATCGCGATATAATTCAAAGGAAATTTTTCTGAAACATATACCCATCTACTCTCCGAGTTTGAACGAAATCGGACCAATAGATTGGTCTCGGTGGCAAAATTTTTGGATTCGCGGATTTTACTGCTATGATTTTTTGGAGCGAGTCCAAAAGAGTGAGTTTGATGATTTGATTGCCACTGCGAGTTCAGATTTTCGCTCAGTGAGGTCTTGGTTGGATTTGAATTATTTACGTCTTAATTTGAGCAAGACCTCAGTATAGAGGTTTTCTGCCTCTGATAGAAAGAATATCTCCAACCGACGCACAATGGGACGAAATGCGATTCTGGCTGGACAAAAATATTGTATTGGCTATATTATTATAGGAAATTTCACGCTGATTCCGAATATGCCATATGTTCCTATACCTAAAATAGCTCTTTAATGGATGTTTCTTGAAAAAACCTCGAAAAAACACGTTTTTTGAAATATTTTCCCATTTTTCATCCTTAAGATGTACTGGAAACGTTTTTTGCTCAATGAAAAAGTTATAGAGAATTAAATTCTGAGCTGCAAATATTTGCAAGTAATCACAATACCCTCGTCAACGTTGTGAAAGTGTGCCAAAACTCTGGTATAATTGCTTCAATGTCATAGGAACCCAACCGTAAATTTATTCGAGAGCTAGAAATATCACTGTGAAGTCTGGCCTAGCCCAACAGTTAACGTACGATAAACAGATTTTTTGGGTGGAAAAAACTCCTTTCTAGCGCTATAATTACGTTCCTCATCCTCGAACATTTCTAACCATGACCTTCAGTTATTAGGACTCTCGTCAACGTTGTGAAAGTGAGGATAATGGGAACCAGTAGATGCAAATTATGAAACCGAGCAGCTAGACGTGGTGTTTGACCTTATTTACTAGGCGACTTTACAGATTAAGTAGTAAACAATCCTCTTCGACATCTAGTTCCTTTCTCGTGCTAGTCGTTATATGCTGCACTTGACTTTTGGTCGCATTTTCCGAGAACTCGCCATCATGAACTCATCAGAAACAGGTAAATAAAAAAGTAATTATTTAATAGATAAATCTTACTTTTCCGTCGTCTACTGCTAGTGTGTATAATTTATTCCATAATTTTGCTACCGAAGATAGCAAAGCTTCTTATTCATGCGTGAAAATACGCCTGCCAAGTGGGTGTGGGTAATAGCTTCCTCGTATCCAATACGTACTATGTATAGATATGTTTTAATGTATAAAACATATACCTATATTCGTATATACCTATACCTACCTACGAACCTCCTATAAATTTCATAAAAATCGGTCCACAATAGTTTCGGATTTTCGAGCGTTACAAGGATTTGCGGACACAGAAGACAGACACGAAACCAAAAATGTTCAGGAAGGTCCAAAACGTGAAATTCGAGTGGAAATTTTGATTTTGGAGGACTGTTTTTTCATCCCCAAAAATTGAAAACAATGCTTCCGCTACCTTGGTAGACTTGGAAGCAAAATTGTGTCCTTTAAAATCAAAATTTCCACTCACATTTTGCGTTGCAACGCTTTCTGAACAAATTTCGTTTCATGTCTGGCTGTCTATTGCCAGTCAAAACTGACTGTCTGTCTGAGGTCAAATCTGCTAAACAAGTACAGAAGAGATTTGGCACTCAGTGAATTGTCCTTGTAAATACTGAATAATAAATCAAATCATGTATTGTAAATCGTTCATATACCTAGTAGGTCATTCGTAATTCTAAGGTTCCTCATACATTGAAGAAGGTTTTTACACCCAAAAAAGCTGTTTATCGTACGTTTACTGCTGGGCTAGGCCAGACTTCACAGTGATATTCCTTGCTCTTGAAATTAATTTCATTTTCAAGATGCAATAAATTTACGGTTGGGTTCCTATGACTTTGAAGCAATTATACCAGATTTTTGGCACACTTTCACAACGTTGACGAGGGTGTTGTGATTACTTGCAAATATTTGCAGCTGGAATTGGTTTCACGGTGTACCATAATAGTTGTTGAACGCATGTATGAAGGAATGGTGAGGTGATGATAGGTTCCTGGGAATCAGCGTAGTGAAAAAGTGGAAAATAGGACTTGTCAAAAACTTTGAAGCATCATAACTCTCTCAATTATTGGTGTTTTTTGAAAAAATAATGGTAGTCAATCGCTGCAAAATTTGATGGTTTACAACTTTTCTTGTTTGTGAAAGTCGATTGAATATCAAATTTCACCTCTAATACGGCAATTAATGGTACCTTTCCGGTCTTGGAAAACTTTGAAATTCGATAACTCCCTTATTTTACCAAACGTTTTACCTTCCCTGGTGACGAATCGACGCAGAATTTAATTCTCTATAACTTTTCCGTTGAGCAAAAAACGTTTCCAGTACATCTTAAAGATGAAAAATGGGAAAATATTTCAAAAAACGTGTTTTTTCGAGGTTTTGTCATGAAACATCCATTAAAGAGCTATTTTAGGTATAGGAACATATTGTATATTCGGAATCAGCGTGAAATTTCCTATAATAATAGCCAATAAAATATTTTTGTCCAGCCATAATCGCTTTTTGTCCCACTGTGCGACGTCTGAAGATCCACGATTATAATTGAGTTGGACTTCCACAGTGCTCCTGCAGTGTTCTACCTTTTGTAAATGAATGTAAATATTTGGGGGTGCTTATAGATTAAAATTTGACATTCAGGGGGCGTATAGACTTGCTAGTGAATAGATTAAGAAAACTTTTCTATGTGTTTAAAATTTTACGAGGTTTTGCTAACATAAATTTGTTAAAAATGATTTATTTTGGTTTATGCAATTCTTTGATTAGATATGGTATCTTGCTATGGGGAGGGGCATGTAAAAGTTCGCTTCACCCATTTCAAGTTGTGCAAAATATAATTTTGCGTATAATTCTAAATAAACCATCCAGATTTTCCTCAGCTTTACTTTATAAGGAACGGGTTTTTTTTAAATTCGGGATATTTTCCTGGAGGAATCATGTCTACATGTATAATAGAACTAGCATTGATGACAGTAATTTATCGCAGTTGGACTATACGAGAACCGCAATTAGGTCCAACATTAGAATTCCAAATATTAATCTGGAAATTTACAGAAGACGTGCATATGTTGTAGCGTTACAATTTTTTTTATAATCATAAACTTGATATCAGTCAGTTTGACAAATTTAAGTGATTTAAAAAGCATTTAATTTTAAAAATTGCTGAAATTGGCTCATGATATAAGCAACCTATTATTTTGATTCTAAGAAGATGTTTTCATAATTGTTTTCTTTTACTTAATAGTGATTTATTTTTTATATAACCATGAGGGATAGCTGCGACTCACAGAGGGACACAAACTGAATTTAAGCCTCTGTGGGCACACGTTTATAGTGTATTGGTTAAGTTTCTTCGTGTTTTTAAATTTATTTATTTGTTGATGAGTATATATTTCCTTTTGTTTATTTTCTTGTGGTGCCAAACAAAGAATCTTGAATCTTGAAATATTAATAAAAAGATGATAAGATATCAACGTTGTGAGACATTAATGTTTGACCATGCCCACAGACTATTTTATGGGATGGCAATGAAACTGATAGGGGATCATCTACAACAGCCATACTCAACCTGCGGCCCGCGGGCCGCAAGCGGCCCACCAAGCTTTTCTGTGTGGCCCTCATAAGCTAGGGTCACTTTTTATCCGATAGAATGAAATTTAACTAGCTATACCCGTTTCCTCCTCTATTTAGTTATTTTATAATTCTTCTGTTTTCGGTTCTGTTTCACTCCTATTTTAACTTACTGACTCAATTCATTTTTGACGAAATAAATACCAAAGATAACCCACGTTAAAAGTGGAGACACTGATCTGTCTCACATAGTTAAAAAGCCTGTCACAATATCAAAAATCACATTAATTTTGTATTACTATGATTTTTGTCATTTTGTTTTTATAAAAGTATACTTCTTTTTTTAAACGTATTTTACAGTTCTATTGTACCTTGACTAAGGTATTCGTATTACAAAGATTTGTAATACCTGCTTTGTGAACTGTGGCCCGCTTCAACTACGGAACACACAGATGTGGCCTGTGAGACAAAAAGGTTGAGTAAGGCTGATCTATAAGCTAACCCGCACATCCCTAAAAATTTCATCTAAATCGTTCCATCAGCCTAAGAGATTTGTCTGTGTCAATCGATATGTTTCGCCCTGGCGCAATGGTTATTACTCCACCAGCCGCTATAAAATTTAGAAAGCATTCGTATTGAACACGCACCCAACTACCAACCGAATTTGAACGAAATCGGACCAACAGATGATGAGAAATCGACGTTATGAGAAATTTACGTTTGCGCATGCGTACAGGCTACTGTTGATTCGACGGCATTGAAAATTATAGGGGACCGTCTAGGAGCTAACCCGCACAATCCCAGAAAATTTCATCGCAATCGGACTAAAACTTGGTATAGTTTTGGGCGAGACGAACACGAACACAAAGCTTCCCAGCCTTTTCGGTATCTGGTTAACACCAGACTCCTACTCGATTTCAACTGTCGGGGCACATGGTACTTCCTAAATACCGCACAACTGCGGCGCAAAGTATCTATAGGTACAAGGGTATAAAACAGTATAATTTGCTTCCGTGGAATTTAAAAAAGAAGTTATTTAATCACCTGCTTCAAATTAATAAGTTCTTGAAATCCTTCTTCATTAACAATCTTTACCTATAATAATAATTTTGTATTAATTTATTACTAGAAAAATAGGTAACGTAATTTGATTGTATTTATTTCTTGAGTTTATTTATTGATTGTACTTATTTTTTCTTGAATTATAGCTAACGTAAGTTGTAGTTATTTATTTCTTGATTCGAGAATAAATAGCTCGCCAGCGGATCATTCTCATTTCATTTGCCGCTTTCATGTCCCCGACGACGAATTCTCACAATTCTTGACCAAAACTAGTGATTTTGGGGGAAAAAAAAGGTAGTATAAGTTGGGAGATCAACGAAGTAATAATTTGACTGCCCAAAATCCCCTTTAACCAATACACAGTGATGACGAATGAAACCTGAAATCCTGGAAACTCATGAGTGTTACTGTCCCCTCCTACCTAACACCTAAGTAGAAGATAGGTAGTTACGAAACAATGACAATCTAGAACTGGCCAGGGTTACTAGCTGCAGTAAGTTGGTTCCTCTTTATTTAGAGTAAGGATTTACATTTTTAAGATTTTTCCCAACCCGTGAAAAACTAGTTTTTCAGTCAGTCCCCCATATCTCTTCTCAAAGGGACCTCAGGAGTGTTATCATTTTTGCGATCAAGAAAGCTGATGAAAAATGGCGGGAAACAGATGTGAAGGTTGCAGCAAGGAGTTGCAGCAGTTTTTACAGCAAAATAAGCCTAAAAACATGTTGAGTTTTTTATTTTCAATCACGAGTGTTGCACAAATTACGAGTGTTGTTGGTGCTTAAACAAAATAATCCTATATCAACAACCATACTGCTTGGTGACAGGTTTCAAACAGTAGCCATCCCCGAGTTTTGTCACTTCATCATCCTGTGTGACATCATTTTTATCGGAAATTCTCATGAGTGTTACCTCTCAGGGGTGTGACCAAGGATGGGTAACACTCTTGATATTACGGTAACACTAATAGGGTAACACTCCTGAGATTTAAGCTCAATTACACTGCCTTCAACATGAATTCCGTGAAATCTGAATATTACGTTTGAACGTGATTCTTTTGTACTTACTTGAGCCCCGACAACAATTTTGTCAAATCATCCATTTTACAGAAATCAATTTTTGAAATCTGGTAACACTCATGAGTTGGATATCCTGTTTTTTAACACAAAAAACATATAAAGTACATCAATGAAAAACTCACTGTTCATCTATGGAACACAAATCTGCACTTTCATATTTCACGTCACTGAGGTTCTCAAACGAAACGTTATAAAGGTAATACATACTACTTAAAAATGACAATGTTACCTACCACCCCCTAAAAGAAAACTTGTGCTGGGGGTCGGAGTGTGGACACATGATAATTATAATTAAATTTCATACCAAAGTAAAGTACCCAAATACCGACACTTTAAGGAATTCTTGCCATATATTCCAAGCTGTGTTTGTTAATTTCCAACAAAACGACATCTTAATTAGCTAAAAATCTTCATCAAGATCTCCTCTACAAAATGCACTAGTAAAACATTCAAAATTGATTGCGTTTCAAATTTTAATATTTAAATTTCAAAATTGTGTTTGTGCTCTTAATTCCGACACCTTCAGATGGGAATGTTCCTAATGCCGACACTCTACGTACCTAATATCGACACCCGAAAGAAATGCACCAAACAATCATCGAAACTTCATAAAAAATGCTTTATTAACCAATATTTGACAAATTACATGTGTAGTAAAGCCATTATCGTCTTAAAACTATCAGTCACCACGAGGTAGAACAGCCAGAGTAAGTAAATGCGAGACTAACTTGGAATCGCAGTTGTAATATTGCCATCAGTCTCAAGAACCTAAAATATGTATTTACCTATGTAAGTTTATAACTTAGATACAATAGGTAGGTTTAGGAATGTAGAACGGTAAAGGAACAAATGAAAGTTAAAATAACAATTAGTATACTTGATAATCAATAAGTTAAAACATGAAAGAATGAGATCAAAAGTTTGGATAACCAAAAAATAATAATAAAATGACCACGTTTCAGTCTACAGACAATGAGTTCGGAAACTGATACCTCTTACTACCACCCAAAAAACCAAGAGGAGGGGAGTTTACTCATTATTTGGTCAATGCCGATTGTGACCGGAGTTTTGCGTTCATTCGAAAACACAGTTTTAAGCCTTTTGCAGGCAATTAAGGGCAGAACTTCTGCTTTATCATTAGAAACATCGAAAATATCTTGCTCAAAAGGGGCTTCTTCCAAAACAGGAGCTGCTCCCAAAACAGGGGCTTCTTCCAAAACAGGGGCTTCTTCCAGAACAGGAGCTTCTGGAGCTCTTGCTGCAGCTGCAACTGGGGTCCCTTGGCGGACGTCGTCCATTGCTCTTTGAACATCTTCTGGCTTGTTCTTGGATGCTCGTTTTGAGGAGGCATTGTGGCACTTTAATAAAAGCACTTTAAATTATTTTTAAAATCCTTCAGTGTCATCATAGGCTAGGAGGATATTCAGAAACCCTCACAACATTATCCAATAATGTGTTATGGCAAATCATTCAAGTATTACTATGCTTATCCGAGGTGGTGCAAGATTAGAAATGACATGTCGGAATTAGGAACAGAACCTGTCGGTATTAAGAACACACTTTTTTCACTTGGAATAAATGATGTCGAAATTAGGTTCCTGTTAGAAGAAATCAATGAATCAACCACAGAACAAAACATCTCGAAAAACCCAATTCATTCACATGGCTCACGACCTGTTGGGTATTATTACCTAATTTCGACTTGATATCAGTGTTCCTAATGCCGACAGGGGCCTAACCTCCTAATCTTATACAATAGAGCAATTTTAATAATGAATCATGAATCTACAACATTCATTTAGTTGGAATAACACAATGGTTTGAGTGATACTGCTAGTTACTAAATGATAAACCTTAACTAGTCCAGTTACTTCCTTAGCCAAACTGATAAGGAACACGCTGGATGCCACCAAAATCTCGACACACGACTGGAAAATATTCGTCAGCTGCTTCTAGTATCCTGCCGAACGTGAACATGCCTGTCAACCTCGAAAATGAATAATTTTTTGACATTTCGGCGCCAAGTTCGAATTTTTACCGCAATCTGAAGCCTTATTTTTTCAAGTTGAAGTTGAGGTGTCGGAATTAGGAGCGGTGTCGGAATTCGGGTACTTTACCCTACGTAATGTATCTTACAAAAAAGAGCAAAATATACAAAAAATATAAAAATTAAATAACAACACAAATATCGACGAAAAACAGAAATACATTGAAAATCTACCACGGAAACTAAATTATACTTCAATGAATTGGTCAAATACATGATTCAAAATTCCAAAAGGCGTGCTTAGAGGATTGAAATGAAATACTCTGTCAATTTATTTTATAAAACAAGTATCGAAACCCGCTTCCCCGTCAAGGAGGATGGGAGAGAATTAAAACGAAAGACCCCCCCAAAATGAATACAACCTCTGTCCCATAGTAGTGTTCATTCTCGGCGTAAGCAGGGTTTCCGCAATTTAACAATATACATAATACAAAAAAGGGCGTTCAAAATTTCCTACACGAATTTAATTATAATAAACCTAGATAAATGTAAATAATTTATACAAGTTGTCTCTACAAAGTATGGAGGAAGAATGTAAGCTTATATAGCTGTTACTGCTAGAAATTATTCCCGTAGGCACTGGAAGGATAATGGCTGATCATTGTTATTGTATGTTTTCTTAATGAATCAACAGATATTTATTGAAGTTGATGAATGTATATAATCAGTGTGAGATGATGAAAAAACGGATATTATGAAAGAAAAATAGGTGTAGGTGTGGTAACAATAGGTGAAGGTGAAATTGAGAAATGCGAATTTCGTCCTGAACGGTTGCAGGTAAGGTCTTCTGTTTACAGTTGCTCGTGTTGATGATTTAAACGTCGTTTTACAACCAGAGGATTATCGCAGTTTTTTCAACGACGCCTTTGGTAAAACTACCAGTCCGCACTTTTTGTGAGATAACTCTTGACTCTAGATTAAATTGCGTTACATCAGTCTCTGCGATGCAACAGGTCCCGATAACAATAAACGCACAAATCTGCATCCATCACCCAGAAAAACAATGAACTGTTCTGGAGTGACTGGTTTGCATCGTTGGTACCTATGAGAACTGTAGAATTGACTGTTGAACGTTCTTTACGCGTTAAAAATTGAAAGCACTCTCAATTGCAGCTGAGATTCTGCATTTAAGAATCAAAACCAAAACTTGACCTGGGAAGAACATATTAAATTGATCCAACGTAAAATTACGAAAACTAATCCCTATTTGCTTCGAAGTACCTACGTAATTTTGTGTGCATGAAACTAAACAAATTATTTTACAATGCAATGGTTCATTCCTTGTTGGTTTACGGTGTAGTGGCATGGGGTTCAACGATTGAATCAAAATTAAATCCCTTAGCAATAACTCAGAAAAGCCTAACTAAAATTTTGCTTAAAAAACCGATGAATGAACAAGAATGATCAGAGCCAGCAGAAACAAGGCTTTTTCCATCAAGAACAATTCGCACCTTTTAATCGCTTCCGATCCGTTTCTATCCTCTATGCGGGAAATTAAGAATACGACTGCAAAACCATTCTTTTCAGAAACAATAGCTTTGTTTGAAACCCCAATAATATCCTCTTGTATTTCTAGTGATTCAGATGATTCTGATTGATATGCAGGCAACTCACTTTGTTATACTTATATATATATAGTGCGTGAACGCGTTTTATTTTCTTATCGCCTTTAACACACTTCCTGTAGGTGTAAAAATATGTTAGTTACGATTAGCAACAATTTATTTTGAAACAACAACATTAGTAGGTCTATACCGACTATATCTCATTCATTCATTCATTCATCAGCCAAGGAACAGCCTTAGCGCCGATCTTATTCCTAATATATATAAATCAAGCATGTGATTTGAATACCAAAGGTAAATTAATCCTATTTGCTGATGACATATGGCTAATAAATTATAAGCGATACCAAAGAAGACTTGAAAATTGTTAACCAATGGATGATCGACAACTATTTAACATTAAATTCAAAAAAATGCGTATACGTACCTATTTATCAAAACGGTGCTGTTTCGATATGCGCTCTACCGAGTTCCGTGCTCTACGGTCAGCGACTGTGATCTACCGAGCTGTACCGCGATCTACATGACTTGAAATGATGATTCGAAAATCGGAATCCGTTTGTTTTTAATGAAGGATGGTTGTTATTGAATGAAGGATTGTTTAGGTAGATTATGCCCCCTGGTATCATCACGGTGTTCGACGCATTGTTGACTCTTGCTGGAGATTAAACGTTCAAAGGGTCGTTTTGTCCTAGTCGTTCTCTCATCGAAGCTAGTCATTTCAGTTTGCTGTGATACTTCTGGCTGTGATATTCCCGTGTTAAGTGTTCATTGGAAACCCCATGCGAAGTATGTTAATAATAAATTAAGGAAGTGCGTGTACTATATGTACAACTTAAGGTTCCTATCAGAAAAACTAAAACGAATGATATACATGGCCCTAGTCCAATCAGTGATGCAATTTGGCATCATCAGTTGGGCTGGTACATACAGATCTGTGATAAAACCACTTTATATGATACAAAAAAGAATATTAAAATTAACATTTAAACTACCATTAACTTACCCTACAAAAAACTTATTCCAAAAATGTCAAGTTTTAAGCATTTACCAGCTATATGCTAAAAACCTAATTATGTATATGCATGTAAAAGGAAATCCATTTTAGCCCAAAATATAAAGTACACTAGGGGACTACCCCACAGAATACATATCCCACTTGTAAAGATGACCTTCACAATGTCAGCCCCATATTATAAAACATGTATTGTTATTAACAATTTCTTCAATTTCTACCGAAATCAGCACAATTACAAATTAAACCTACATATCATAGGTATCTAAAAACATCTTGAATATGAGAGAAGACCTATTTCACTCGAAACTAATTACTTCCTATTATACTACATAGAACTCAATCTACATCTCCACCTGAACCATCTATCTAAGAACTAATACATCACAAGGAATGCGGAATCAAAAACATTAAAACTACTTAAGGCTAACCAAGAACGGACCGCACACTACCTATGCTACGCGGTTACGTCCACAATTAAGTTACATCGATCTAATTGATGATGCTATAAGTACGAGTATTATAATAACCAAACGTGTATTTGTATATGTGTGTTTGTATCCAACGTAAAAGTTTTGTGGCAATAAATATATTTTTTATTATTATTATTATTATTAGGGCTTTTTCAACATTCTCATCGACTGCCACCTGAAAAATGATGATCAACGGTTCAGACCCGTCTTTCGGCTGAACTTCAAACATTTTATGAGCATGAAGCTAAAAAAATTATTTTACAATGCAATGGTTCATTCCTTGTTGGTTTATGGTGTAGTGGCATGGGGTTCCACATTTGAATCAAAATTAAATCCCCACTCAGAAAAGCCTAATTAACATTTTGCTTAAAAAACCGATCGGATTCCCGACTCCGTCAATTTTCAAGGTGTTTGCAGTGCTAGATTTAAGAAAAATTGCAGAAAAAAACTACTTTGATATTCATTTATGAGGAGTTCTGTAGTGGTAAGCTCAAAAGGAACCTCAGTATTACGAGGGCTACGTATAACCCGTAGGTATTACAAGGAGTTCCTTAAATACATATTAAAAAATAGCACATGATATCTTGCTTTCATTTCTTCCTCAACAAACAATGTTGGACTTTTATGTATGATGTCTCAAATAATTACTTATGTAGTCTACATAATTTACGTATAATAAATGAGCACTGCATAGTTAACATAGATCACAATCAATTATGCCTGCACTCCACTGCCAAATTTCAATAATAATCCCGAGTCATTGCCAAAATTTCCAAAGCGGTGTTGATGTTCGTTCTATCTCTTGTAGATTTTCATCTTCTTCTTGAGCTATTTTCTGGATATGTTGGGAGAGGAAGGAGGAGGAGTATTCAGATTAATCTTCACTTCTGACCCAGTAGATGTAGAATCCTCCAACGTACTTCGTCCATACTGATTGATAAATAAGATTTTGACAAGGATATGTCTTTGCTCTGGGGGGTCAACCAAAAATTTCCGTGATGCAAAATTTGTGTCACAATTTCAGTGTTTTAGCGAATTTTTGAAGAAAATTTTAGCGAATTTTTGAAGAAAATTAAGCTATTGCTCTCGCCTCAAAATTTGTAGAATGTGAATTTTTGAAAAAAATTTATGCAGAAATCCGTTTCAGGCTATTCTGAATCATATTCTGAAGTTTAACGCATTTTTTTATGTATGTATATATGTATATATGTATGTATATATGTATGTATATATGTATGTATGTATGTGTCATTCCAGACGATAACTGTCCGTAGAATTGTGCTAGAAACTTCAAACAAATTTTAAAATGTTAAGGACACAAAACGAAAGTTCAAGTTCGTTGGCCAGCATGATCGGATTACATCTTCGGGTTGAAATTTTCAAAAATGTAGTCTAAAATTTCAAAATAGCCTGTTTTTTGCGATTCGTTGTGCGAAATAATTTTTTCAGCATACTAACATGTGGTATATTCGGAATCAGCGTAAAATTTCCTGTAAGAATATGTATCAAGTTTTCAAAAATTTCAAAGTTGAAAAATCAGTCAAAAATCGAAATAATGCCGTTCGCTAGTTGTAAAAATCGGTAATATTTGCATGAAACATTGTCCAAATTCAGATTGAACTACTCTTATGAAAGTATCCCTGTATAACCAATCCTAGAACCATGCTGTTTAAAACGTAGGTAGTAGGTGCTTGTTAAAAAAAAAAAAAAAAAAAAAAAAGTAATCACAACTGATGAGTTTACTCTGTGCATGTGTTAATAATTTGATTCCATGTTTGTCTATCAAAATCATAAACTAAAATTTCTCAACACGATCAATGGCGACTGAAATGTCGAAGATTTCTTCAAAAATTCGCTCATGGGGTTATGCTGCATGACTGGACTTTTCACGTACAACTCGTTGCTAGGGGAATGGAACTTCCGCAGTTTTCATCGCACAGAAATCGTTCGCCACTCGTTGGAAAGCGCTAGATTTATGTGATAAATGTTCACATCTCAAGCTACCAATTTCCCCCTCCTTACGTACCTGGCTACATTCCTAAACTAAGTTGATTGGACTATAAACAATTTTAATAAGCCGGTTACAATATTCTTAACGTAAAGCAATAGCATCATTTACTCCACTCCATAGAAAACATTTTCATCCTCTTGACAACAGTCGACTGTTAACAACAACTCATTGTAGTGGCTTCTCTCCACAGTTATTTTCAACATTTCTATAAGTAAACCGTTGTTTTGTTGGAATTAGTCGGGATGCCTATTGCTCTCGCCTCAAAATTTGTAGAATGTGAATTTTTGAATAAAAATTATGCAGAAATCCGTTTCAGGCTATTCTGAATCATATTCTGAAGTTTAACGCATTTTTTTATGTATGTATATATGTATGTATGTATATATGTATGTATGTATGTATGTATGTGTCATTCCAGACGATAACTGTCCGTAGAATTGTGCTAGAAACTTCAAATAAATTTTAAAATGTTAAGGGCACAAAACGAAAGTTCAAGTTCGTTGGCCAGCTTGATCGGATTACATCTTCGGGTTGAAATTTTCAAAAATGTAGACAAAAATTTCAAAATAGCCTGTTTTGCGATTTGTCGTGCGAAATAATTTTTTCAGCATACTAACATGTGGTATATTCGGAATCAGCGTAAAATTTCCTATAAGAATATGTATCAAGTTTTCAAAAATTTCAAAGTTGAAAAATCAGTCAAAAATCGAAATAATGCCGTTCGCTGGTTGTAAAAATCGGTAATATTCTTCAAAAATTCGCTCATGGGGTCATGCTGCATGACTGGACTTTTTCTTCCTTGAAACAACTTTGGCAAGAGATGATTCCTTAATTCCCGTGTACGTCTGTCGTAGAACTCGGATGTATTAAATTGGGATCCCTTGAACTTGTAAATATTAACGACTCCTCACATATTCAATATGGTTCACGAAAGTAAACCGTAGTTGTTGGGAATTCTATCGAATTTCACCTCACCTGCTTCCATTAATTTAAAAATATAAAAGAAACATGCGGGTATAGGAGCAGGTGGCCACAGCCGGCCCTCACCTGTTGCCCAACTAATGTTGCCTCATCCACATTTTCACCGAAATAAATTATAATTTCGCCTTTGAATGCCAGTTATGCAATTCCCTCAGAGTTCAATCAAGGGAATACATTTGAACCGAGTGATCGTATTAATTTATTTAACGGGAAACCCAATTTATGTGTTAAACCCACTTATGTGTTATACATGGGGCTGAGAGCACAAAGGGGATAAGTGACATTTTGTTCATTCTGAGATAAAAGTTGTTAGAGTTTAATTAACATGCCAATTCGCATGGAATGAAAAGTTCTAGTCATGCAGCATGATCCCGTGAGCGAATTTTCGTATATTATCGTAGTATATTAAATTAAATTGTTCTGAATATTCAGCAATTTAAGTGAAAAGGAATTTCCAACTACCAATTTTACGGCAAAAAAACGTACTAAATAATATTCAGCAATTTAACAAAAACAATTGGATTTTCAGCTTTTTTGCAGATTTTATCAATTTTTGGCAAATATTATTGAAATTTAAGTACATATTTCAGCATACATTTCTTACATAGATTTTTTTAATGTTCTAGTATCTAGTTCATTGTTAGTAAACCTTTTATGACTGAAATTCTACTAAAGAAAAAATATATATCTATACTGATTTGAACGGTTTTTAAAACGGTTCCAGAGGAACAATATACTTTGGCAGAGTAGAAGTAACTCTACTATTTGATAAAGGCAAAAGCCGAAATATTATAACGTGAGTTTTTCCTTTTAATTTATCTTTAGATATGTCCTATTTTCCTCCGCACATCTTTGCCAAAGTATATATATATATATATATATATATATATATATATATATATATATATATATATATATATATTATTTTGAGGTATTACAGAAGGTTGGAAAAAGATAGGAAACACTTAAATAAACTTACAAAATTGAGAGAATATTGCGCTGACACAGCGAAATATTCTCTCAATTTTGTAAGTTTATTTAAGTGTTTCCTATCTTTTTCCAACCTTCTGTAATAGGTACCTCAAAATAATATTACACGCGAGTGTTTTCATTTTTCATCAAAACTATATATATATATATATATATATATATATATATATATATAGGAACACTTGAACTAGTCGCGGTTCTACTGAACTATATACTTCGTTTTAAATATAGAAAGAATTTAACAAATATATAGAGGAAAGAAAGAATCTAATATTTCGATTTTGATCTTTGTCAAAGAAATTAGAGAAATGAAAGTAATTCTTGAATCTTGGAAATTGCATGTGTGTCAGCGTCCATGTATGTTACTTATCAACAAAATTGTGATAAGTTTTCTGGGTTTGATGGCTAATCGTTTAGATTGAGACCTGGAGGACGATTAGCGCCTAGTACCCACCTAAAAGCTCTCTCGGAATCCAGATGGGTTCGGTGAATGACCAAAACTAGTCTGGGTGTGGATATTTTTTTAAATTTGCTGCGACGTTTCGGTCAGGATCTGACCCTAATCATGCAGATATAGTTGTTGCTTCAGTTTGAAAACAAACAGTGAACCGTGGGATGGTAAATTTAAATTATATTAGTGCTAGGTACAAAAGTAGTTATAACAACAAACCATATATTAATTAAGTTTTTATCCGATTTTGATGAAATTTTCAGGGATGTTCTGGTTAGGCTGTAAATAGTCCACTATTAATTCATACTTCTCAAATCATTACTTAATTTTGCGCATGCGCGAACGTAAATTTCTTCAAGCATAATATTTTTATGCCCTAGTCATCCATTCCCGCTAAAATTTTAGCGTAGTTGGTGGGAGAGTGGTTTAATTATTCCATGTTAATTTCAACATGATTGCATCATTATTAGCTCCTCCGCATGTGCGAAAGTGTACTCCCAGGAACAAGGTGTAGTTTCCATCAGATTTTGATTACATGAAGTCATCAGAACCTGACACAAAGGTGATCACAGTTTCAAGAATAGAGCATTGGTTCTCCCTCTGACTGCCGTCTGAAAATTTTTCTCATTTAAAGTTAAACCTATGATAAATATAATTGTAATATATTAAACCAAATTCCGTTATATTAAAGCAAATATATCAAAATGACGTTTTAAAATATGTCTTGAAACATTCAAAATAATGACGTTTACGTTTAAAAACGTGTTTTGGAGGTTGAATTCTAATGCCAAAAGTTGTCATCCCGATCCTGGGATCGAACTCGGGTCCCCAGTCATATATACCTATATAAGTTCGTGACGCTTTCAACTACACCACCGAGGATTACTGCAACCTGTGAACAATCATAGGACTTTGCCTCTCGTTAGGGAGCTTATTTCTATTTCCTACTCATCGCATTAGGGACAATCAAATCGCTTCAGACGCTCAAACCCAGCGACTAGCCCGTGCCTAGACACCTTGGTAATGCATAAACATAATAACTCATGGATGATTCAAAAGTTAATTTGCATGCAGTGAATAGCCTGAAAACCTGTGAGGTCACCGGCGGCCTCATGGCAGTGAGAAGGTTGAGATGAAATTTAGCATTTAGGTACCAATATTTCACTAAAAGGTACATCCGCACGGAGAATAGTTAATAAACTCGATTTCACGTTAGAATAAATCCCATTGGAACCATATCATGGCATAACATGGCAGCCACCATCCTCAACTGTTGTCCCAACAGCCAATCACATTGCGTTCCGTCTTTCCGTCTCCGGACATAACGCTCTATGTGAAATCGGCTTTAGTCCTGCTTTGTCTTTTCTGCGGAGTGGGCTACCAGGTAATAGGGTGGTAAGAGAGGGGATGTGAAAACTTCAGTCTAGCTGCGCGAACTTTTGCCGGACGGTTTGGAGAAACGCACCTCCTTATAGTGAACGACCTCTACCAGCCTCTCGACCGTATTTCTAATGCTTTGATACAAACCTCGATGATGAAACAATGTGCCTCTTTTATCTCACAAAACAACCTTTTTGACAGTTTTAATGCGTATAATAACTGTGGTCACTTGGGTTAACTATAGCACTGCTCCAAACCCGTTCGAATTCACTTTACTCACGTAAAACACTACTATTTTCACGGAACAACAACACCTCCGATCCTCGCTCGTTGCCGGTCGAACCATGACTCCCAATACTTACTATAGTCGATCGCAGCATTGCAGCATGCAGCATACTGACTCATGTCGTCCAGCCTGTGAGGTAAGTTAACAATTTACCGTAGATTATAATGGGAATATTCCAACAAAAGTACGAAAAAAAAAAAAAAGCACATGGCCAAAAGAGGATTTTTATACACTGGCGGCGGCGACCACAATGCGCACTTTTTATCATGCATGCATTTCTTTGCGACGAAAAACACCTCCTGCGTCATGACCGATCGTATTTCAGCATACGGGCCTTAGGCCTGCCGCAAATTGAACCCAGCACACGCACAGCCCACGCCGACCCCATCCCCAACCCACGACCATGGGCTGGGTCGGGTACCGCATATTGAACCCAGTCGTGTGCCACGAGGGCAATTCTGACTTGAGATGGGGACAAAAAGGGGAAAATAGTTTTATGATTTTCCTAGGTCAATAATTATTGTAATACATAATTAACATATAAATAAATAGGAAATATGTAGGTATTATGAGTAACCATGTAATGTAACATGAGCAATGAATTGTTTTAACATTTTTTCAAGTAACTAATAATAATAATGATATAATAAAAAGTGTGTGCTTACCGTCCGTTTCCAATTCAGTCCCAATTTTTTCCCAAAGCTCATCTTTTAGTTTTGTTCTCATGTATGACATCAGATGTGTCGTACAGCACAGGATGGTCCCTGACAAGTTCAATTAACTTCTCATCCATTTTTGGTCATTCCAACGCACCCACGACCCACGAAAACTGTGCGGCACAACAAACGGACCCACGCGTGGAGAGCAACTGAGTGGTATAGCCGTGGGCTGGGTTCAATATGCGGTACCTAATGCAAAACTGTGGTTCACATTCCTACCCACGCGTGGGTCGGACGTGGGCTGTGCGTGTGCTGGGTTCAATTTGCGGCGGGCCTTTACTCCCAGCTACGCCCTCGTGCGTTTATCTGCGAAAAAACTCCACACGCCTGATGACGTCATGACCGTGCGAATGTAAAGGTACAGGTTACCACAACTACATAGGTACCTAAATCCGCACGGACAATAGTTAATAAACTCAATTTCCCAACGTTAGAATAAATTGGAACCATATCACCTGACTGGCATTATATCAGCTGATATTTACAAGGCTATTTTTATGTATCTCAGTATCACTATCTAGCGATTATTATTGATGAAATTTAGAGCTTGATCGTCTAATCAATAGACCCGCTAGCACCGCATTACAAATCGCGATTAGAAATTCGAAGGTGTTTTCCGATGTTCGAGCCCTTAGGGAAAACGAACCGTTCAACGTACAGCGTTGCGGGTGGTTTTAATCGATGCTTTGGGATTATATCCATTATTGACAAGCAAAAAATCATTACTGTTACCTTGAAAGTTTTTGAGATCTCGATTTTTAAATGTTTAGCCCTTGAATGTTACCCTTTAGGGTTAACAAAAATTGATGCCGATCTTCTAGGAGCATCTAGACCCCAAATGCGATTTTTGACGTAAGTTTCATATAGTTTGGTCAATTAATTTCGGAGAAAAGCCGCGGACGGCGGACGGATGGATTTTTTTTATTCGATTTTTAGATTCTACGGATCTTGAAACGTGAACCAAAAATGTTTTCGGGGGGGGGGGGGGGGGGGGGGGGTCAAAATTTTTTCTTCTTGGTCGATTACAAAGGTTCATTATTGAATAATGAACCAAAAACGTTGTAAATTATTTCACAAAGGTTTATTATTTTTTCAATTGAGTATGATCGTAGTTTTAGTTGGCTTGCGTACGTCATAAGGCCCGTCCAGACTCCTCGGCGTGTCCTGTTTCCAGTTGCCACAACCTATACTTCTATAATTACTTGCCGGACCCCCCATTAAATTGCTCGCTTCGCTCGCAAAATGTGGGGTGTAGGGAATTTTGCTCGCTTCGCTCGCAAAGTGTGGCATGTAGGGAATGTTGCTCGCTTTGCTCGCAAACGGTAGATCCCTAAGGGTAGGTTTAACGTGTGTAGGGGATGCTGCTCGCTTCGCTCGCTTGAGGAAGTTATACTGCTATACTGTTATACTATATCAGTTGGGAATTCTTACAAGCAAATTAAATCTTATAAAACTACGTGGAACCACGAAAGCTCGCAAGGTCTACCTGTATATATATGTGTAGGGGAAAACCCGTATTTATTCTGTTGAAATGGCTCTCGCTTCGCTCGCAAGGTACCTATGTGAACCTGCTCCTACATTGTGTAACACCTGAGTCATCGAACCGCAAACACGTCTTCCTAGAGCCTTCTCGCGTCCACAGCACATATAATTTCTCATTTTAATAGCTTCGTCTCGCTTCCGCTCGCAATTTGACCGAGTTCTCGTCACTTTTTTCGATATCCGATTTCGGATTCAGATTCGGTGGGATCAAAGCTGTATTTCGCCCGCGAAAACCGTTCCGAAAAACGTACCTTTACGGGGTATATTTTAATGGGAAAAAACGTAGTTTTTTGTCGGACTTTTCGAGAAAACGGGTCCGTACTCTCGCATTTTTTTGACGCATTTCCCGATACTTTTTTCGCGATCCGATCGCGCCGTCGTCTTCCTCGTTCAAAAACCTACGAAACCGGTATTTTTCCGGAATTTTCAACGGCCGTTCAGAGGGGTAGAGGAAGCCTTGAAACGTAAAGTGACAAAGTTTGAGGGGGGGTTATAAAATTTTTTTGCTACACGATCACATAGGCTTAATATTGGAAATAATAAACCAAAACGGACGGTAGTCCTACGGTTCTACATTCAGATGATTAGCGAAATTAATCAGCTTTCCTTGACACTACAGAGGCTTAGGGATCAAAATAAAGGGAATTGATTTGGTGGGGGGGGGGGGTTGAGATAAAATGAGAGCATTCCTAAAAGTGGCGAACGATTTGCCTGCTATAAAAACTAGGGGAGTTACACTTTCCTAGTAACGCATTGGTTGTACGTGAAAATCAATATTTTCGCCGTGACATGACGGTCGGAAAATATGGAAACGTCCTGGCAATCATTATTAAATCATAATTATGGTCACTTTTGATAACAGCTCTCCCATCTATACAGATCTTGAAACAACAGCCGAGCAAAAACACGTTTTTTGAATATGTTGCCATGCAGCGTTTTAGGAAACTACGCAAATCGGATTGAGCGCTCCTCAAAACAATTGGGGGATTGTGATTACAGTGCATCGAAAATGGAATGCAAACGGGTTTTGGGGACAGAGATTACAGCTCTAGTGGTAAAACGAATGTCATAAAGAGACGGAGAAAAAATTTCAGAGGATGGTAAATTGGAAAAGTCATGGTGTTTATGGAAAAATAAAAGAACGGCTTAAGGAACAGTTGGCGTACATAATGAACACACTCGCAACTCATCGTATACAACCTGATGTGGGAAACTGCTAGGATTTACAGTAAATAACCTTCAAAATGGCTTTTTGAGTTAGGTATTTGAAAGGGCTCTAAAATTGTGAGAAATGTGCCACCCCAAGCTACTATTCCATAAGATAGCAGGGGCTGCACAAGGGAAGCAAGCAAGAGAAGAAACATATCTCTGAGAACTAGTTTCCTTATGCGGTAAGGAGAGACGATACAATAAGACGATACCATAAGGATATGTTGCCAGACGTTGGCCAAATTCAAACACCATGTACACTGATGGTTCCAAGACACGAGATGCTGTCGGGTGCGGTTTTTTTTTACGCCAATTCCAACTTAAATGCAGGCTATAAATTCGACAAGAATGCTACTATTTACTCGGCAGAAATAATTACGATACAGCCAGCTCACCTGCCTTATCATCCTAATAACCGACTCACTTAGCACACTGGTAAAACTCAAAAGCTTTGACCCAAACTCTAAAATATCACTAAAGGCCCGTTTACACGAGCGATTTTTTCTGGCAATAATTGCAGAAAAAAGTATTGCACAACTATTTCAAAAAGTTGGACAACTATTCTCTCCTCGAAAAAATTGCCGAAGATTGCACGCAATTAATTGACGGGAGTTGTACAACATTTCAGGCCCACGAGCCCTCTCGGCAACTGTTGCATCGTGTTGAAATGAAGTCCAAGGGGTTTGGAAAATTATTGCACTATTGCGGCAATTTTTCGGCCTTGGGTCGGGAGAGGGAACGAAACAGCCAATCACATTGAGAGTTTATTTGTGCAGTATGGCCTTATGAGCAAATATTGACGTGAAACTGCACTGATGGGGTGCAGCATTGCCTCATGAGAGAATTTTAACGTAGGAAAGATAGGAGTTTATTTGTGCAGCATGGCCTTATGAGCAAATATTGACGTGAAACTGCACTGATGGGGTGCAGCATGGCCTTATGAGCGAATACTGACGTGAAACTGCACTGATGGGGTGCAGCAGTGCCTCATGAGAGAATTTTAACATAGGAAAGATAGAAGTTTATGTGTGCAGCATGGCCTTATGAGCAAATATTGACGTGAAACTGCACTGGTGGGGTTCAGTATTGCCTCACTGAGAGAATTTTAACGTAGGAAAGATAGGAGTTTATATGTGCAGCATGGCCTTATGAGCAAATATTGACGTGAAACTGCACTGGTGGGGTGCAGCATTGCCCCATGAGAGAATTTTAACGTAGCAAAGATAGGAGTTCATTTGTGCAGCATGGCCTTATGAGCAAATATTGACGTGAAAGAATTTCAGAGGTGAGAGCCAACCCACATTCTCTCTGGCTCAGAAACTGGCGCTGCCAAATTCCCCTCTTTTTCCTTTGGTTGGCGGCAGCAGCAGAGACGACGACCACAGCAGCAGTGACGACCACCTCTTCACCGTCCATTTCGCGAACTGTTGTCGCCCGTGTAAACGAAAAAATTGAGCAATTTCTATTGCTCAACTTTTTGGTGCAACACAGTGCAATTAATTCCTTGCAACATCTTGACGCAACACGAGGCAATTTTATTGCTTCGTGTTGTGTACAACTTTTCTAGTGCAATTTTTTTGGAGTTGCGCAACTTTTGTTGCTCGTGTAATCGGCCCTTAAAATTGGTGAACTCCTATAGTAGTGGCTCGTCTAAACGATCTTGGACAACAAGTGGTTTTCGTATGGACAAGGGCACATGTGGGAGTATCTGGCAACCACATGGCGGACTCGGCAGCAAAGTATGGAGGGATTAGGGGCAATATCCTGCACAAAAGTCTACCATTCAGGGATTTTTATCAACGTATTCACCAGGACATGCGTCGAACAAGGCAAAATCTCTTCAACTCCTACCCATCAGGTACCTACTACAGAACTTCCAACACTTCCAACAAAACCTTGGTTTGACTTCTATCGATCTGAAGATAAAAACTTCATAAAAACTATCTCCAGATTACGAAGTGGACACATCCTTTGTAATTCCTATTTTCAACGATTTCGGATTGGAAATGTGACCAGTGGCTGCGATCACTGTGGAAAGGAAGACACTGCGCAACACAAAATATTGGAGTGCCCCCGTATTCTCTCGAGAACAACTTCTTATGGGAACTTGGCAATATGTCGACACATAAACTGGTCGACACCTCCTGTCGCCATATTTCCACACCAGGTGTTGAAGAACGTCGATAACGCACATCTTTGAAACTGGTCGACGGATTTATGTCGAAAAATTTGAGATCCGTTTTTCGCTGTATTTCAACAACAGAAGTTGAACATGAGCTAAAAACACCCCTCTTGAAACTGGTCGACTGCTAAACGACGACAAAAGGGTTGTTTGGCCACTACCTGTCCTCAGCCTTGGTCCCATGGGGTCTTTCAATCGAAGGATTAAATGAAAAGTCACATTTACGTTTCTAAACTGTTATGTGATCGTGTTATGAGACCACGAAACTATACACTTCATTCTGATCTACACATCCAACTAATCTGCATTTTTACTAAGGGATTGACTACTTGATGTTATGTATTTTTGAGATGCGAGCTTGCGAGCATCCAGACCACCAAACTATACACTTCATTCTAACCTACATGTCAGGTATACGAAGGATGTCGATGTAAATATGTCGACGTATCCCCATGGTTGACTTGGACGACCTTTTTCAACAAGGGGTGTTGAAAGTTGTCGACTAGTCGCTGTATTTTTGTGTCGCCATATTTCCAATGCCTGTGAAATCGACATTGGTCAACCCTTGGTGTTGAAAGATGTCGACACGGCTTCTTGCCCGTTTGTCGACCAGTTTATGTGTCGACATATTGCCCCCCATCCCTTCTTTTGGGCAACATAAGCGATAAAATCCCAGCTCCATTCAACTTAGATTTTATTCTGACGTCACCAGAGCAAATGACTTACAAACAACTTTACAGATACCTTAGTATAATCAACTGTGATCTATTAAAAAATAAAAATATTCAGTATTATCAGATAATTGAAAATATGTATTAGTGAAAAATGTATTACCCAATATGGCGTAAAAGTGTAATCTATAAAAATAAATAAAAATTTATTTAAAAAAAAAAGCATAAACTTGTTGATTCTGGTTGTTAAGCTATTAAAATGAACACCCCAACGTAGCTTCTCATCGATGGTTACCCCCAAGTACTTAAGATGTGACAGTTTCTCAATACTGGTGCACGAACAATCACTTTCTTCAGTTCAGAGGTGCAGCTTGAGATCCCTAGTGGTACCATCATATTTACGATGTCAAAACTCCAAATATTTACATTTTCCAACGTTGAGCGGGAGAGTGGAAATTGAGGCACCTCGAAATCACAGAAGGACAGTGTTTGCCTGCCAATAAACCTCGCTGGTGAAATTAGCTTCGCTGTGGGAATGACCAGATTCAAGAACTTTGTGATGGATGGTTTGTAGATTTTGGAGAGAGTTTAGGAGAGAGCTTATTCAGGTAAGATATTTTGGAGTCTGATAAAAGACAGACGAACTATTGGTTCGAACTATTCGGTTAACGATCCGCATTTTTCCACCAGTAAATATGATCAAAAACTTTGACATGTTGCCCTGCAAAATGCCGCCAAATGCACTTAATCACTTTTACCAGCCATCTGATGATTCCCCGACGTTCTCCATTAGTTTCATTTGTAGGCGATTAATCGATCATCTGGCATTTGAATATTTCTACCTGAACTGAAGCACTGTAGTAATAAGTTTTGTAGTTTTGTAGTTTACTGGGAAGTTCCCGAATTGCGGGGATGTTCAAAGTCCCTTTGTTAGTAAGCTAAATTTTCTTCTGTTTACCCTAGGAAGTTGAGATTTGACAGGGTAACTCTTTGGGAATACAGAGGCGATTGCAATTATGAGCTCTTTCATGGTCAGCTGAGTGAGCTAAATTTCCTCCTATTCACCCTAGGAAGTTAAAATTTTATAGGGAGACTCTGAGCCATTAAAAGACTATCGGAATAATAAACTCTTTCATGATGAGCTAAGTGAGCAAAAAGCCTCTCCTACTCACCCTAAGAAGTTGAAATTTGATAGGGATACTCTCTGGGACACTAGAGAGTTCCTAAAGACGATTTTTAACGGTACGGCGAAGCTAACGACGTTAGTGAGTATGTTCTGCGCATGCGTGCGCGCATGCGCATTATAACGGTGTGAATTTACGTTTTGGCGCTAAACTAAGACCGTACTAGGCCGGTAAACAACGGTACTCAGTCAAAACGGTCATGAACGTAACGTCTCGCCGTTGGGGTAAAATAACCTTACAGGATGGGAACACTTTTCCACTGTTTGTTTACAAGTTGGCATCCATTATGATTTAAAACGCGGTCCTTCCTATTAGTTAACCTACATTTTCTACGAAACTTGAATTAAGAACGGTAACAAAATTATTTGATGTCAAGTTATATACCTACCTATTATGAAGAGAGGGTTGTGGAAAACAAAGAACCTTTTAAGGAACCAAGCAAATTTTCCATTGACCGATATTTATATTTCCCATACGTAATATGACGAGAAAGTGAACTATCGGAATCAGTAAAATGTATATGCATAGAGGCATACCTACGTAAATACGACACTCTGTCTAGCGCATGGTGAAAAAGCTTTTTGATGTACCTACTTAAAATAATTTGTTCTTCATTCCTTTGAGTCTAGAAACAAGATACCTACCTGATTTCACCAACCCCTGTTCAATAAACTTGTGAATTCTTGCAGCATATGTATTTTAATTTCACTTAACTTTCCTTGTTCTTTTCCTGTTTTTTTGTTTTTTGTTTTTTTCCTTTCTTTTTTTTCATTATACGCATGGGCTGCACATCTCTCGCTAGGTCTGCACATTGAAAAATAACTCATACAAATTCCACCCTCTCGAGATCTGTCAGACGATTGGGGTATGATAATCGTCGCAAGAGAATACAAAGAGCAGTAGTGCCAGGCACTTTATATCCCTTGGATCGAACGATTTCCGGTACCTTGATTGAGATGTACCAACAACAAATCAATATCAGGTTTCCGAAATCGAAACTGAAGAAGAGCATCTTCTTCCGACATTCCGTCAAGTGAAAATCTTCCAAACTCCTCTGCTAACTGACGAGGAATTCGGGGTCGGCCCTCGTTTTCCACGAAGTTATCCAAAACGAGTATAAACTCTTCGGCGGAGATAAGGCCCACGGAATATAGATGCATGAAGCGATCCATAACAAAATCGTTCTCTTCAAAATAGAGAAAAGTAAAAATAAATATATATTGTAGTGGATTAAATAGAAAATACAGAAAAATAAAAAATCCGAGATTCAAACGGGAAAGAGCAATCAAAACAGCGATCAACTAGGTAAAACTAACGGTGAATGGGAAAATTGGCGTCACTTTTCAATTTAGCGTCACTTAAATTATGGCCGTAACTCTCCATCACCTTAATCCTTCCATTTCGTTATTTTGCATCCGAGTTAGCTTCAGAGTGATTCGCCCTAGACAGACTGCGTAACGGCACTACCACTAACGGCATGCCGTTATCAACAAGCATCCTAGGAACTCTCTATTAAGATTACCGAAATTATTTGATCTTTTATAATCAGCGGAGTGAGCTAAAATCTCTCGTGTTCAACCTAGGAAGTTGAGATTTGATACGGAGACCCACAGGGACACTAAGAGGCGATTCAATAGAGCTAAATACAGGATATACAGAGAGATGGTTTCCATAAGCGATACTGCTCACTGTAAATCCCACAACGCAAAGCCTGAGTGTGGGTATTTATTCTAAGGGATAGAAACCATGGAAATACATTATTTTCTTCTTCTTACAACAGAAAGGAGAACAAACCAATCAAAACATCAATAAAATATTAAATCAGCTTGAACGTAACATTTCAAAACATGAATAAACTAATCAAAACATGAATAAATCTTTAAAATTTAACAAAATTTGGCATAGAACAATATTTGAAATCAAATAAATCTTAAAACTTGAACAAATAGCTACCTAGTGCGTGACAAAATCAGTCTTCATTGAGCACTAATACTCTAGTCTCCACAGGAATAGGAATAAGAATTGCATAATCTGTCTACGTTGTGGGATTCCAATCCTTAATTTGTCTGAACCGACTAGGTTTACTATTTCCAAATATTTCCGACGGAAGTTTATTTATAAGCTTAGGCGGGTCATTCTCATTTCATTTGCCGCTTTCATGTCCCCGACGACGAATTCTCACAATTCTTGACCAAAACTAGTGATTTTGGGGGAAAAAGGGTAGTATAAGTTGGGAGATCAACGAAGTAATATTTGACTGCCCAAAATCCCCTTTAACCAATACACTGTGATGACGAATGAAACCTGAAATCCTGGAAACTCATGAGTGTTACTGTCCCATCCTACCTAACACCTAAGTAGAAGTTAGGTTGTTACGAAACAATGACAATCTAGAACTGGCCAGGGTTACTAGCTGCAGTAGGTTGGTTCCTCTTTATTTAGAGTAAGGATTTACATTTTTAAGATTTTTCCCAACCCGTGAAAAACTAGTTTTTCAGTCAGTCCCCCATATCTCTTCTCAATAGGACCACAGGAGTGTTACCATTTTTGCGATCAAGAAGACCAATGGAAAATGGTGGGAAACAGTCAGATGTGAAGGTTATATTGTCCAGTTGAAGATGTGAGACTGCAGTGGAGTGCTTGGAGTTGCAGCAGTTTTTACAGCGAAAGAAGCCTAAAAACATGGGGAGTATTTTTATTTTCACGAGTGTTGTTAGTGCTTAAACAAAATAATCCGATATCAAGAACCATACTGCTTGGTGACAGGTTTCAAACAGTAGCCATCCCCGAGTTTTGCCACTTCATCATCCTGTGTGACGCCATTTTTACTGAAAATTCTCATGAGTGTTACCCCTCAGGAGTGTGACCAAGGATGGGTAAAAAATATAGAAAATACAACATCAATGAGAAACTCACTGTTCATCTATAGAACACAAATCTGCAATGTACAATGAGTAGTATTTGCCGATCTAACCTCATTTTCTAGCACTTTCATATTTCATGTTTTTGAGGTTCTCAAACGAGCCAAAGCGGCAAATGAAATGAGAATGACCCAGACGCAATAAAACTGATATGGTTTTGTGCAATTTGAGGGGTCCCTACAAACTCATCAAACTGAAACTCATCAAAAACGTGAGGTCGAGGCTTTTTGAGGAGTTTCCCCTTTAGGTGGGACACTGGTCAAAACTGAATGGAAGGGAAAGTAGTCAAAAAGAATTTCAAATAGAAATCGGATATAAATTTGGAAGATGAAAAGTAGTTGACGATTATTTTTGACGACTTTCCTGTCCCCTGTGGAAACTGGTCAAACGCTCCTAAGTGGAAACTCATCGAAAGGAAAGTCATCAAACCAAACCTTCGGAAGGCTTCACCGTGTGCCAGACCCAACCGTTATAAGGTTTTTGGCCAGGTAGTTATTCATGGTGGCGATGGGCTGTAACAATGGCAGGTAGTAGACCCAAAGACCAGTATCCGTCTACTACTACCACCATTTTTGACTAGTTTCCTGTCAGCTCCTTTTTGATGAGTTTCCTTCAAGGTAGTTTTTGAGGAGTGTTTCGACAGTGCTGGATTCTAGTCGAAAAAAATTTATACTGATTCATAACTGAATTAAACGGATAAATTTATTGGATTCCATTTTTTGATGAGTCGCTCGTTCGTGAAGATTTGACGAGTTTCCACCCCACGTGGAAAACTGATAAAAAATGGGGTTTTACGATTTTTTTGATGAGTTTCCTGTTGATGAGTTTCCTAGTTCCTCAATTTGAGTTCTCCTAGAGCGTGCTGTAAATCAATAGGATGTCGTGAATTTGGGCGATTTATTGCCGGCTTGAAGAGATCTATTCTATTCAGAAAAAATGTGATGGTTTGAAAATAGAAAATATTTTGTCAATTTTATGATTTAAATTTTCTAATTTTTGGAATCTTGTAGCGAATTTTTGAAGAAAATTAAGCAATTGCTCTCGCCTCAAAATTTGTAGAATGTGAAATTTTGAAAAGATTTTATGCAGAAATCCGTTTCAGGCTATTCTGAATCATATTCTGAAGTTTAACGCATTGTTTTATGTATGTATGTATGTATATATGTATGTATGTATGTATGTCATTCCAGACGATAACTGTCCGTAGAATTGTGCTAGAAACTTCAAACAAATTTTAAAATGTTAAGGACACAAAACGAAAGTTCAAGTTTGTTGGCCAGCATGATCGGATTACGATAGCGGTCGATAACTGGCCAAAATCGACCCAGGTAAAGTGGTTAGGATTATTATTTTTTTCTAAAAATTTGTTTTAGAACAAATCCTGACATACCGAGGAAGCAAAAAAACAATAGGGACAAGAAATCCCAGAACTTTTAGCGAATTTTTGAAGAAAATTAAGCTATTGCTCTCGCCTCAAAATTTGTAGAATGTGAATTTTTGGAAAAAATTTATGCAGAAATCCGTTTCAGGCTCGAAAGTTCAAAAAAAAGTTCGAAAGTTCGAAAACGAAAGTTCAAGTACGTTGGCCAGCATGATCGGATTACATCTTCGGGTTGAAATTTTCAAAAATGTAGTCAACAACTTCAAAAATAGCCTGATTTTTGCGATTTGTTGTGCAAAATAATTTTTTCAGCATACTAACATGAGGTATATTCGGAATCAGCGTAAAATTTGCTATAAGAATATGTTTCAAGTTTTCAAAAATTTCAAAGTTGAAAAATCAGTCAAGGTGAAAAAATGCCGTTCGCTAGATGTAAAATCGGTAATATTCGCATGAAACATTGTCCAAATTCAGATTGAACTACTCTTATGAAAGTATCCCTGTATAACCCATCCTAGAACCATGTTGTTTAAAACGTAGGTAGTAGGTGCTTGTTAAAAAAAAAATGTACCTAATCACAACTGATGAGTTTACTCTGTGAAATATTCCGTCCTCCGATTCTCTTTAATGTTATACGCTCAACTGTTTTAGGACTTGATGTAGCTTTAATACTGACTGTGGCTTAGAAAATATCAGCCATGAAATTATGAAGAAGTTCTATTTATGTACGTACTAGCGCGCAGACTAAGATTTCTTCAAAAATTCGCTCATGGGGTCATGCTGCATGACTGGACTTTTTGGAATCAGATTTTGAATACGAATAATCCAAAACTAAAATTGATAAATTGAACACGAGACTTACCTTCCTGATTGTCAGTTGAGAAAAATGTTCACATCGAAGCGGGAGGTCCAACTCGGCTGAGGTCGTGGGAGAACGTCAAAAACGAAAGTCGGAGCTCCGGCCGCCTTCCAGGCATCCGCTCGAACTGTGCGATGCGATGAGCCGAAGAAGGCGCACCATAATCACACAAAAAAACCCACAAACCACACAAAAAAACCCACAATCACACAATAAAGTGAAAAACACAAAGGTCGGCACTGGACATAACGCACGGGCACACAAATCTTTGAAATTGTGCGACCGAAATGCAACAAATCGGATGCCGAAACCAGACTGACACGACGGAGTTTTGTTGATTCACTTTCTAGCACGAGGGCGGAGGGCACAACGGGAATCCGAACTGGCCTCGTCGCCTTGGCAACCGGCCACACCGCAGGTGACTCCGGGAAGCCGCCGGAGATGGCCGACTTCACCCGAGCGTTTCCGATCCTCAGCCTTCCCGCTCCTCTGTTGAACAGCCGACAGACGAGACGTTCCAAACCCGACGCGAGCACCTCCCACCCTACTGCCTTTTCCCCTCCGTTTGTTCCCCGCTGGGTAACAACCGAACAGCTGACTCGTCTTATCACTTATCTTATTGATTAGGTTCTATTTAGATTACAGTTTACAGTACATTGACATGCGTGTTTAGTTAATATGTACTTTTAATTGTATGTTATACATGTAGTTTAAATTACTTTTATTATATCAGGGGTGCCCACCCCCCTCAAGCGCAACGAATCGAGCCCCCCCCCCCCCCAACTCCCGACACCCCCCCCCCCCCCCCCAACTAAAATAGGTATTTATTAAATAGGTAATGTAAATGATACACTGAGGTGATAAAGAATTGAAAACAGCTGGCGCTAGCAAATTGTTAGTATAAATCTTATTACTTGTTCATAAAAATATACCTACTCATTTTTCTAACCCCCCCCCAAAAATTTTAACGACGCAGTTTGCGTCGTGACCCCCCCCTGTGGGCACCCCTGATTATATGTTCCCCTACATGTATGTTCCTCCGTTTCTACATGCTATTTTGTTACCATTGCACATACCATACGAAGAGGAAATTGAATCTTCGCCGGCACATAGAATCTTGGCGTGGTTCGGACGAAGTTAATTCGCCAAACACTGAATTTTTTATGCTTAGGAAAATTTCTTGAGTTTTATTACTCGTTTACTGTGATTTTACTTTACTCATTTCTAAGTCACTCTCTCTTCTAAGTCAGTCTCTAAGTCACATAGAAAATGAGTGGTGGTAATTTATTTTTCCTCCTACATAGTAAAATAAAAGCTTTAATGTTCTATTAATTTGTCATTTTGCATCAATTTTAGCGAATTTTTGAAGAAAATTAAGCTATTGCTCTCGCCTCAAAATTTGTAGAATGTGAATTTTTGAAAAAAATGTATGCAGAAATCCGTTTCAGGCTATTCTGAATCATATTCTGAAGTTTAACGCATTTTTTTATGTATGTATGTATGTATGTATGTATGTATATATGTATGTATGTATGTATGTATGTATGTATGTATATATGTATGTGTCATTCCAGACGATAACTGTCCGTAGAATTGTGATAGAAACTTCAAACAAATTTTAAAATGTTAAGGACACAAAACGAAAGTTCAAGTTCGTTGGCCAGCATGATCGGATTACATCTTCGGGTTGAAATTTTCAAAAATGTAGTCAAAAATTTCAAAATAGCCTGTTTTTTGCGATTTGTTGTGCGAAATAATTTTTTCAGCATACTAACATGTGGTATATTGGGAATCAGCGTAAAATTTCCTATAAGAATATGTATCAAGTTTTCAAAAATTTCAAAGTTGGAAAATCAGTCAAAAATCAAAATAATGCCGTTCGCTAGTTGTAAAAATCGGTAATATTTGCATGAAACATCTTCAAAAATTCGCTCATGGGGTCATGCTGCATGACTGGACTTTTATTTTCCCTACTCCATTTGAAATATGTGTTCAGATACAATGAATCAAAAGGTTGAAGATAGCAATAAATGTTATAGTTAAAAATGTTAACGTAAAAAGTTGCTCTACCTAAGTTCAAAATGCATGAACTCGAAAAATGGCAAAAAAATCGGTAAAAAAATTTTCTTTTATAATTTAATGAGGAACTTTCATGTGTTGGAATTTCACACTTTTTACCCAAAATTCGGATTCAGCACACTTGAAAATCATCTACTACTAATTTGCGGCTCAAAATACTGTTTAGTCTGGCCAATAAACGGGTGATAAGATCCTTTAGACAGAGAGCTGAAGGTTCCTTCAGACAGGTGAGGGCCGTGACGTCATCGTGCAAATGAATTACAAGAGCCGTATTACTGGTCTGATACCCACCGTACAGCTACTTTTTGGAAAACTCTCGTTAAGATCTGTCTATTAAGCAAATAAAAAATAACCATGCAAATTCCGCATTGTTTTATTATTCATTTTCATCTTATTTTAAGAATAAAATATTTATTAAAACGAGTTTCCAGGCTGATTAGCTTCATGAAAGTATTTAAATTTGAACTTGTAAGGTGCATGCTGAAAAAGTCATGATTTAAGGTATACCTTCATATATGAGTTATAATTAACTCTGAAGTTCATGCTGCTTGACTGAAACTTTTAAAATCATGATCCTAATTTCTTACGTCAATCTGAAAGATATGTAAAATAGCTTTAAAATACTGGCGTTCAAGTTCGATTCACTATTTGTTTGTACATTTGACAATAACTCCCTGCAGTTACGGATATTTACGAAGGTTGGCAACGCTGAGCGGTTGCTTTGTAGGGAGGAACATGTTGGAGTGGGAGGTGCTCGCGTCGGGTTTGGAACGTCTCGTTGTTGAACAGCCGGCCGTACAAGGGTTGCCAACAGTATGGCAATTACCGTAAACATGCGGTAATTTTGATGCCCGCACGGTGTACGGTAGCAATCTCATTACCGTACACGAAAATACGTAAAATGGAGAACCTGGGTAAATTTTACCACGCAGTGTGCCAGTCACTACTGATTTATACCATGCCAGCCTAGGGTACAGCTTTCAAAACTAAACTTCAGCCTTTGTTTACGACCCAAAAAGCCCTCATCAAGGTCCTATTAAAAAAAAAAAGTCCAGTCATGCAGCATGACCCCATGAGCGAATTTTTGAAGAAATCTTCGACATTTCAGTCGCTATTGACGGCCGAGCGGAAAGAGGCCTTGGTTCTGCGTGCTAGTACGTACATAAATAGAACTTCTTCATAATTTCATGGCTGATATTTTCTAAGCCACAGTCAGTATTAAAGCTACATCAAGTCCTAAAACAGTTGAGCGAAAAACATTAAAGAGAGCGACCGAGAGAATCGGAGGACGGAATATTTCACAGAGTAAACTCATCAGTTGTGATTACACTACATTTTTTTTTTTTTTAACAAGCACCTACTACCTACGTTTTAAACAGCATGGTTCTAAAATTGGTTATACAGGGATACTTCCATAAGAGTAGTTCAATCTGAATTTGGACAATGTTTCATGCAAATATTACCGATTTTTATAACTAGCGAACGGCATTATTTCGATTTTTGACTGATTTTTCAACTTTGACATTTTTGAAAACTTGATACATATTCTTATAGGAAATTTTACGCTGATTCCGAATATACCACATGTTAGTATGCTGAAAAAATAATTTCGCACAACAAATCGCAAAAAACAGGCTATTTTGAAATTTTTGACTACATTTTTGAAAATTTCAACCCGAAGATGTAATCCGATCAAGCTGGCCAACGAACTTGAACTTTTTTTTTGTGCCCTTAACATTTTAAAATTTGTTTGAAGTTTCTAGCACAATTCTACGGACAGTTATCGTCTGGAAAGACACATACATACATACATACATATATACATACATATATACATACATATATACATATATACATATATACATACATAAAAAAATGCGTTAAACTTCAGAATATGATTCAGAATAGCCTGAAACGGATTTCTGCATAATTTTTTTTCAAAAATTCACATTCTACAAATTTTGAGGCGAGAGCAATAGCTTAATTTTCTTCAAAAATTCGCTAAAACACCCATTTTAGGACAAGGGATTCCAATTCAAAGAATTCCAAGTTCTAGACTTATTTAGACTAATAGATAAATCTACTATAATTTATACTTACAAGCGATTTCTAAAAGACGAATTTGAAATAGTACCTAAGTATTATTGGCACAAGAAATTCGAACAAGATTACTCAAATTATACCAAGATTTAATACTTTTGCTGCACATCGTTCCTCATCTATATAGAGTATCTCATCTATTATTTCAACCAGAGTATATCGCTTAGTGAAATCAAAGTAGATCTGAAGAAGCACTATATGGCTTGACTGTCCCATTTGCCTAATCATTCATGTTATTTCAATTATTATTGACACTTGACACATATGATTATTTACCCCTCAAATTTTGAACTTTCTATTATTTATGTAAACCAATGGAGAATAGAGCTGTATACATACATACTTAATCTTTAGACCTTGATGGTGAAAATCCTGTATTGTAATTAATTATTTAAATAATCACTAACATGAGAGCTAAATAATGAACTGACGCTCCAATTCCCTGCACAAGATCCTTCTTATTGGGAATTTTAGCATTTTTTGTACAAATCTGTAATACATTGTTTGTTAATCTTTTTTTTTGTATAAAATGCATATACATTTTGAAAAAATGTAAGAGATCATAATTTTGATTCATAATGGTACAATTCATTTTGTAAACGATACCTCTTAATCCTAAGTTGTCCCTCTTGATTTTCAATTTCCTCCAATTCACTTTTAATAGACGCTATTATGTCGCTTATAGGAGGCGTATTTGAATTATTTTCTGAAGGTTATAAAATAGTGTCCAAACTTTCGGAAACGTTGAAAAATACGACGGACGCTGTAAGTGATGGTTCGTGGTAAGAGGCCATCATTTTATTCGTTTCTCGATGTCCATGAGAGGCTCCCATTAACACTTAAAGCGCCAGGCGGAAAACAGAGGAGTTTCCTCTCAGGCCACGCCAGTTTGAGGTGGGTCACACCCCTGGGCCAATCCGTTTTCTCCATTTGTTAACATTTGTATGACCCTTTATTACATTTTATTAATTTTTCAACCATGATCAATATGTAAATCAGCCAAAATGGTGGTAGTATCAAATTTGTTCACGTGGCCTCCTGCTGTTAATTTATGTTTTTTTTCCCTGGTCCGGCGCCAATTTGTATACGTATGATAAATGTTATTTTCCCCGAGTTTCCCGGGAGAAATGAAAAAGTAGACCTCTTCATTCAACAGTGTATTGCAAAATTAGGAACTGGCAAAAAAACATCACTATTCTTACTGCTAAATTTACCCCAGTGGCTTCACAAGTATTTGAAACAGCCTCAGAAATGAAGAATTGCTGTTGCAAATTTTTGCTCGGGCCTACTATGCCCCTAAACTCTAGTATCGTTTTGATACAATGTCCTCCTGGCGTGAACTAAGATTGTATCAGATTGATACGCGCGGCGCATGGGTGTCAACTTGATTTGAATCAATTTGATACACATGGCGCTTCAAGAGTTAAATTTCGAATTCCTAGCATGGATTGGAGGGAATTTAGGTAAGTCAGCTGATCTGGTTGGACCCCGTCAAATTGCATTCTTCTCCTAATGTCCTGGAGAGGCTTTCTGTCAAATTTCACATTCCAAAGGTGGATAGAAGACCATTTAACTCACTGAGCTGATCAAGAAAGAGCCCATAATTTTAATACTACCATAAATTTAATACCATAAATACCATAAATTTAATACCATAAATACCATAAATTTAATACTTAATAATTTTAATACTACCAAAAAGGCTGCCTATCAAATCAAATTTCAAATTCCCAGCGTGAATGGGTGTAACGGTTAGAGAAATGCTCTGGATACCATATCAAGGATCAAGGTAGCCCCCCAGAGGTGCAATGGGGTCCTAAATCCTCGACAAAGAGGTAGAGGAGAATGACAGTATCCCGTCAGAGAGATACCCACTCCTAATAATAGCATTAATGAGCTATGTTCGGAGTAGATTGGATTTCCAGGACCTGGATCACCCATCCAACGCCAAACTCAGCCTCTCAAGAACACGAGAAGTGGCGTGCGACGCCCGTTGGGAAACAACGGAGCGACGGCAGCACTTTCTCTGGGATTCTGACGGGAACTCTGTCACATAGGTGAGAATTGTACTAATTCAGCTGATCTGGTTGGAACCTCCCATTGCATTCGTCTCTTAATGTCCTGGAGAGGCTCCTTGTCAAATTTCGCATTCCTAGGGTGAAAAGGAGAGAATTTAGCTCACTCAGCTAAACAGGAAAGAGCCCATAATTGTATTCGTCTCTTGATGTCCCATAGGGTCACCCTATCAAATTTAAACTCCCTGAGTCTTCAAAATGAACTTGTTGCAAACATTTTATATTAGCGCATGCCCAGTAGCTATTAATGATAAAATCATGTTGAAATTGATACAAGATGATTAAATTGTCATCCCCCAACTATCATCCAAATTTGATCGAGATCGGACGACTAGGAAATGATGCTTGGTACAATTTACGTTTACGCATGCGCAGATTGAGGTATTGAGTCAAGAACGATGAAACTGATAGGGGACCGTCTACCCCCTAGCCGGCACATCCCCAGAAAATCTCATCCAAATCGGAAGAAAACTGTGGAAAATAAGCTTGTTACGAGGATTTGCGGACACACGATAGACACACTCAAAGACACAAACAGACACACACAGACAGACAGAAAGACACGGAACCAAAGTTGTTCAGAATGGTCTAAAACGTAAAATGCGAGTGGAAATTTTGATTTTGGAGACCAAAAATTGTTTTTCTCCCGGAAGTGAAAACAATGCTTCCGCTACCTTTAAGGCTGTGTCACACTACGCTACTTTACTAGCAGCTAGCGAAATAGCAGCTACTAAGTAGCCAATGTGACATAGGCAGTAGCCGCTACTAAGAGTAGCGCGCTAGTGAAATTTTACTAGCATGGAAAGTTGAACATGTCCAACTTTCCGTGCTACTAAACTGCGCTAGTGAATCACGTGACCAACTAGCAGCTATCAGGTAGCGACCTGTCGCCCAGTGTGACAGCTTCACTAGCGGCTACTTGCACCACGTGCTGTCTGCCTGATTTGTTTATTCTCGTTCATTTTGAATAATTACTGAAGTAATCATGAGTGATTCGAAGTGGGGTGGGGGAGATGTGATTAATTTTTTGAACCTTTATAGGAAATATCCGGGTCTTTGGGACGTAACCTCTACGGACTATTTGAAACGAGACATTAAACAACAAGCTTACCAAGACTTAATTAAGGACTCGGAAGAAGCCGGTCTCCCTCTCCAAGAAGATGCTCTTAAGAAGAAGATCAAAGTGATTCGTGACGTCACCCGTCGCAATGTATCTTAATGTTATCTCTAATTTAGTTCTACATGAAATTGCTTGCCTTAGTTTTGTATCTTCCTTTTTTATAAAAGGTGTTACTAATTCAAGCAGCTCATCAAATTTGAGAATAGACAATCTCATGATGTTATGGTATGATTTGGGGTCCTCCATAGACAGTTCTTTCATGAGGGTGGCTGAAGCACCCAGATTATTTCTTCTCCTTATCCAATCACGAACCCAAGAGCGTTTTTTTTTTTGTTCCGTATATTGTAAATCAAATCTACACATACCTCTCTCACACACAATAGTAACAAACGACGCAATTCGTCACGTCTTACACCTACAGACGACATTTTCAACGAAAACAATGGACAGCTCTTGAGCTAAACTAGTAGTAGCAGCTAGTGAATAGACGCTACCAAAATTTAGTGTGACAGGAAAAGTAGCTGCGCTACTAGGTAGCTGCTAGTAAGTAGCGTAGTGTGACACAGCCTTTAGGTAGACTCGGAAGCAAAATGGACTGTTCCGGACGATCAAAGTATGAGAGGATGGATTGAAGTGAGATACACCATTTCTTGCTTTAAAAACTATCCGCACCATCCCGTCATTGAGATAGGGCCCTACCTCAATGACAGGATGGTTCGGATAATTTTTAAAGCAAAACGCTGCAAATTATTTCACAAAGATTTATTATTTTTTCAATTGAGTTTGATCGTAGTTTTAGTTGGCTTGCGTACGTCATAAGGCCCGTCCAGACTCCTCGGCGTGTCCTATTTCGAGTTGCCTCAACCTATACTTCTATAATATTATATACGCATGTTTATATTTCTCGATTTGAGCTCCTATCTATTCAAATAGTTATTGCCTTAATAATATCATTATCTAAGTACGTACGAAAAGTCGAGAGGATATGTTATTAAATATGCGTAGGAAAAGCATTGGTATTAACACACAAATATGACCTAGAAAAAAACATATATTCATGCCTCGAAGGAACGCTGTACCCATCTCATGGTGCCGCGGTGTATTATAGCATTCGCACTTTGAATTAAACCTTTCGCGAATTGAATTAAACTTTCCGCGAATTGAATTAGACTTTCCGCAAAATGAATTAAACTTTTCCCAAAATGAATTAAACTTTTCGCAAATTGAATTAAACTTTTCGCAAATTGAATTAAACTTTCTGCAAATTGACCTTAGGCGAATCTGTTGTTTTAATCAAGACAAAATGTAAAACTTCAACAAAATATATTGTAACGAATCGTGCAAGTGATGGAACGAGCACAAAAAGTGTAGATTTAAACATAACTCAGCACCTCATGAAATTAATCTGAAGGTAAATTATTAATTTATTATTAACAAAACTGAGCTTGCAACGTATCCTTGTAGTTGACATTTTATATAATTTATAGGCATTAGCAAGAAGACTTCTAAAAGCAAAAGGTAATGGGGAGGTCGTCCAAGAGCAGCAGTTGTGAGCAGCAGATACATATCCATCACGTTTGCACAAATGCTGAGCCGTCCTATGAGGATAACTTTAGTACCTAGCAACAGGAGGGATCAGTGTTTCTTTCTTGATTTTTTTTTCTTTTAAATTTAAGCCACGTCTCAACCGGAAGGGTTTCTCAATGTTATTGATCTTTTCACGTATGTAGGTAATTTGCGGAAAGTTTAATTCAATTCGCAGAAAGTTTAATTCAATTTGCAAAAAGTTTAATTCGATTTGCGGAAAGTTTAATTCAATTCGCGAAAGGTTTAATTCAAAGTTCGAATTCTATATATGGGTATAACACGTAAAAGTAATAAATATCCATTCTCCTACACCCCTCTGCTACGCCCCTGGTCACCCCAGACACCACAAGGTGCCGCGGCGCCTCCTCTCACTCCACCCCCCGCTCACCCCCCTCACCACCCACCGTGACCCCCTGCCGAGCGTGCCAGGCGTGTGTCCAACACGTCTAACACTCAGAGCCACGAAAAACACACTTTTTCGCCCGTTTTTTGCCCTTAGCATCTATGCGAGTAAAGCGATCGGGATGGTTAATCGTTAGGACCAACTAGACCCCAAATGGAGTCTATGTGCGAAAGAACGGGTTTTTTTAAAAGTAAATTCTTAGGCCTTTTATGGCCCGGACGGCGGACGGACATTTCAAATTTGGATTCTACGCACCTTGAAACGTCAAGTGACAAAGTTTGAGGGGGGGGGGGGGGGGGGGTTATAAAATTTTTTTGGTACACGATCACATAGGCTTATTATTGGAAATACTAAACCAAAAATGGCATAACTTAAACCGTCTGAGAACTGTCCGTTTTTATTGATTTATCTTATGATCATTTTTTTATAGGTTTTTTTGTGACAGTTGTACTCCTAGCAACCAACTTTCATGCCTCCAGCTCAGCTCAACCCTCAAAACCCCAACACCCAGTGACTCCTTAATTTTGAACACAATTTTTCTAAAATCGCTTACTTTTTTCAGTGTTTGAAGATTTTTTTTATAAATTGTTCAGCATGAACTCAGCTTTTCAATGACCTATAAAATTTTTGAGAACCTTAAAACAGACCAATTGGGCGACCATTTGTTGGAAGAGGCGAAAATCGATTTTTTTCACAAAATGTGATCTTGGTTTACTTCAGACTGGACCATTCTATTGAGCTGGGATTCATCGTAAACTCTTTTCCTGGATCTCTATTTACCGAAAAATGAGAATTTGTCTCAGTGTACAGGTATTTAATGATTCGGCCACCACGAAATCGAAACCGAGTTTTTTCGATAGTTATCACTTTATTTTTCACTGCAGTGTCTTAGATAAACGTTGAACTCCCGCACTTATCAATATAAGTTTTCAGTTGGATGATTTCATGCCTATAATATTTTAGTAGTAGGTAGAGTTTATAAATCGATCGAACCGCGGAGTCACTACACTTACCTTATGAGGGTCTTGTAGAAGATGGAGAGCTGCTCATCGCTCATTTTCTGAGTGGAAAACTTGTCCGGAGAAGAGAAGGCATTCCTGAACTGGGGGTGAATAAAAGTGGCCAGAAGTCTGCTCACAGGGCTGTTTTTGTCCTCTACTGCTGGTGCCATTGCTGAGGTTCGCAGTTCTGATTTCACTTTGTCTCCTGCAAAGCATCCAGAATTCCTAAGGTGTTTGAAAAACGTCTGCCAATACACATATTGTAACATGAACGTATAGAATCAGGTGAAGATCAAAGTACGAATCAAAATGATTGAAAGAAAATAGAAATAGACCATTAAGGCATGTGTTGGCATATTCGAAAAAGGGCTACACCTAATTAATTTGTGTGCTTGCCCATACTGTACTATCAAAACCAACGGCATTCATCATCTAAAAGTACCTAGCTATACCTATACTGGGTGTCTCAACTTAAGTAGGCAAGACTTCAGGGATCAATTCTACAAGTAATTTGCAACAAAAAGTGTCTTTTAAAGTGTTAATCTCTAGAGGCTTCGTTTTCGAGTTATTGACGATCTAAGATTTTTTTCGTGTTTTCGACCTTATCTCCTAAAAATGGCTGTGACCCTATCATTCTTTGAGTATTCTCAAACCTGAGGATACCGTTGGAAAGAACGTTAAATTTCCTATCTTTTTGATGCCCAATCATAATTATTCAAGAGGGTTAAGATACCGAAAAAAGAGGTCAAAGTACAAACTTTGTAAAATTCTAAAAATTTGGGTTTTTTCAATCTGATTCCTCCCTCCATAAAAAAAATGAACAGTCGTTTGCAAGTACAGTAAAAACTTCAAAATCTTATCAGCTTTCTAATGGTATAACCAAAAAATTGATAAAAGTAACAACTAGGAGAGAAAACGGCTTTTGAATGCGAAAAAACGTGGTATTTTTAACGAAAATCGATGGATTTCAGGAAAAAACGATCTCCCACAACTTTATGATTTAAATGTCGAATTCTACGTAATTTTTCACGCTGAATCGAATGGTGACACTTGCAGACCTCTACGACTAACGAATAAGGGCGAAAAAGCCCTTTGACCCTCGAAACTCAGATAAGGGCACTTTCGCCCTTATTCGTTAGTCTAAAAAATTACGTAGAATTCGACATTTAAATCATGAAGTTGTGGGAGATCGTTTTTTCCTGAAATCCATCAATTTTCGTTAAAAATACCACGTTTTTTCGCATTCAAAAGCCGTTTTTTCTCCTTGTTGTTACTTTTATCAATTTTTTGGATATACCGTTAGAAAGCTGATAAGATTTTGAAGTTTTTACTGTACTTGCAAACGACTGTTTATTTTTTTTTTTTTTTTTTTTTATGGAGGGAGGAATCAGATTGAAAAAACCCAAATTTTTAGAATTTTACAAAGTTTGTATTTTGACCTCTTTTTTCGGTATCTTAACTCTCTTGAATAATTATGATTTGGCATCAAAAAGATAGGAAATTTAACGTTCTTTCCAACGTTATCCTCAGGTTTGAGAATACTCAAAGAATGATAGGGTCACAGCCATTTTTAGGAGATAAGGTCGAAAACACGAAAAAAATCTTAGATCGTCAATAACTCGAAAACGAAGCCTCTAAAAAATAACACTTTAAGAGACCCTTTTTTGTTGCAAATTAGTTGTAGAATTGATCCCTGAAGTCTTGCCTACTTAAGTTGAGACACCTTGTATATATGGGGTAACCGTTGAACTCGGCACCAGTAATATTCTGTAATCTGTTGACGCCAATCAAGTAAACATTACGATTCAAGGACTCGGCACCGCCTCGGTCCTGAAGGCACAATGAGATGTATGAATTGGTCACTGCTAATCAGTTTGCTAAAGGCAGTGAAAGCAAATGGAAGTGAAACAAGTGTTGAGTGAATGCGGTCGAAAAATGCTCGTCGTGGAAGGAGCGAAATTCCGATTCGCCAAAACTGCATTCGGGAGAAAAATTCTGGCGTGACTACATTGATCGGTACCCGGCCAAAGTCCTTCAATAAGACAGACACTGTGTTTTTTGACGGCACATTTGAGTACTGTGCGAAGTACTTCACGCAAATGAGTCGTGCAGAAGCAAAATGCTCCATGCGCCAAAAGTACAAAAGTTAAGACTGCTACGCCATTTTTTTCTATTTCGCGTCATCCACAGATGGTGTAATGGATTCGTTTCTAAACGCACTAAATCCAGCACAAAAATGCGTTTGAAAAACTCGGTTTGTTCCAGAAAGCTCCAAATCCCATGTTTGAGGTGTTCCAAAACGCTCTCTCGAACCGTATTGGTACAAAGTGCACCTACTCTCGTGATGAGTGTACTTTGCCCTTAAAAACCTACTGTTTTGCCGAAAACTTTAGTTTCTTTTCGTTGGCAACCTGTATAGGGTTGGAGGAAGGGTTATTTCACGATTTGTACACCGAAGCACATAGGAAAAATTGAGCTTTTTTTCCTGTGCCAGGACATTCATTCATACCTCCTGACAGAGTTTTCGGAGTAATTGAGAGGGAGATCTGAACTCGCCAAACAATTGAGCTTCCTGACGAATATTTTAATATTTTTAGTAACTCCCGAACCGTTACCAGGGTGGGAACAGATCTTATCGTACAGGATTGGAAAACTGCAGCAGACTTAGCAGTAAAGAAGCCTGCTAACTGGAATTTTAAATTTTTTCCTTCGAAGAGATTCATTCTTTCAAAAGGAAGAAATCATGCAGGTTTGATCTAAGGTAAAATTGCATATTCCATGGACCTGGGTTCTCCGCAATCTGTTGTAAAAAGAGGACAGCATCTAGCCAATCTCTGCCCACCAACCAAGCCTAATTCAGTTCCTCTAAATCTAAAACCTCTAAAAGCGAGAGAGGTCAAGAAGTGGCTGGAGAAACATTATGGTTAACGGTGGGTGGAAATGTCTTCATTGTAATTCTATGCAGACCTCTTCAATACCAAACTTCTGGATGCTGCTGATCCACATGATGTTCCCGAAGAGGAGGTACGAAAAGTTGAAGAGGAGGTACGAAAAGTTGACGATCCTATGGGTGATGGCAATGGAAGAAAATTTCGTTATGTGAAAAATATTACAAACATTTGTTTGAAAATTTTAAAATGCTCCTTGAAATAATCTTTACCCACTAGTTTTTTAGTTGTCCTCCTTCGTTCTACTTTTCTGAAACTTTTAAATGTCTGCCTCATAATTTTGATAGGTAAATGAAATACTTTTATAAATTGGTTTTTTGATGCTTAAACCTAATCAGTCTTCAAATTGAGCCTTTTTCATCAGTCTGACCTAACTTGCTGCTGTTCCAGAATGCTCCTAATCCATTCGATTTTGTTCCAAAATGCTCCAAATCCACAAAACCAAACCAATGTACTCCAACTCCAAACTAAATTCCTAATTTCCTGATAAACGATTCGGTTTTTTTGCAAAAGCGTCTACAGCCTACCTATTTACGTTACCCTGGACCAATTAAACTGAAAAACATTGTTATACAACGTCTGTAGGTTGAGCAGCAGTTTTTTATGTTTCCTGAAAATCGAGGTGCTTAACGGATGGAGCATTTTGCTTTTGCACGACTCAAATGTTCCCGTTCCATATCTTGAAATTGGGGCGTTACGTACCTGTGATATTTTGCTTGTTACCCGACAAGAAAAAGGCCATTTGCGCAAACGTAATATCACTCGTTTCGAGTTTGTCTCGCAAATAGGATATTTTTGCAAAATTAAGAAAACATGGAAAACAAACAAAGAAAACCAGAAGACTGAATGAGACGATGTTTGTGACACTGAAGATGTGACGATTGTTTTCTTTTAATTGTGTTTTTTTCTTCAAGTGTTTTATATAATGTACATATATGTTAAAAGTGTACTATATGACGTGATGGCAATAAATTCTGTCGCTGTCGAATGCCTTGATGCTGACGAATCCCACTGGTGCCGAGTTCAAAAATCTCAAATCTCTGGACCTCGGTGCCGAGTTAAATAATGTTAATTCCTTTGCTGACGAACGTTGGTGACGAATTCAATAATCTTTCCTGGGGTAGGAAATTGAAAGTGACGAGTACAATAACGGCCATATAAGGTGATGGAATCGGTAGGAGATTATCTATAAATTAATCCGCGCGAATCATTAAAATCTAAAATCTGTCCATTTAGTCTCAGAGTATCAACTAGCATTAGTTTTGAGCATGTTCAACCGTTTCACTCAACCAATCGGGTTTGAACGAAATCGGACAGATAGATCAAGAATCGACTTTATAAGAAATTCACGTTTGCGCATGCGCACAGACTACTATCAATTCAACGGCAATGACATTTATAGGACATCATTTACTTATGCTACTCCGCACAATCCCTGAAAATTTCATATAAATCGGCTCATTAGTCCTGCAGGTATGCCTGTGTCAATCAATTTTAGTTTGACACATGCGCAGTATTTATTAATCAACCACTCGCGTTATAATCCACTAGCCGCTCCGGCTCGCTTCGCTCGCCTCCACGTTCAGCTTTTTTTCTGTTGGAAATGCTTACAAACAAAATAAATCTTATAAAACTACGTGGAACCACAAAAAAGTTTATTTGAGGATGTTGCTCGCTTCGCTCGCAAGGTATTGCTGTATATGTGTAGGAAAAAACCCGTACCTATTTTTATTCTGTTGAAATGTCGAACGGAAAAGTTCCATCCTCCAACGCGCGCGTGCGTAGGCCTGCTCGCAACATAAACTGCGGCGGGCTCGATTAACTTGTCATTTTAATCGCTTCGCCTCGCTTCCCCTCGCATTTTGACCAACTTCCCGTCACTTTTTTTGATATCCGATTTCGGATTCAGATTCGTCGGGATCAAACCTTTATTTCGCCCGCGAAAACCGTTCCGAAAAACGTACCTTTATAAGGTATATTTTAATCAGAAAAAACCAAGTTTTTCGTCGGGTTTTTTCGAGAAAACGGGTCCGTACTCTTGCATTTTTTGACGCATTTCCCGATACTTTTTTCGCGATCCGATCGCGCCGTCGTCTTCCTCATAGAAAAACCCACGAAACCGGTATTTTTCCGGAATTTTCAACGGCCGTTTAAAGGGGTAGCGGAAGCGGGGAAGTGGAAAAAGCGCACATTAGCCGTTACTTCGACCCCCCTCCCGCCCTACGGCCCATGGTTCGGGTGGGATTAGAAAATTTTAAATTCGCTTATGCCCCCATTCGGAAAATCCCAAGAAGATCCACCCATTCGTAGACTCCCACCACTCAGCTGTAGACACGACAGACAAACAGACAGAGTTTCATTCTTATAAATAGTAGGTATAGATATGAAATATTTCTGGACCATATCCCATCTACCCTCCGAGTTTGAGCGAAATCGGACCAATAGATGACGAGAAACCGGCGTTATAGCCCATATTCTCGTGACGTCACGCCTGGAGTTGGTTTGAGTTTCCAAGGTCCGCCAAGACGTGGTAGATGCTACTAGATTAGGGCTGCCATATCTTTTAGACGTAAGTAGGGTCAGCGTAAGCTAAAAGTCGGGACAAATCGGGACAGCCTAAAGTAGAAAATCGGGACCAAAATCGGGACAAGATATATTTCAAGTCACTGACAAAATACAACGACTAAGTTTTATTTTTAGAAAAAATACAATAGGTATTAAAAAGTTGGAGAAACATCATTATTGAAAAAAAGTGCTTAGATCATCTAGTACATCTATATCTATAAAAGAGGATGTATGTATGTATGTATGTATGTATGTTGCCTATAGACTCCGAAACCGCTCGACAGATTGTAATGAAACTTTCAGGTATTATTAGGCATGATTCAAGGATTGTTCCTGTAAAGTTTGGTGCAAATCCGTTCAAAGGGCTCTGACCCAGAGGGCATAAAAGGGTGCAGTGTCAGGTTTTAGAAATTTATTGTTTACAAAATTAACTACCCAAGCCAAGACCGAAGGAGGAGGAGGAGGAGGAGGAGGAGGAGGGAGGAGGAGGAGGGAGGAGGAGGAGGGAGGAGGAGGAGGAGGGGGGAGGATGAGGGAGGGAAGAGGAGGGAGGGGGAGGAAGAGGAGGGGAGGAGGGAGGAGGAGGGAGGAGGAGGAGGAAGAGGAGGGAGGAGGAGTGAGAGAGGAGGAGGATGAGGAGGAGGAGGGAGGAGGAGGAGGAGGAGGATGAGGAGGAGGGAGGAGGAGGAGGGAGGAAGAGGAGGAGGAGGAGGAGGAGAGGAGGAGGAGGGAGAGAGGAGGAGGATGAGGAGGAGGGAGGAGGATGAGGGACGAAGAGGAGGGAGGAGGAGTTAGAGAGGAGGAGGATGAGGAGGAGGAGTGAGAGAGGAGGAGGATGAGGAGGAGGGAGGAGGATGAGGGACGAAGAGGAGGGAGGAGGAGGAGGAGGAGGAGGAGGAGGAGGATGAGGAGGAGGGAGAAACCAAAGGCAGAATCCAAAGGCTAAGCTTCCGTCCATCCAATCACCTCTTAATAACAGTTTAAAATTACGATCAATAAACAAATTTAATTTGGGCGCAGCAACGCGTTGGGGGAACGCTAGTAGACCTATAAATTTCAAATAGTCAAAGGTGTGCTACCTACCTGCAATGAAGGACATCTGTACCACGCAGGGTTTACTTATCCAGTTTTCATCCTGAGCTTACAAAATACTTCGGAGATTCAACTACTTTAAAAATCAGGACGAAGTCGGGACAGCAAAAAAAAATAATCGGGACGCTTCAAAAATCATGACGGGACGCCTCGAAAATCGGGACATGTCCCGATAAATCGGGACGGATGGCAGCCCTATACTAGATCGCAACTCAACCAATCTATTTTTCACTAGAAGATTGCCGTCGTATGTCAACCTAATACCAATTTTATAATGACATTTTTCAACAGTTTTGTTTTGTGAAAGTAATATTGTAGTAATATAAAGTTTCAATTCAACTAAATGGTCGCAGTAATCATGCCTGCCAGCGCGATTATTGGTTGTAGACAACGATACTGATCTAGTAGTGAACGAGTTTTTATTTGGACTAGGGACTAACTATCTATTATAGGAAATCAGTGTCCGAAAACTTCATTCGTTCAGACTGAGAATAAATAACCTGAAAAATAATGGAGAAAAACAAATTGAAAATTCCTCAGATCTATGTGTAGTGGATTTCTGTATGTTTGACTTGGCGTCGGAATCCCAAGTGGAACATTTTGAGCTGTACCATGTTGATGGTTATGCGGGTTACATCCTTGAGAGTACTCAGGAGAAAGGTACGGAAAAGTTCCGTTGACGTCCCGAGTATTATGATTTTTTATCGGGAAAGAGCTAGGCGAATCTTGCATTAAGTTTGTCGCAGTTTCGAGCTCGCTGTATTGGCCTAAAGGCAGCTTATTTCTCGTGGAATATTCCGAATGAATATTGTCATTATAATATGAGTTCGCATTTTTAACGTACTGAAAAGTACTTATATTAACTTGAGATTATCAAGTCTTGCTGGATAGGACGCTTCGGGACTGTAGGATGAGTTCGCCTCAATCCGGGCCTCTTGTGGTCGCTCAGCGTGAAATTTCCCTATAGGAGAATATTCTGGTCTCAAATGTATGTTTTTCTCATGGGATGAATCCGCATGTTTAGGGTACTGAAAAGTACTCTTGTATTCATGATACGTACGCAAGTTAGGAGTGAACAAGGCACTCGCGTCGGCTGCATATCCATCGGATAGCCGAGTAGAAATCTCCGTTTTTGTGAGGAAATCTCTTTTGTTTCCTTCTGAGAAAGGATGGTCGTAGGAAATTTGATCGGGAGGTGTCTCAGGTCCGTAAAGATCGCCAACGTCTCTTATCAAATTGGTAGAGAGAGTTTCAAACGGCTCCGACGGGCCGGAGCGCGAGCGCTCGCAAGCCGGGCCATGTGAGATTAGAATGCGGGGGCGTGAGGCCGCCTGACCGCTTCCCGCCAGCCCGATGTGCGGGCTGTCGACAGCGCGGTGAGCGCTTTCCGCCAGCCTGGTGTGCGTGTTGCCGCCAGCGTGTTGAGCTCCCGCTCCTGCGAGGGAGTGGAGAGACGGAGCTGGGCTTGGACAGCGGACGTCACTAGGAGTGTCTGCCCCCGTGAGGGGGTGGAAACTCGGGCTTCGTTCCATTATTTAGGAAATTGCCCTGATTATTGGTTCTGTAAAAGAACTATAAAAGTCCGGGGACTCGCTAGCCGACAGGGTGGCCGGGTCCTCCGATATTTGCCCTAATAAGAGCACTCGTAAGAAGTTGGGGACTCGCTTGGAGACACAGGAGCTTCCTCGTGTGTATCTCCAGGGTCCTCCAACGCAGTTCTAAGAAGAACTCCCTTGGGCAGTTAATCAAATCGTATGAGATATTGATTATCTGGCGGTCTACCACGGTCGGCCAATTGAATAAGTCAAAAGCCCGGGTGAAACCGTCTCGAGTATCCCTCGGGCGTCCGAAAGATAAATCTTTAGGACCGGGTGGTACTCTGCCTGGAGACGCTGATAGTGAGGAGCACTGAAAAGTGCTAAGCTCGATGCTATCAGGAAATCTGGATGAAATGGTAGACTGCCTCAGAGCGTGTAGGTACGTCGTCGAAGAGAGATACACCATCAGCCGTGTTGAGAAGTCGAATGAATCAGATCATGTAGAAACTTCGTCGTCGAGGAGAGAGAAGAGTCGTCAGATCTGTGTGTAGAATTGGAATGAATAAATTGGTTTGTGCGTCCTGTATTTATACTTGGAGGCTGTATCCAATTATTGGCCGCTTAACCGTCCGTCGGCGAATCAGAGCGCAGCTTGCGTGGGCCGAAGGCGAAGCGTCATCTAATTTGATCTGTCTTTTGTTTCAGATTTGATCGGTCGCGTTTGATCGGTCGCGCTCGGATTTGATCGGTCGCGCTCGGTGGGCGGAAGGTGAAATGCGAACTTCCGCCCCCTCTCAAAAGAGTGCGTCTGGCTTGTTTGCCCTTGTCCCATGGGGTGTATAATAAACGATAATACCTAGATCTATCGTTTTTATTTGATTTGGATAATCCCTCTCGATCTGGGATTATCCTTTGTGGGAACGTTGCCTTCCCTGTTCCGTTTTTAGTGAGCTCGAAACGATGAGAATTATTCTCTATGATTCTCAGTCGTCTGCTTTTCCTTGGGAGCTTGGGATTCTGTCTTTAGGTGGCCCATCGTCTTTATTTGTTGAATATATTGGTGGTAAATTCACCACACTCTGTGCTGTGGGTTAGGTACTACATAGCCATTGCCCTGGCAGCTTCATCAGCGTATTAGACATGTTCTTATAACTATAACTGAGCCAGCTTTACTTGTTTTATTGAATGAATGAAAGGATAGATTTGGTAGTTTGTCGAAGTAAACAAGGCAGATTGGTGCTCCACCAACGAACGAAACTACGTATTTACGTACTGCCTACCGAATTCGCTGTTGGTTAAAAGTATACTAAGTAGGTAGATTGTTGCTCTGCCACCGATTTCCAACTGCTTGTCAACAAGTTTGTCGAATATCGAATCAGGAATGTGCATCATGAATTATAAACCAGCTGAAAGGAAAAAACCTTGAAATTCATTCTTCTGAAGGTTAGACTCTGTGGTGAAAACCACCCCCTCTTTTCAACAGCCCTTTTCAGGGCTACCAAAAAGAGGTAGACATGGCACACAAATGCTTATAAGACGTCGAGTTATAACTCCGTCAAACAAAATATTTCACCAGAGAGAAAATACGAAATTCTCTCTCAAAAGTGAAATATTATCAAATAACATACAAGGCGACCTCCCTAAACACTTACTGGGCGAGAGAGACGCGACAAGTATCTCGAAACAAGTCGCCTTGAATGAGAAAACTCAAACAGACAATCAAATGTCCTCTAAAACTAACAAGGACAGTTCTAGCAAGCCTACTCGCCAATCAGAAACTTTGATTGCACAAGAGACAATAGGCGAACCAACCAGGAGGCGGCAAGCAACCACCTCTGGTCCAGCAGCCACCCCGGGGACCCCGTCTCAGCAACGGACGCAGGGAAGACACCCCCGGGGATCCCGTCTAAACAACGGACGCAGGGAAGCCACCCGAGGACCCCGTCTAAACAACGGACGCAGGGAAGCCACCTCGGGGACCCTGTCACCGCAACGGACGCACGGAAGCCACCTCCGGGGACCCCGTCGCAGCGACGGACGCGGGGAAGCCACCCCCGAAGGACCAACTCAGCTATCATACTCGCAGATTCTGAGAAAACAATGTGCGAGCCAATAAGAAAACACAGGTGAACTAATGAAATTAAGCGGACCAATCAGGGGGCGGCAGGAGGCGGCCACCTCCCTATAATTACCCCGCTCGGAGCCCTCCGAAATTCATTCCACTCACCGCTCTCGACGACTACACTCTACAGTACGAAGATTCTACACGCTCTACGCTGACGACCCTTCTGCTCACGAGTTCCTCTCAGAACGGCTTTCTACTGCTTTCTACAAGGCTTATCTTCTCTCCTCACAGATCTCGCATTGGCATCTACGAGTCCAGTGATTATTTATCCTGCTCATTGCCCAACGTAGTTCTTCTGTCAGGACGCCACCCGGTACATCTATTGATATTCTCATTAGATCGTACGCCCGCTGGGACGTTCCGAGACGTGTCGCCCGGGTTTCGTAGCACTAAGCTCGTCACCGACCGCTGGGGCACGCCGATAAATTACTCAGCTCATCCGCTCTAATTTATCGTCTAAGGAAGCCTTTTTCAAGGCTACAAGGTAGGACCCTGACATCCGAGCAAAGGAAAGAAGCTCTGTCAAGCGAGTCCACCTTCCAAATCCTGCATCCTATACGGAGAGGTATTGAAAACGAGTTAACAAACTCGGGTACATCGATGGAGCGCCGCCCGTCCTACTTCCTCATGCAAGAGGAAGCAGAACACGGCGCGGCCGGGAGCCCTAGCCCACGCAGCGCTCCCTACCCGCTACTCGACTCGTCCGCTGTTCCTAGCGACGGACAAAGGCTCGATTCTCGCGAAGAGATCGCCTTACTACCTAACGTATTCATGAAGGAAACGTTAGGACAAGCCTCACACACACAAAAGTTCGAGGATACCTTTCAGACCCGCTCTGAAGTCAATCATCATGATTCGACAAAGATATCTGAATATCCACGATATTCTACGCAAGGCTACCCGGCCGATCCGAGTGTCAAACACACTCCCAACGTGCTTAAAACAAAGGATACTTTTCAGTACCTCAACCAAGCCCAGTATATTCCCCCTACAGATATAAATCTTAGGCCGGAATATTACACAACGGCTCAGCACCAAACAGATCGAACCCAGCACCCACTAAGCGAGCCCAGTGCTCCACGCGGCTGCTACACGAACTACCCTCAAGTTCCTCCCGCCAAGCAAGCTGACCTTGGCGATTTCGCTCACATTCCTTACAGAAATACCACAGGGACTAACCCGCATAACCAGAATATAAATGTCCCACTTGGTCTACCTACACCAAGTCAAACATATATAAATCCACTACAGACTTCATAAAGACGGGCATTGCCAGTGCAGCTACGCGAATTTGTGGGACAAAAAAGTTGATTAAGTATGTGCCTACTTCAATTTTTGTCTATAGAAGTACATGATGAATAGCAAGTAATAATATACGGAGAGTAGGTAGTGTATACCTACCTCTCTAGGTACTTATCTTTCCAAAGGCGATACCTACCTAATATTCCCTTCTGGTAGAGCTCTCATGGAACTTCCTTTCACATGACCACTTTCAAAGGACTCTAAAGATTTTTAGTTTCTTAATTGATTCAAAGAACGGTTCTGAAAACTGAATAATCCACATTTTCGCGGATGATGTCTGGAACTTCTAACACTTGTTTGTCAACTTCTCAACACAAATTTGAATGCAATTCAATTCAAATGATTTATTGCGCAGGAAACAATATGTTTATGTAAGCACACATGAACAGCAAAGACAAAAGACAAAATTAGACATGAGGTGGCGTAGAAAAGAAAAACATCAAGTACAAATTATAAATATTTAGGTAAATAAAGGAAATAATAATTAAAAGAAAATGAAAGTTTAAAGATATTCTGCATCACAAAAAGAAGAAGGGGGAGAGGAGAACAAAGGGGAGTGCACCAAAAGCTGGCTACTATCGGATGTCTAGATACTGAACAGTAGCCTTCAAGAATCGACCAATGGAGGGGGACGCACGCACAGACAAGGGAAGAGAATTCCAGATCCTTGCTCCTGCCACCCCAAAGGACTTGGACATAGTTCGACTTATGCCTGATGACAGGGAGAGAGAGAGTGGGATCTAAAAGAAGAGGCTCTATTAATTAAGTTGGACAAATACATTGGCATTGAACCATCAATTATTTCTGCAATTAATTTTAAATGCCTGAAAATGAAATAATCCTCCAGGGGAAGGCAAAGAAGGGTGAGATGGGATACAGATTGACGTACATTAACATTACATGCATATCTCAAGCAAGCATTATAGGCAACCACGTCTCTCGATTTCATTTGGGATCTCGACCGCACAAACTTATCTTGGATTCACAACGTTTCAGGTTATTGCCGGATTACAGCTTGACAAAATTCGCATAAAATGTTTTACGTGGCATAATAAAATATACTGAACTAGGAACTAGGTAGGTACATACTGAACCGTAAGAGAGAAGGTATGTAAGTGGTAACTCCTAATGACGCTGTTTCGTATAATTTACTCGTAACCATGACAACAAGGTGGAATAACTTCGAAAATTTGGTTTTTAGCCTTGCCTCGATGTAAGGGTGCGCTAGCGTCTAAGTCTCGAGAATATCACCTATAAGAAATTCATTTTCGTGCATGCGCACAGGCTGCTATTGATCCGACGTTGATGAGAGTTATAAATAGGGGACCGTCTAGGCGCCAACCCGCACAATCCTTGAAAATTTCATCGGAATCGGACTGAAACTTGATATAGTTTTGGGGGTGACAAGGATTTACCACAGACAGACACAGACCGAATATTGATCAGCAAGCTCTGAAACGCAAAAAGCAAGTGTACATTTTGATTTTGAAAGACAGAATGTTTTTGTAAGATGGCAACTCACTCACCAGCTTGAGGATAGCACCAATTGAAGACCTCGGCCAAAAACACATTTTCATTTTTGGAATTTTACAGGAAAGCCAAAAAACAAACCTGATCGCCTTCGTCGCGAATAATTCGAACATGCACCCCTGTTCCACCAGATTTCCTACCAGGGCTAATACCTTTTCCTTTGCAGGAGTTATTTTTGCTTTAATTATTTATTTATGTAGGAGTTATTTTCTTAATACATATAGGAGTTATTTTTCTTTCCTCTCTCTGAAGGACGATCCCTGAATCATGCTTCACCTTACAATGAGTTTTATTTTACTCGTATATGAATTTGAAAAATAAGAATAATATAGGTTTTTAAATGTAGAAATCCTTGTATTTTCGCTGTTTTTGATGAAATATTTGGCGTAAATTATTTTACTTAGTAGACTGTTAGGTACTCAAAGTTTTATTTGGAACAAATAAAATATTGAAAATTTACGAACAACATATAGGAACATAACTTCACGAACATCATTTTGGGAATGATCCTGCTGATTTTCAGTCGAAGGAAGTGATTCATAAAAATATCTGTATTGAGGAGGCAAAAATGGAACCATACGAAGAAGGTCGTTCTTTTTGGCTTGGGTAATCGGAATCAGCTCAGTTCGTCGAGCAGGAAGATCAGAAGGCTTGGGCAAAGGAGCTGAAGGTGGTTTGTACACTTTGTACCTTTTCCATGGTTGTATGGCGTTGTGACTTACACGGGAATACATGTAGAACGGATCATCGATAGAATACTTCATCCACGAACGAAAATGACTGAACGACTCGCAACATTAGCGAGAATCACGAGAAGAAAACAAAATCCTTGGGTGATGAGGAACCTAGCAACGGGCACCATAGCAAAAAAAACCATGAAGCTAAATATCACTGAATAACGTCCTATAATTACGTAGAAGAAACCTTAAGCAATAATTTGACGCAAAAAATTTTTTCTCTCAAAAAGTGACATGTGCTATAACTGCTCTTTACAATTCTCTGGTTGTCCCTCTAATGGAGTTTTCTTCTGTGATCTGAAGCCCATTCTATAATTGCCATATTGACCGGATAGGGAGGGTTCATCGCCGTTTCCTCCGTTACGTGGTATATAGGCTTCATATACCATCTGAATCTATAAACTATGAGGCTATTAATGAGCACTGCGGCACTTTATCCCCACAAGTCAGAAGATACCAATCCGATTTCTCATTCTTATTCTTATGCAATGGTCGCGTCCATTTTCCCCACCTTCTGGAAATTGTGAATTTGTTGGTACCCCGTTCCGCCTCACGATTCAACAGCTTATTTTGGACACCTTTCCCGTCGACAAACTACATGTACCACCGCCCCCTGTCTAGACTCCCACGTAAAGCCAACTACCTGTGGTGAATTCACCACCTATCGCTGGCCCTTTTTCAGGGCCACCAAAAAGAAGTTCACAAGTTAGAACTTTACAAGAAAGACGTCAGGCTACGTCTAAACAAAATAATATAAACTGCCGAAAAGATTATGAGAAATACATAATCATAAACTCGTCGAAAGCCAAAACACGTCAAGCTAAACACTCACTACACGAGAGAGGCTTGACGAGCCGGCAAGGCCGACACGCAGAATTTGCCTTGAGACAAATGACTTTCAGATCCAATCAAGGGCAATCAAAGCCGGACGCGCTCTATCGAGAACGGGCGAAACAAGAGGAATCACCTCTTGCACGACAGAGGATTAACAGAAAGTATCGCGAGATAATGACCTCTAAATCAATCAAGGGCGAAACAAAGCCCGACGCGCTCTATGGAGAGGGGGTGGAAGATCGCATTTCACATTCTGCCCACCGAGCACAACAGATCAAATCGGAAGCTGCGGCCCATCTCGAAAACGGACTATTAGGAACGCATCCATTTCAGCCAATCAGGTGCAGCATGATCAAATCGGAAGCTGCGGCCCGATTCAAAACGAACCGTTAGGAGACCAATAGCTCCAGCCAGTCAGATACAACATCCAAGTATAAATATAGGATTCACTGGCACGTCGAGCTCATTACCTTCTCTACATCCGGATCTGATGACCCTTCTCGCCTCGACGAAGTTTCTACACGATCTGAACACGAGACACTCTACCTCTCACTTCAAGATTTCTGGTAGCATCGAGTCTAGTATTTTTCAATACTACTCCCTACCAACGTTCTTCAGGCAGGAATACCACCCGGTTCAGAGAATCCTCGATCCTCTCGAACGCCCGCAGGGATATTCCGAGACGAGTCGCCCGGACCATTCCGACTTATTCGTTTGGTCGACCGCTGGGGCTCGCCAGGTAATCAATATCCTCATCCGGATTGATTAACTGCTTAAGGGAGTTCTTCTCAGAACTAATCGGAGGACCCTCGCACCACATAGCGAAGCGAGTCCCTGATATTTACGAGTGCTCTTTTCAAAGCAATCCGCGGACCCTCTAGTTTTACACTAGACGCAAGTCCCGGAGTATTCCTCGTTCTTTTACAGAACCAAAAAGGAAGTAAGAAAATTTCCTAAATGGAAAGAAGCCCTTCATTCCACCCCCTTAGTGAGGTGGAAGATGCGAGCCTCGTCTGCAGACAGACCGGCGCCGGGGGTCGAGAAGGCACGCAATCACCCCCCTCGTCTGGCAAGTGACAGTGCCGACGAAAGTATAAAGCCTAGCCTCAATACTTCGAGCGCTACGACGGCCGGTCCTTCACACGGACCAGACCCATCTCATCTTCCCATATTTCGGCAAGATCGAGTTTTGGATGAAACATATCCGCATACACACGTATCGGAAGAAAAATACACAGCTAACACACTGCAGACCCCTTTGAAGGATAATCTGCATGCGAGTATACCAACAACGGCCGGCTATACGCCCTCTCAGGCCGGATATCAGGCCGATTCAAGTGCCTACTATGATTCTCAAGTGTATCAAACACACTCAGACAAAGGTACTTTTCAGTACCCCAAAAAAACAGTATCATATCACGATGAAAACATACAAGTGAGACCTGAATATTCTCCGATAAGAGAGTATCACACAGGACCATCGCGAGAAACACGGGTTGAGACAAACTCACTCTATGGTCCCAACGTGTCATACCAAGAAAAGCTCAACAGTACTCGAGCGGATGAAAATACTTTTTCATACCTCCCGTCCGGACACTACCAAGAGTCTAGCCCGCATAACCAACGCACTAGCACTTTCCATAACGTGCCACTAGGAGTTCCGACTCCCAGTCAAATGTATATAAATCCACTACACTACCTTCTAAATGAATGCCCAGAGTTCGATCTTTTCAACTTCTCATTAGCCTCGCTTCGCTTGAAAGTGAAAAACTTGTGTGAAACCACCCTCAACTTTGGACAGTAAACTTTCTTTTCTTCCATCTATTTTCCCTTTGATTTTTCTCAGATCTGTAGACAATAGCAAGTATACTTAATTTTATTTTTTCTCGCCACGGTAATTTACGCTATGTATTTTTATTTTCTATCTATGTTATCTCCTCATGTATTGGGCTTGCCCGTATTATTGAAATAAATAAATTAATTCACGCTATTGCTAAATTCTGACAGTCTACCAAAATTTCCACTAACTTGAAGTTACCCTACCCCTCTGGACCATCAAAAGAGAAACAAAGAATAATTAGTTTTAAGAGCAACTCAGCTGATCTGCACCCTGTACACCTTCAAGATTAAGTCATAAGGTCACATGCCAAATTTCAGCTTCAAACGATTAATGTGGTATACACCTACGCATCTTCAAGTATAGGTCCTAATGAGGGTACATACAGTCTACACAGCCCAGCGTCCGGTTAACTTACTGTCGGATTTATATATATTTAGTTACGGATTGGTTGTAATTAAAAACTAATAAAAAACATCCGTTACACTTTCTCGGGCTGAAATCAACGTCACACAATTTTTTCAAAAACCTCAAGCTATATAAGACATTTCCATGTCAAAGTACGATGATAAATGCCGGAAATCTTGCATACAAGTCTGCAAGACATTGAGGCATTTCGTGTCTTCACTTCCCAGTCTAATAGTGGTTTCAATCATGTTTACAAAATTGACTGAGAAGGAACACCTGTGTGTAAAACAAGGATTATGACTGCTTCCTGAAGAGGGTAGCAGCTGTTCTAGACGACAAACGAGCCAAACCTCTTTTACAGGTGACCCAGATGTCTGTAATCCGGGCGGTTTCACTGCGGATTCGAGGCTCAAGGAGAAAAGACCGCTGCCAGGGGCTTGAAGATGGGGCCTTGATGCCCCTCAACTGAAGATATGAGGTATGTTCCAGCGCTACACCGTTCATGAACAGAACTAATTCTACTAACAGGGTACTTCTTCTTGGAAAACTAATTCTAATTCTTGGAAAAAATGGAGTAGTGGGGGTGAGTTCGTGAACTTTTCAGTTCATGAACTGAAGCGCTGGAACGCGGCAAAGGATGAAAATTATCACGAGAGATGATTATCATGAGAGAAGTACGAATATAAACGAGAACAAAACGAACACTGGATGGTGGACTGAACCCTTCTTCCCGCGTGAAACTCAAGTTATCAAATGATTTTTAGGGAGGTTATAACGTTAACGACCTGTTACCTTTCCAGTTCGAGTTCTCAACCCTCATCTCAATTCAGAGCGAGAAGATCCCGAACGGAGATGAAACAAGTACATGAACTCGTCGCGCTGGAACACGTTGTCTGACCTGAGTTCACGAACTGAAACACGCTGGAACACAGTTCATATGTGCATGGCTTCTGCGCCGAGCTAGTTCATAAACCAGTTCATGGAACATACCTATGGATTTCTTCCTACACATTCTTTTAGTCTTTTAGATACCGCTGACAATAGCTAACTATACGCTCAAACGATCCAATCACAGTTCAGACAATTCAGAACTACGAATTTGACCCCGGAAAACCGATAGAAACTAAGAAATTTTACAGAAAAATGGGAAAATTTAGCTATTTTCTCCATTTTGCCGCTATATTTGGCAAATAAGTACAATGCCGGTTCAATTCCTTGCCAAATTACCAACGGCTTTGTACCGAGTATCCTGGAAAATACCAAATTTTATCGACACAAGGTATTTTGGGACCTAACATTATCAACGCGACATTATTTCCGGTGAAATTAGGATGAATCTGTCTATTACCCTACAATTAATTTGAGGCTTATGGCCGATAAACGAAGCAATCATCGGCGGAAAAGTATAGTAAAAAACGGAATCATGTTCAGAACATGCCAAAGCATATTATCCGACCATAATAGCACGTTTCTAGTACAATTCTTAACCAGGCGACAGCATTTTCGGTGAAATTTTCGATTTTTACTAATCTCCAAGCAGCGCTCTCTGCCAGTTTACCGGATAACTAGTGGACGGAGCGTAAAATAAATAAGTTCATCGTGTTCAGCGTATGCGAAAACCCATAAATTGACCCAAAAAAAATTGAAATCCGTCCTTCAAATCATCACCTCGGCACCAATTTAGAGGTTGGTTTACGATAGCGGTCGATAACTGGCCAAAATCGACCCATGTAAAGTGGTTGGGATTAATGGGAGGGTCATCCTGACATACCGAGGAAGCAAAAAAACAATAGGGACAAGAAATCCCAGAACTTTTAGCGAATTTTTGAAGACCCTAGTGGGGAAAAGTAGGGTGGAGGCACCGATAGTAGCCACCCCTGCCAGTAGTAGCCACCCATGAACTTTAGATTTGAAAAATAAGGATTTGGCACCATCAAGACATTCGACATTAGCACCATTTTAAAGCAGGAGATGTCAGCTGCGCATTCCAACCGTTCTCGCCATAATCAAGAAACCACTGTGATTAACAACACGCCTTATAACCCAGATGGACTGCCAGTTGATCAGATGAGCTCCTCACCAACGGTTTTGATTAAGGAGGTAGTCCTTGTTTACCTCAATATTTCACTTCATTCTAGGACTTTTTGAGATAGTTTCGTTTTATTCACGTTCCTTGGTGATTTCTTGGTGTATTTCAAGTTGTTTCACGTAGGATTTTAGACAATTAGGGTCATATTTGTGGGGTGGCTACTACCAGTTCTTGAAAACCTAGCAAATTTCTGTAGTAGCCATGATGTGGCCACTACTGAGTATTCGTGTTTTTTCACATTAAACATGAAAATAAGCTAGATTTTCATCAGGATCACAGTGATGTAATTAGTTTTCCTGAATAATTAGAGGTTCCAGTAGTAGCCAGGAGGTGGCTACTGCTGGTCCCTAACAGTGGCTACTAATAAAGATTTTGGTGGCTACTACAGTTCTTGAAAACCTAGCGAATTTCTATAGTAGCCATGACGTGGCCACTACTGAGTTTTCGTGTTTTTTCATATTCAACATAAAAATAAGCTAGATTTTCATCAGTATCATAGTGATATAATTAGTTTTCCTGAAAAATGAGTATTTCCAGTAGTAGCCAGGGGGTGGCAACTACTGGTCCCTTACAGTGGCTACTACTAAAGATTTTGGTGGCTACTACAAGCGACAGATCTTGGTTTCCTTTTCTTCGATTTTCGTAAAACTAATCAACGCATTCGATTTTAAAAAATAGCCATTCGATAGAGCAGATATTGGGGGAAAGGAAAAACACGGGATTGGAAGAAAGAACGGAGAAATGAAGAAATTACGTTGTAAATACCGAAACTGGGCTGCTTAAGGGTGGCTACTACTGGTGCCTCTACCCTATGCCTTTATTTATTTACACTATGGCAATTGGTTTTCGACGTGACCCCTCCCCCCCCCCCCCCCCCTAAAAAATTGGCAGCGTTCCTACCTAGTTCATTCACGCAATTTAAGTTCTTTTTACGAGAATAGATTTCACAAATGCACTGCTGATCAAGGAAGGGACCTGTCTGTTTGGAACATGTAATCAACTTTAATGAAGAAGAATTTTATGAAATAATTGAAAACTGGGATAACGATTCTTGAGAAGAAGTCCTATTTTATGCGGTATGTACATAGGTAGGTAGGTACCTAATAACTATGGGTTATGACAATAATCTTCACAAACTTCTGGACTGATCTTCATCACTGTTTGACCTACGTGTTTGATCTCAATGTTTACCACTCTAATCTAATTTTTACCACTTTTTATTAGCATGGAACATGCTTTAGCTTTGGACTAACTAGTAAAAAACGCTAGCGGATGTCCCGAAATTTTTATTTTTTCTTATGATTTTAACGTAGGGGAAGGCGGGGCAGTACCGGATACCGGGGTCATACCGGATACCACCTTGTCTCCTCTGAAGGTGCTAAAATCTGACGCTACCCTCTCCTATCGTGATTCCAAAGTCATGTGGGACATTGTTGATCTCTGGACGACAAAGACGCTTGAACAGTTTATTTGAGTTTTTTCATCGATTCGTTAAATTTGTATCGCCGGGAGGTCAAAACGGAAGTTAGAGTAAATACGTTGTTTATTTCCACGAAAAATAAAGAGTTACAATGTTAAATCGATTTCGACGGTTAGGCCATCATCAGTAACAAACAATAACTGAATACACATTAGAAAGGACACAGCTTTTATAGTAACAGGTGAAGGGAGATTGAATCCCATTGGTCAAGAGAAAGGAAAAGGGCAAGAGGTGCAACCAATTAAGTGCAATCAAAGTGACGGGGAATTATAGCTAATTAGATGAAGTGAAAGGGGGAAAAAATAACTAAATATGGTTTCAACAGTGTGAAGGGATAATTCCAAGCTTTATAGAAATGGACCTATCAGTGGTGAAATATATTGAGGTATATCCTCATTTAAACATTTACCATCAGATCTGTCACTTTTGATAATTTCGAATTTTTCAAGTACATTCAACATACCTCCCTTTGGACAAAAATGAAGAAATTCCACAAACTACATATTTGACAAACCAAGATTGTAACTATGATTGGATTCCTTAAGATGTTTCGCAAATGTAGACTTACCCTCATTTTTCCTGAAATCCTCCTGATGCTCGTCTATTCTTTCCCTGAATTTCCTACCTGTTTGACCGCAATATTCGAAGCCACAAGAACATTTTAATTTATAAACCCCACTTTTATCCTGAACATTGATTTTGTCCTTAACGGATCCTAGTAAAGCTTTAAGACTATTCTTAGTTCTAAAACCTACTTTGTAACCTCTCGATGATAGAATTTTGCCAATTTCATCAGAAATTTTCCCGTAATAAGGTAGGTATACTTATCCATTGTTTTTCTTCTAAATTTACATCTTCCCTAGCGAGATTGGAAACTTTTTTCCTACTCTTTTTCCTAAGGACCTTATCCCATATGAAAAAAAAAGGAGCAGGGAATAAGTTTCCAATCTGGTTAGGGAAGATGTAACATTAGATGAAAAACAATGGATATGTGTACTTTATTTGGGGAAAATTTCTGATAAAATCGGCAAAATTCCATCAACGAGGGGTTACAAAGTGGGTTTTAAAACTAGAAATAGTCTTAGAGCATTACTAGGTTCCGTTAACGAAGCCTTGCCTAACTTGAGAGGGACATCCTAAAAATTAAATTTCAAATCAACTTACCTACCGTTCAACAAACTTCTCTGCGATGGAAATGCCAGATATCACACAGGGGCGAACCGAATGTAACTGAAACTGTGAAATCCCCTCCTCGGTGATCACAAAATGTAACGATGTTTTAACGGTATTACCGCATTTCATTGGGTGTGAAGGATCGGAGTATTGAAACTCGCTTTGTTTTTGCGACGCTCCTGTCAGGTCAGCGGGTTTGAAGGAGGTCAGAATGAAAAGTGCGCAATCTTCAAACGGCGTCGTGGAAAGAAAAACTGGAGTGAAGATCAACGGTCATTCTCGAGGTCAATAGGGAGCTACTTTCGAGTTCATTGAGACATGTTCAATTGAGTCATGTCGGTTTCTAGTAACTTGTTCTTACTTCGAAAATTGGCTCCCTACGTATCGAGAAGGGTGTTTTTAACAGCATACCACGGCGATACTATACCCCTCATATTTTCCCCCCTCCGAGTTGCCAGTGGAGTCCATGATGGCGCTCCGTTTTGTCAAAGATGGCAACATGGCTCCCCTTAGAATAGTGCCACTTCCAGTCTCCCTTCAGACACCCTGTCCAATGCCGCTATTCAAAACCGCTGTTTAAAATTGATCCATACAAATCGTCCTGATAGATCAACACTTAGGTGGGGCATTTTTCACAAATTTGGTTTCAGGAAGTTATGAAAACACCCATATCCTTTCAGTTATTGACATTTTCATGTCTTTGCCCTGGCACATTGCACAAAAAACTGTCACGTAACGTAACGTAAATATTTTGACGATTTCCGCTTACAACCGAGTCGTTGCTAGGGAAATGGTACTTCGTCGTTCTTCATCCCAAAAAATTCGTTGACCATTCGTTCGAAAGCTCTCGATTTATCCAACCATACTATATTAACTACTGCGAAGTGCGTGGCCAACAAGCTGAGTTATGAGCAAGGTTATTTGAATAATTGTGTACACTCAGGTGATCATTCTCAATAATTGATATTGTGAACATGATTGCCACCGCTTGTTAATTTCTGATGATTTCATTGAGCTGGTGTTTCGATGATTTGATTCATAGCAGGTGATCCAAATATTGCGAGAACGGTTTGATTTGTGAAGCGGTGGTTAAATCATTTTAATAGGTAATTTCTATGCTTTACACTCTAGGAAGCTGTAATTTCTTATGTAGCCTCTTTAGGACATTGACTTGACGATGCCCAGGGTCCGGATCAGATGAGTGGCTTTTGAAGCTAATCTCTATGTTGTACACTCTAGGAAGCTGTAATTTCGTATGTAGTCTCTTTAGCACATTTACGTGACGATGCCCAGGGTCCGGATCAGCTTAGTGGCTCTTAGAGCTTGCATACGAGTCTGCAGGGGGGTAGGTGATGTAGCCTGGCTCGAATTCAATGAAGTACCCACAATGAGTCAACACGATCGCGAATTCAATTAAGTACCCACGGGTGGGCGGTTTCTCTTATGGCCCATTTAATTGATTTGTACGCCCCGCCGTGCGATGCACGGGTGAGATCTGCCTAGTAATAAATACAATAAGAAAACACACATGAAAATGTCCCAATGTGTTGCAGACTCGTATGCAAGCATTTCAAGCTGCTTTGTCTTTCTTATGATTTTCACGTACAACCAAGCCGTTGCTGGGGAAATAAAACTTCTTTAGTGTTTATGGGACCAAAATCGTTCTCCATTTGTTGGAAAGCTCTCGATTTATCACGCATTTCTTTCGTACTTTTGATGATTTCCGCTTACAACCGAGTCGTTGCTAGGGAAATGGTACTTCGTCGTTTTTATTTCATTTTTTAATTATTGGTATAATTATCTATTTTATTTTTTTTATTCAAGCCAACAATGTTGTTGTATGTAATGAATGGTTGTTGTATAATGGAAACTTACTTATGATGGTTACTTGCTTGCTTTACCAATATCTCACTATGACTCCCTAATTTCTTGTAAGTGAAGTTATTCAACAGGTTATTTAACACAGTTTTTAGCACAGGTTATTTAACACACAATACCTGGTTATTTAACGCACAATACCTGTGCCGCAGTAACCTTTAGATGATGGTATGATCATGCAACCATACACCGGTTTTGTAAGTACTGATGCCTGTGCTCCTGTGTCCACTATCATTCTGATGGGTTGGTCATTTAGGGTTATAGTGAGGTAAATGACTGGCCGTGTCCATACATTAACCATTGGAATATGATGTGCCACCTCTTCTGGGGAGTCAGATTTAGTTGTAAGAACATTCGGTGGAGAAGGCATAGGCAGTGTCCTACGTGGCTCCGCCGCGAGCGTCAAGCCGTGCGTTGAAAACGAGCGTTGACGCGCTGCCGCGTCATGCCGAACGGGAGAAAAAAATGGTGTCCTACGTGGAAACGCAAAAACGCTTCGTAGTTTACCTAGTTGACCTGTTCTGTTCTCATCACCTGTGTTTTCAACTTAATTTTTTCAATTTGATTTTGCATTCATGCCGTCGTTGTGGCCAGCTCAACGGCTCTAACTATAAATAATATTGAAAAAAGGAGACCGGCCGAGGAAATACTGGAAAGCCGGAGCGAGTTCGGTGAATTTCATCACTTATACTCCAATAATATTAGAACAGTTTCTGAAGATCTTGTCTGATAATCTTCCATAATGAGGTTTTATCATATAAAAAATACCTATAATTATCACTAATTTTAGTGATTATTTTAGATTAGTGACAATTTAAAGGTATTTTTTGTATGCTAAAACCACTACTTATACTCAAAATTGAGGGGAACTGAATAACACTTTGAATCATATGCAAGAATGACAGTAAAAACCTTCGATTACATCGTGAACTAAATTAAGCAAGAGTTTTACCATTTATATTCAACAAGAATTTTAATTCGTTGCAATGATTTAAAAAAAAGACAACAACAAATATTTGGTAGAATCCAAAAGTTTATTTGTATGGCAGAATAATAGGAACTACAAGAACTAGACAACATATTATAATTTTCTTCGAAACTGGGCATCTCCCGATAAAGGTGTATGATTAATGTATTAAATTAATGTAGAACTGGCCGTTTCTGTATCACCTAACTCCATTATCACAGAAGAAAACGTGCGGAAAAAGTACGAAAACGAGTTCGAAATGTCGAAAGAGGTTAGAAAAACATCACATAAACGCGTTTGACGCGCGGCGAATGCGATAAAAATCAAAATTGTTTGAAAATCAAACCGAAGCGTTCAACGCCGTCGCGTCGCCGCGCGGGCAGGGTCACGTGACAAAAATCGCAAATTTCATTGGTCCGCCATTTGAACGCGTGAACGCTTGAACGCATTGACGCGTGCGGCAAATCCACGTAGGACACTGCGATAGAATGGTGCTTCTGATCATTGGTTGTGGTTAGCGGAGCGCACAAACTGGCCCTTCTCCGGCTGGCGAAGAGGTATCGATCCTACAAAATCCCGACACACAGATCCACAATCCTCAATCTCGATCTCAACACAACTCCGGAACACAATCGATTCCGACACACAGTTCCGATCCACGATCCCAAACATCGATCTCAATACGACGCCAATACACAACCGATTCCGATACCAAGTTCCGACACAAAATCGATTCAAGCTCAGTTGCCTGCCCTCAGACGTAACTCTCGGGAAGTGGCCATCTTTGGTAGATGTCGGGTAGATATATGTTAGGAGGAGGGGAGTGCGGCTTGCGGGCGGCAATGACTGGGGGTGGGTAGGACATCTTTCTCCCGCTTCTTATGATGATGTTCCCGCTTCTTTTCCCCCCTTTTTTCCTTATCACATCTAAGGTGCGTCGGGGGAAGTGCAGAAACGGGGTAAGTGCAAAACTCGCCATCAAAAGTCAAACTGTTCCACTTACAACATTGCCATCTATAGGCATAATAGTAAACTACATCGTACATTTCATGAATCTACCGGAGTGCGTTAGCATCATGCGTAACCTTCAGGCTGGGGTTATGAAGTACCACATGTTGATTTCACTCTGACGTTGAGTGGTGTGTGTTTTTTTCATCCGACTTCATCAGCGTTGGGTTTCGTTTTTTTCGCACTTTGGAGACGGTAAGTACATACTTTGGATGTTGTAGTTTCGTGGTATATCACTGAAATTTTTTTACCTTTTGTAGTTTGAAGAATAAGACCTACTCTGCACTTCCCCCAGATTTTTTTCCTGCTGGGGGAAGTGCAGAGGTAAACACGGGGCCAAGTGTGGAGTTCTACACTTACCCCGCTGTGGAAGTTCAAACCCTCTGCAGTTTCCCCACATTTCGCTTACCATTCGATTTTCAAATTTACTAATTTGTAAATTTACAATTTATTAAAGTTCAAAATGTCCCTCTTACACATTGTCAAGCTGCAAGTTTTACAGTTCTTCCATCTGCTGAACGCTCACCACTCAACACTCTTCCTGGCTTGGAATTCATTTCTGATACTGAGCCTTGTCCTTCACAATCACCTAAAACTCAAACTTCAGGGAAAACATTTCAAGAGCTACTTTTGGAAACAGTCAAAAGTCAGAGTGCCGAAGAGAAAAAGGAGAAGAGAAAAAGGGTGACAAAAGGTGCTGCAGGAGTCATTACTTGTGATGAGTTTTTTTACGAACTCGAAAAACAAAGGAGTGAGAAAGATAAGCAACAACGAAAAAAAGAGCTGAGAATAGCAGAAAGAGAAAAGAAGATTCCGAAGCCTGTGACATCGTCCAGAAAGATCAAGTTCAGAAGATGACAGTGACTACAGCATTAGAGATACAGACGAAGAGGATTGGGAAGAGTACATGGAGCGAATGCAGAAATAATCAGAGGAAAGTATCAGAGAGGCAGAAGAAAGTAACAGTGAAGCCGATCAAACACCAGGAGAGACGACGGGGTACGTAGAAGAAGAGACGGTTGAGGAAATTTTAGAAATAAATGTATATGACTGGGTATTGGTGCAATTTTTGGGGGAAAAATCAGTGAAGTTTTTTGTAGGTCAAGTTCTAAGTTTTGAAAGTGGGGACCCCATAGTTAAATACACAAGGAGACAGTCTGTCTCCAGGGGAATCTAAATTCATATTTCCTTCAGCAGACGACATAAGTTCAGTTGATAAAACTGATGTCATTTGCATTCAACCTCCACCTGGGGTTGGAAGAAGAGGGGTGGTAGAGTTTAAAAAATTTGATTTTTCAGGTTTTAATGTACTATAGGTCTGACTTGTCTGAAGGAATATTTTTTCACTATATTTTTCTCTATAAAAAATGTAATTTTTCTAGTTTCATTGTACAATAAATTCTTTTCTAGTCTGAAGGAATATTTTTTCACATTTATAAAGTTTATTAATAAAGTTATGAGCAATTATTTTTCTCTATAAAAATTGTAATTTTTCGAGTTTTATTGTACAATAAGTTCTTCTCTAGTCTGGAGGAATATTTTTTCACATTTATAAATTTTATTAATAAAGTTATAAGCAATTTTGAATTTCGCAATTTTTCTGTTTTTCCTGTACCCTCGCGTTTTCAAGTATAAAAAATCCCATAACTTCGTCACTTTTTGTTCGATTTCAAAAATTCAAACAGAAAAATAAAACTTAGAATCTGGATTTTTACACACTTGCCCCAACACATCTGTAACTCAAACTACAAGTGGAATCACGGGCTATTCTGCACTTCCCCCAGTTCAGCGGGGGAAGTGTGGAACACGGACAAAATTACTTTGTTTACTCATACTAATTAAATCGGGTAAGAAATAGAAGGAATCACCACAGAACATGAGAAATCAGTTTCCAAGAGTGTGTTATAAAAAAAGGAGTAAAATCTAACATTAAAAATGAACAGCTCAGAGTTAATCAAAGTTGAACTTTGCAAAACGTACTCCGCACTTCCCCCGACGCACCTTACCTGGTTTGAAATCACATTGTGATTGTGATGTTTCAGGTATTTGTGATTCCTTTCTCTCACGCCGACGCCTTTTGGGTCCTCACGTTCGAAGAGTATTACCGCACCAAGGCGAGTTACATCCTCGACAATATAGTTGCCATGATGCCGCGCCTCCCTAAAATGACGTTCGTGTGGTCTGACATCGCTTTCCTCGCTTACTGGTGGGAAAGGTATGTAGCTCCCATCGTGTACATTAGCGTAAATCAGTTATTATTCGTCTTATAACGTCCTAGAGGGGCCCCTATATAAAATTTTCCATTCCTAGAGACAAAAGGGCTGAATTCTGCTATAACCTGTCGGTAATGAAAAGAATACGTAGTATTAATCCGTCCCTGGTTGGGGTTCAAGTGGAAGAAATGCCAGTAGTAGGAAGATCCTCGTTGGAGGATGAGGTATTTGGACCAAATGAAATTATTCCGGTCTCAAGGACGATATGTAGTCTACCTTGACGTAATGTATGTGAATGAGTCTCTCCACACGCAAAACAGCTGGCAATCGCCCGAAGATGTAGGTCCGCCTACTAGAATCGGAAAAGGAAATCGACTGATATAATTGTCCACGGCGGGGGTGGGTGAGTTAGGCTTTGTTCCGAATGCCCTTTTACTTTTCAAGTCCTCTTCAAGGAGTGGGGACTACCACTAACATGAAATTTGAAAATTTCTCGAAGTGGCTGAGGGAAAAGTGTCTACCCATCGATCCACCGCACTCATAATGTTGTCATTTTCCTAGACAACACAGCCTACCACTACGTGTAAACGAATCGGAAACCCTGTGCTGCCTCCCTCAAGAACTACATCACTACCTGGTTAATAAACAACGAGATTCCATTTGAAGAGTCCGAAACGAAGGCCCAGCTGCTGTGCAAAGTTAAAGACGCACATGTACCCAAAACCTACTGGGTTGACGAAATAACCGGAGCTGGACACATGCCATTTGTGGTGAACTCTCAAGATATCTCACCGGGCCTTTTCAGGGCCACCAAAGAGATTTCACACATTAAACAGATTATTAAAAAGACGTCGAATCACCGTGTCTCAAACGACATCGAAACCCCGAGCCAAGGGCAAACGAGCCAAGTACTTTTCAGTACCTTTCACAAGTTCCTCCTCAAGGAACAAACCCACATTACCAGACTCATGAAACTCCCAACTCACGATTTATCTAAAGGTATTCCACTAGGTATACCTACACCAAGTCAAACTTATATAAATCCACTACACCATTCACCTGCCCCCCTATCATCCGGATCTCAACCCGATCGAGATGGTATGGGGTAGTGACTTGAATGGGCAGCTCGCTCGTACCTCCGTCGGAACTCCACTCAGCGTCAAAGAACAACACCTCCGTCAGCTCTTCGACGCTTACACCGCTGAAAAGTAGAAAAACGCTGCAACTTATCACACAATGGTTTATTATTTCTGTGTTAGATAGCCCTTCTTCGCAGATCATTGATCTATAATTATTAAACCCCTTATGTAATATATATGATCACAACATGGCCCATCCTGCCTCTGAGAAGGGTTCACACTTTTACAGTTCCAAGACCCTGCAATTTTACGCTCTACAGTAAAAATGTTTTAAAAAATGGGAAAATGATGCTTGAAGTAATTTACGTTAGCGCATGCGCAGAATGAAGTAATGATTTGGCAAAACATGAAATTTTTGCGCGCGTACGTCAGTCTAACACTCAAACCTCGAAAAAGACACTTTTTCACCTATTTTTGGCTCATAGCACCCATGGGTGTGGAGCGATCGAGCTGGCGAGAAGTTAGGACCAACTAGACCCCAAGTGGAGTCTATGTGCGAAAGAACGGATTTTTTAAGTCAATTCTAAGGCCTTTTATGGCCCGGACGGTGGACGGACATTGCAAATTTGGATTCTACGCACTTTGAAACGTAAAATGACAAAGTTTGAGGGGGGGTTATAAAATTTTTTTGCTATACGATCACATAGGCTTATTATTGAAAATAATAAACCAAAAGGTACGTGCTCACTCACTATTTTCAAATCCTCACATACATCCAACCATTTTTGTGTCAAATGACACAATAAACCTATATTTATTTCGTAGTTTATGAACACATTAAGGAAACGGAAATGAAGTACATGACAAACGACTGCCTCATTGACAATCGTGTGGACGAGCTGATCATCAGTCTGGCTGGGAGCTCGTCTGACAGTTCTTCTGACGAGAGCGATTTTTTCTCGTCAGAAGACGACTGATTTCTTTTTTTACAATAGGTTTCTGTGAATAAAATAGTACCTAGGTGCGTCCTGTAAATAAATTTTCTACTGCTTTTCATTCTCGTTCACCCAGTGGCGCACTCAGAAAATAATTATGGGGGGGGCTCGAACTAACAGATCTAACAGGAACTAACAGACCCAATATATAAAACTTCGATTAAATACCGTGAAACTATCACAACAGCACGGTAAATGTGTGTGTTTTGGCAAAATAAGACAGTTTTTAAATGTTAAGTGGACTGGTGAGTTAAGCCATATAAGCTATAAGTGTACCAAATTTCAAGTTTCTAACTCGTCCAGAAGTACTTTAGATTCGGTAAACGTGCATCAGTCAGTTATACATATGGGTACACGGTGAAACAAGCTGCCACTGAGTAGGTGTATATTACCGATTTTCAAAACTGTTGTACTTTTTCAAAAGAAAATTAGATTTGCTACAACTTTTGTTTGAAACATTTTTCCATATTTTTATTCGTTAATTAGCTGTTGTTAGATGAATTTCATTGTTAGTCGGAAAAAATTTTTTTTTGATAAAAATTATCGATTTTCGATCCATCATATCTTCTACATTTAATGTCCGAAATTCAAAAACCAAAGGGTTATTTGTACACAATTTAATGCTCTTTCATATTGGTAGTAATAATTATTTCCCTCAGATGCTTAGTTTTTGAGCAATTACAAGAAAACTGAAAAATGTCGGAAAATTTCATGGTTTTTTGCGATTTTCACTGTGAAGCCGTCATTTTTTTTGTTGGCAAACTTCAGATTCGGATTCAGCACACCAAAAAACATAAGAATCCGTCGAGAAACTTTCTACCCCAATTTTTTCTTGAAACAGGCACTTTTTAACACCATTTGACTGGGCTAAAATATGAAATACGTTTTATTTATTTTTTAGTGCATTTCTTAGGAATAGAAATGCAGCAATGCAGCTATTTTTTTCGTAGCTGTAGTGAAATGTAACTCCCGCAAACCAGTATTCAGTATGCGATGTGTCCACTATTGGCGGATTTAAAAACAGAATGTAATTTTTTTCTTGAGGGGTGGGCTATAGCCCCTTTAGCCCCCCCCCCCCCCCCCCCGTGGGTGCGCACCTGCGTTCACCCCTTTTCGTCCTTTATCAAACGACCTTCGCTTCGGTTTGAATTCGTTTTGAAATAGAAATTACCCATAATCAACTATCAGAGCCGTGCTTATCAATTTTTGCGAGTTGATCCAGTGCTGACGTTCGCAGGGAAGGAAACTCCAGAAAAATCGTGCAAACGTGAAATTTTCCCCGCTTTTAGCGAATTTTTGAAGAAAATTAAGCTATTGCTCTCGCCTCAAAATTTTTAAAATGTGAATTTTTGAAAAAATTTTATGCAGAAATCCGTTTCAGGCTATTCTGAATCATATTCTGAAGTTTAACGCATTTTTTTATGTACGTATGTATGTGTCATTCCAGACGATAACTGTCCGTAGAATTGTGCTAGAAACTTCAAACAAATTTTAAAATGTTAAGGACACAAAACGAAAGTTCAAGTTCGTTGGCCAGCATGATTACATCTTCGGGTTGAAATTTTCAAAAATGTAGTAAACAATTTCAAAATATCCTTTTTTTTTGCGATTTGTTGTGCGAAATAATTTTTTCAGCATACTAACATGTGGTATATTCGGAATCAGCGTAAAATTTCCTATAAGGATATGTATCGAGTTTTCAAAAATTTCAAAGTTGAAAAATCAGTCAAAAATCGAAATAATGCCGTTCGCTAGTTGTAAAAATAGGTAATATTTGCATGAAACATCTTCAAAAATTCGCTCATGGGGTCATGCTGCATGACTGGACTTTTTGTTTCACTCCCCCGCCGCCAGGCACCGACTCCTACGTATTCTTTTCATTACCGACAAACTATACCTAAACATTGTTTGACGAATTAAATTTAAGTAATTTCCTTATTGATTTGTAGGGCGTCGAAGGCCTCACAGATGGTTCTGAAGGATCTTGTCACCTGTGGGAGGCTGGAGATCGTGACAGGGGGTTGGGTTCAGCCTGATGAAGCCACCACATCCGTCTACGGACTCTTCACGCAGCTCATAGAAGGTCAGAAGTTCTCTTGATTGGGGTTCGGAGGTAGGTAGGTGCCTATCTATGCATAGTACCTGTATTACTGAATTTTACTAGGCTTCAAAAGAATTTACGAATTTCAGTACAACTCCCTGCAGGTAAGTTCCTATTATTGTGTCATGTAAGAGGTAGCGTGTAAGTGTCAAGAGATCAACTATTTTTGAAGGAATTTCACTTACCTTCGCAGATAGGCTTCCAACAGAGTCCTCATGCAGATGTAGGTCGTAGTTCAAGGACCTGCCCCGTTTCCCAGCTGGAAGCTCCTAAAGTGAGAGTAGTGTGAAGGACTTTCTCTTTCTATCAGTGTTATGTTACTTTAATGGTTTTTCAAAAAGAGATTAAAGCCCCTAAGTCCCCCCTTCAACATTTCTACTATAAACCAGAACTACTCAAAGTCCGAACTAGCGTTATCTATCTGGCTTTTCAACATAATAGCAGCTAAGGGAGATCACCTCAGGTTAATGAGAAACAACGAGATTGTACGAGAACAAATGAACCATATTTAACAAAAGAATTGCAGAAATTAATTATACAAATAACTCAAAATTATAAAGCTCAAGCACTTCCGCATCTGTCGAATCTTATTTTAAATGCCCAACAGCGAAACTCTCAGATGACTTGGTCACATTCGACGAAACAAAACAACGATTACAACAAAATCTATCATCGCTTTACATTCTACTAACTCAATTCTAAACTAATTTCCTCGCAAGGGTTAGTAAACTTGACTTCAAGGAATTTACGATTTTCAAACTAAAACAAACTATCTCCTTCTATTTATTTATGTTCGTGTATATAGGTCCGACTTTCTGTTCATGAACTTTTACTGAACTATGAAATTTTAGCATCTATTTAAATGGACAAAAGTACCATTTGGGCAAAGGATTTGTATTTTCAGGATATATTAGATACGTATTTGGTGAGCTCACTCATAAAATTCTGACTCAAGAGGGGAAGGCCTTTTCTTGATGCAGTATGGTGGTCTGTATCCTTTGTCCTGGCTTCTGACTCCGTTTTTTCAATGGTCCAATTGGTGGTTTCCAAAAATCATTGAAAACCGTGGAGAGGCGCGCTACGGCGCTCATCACAATGAATTACCATCAATATTTCTGAATGGTATGATAAAATATTCGATTAATTCAACAAACTCTTTCACATATACTAAAGAGTTTTCGTTCTTCCCATAATTTTCTACCCGTGTTCGCAAAAAGACTGAAACACCAACTGCGCATGCGCGAAGCATCATAGCATAGAACTACGCGTGTACAGGAAAGAGGCCTATCTACGCGTTGTCGGGAAAAATGCTTTCGTCGGAATCCTGTCCTTGGCGTAGTCATCACAACCTGACACAAAAATGACCAAAATTTGAATAGGCCAAATTCAAAAATTCAAAAAATTTGAATTTATTTGCACTATTAAATCAAATTCAGTTGATCACAACAGCCAGATATCCTGTTCACCTACTTGGGAGTGAATGCAGTTGTCGATACTTTTCCGACTTTAAAGAAGGTTCTGTTCTTTGTAGGCATCTCTTTATATATAATTCCGAACCGTCTTTGAAATTGTGAAGAACTTCGCGGTCCGATTTTAGTGTTAGACGGCTTATTCGAATCAGCACGGCCCCAAGTTTGTTGCAAAAGTGTCGCCGTTCGTCACTATACCCGCCTTGAACGTGTTCTAGGCGGTCCTTATCAACGAGAGTTGTTTATTAGGCTGTGGCGGTAACAACAGTTGCCATCAATTCACGGTAAGTAAGAAACATAGTGGAGATACTAACATCTAGGAGAGTGATTTCTGAACGAAGAAATTGAAACTGAAGAACTTAGCGGACTTTATATATAATTCCGAATAAATATTTAAGATTAAAGATTTATAAAGATTCCCAATCAGCACGGCCCCACGTTTGTTGCAAAAGTTTAGGGCTTTCCAAGCCCTAACATGCCTCTAGTTTGCATATACATTTCGTACAACAATGTTGAATCTGCCAACATAAAGATTCAAACAACGAGCAGGTTTGTGCTTAAATAATAGGTACAATTTTATATAAAAGCTGTTGTCAATTCAATAACAAATTGAGTAAGTTGGTAGTAGATTTTTTGTGCTTGGTACCCACTCAGATAATGGAACTGGCGATTATTAACTGGCGAAATCAAGTAAACAATTTTTGACATGGATTTTTAGCTTGGGGTATTTGAAAAAATTGTGTAACTTTTTTTGGCCCGAAAAACGGTACAGAAGCTTTATTTAAAGCTTTATGTTTTGTTGATTTTCCCTTACAACCAATGCGTTACTAGCGAAGGGTGACTCCCTTAGTTCTCATACCTAGCAGGAAAATCGTTCGCCACTTTTTGGAATGCTCTCATTTTATTACAACATCTCGTGATCCCTGAGCCATTTTAGTGTCAAGGAAAGCTGATCTATTACGCTAAGTTATAAACTAACTAGAGGCCTGTTAGGGCTTAAAAAGCCCTAATCTAGTCCGTATAACAGTAGTAGCTAATAGGAACTCAGCACATCATAGTAACGATATAAGTCCTACCTATTTGTGGCGTTATGCGAAATCGGTCCGCGAATCGGTTCTTCACAATTTCAAAGATCGTCAGAGCCGGTCCTAGGCGCATGCGAACCAAGCGGCCGCTTGGGGCGCCGGTCAGGTGGGGCGCCCCCTTTTGGAAAGGCGCCCCAAGTTAAAAAATTTATCCCGAGATAATTGTAAAACCCGCCGAGAAATAAATATTACTATGAAAATATAATTAATGCATGAAGAATATGTACAGGTTGCTAGCGGGGAGAGAAGTTTTTCAAAACTTATAATTAATTAATTATAAAACTTACTTGAGATCAACCATTTCTCAAGAACGGCTTAATGGACTGGCGACCTTATCCATAGAAAATGAGGTACTAAATACCGATTCAATTTTAAAAGATTTTGCGAAGTTGAAAGCCAGAAAAATACATTTTTAAATTTATTGAACTAATTTATTAATTTATTATAGTATTGAATAAATTGGTTTGTTTTTTGTGTTAATTATTGAAGGAATTGAATTTATTTACGTATATGTTGCCTGGTACTTTCCTTTACCCTCACTACTGAAAAAAACCGCAAGCTCATTTTATTTTTCCACTCTTCTGTCACAATGTGTCATTCACTATCTGCTCAACTCTTAGAAACATGTGACCTCAAGATCATTTAATAATCGAAATACTTACTGGAAATGTTCATACATAATTAGCAAATGGCGAAGGAATCTTTTTCGAGATCCGAAACTCGAAATCGGTCTCGTCTCGTTTTTTCAGGCGGCGGTCTCGCCTCGGTCTCATGTGGTGCACTAAACACAGCGACTAAACATAATAAGTCGCTTGTATTTTTGGATTTCATTTCTATCTCTTAAAAATACGAATCGTAAAAAGTTTGCCTTTTTTGACTTCCAATATAATAGGGGGGGGAGGGGGGGGGGGACCAGGCCTTCCGCATGGGTAACAAAAATGGCTCGGACCGGCTCTGAAGATCGTTCAGAAATAACTATCCTAGATGTTAGTAACTACACTACGTTTCTTACTTACCGTGGCAACTGTTGTTACTGCCACAGCCTAATAAACAGAGAGTCTACCTATCAAATCTCAAATTCCTACAGTGAACAGGAAAGAATTTAGCTCACTCAGCTGATCAGAAAAGACCCCATCACTACGTTTACTGGCCGTGCTCATTCGGAATTATATATAAAGTTCGCTAAGTTCTTCAGTTTCAATTTCTTCGTTCAGATAACTCTCCTAGATGTTAGTAACTACACTACGTTTCTTACTTACCGTGAATTGATGGCAACTGTTGTTACCGCTACAGCCTAATAAACAACTCTCGTTGATAAGGACCGCCTAGAACACGATCAAGGCGGGTATAGAGACGAACGGCGACACTTTTGCAACAAACTTGGGGCCGTGCTGATTCGAATGAGCAGTCTAACACTAAAATCGGACCGCGAAGTTCTTCTCAATTTCAAAGACCGTTCGGAATTATATATAAAGATATTGCTAAAAGTAACCATAATGAACTAATGATGCGAAAAGAAGGCACTACATGGTGGGTACTATTGAGTAGTAGGAACTTGTACGCAGTAGGTAGCTCCATACGATGCGTAGACCTCTTATTTCCTCCGTTGGTAATTGGAACAATAAGATACCTATTAAGGAATCACATATCCATGACGTTCTGTTTCTCCCATTAAGAAAGAAATTTCACATATAATTGAATTTCTCCATTTTAATAGCTTCATTTTCCACGAAAATTCGATAAAAAGAATATACAAATTTACCTGGTATTCTGAACTCGAAGAAAACACACAGGCATGACTAGAGAATGTCAAGGCACTATTGCCAACTTAAGAACGACACATTTCGGTCCAGTCAAGCAGCAAAACCCCATGAGCGAATCTTCGACATTTCAGTTGCTATTGATCGTGAAGAGAACTTTTAGTTTATGATTTTGATGGACAAACATGGAATCAAATTATTAAAAATAAATAGGAGGTACTCATACTTTAATATTATTAAACTAACTTGTAGATTTAAAGACAAATGTAGGTAAATATTCATAGATTCCGATGGAGGGAGGCCTTGAGATTAATGTTACTGACGGCCGAGCGGAGCGAGGCCTTGGGTCTGCGTGCTAGTACGTACATAAATAGAACTTCTTCATAATTTCATGGCTGATATTTTCTAAGCCACAGTCAGTATTAAAGCTACATCAAGTCCTAAAACAGTTGAGCGTAAAACATTAAAGAGAGCGACCACGAGAATCGGAGGACAGAATATTTCACAGAGTAAACTCATCAGTTGTGGTTACATTTTTTTATTTTTTATTTTATTTTAACAACCACCTACTACCTACGTTTTAAACAGCATGGTTCTAGGATTGGTTATACAGGGATACTTCCATAGATGTAGTTCAATCTGAATTTGGACAATGTTTCATGCAAATATTACCGATTTTTACAACTAGCGAACGGCATTATTTCGATTTTTGACTGATTTTTCAACTTTGAAATTTTTGAAAACTTGATACATATTCTTATAGGAAATTTTATGCTGATTCCGAATATACCACATGTTAGTATGCTGAAATTATTTCGCACAACAAATCGCAAAAACAGGCTATTTTGAAATTTTTGACTACATTTTTGAAAATTTCAACCCGAAGATGTAATCCGATCATGATGGCCAACGAACCTGAACTTTCGTATTGTGTCCTTAACATTTTTAAATTTATTTGAAGTTTCTAGCACAATTCTACGGACAGTTATCGTCTGGAATGACACATACATATATATACATACATACATTAAAAAATGCGTTCAGAATATGATTCAGAATAGCCTGAAACGGATTTCTGCATAAATTTTTTTCAAAAATTCACATTCTACAAATTTTGAGGCGAGAGCAATAGCTTAATTTTCTTCAAAAATTCGCTAATAACGTAAGTGTCCGTAGGTATGTAAAACTGGTACAGTACTGTGGTACTGTAGGTATAGCAATCTTCTTCCCTACCTATTTAACTTGAATTGAATTGAATTGAATAATCTTTATTGTACATAGGACAATCGACTGATTAGCTACCCTCACAGCAGCGCCCCTAGCTCTGTCCCTCACAGCGTACAGAGAACGAAATGGGTCATAAGCATAAAACATGATTCATATTCATCACATAATAAACATATTGCCATATTATGACAACAGTAAAAAAGTATATAAACTAAACTAGAAGCAGGTAATAAAGCCAAGTGTAAATTATTATTATTATTTATTTTATTTATTTATTTTTTTTTTTTTTGAAAGATAAAACGAAACAAATTAATGAAAAATAAAGAGGGGTAAAAAAAAAACTTAGCAAATGTCCTTGGTTTTTCAGGCCACGAGTGGTTATATGACAACCTGCAAGTGATCCCTGAGACGTCCTGGTCACTCGATCCTTTCGGGTACAGCTCAACTATGCCATATCTCCTGGGCGCCTCGGGGGTGAAGGGCGGCCTGCTGATTCAGCGGCTCCATTTTGCCTGGCAGCGCCTTTTCGGTCGTCTCGGCTACTCGGAGGCCTCCTGGATTCAGTCCTGGGATGACAACAGCACTCAGGAGATGAAACTGAGGCTTCAGCACTCCTGCACCTACGTTCTCACAGACACCTGCGGTCCCGCCACGAGACTCTGCGAGATGTACGATTTTGCTGATCGCCACGAAGTTCAGTACAAGGATATCCGCAGAAAATCCGAAGTAAGTACCAACCAAAGGAATAAATTGTTTCAGTGTTCTGGGTGACCGGAAATTATTGGTCAATACAACTGGGTTTGATTCTTCAAATACGGTCTTAATGAAGTGTCTATTATTTAGTTAACAAACGCAGCCATAAAAAGTTTCACTCGGCGAGTGGTCTGGTCAAAACCTGTTTTGGCATGGATATATATATATATATATATATATATCCGCAGAAAATCCATATATTCCAGAAAAAAAAAAAAAAAATATATATATATATATATATCCGCAGAAAATCCATATATTCCAGAAAAAAATATATATATATATATATATATATATATCCGCAGAAAATCCATATATTCCAGAATATATATATATATATATATATATATATATATATATATATATATATATATATATTTATATATTAATTGCTATGCAATTCTTAGGCCGACCCCCAATAATTTTTTAAATGTTCACTTTTTGTGTAACGTTTTTTGTCCCGAAATGCGAAGCGAGAGGTCGTGGGTTCGAATCCCAGCCAGGCCTGAAATTTTTTTTTTTTTTTTTTTTTTTGTGAGACGAAGGTTGTGGGTTCAAATCCCAGCCTGGCTTGAAAAATTTTTTTTTCTCGTGAGACGAATTGCATAGCAAATTATCCTCGTTTTCTACACAGTAGAAAAGAGAAAAGATCCGGCGAGGCGCGAAGCGCAGGGAATAGATTGGAGGGGTCCAGGGGGGCGAAGCCCCCCTGCCTGGGTCAAGGGGCGGAGCCCCTTGCGAGGCCCGAAGGGCCGAGTATATATATATATATATATATATATATATATATATATATATATATATATATATATATATATATATATATATATATATATATATATCCGCAGAAAATCCATATATTCCAGAAAAAAAAAAATATATATATATATATATATCCGCAGAAAATCCATATATTCCAGAAAAAAAAAATATATATATATCCGCAGAAAATCCATATATTCCAGAAAAAAAAATGTATATATATATATATATATATATCCGCAGAAAATCCATATATTCCAGAAAAAAAAAATATAAAAATATATATATATATATATATATATATATATTAATTGCTATGCAATTCTTAGGCCGACCCCCAATAATTTTTTAAATGTTCACTTTTTGTGTAACGTTTTTTGTCCGAGATGCGAAGCGAGAGGTCGTGGGTTCGAATCCCGGCCAGGCCTGACATTTTTTTTTTTTTTTTTTTTTTTTTTTTTCGTGAGACGAAGGTTGTGGGTTCAAATCCCAGCCTGGCTTGAAAATTTTTTTTTTCTCGTGAGACGAATTGCATAGCAAATTATCCTCGTTTTCTACACAGTAGAAAAGAGAAAAGATCCGGCGAGGCGCGAAGCGCCGAGTATAGATTAGGGGGGTCCAGGGGGGCGAAGCCCCCCTGGCGGGGTCAAGGGGCGGAGCCCCTTGCGAGGCCCGAAGGGCCGAGTATATATATATATATATATATATATATATATATATATATATATATATATACATATATATATATATATATATATATATATATATATATATATATATATATGTATTAATTGCTATGCAATTCTTAGGCCGACCCCCAATAATTTTTTTTGTAACGTCCCAAACGAAATTAAAGATGATTTTCACGTACAACCGAGTAGTTGAGTAGTTGCTATAGATTGTGTCACAATTTCTGTGTTTTTCACGTACAACCCAGCCGTTGTTAGGGGAATGAAACTTCCGCAGTTTTCATCGCACAAAAATCGTTCGCCACTCGTGATCCTAACTCTCTACCGCTTAACCGTTAGACTCTCATGTCATTTCATGGGAAACGTTCAAGGAAAACTCTCACAGTCGAAGCTCAACCCGTTGGAATGTTGCAACTAAAGAGAAATTTCTCGTTGGTATATGAGGACATGGGTTCGAAATCTGTCCAAGGTATCAAATTTGGGCAATAACAAGCTCGCATCTTAAAGAAAGAAAAATTAGGAATGGGCATCGGCTAACAATTAATCGATTATTGGAATCGACGATTATTTCAACCAGATTAATCGATTAACCGATTAATCGGGGCCTAAATAATCGATTAATCGATTAATTTGGAAAAGGCTGAGAAAAGAGAGGGTAATTAAAAATATCAAATTTTCAATATAATAATGTCATTGTGTACAAGAAAAAATTAATTCACAATTTAGAACAGTTGAAAACAAGTTAAAAAAAAAAACTTTAATGTAAAAAAAAGTTAGTTCCAGAATGAATCATCTATATATCTTTTAGGAATATAAGTTTATTGGCCATGTCTGGTGTCAGCTAGCTTCTCTGTTCCCTCAGAATTTGGCCAGCATCAGAAAAAAGCCTTTCTGAAGGAACGGAAGTTGCTACCGCTACCGCTGGCACATATCTCAAGGCGATTTTGGAAACTGCTGGGAACGTCTCGGCCATCTGCTTCCAATATATGATAGGGTTTTGTTGGATTCTTTCTCGTGGAGAAGAAAGTACATACAAATGTATTTGTATGCACTTAATTGGTTGCACCTCCTGCCGTTTTCCTTTCTCTCGACCAATGGGATTCAATCTCCCTTCACCTGTCACAATATAAGCTGTGTCCTTTCTAATGCGTCTTCAGTTGTTGTTTGTTACTGATGATGGCCTAACCGTCGAAATCGATTTAACGTTGCAACTCTTTATTTCTCGTAGAAATAGACAACGTTTTTAACACAGAATGTGTTTTAGCCATGGACTAACTAGCCGAAAATGGAACGCGGGATGGTAACAAAATGTGTGACGGATGATTTTCACGTACAACCGAGTCGTTGCTAGGGAAATGGTACTTCGTCGTTTTTCATCCCACAAAATTCGTTGACCATTCTTTCGAAAGCTCTCGATTTATCCAACAATATTATGTTAACTAGTGCGAAGTGCGTGTCCAACAAACTGAGTTATGAGCATGGTTATATAAATAATTGTTTACACACAGGTGATCATTCTCAATAATTGATATTGTGAACATGATTGCAACCGCTTGTTAATTTCTGATGATTTCATTGAGCTTGTGTTTAGATGATTTGATTCATAGCAAGTGATCTGAGTATTACGAAAACGGTTTGATTTGTGAAGCGGAGGTTAAATAATTTTAATAGGTAATTTCTATACTTAACACTCAAGGAAGCTGTAATTTCGTTTGTAGCCTCTTTAGGACATTTACTTGACGATGCTCAGAGTCCGGATCAGATGTGTGGCTCTTAAAGCTAATTTCTATGCTTTACACTCTAGGAAGCTGTAATTTCGTATGTAGCCTCTTTAGGACATTTACTTGACGATGTCCAGGGTCCGGATCAGATGAGTGGCTTTTAAAGCTAATTTCTATACTTTACACTCTAGGAAGCTGTAATTTCGTATGTAGCCTCTTTAGGACATTTACTTGATAAATCGCTCTTGATTTATCACGAATTTATTTCGTATTTTTTTTTCGTAGTTTCATACTATAACTATATAAATTGATGTTATAAATGAATAGTAAACAATGACGCTTGTTTGGTTGTCACTTGGTTGCGCGACAACGCAAACACATTCTGTGTTTCAATAATTTCGTCCGAAGTATGTAAATAGAGGTAACTGGGGGTCCAGGGGGCTTGCCCCCTGGCGAGGCGCGGAGCGCCGAGTTTCACTAACTTTTGTTTTGAAATTGGTTTCCAAGTGATAACAAAACTAGAGGCGAGGTGTTGTCCACTTTCGTGCCTTGGGTATTGCCATAGACTTGATTCTGAAATCTTAATTGAATAATCTTCACAAACTAATCGATTATCCGATTAACTATTCTACAAGTCATCGATTAAACAATAATCGATTATTTCGATTAATCCATGCCAATCCCTGAGAAAAATTTCCTAAAGCAATCCTTCTAGTAATCATCATAATAGTTCACATCATCGATATAATCTCCAGCATGAACAGGTCGTTTCGGGATTTCTGAGTCTTTCCCCAAACGTACCTATCATGCTTCAGGTGAACTCTTCCCCCAAACGGATTGAAAATTTTAACCGAAACTGATTGATTTTCCACCCATATTGAATAACATACGTGATTTACTAAGACTAAGCAACAAAATTTTTCTTTAAAAAACTGTTCTTGTCCGGGAGCTTTGCAGGTTCTGCTGGGTCAGTACGGGCGACTGGGGAGCCTCTCGGAGAACAATCTCGTCGTGGTGCCGCTAGGAGGAGACTTTCGCTTCTCCAACACCTCAGAGTGGACGCGCCAATTCTCCAACTACAAGGCCATCATGGACTACGTTAACCACAACGAAGAGCTGTATCACGCTCACATCAAATTCGCCACTCTCAAAGAATTTTTCAGCGAAGTAAGTAGGTAACTGGGTCATTCTCATTTCATTTGCCGCTTTGGGTCGTTTGAGAACCTCAGAGACGTGAAATATGAAAGTGCTCGAAAATGAGGTTAGATCGGCAAATACTACTCATTGTACATTGCAGATTTGTGTTCTATAGATGAACAGTGAGTTTTTCATTGATGTTGTATTTTATATATTTTTTACCCATCCTTGGTCACACTCATGAGAGGTAACACTCATGAGAATTTCCGATAAAAATGGCGTCACACAGGATGATGAAGTGGCAAAACTCGGGGATGGCTACTGTTTGAAACCTGTCACCAAGCAGTATGGTTCTTGATATCGGATTATTTTATTTAAGCACTAAAAACACTCGTAATTAGTGTAACACTCATGATTGAAAATAAAAATACTCCCCATGTTTTTAGGCTTCTTTCGCTGTAAAAACTGCTGCAACTCCAAGCTCTCCACTGCAGTCTCACATCTTCAACTGGACAATATAACCTTCACATCTGACTGTTTCCCGCCATTTTCCATCGGCTTTCTTGATCGCAAAAATGATAACACTCCTGAGGTCCCATTGAGATGAGATATGGGGGACTGACTAAAAAACTAGTTTTTCACGGGTTGGGAAAAATCTTAAAAATGTAAAACTTTATTCTAAATAAAGAGGAACCAACCTACTGCAGCTAGTAACTCTGGCCAGTTCTAGATTGTCATTGTTTCCTAACTACCTAACTTCTACTTACATGTTAAGTAGGAGGGGACAGTAACACTCATGAGTTTCCAGGATTTCAAGGTTTTTCGTCGACACTGTGTATTGGTTAAAGGGGATTTTGGGCAGTCAAATTATTTCTTCGTTGATCTCCCAACTTATACTACCCTTTTCTCCCCCAAAATCGCTAGTGTTGGTCAAGAATTGTGAGAATTCGTCGTCGGGGACATGAAAGCGGCAATTGAAATGAGAATGACCCAACTCCCATGCAGGTAGGGTTGCCAGACGTAGTATAATAATTGAGGAGCTGACATGGAAAAGCAGTCAAGTCCCAAAATCGGAAGAAAATTTTTTTTTCGTCGAAGTATAGTAAACAGCCACGCCAACGACGTGGGAAAAGCCTTTGGTCCTCCCGCCCTTGTTAGATCGCACCGTGAATAAATGTGTGCCCTTCAAATGGAGAAGAGATTATGTCCAACAAATCTGATAAGAGTTCAGAGGGAGTTCTTATGAAATTTGATTTTTGGACTTGACTGCTTTTCCATGTCATGGTATCATACTATATTTTTGGGAAAAATACTATATATTTTATTTAAATAAGTTTCATTCATGCAGCATGGTCGTGTGAGCGAACTTTCTTAAATTACCTATAATACATTACCTTAAATACATTAAACTTTATTGATATTTGAGCATTTTGAGTACCTACAAAGAATTATGGGTTTAATTCTGAAATTCTAAAGGCAGTTTCTCCTTTCATCGTCGAACCTCTCACGTACTTGATAAATTTATGTTTTTCAGTGAACAGCTTCCCTGATTGTGTGAAGATTTCAGTTATTACCCCAATACCTAAAAAAAAGGAAAGTGTCAATCCTATGATGAGTTCAGACCCATTTCCAAGTTACCAATGTTTGCTAAGTGTGGTGAAAACCACTCCCTCTTGTCAACAGCCCTTTTCAGGGCTACCAAAAAGAGGTAGACACAACACAAAAATATTTATATAAGACGTCGAGTTACAACTCCGTCAAACAAAATATTTCACCAGAGAGAAAATACGAATTTCTCTCTCAAAAGTGAAATATTAACTAATAACATACAAGGCGACCTCCCTAGACACTTACTGGGCGAGAGAGATGCGACAAGTATCTCGAACCAAGTCGCCTTGAACGAGAAAACTCAAACAGAAAATCAAACGTCCTCTAAAACTAGCAAGGACAATTCAAACAAGCCTACTCGCCAATCAGAAACACTGATTACATGAGAGACAATAGGCGAACCAACCAAGAGGCGGCAAGCAACCACCTCTGGTCCAGCAGCCACCCCGGGGACCCCGTCTGAACAACGGACGCAGAGAAAGCACCCGAGGTCCCCGTCTAAACTCAAGGTCGTCGGCTCCGCGACGGACGCTCGTAAGCCACCCCCGGGGACCCCGTCGCAACGACGGACGTGGGGAAACCACCCCGGAGGACCAGCTCAGCTATCATACTCGCAGATACTGAGAAAACAATGTGCGAGCCAATGAGATTACACAGTCGAATCAATGAAATTAAGCGGACCAATCAGGAGACGGCAGGAGGCGGCCACCTCCCTATAAATACCCCGCTCGGAGCCCTCCGAAATTCATTCCACTCTCCGCTCTCGACGACTACACTCAGAAGTACGAAGATTTCTACACGCTCTACGCTGACGAACCTTCTGCATCCCGAGTTCATCTCAAGAACGGCTTCCTACTGCTTTCTACAAGGCCTACCTTCTCTCCACACAGATCTCGCATTGGCATCTACGAGTCCAGTGATTATTCATCCTGCTCATTGCCCAACGTAGTTCATCTGTCAGGACGCCACCCGGTACATCTATCGATATTCTCTTTAGATCGTACGCCCGCTGGGACGTTCCTAGTCGTGTCGCCCGGGTTTCGTAGCACTAGGCTCGTCACCGACCGCTGTGGGCACGCCGGTAAATTACTCAGCTCATACGCTCTAATTTACCGTCCAAGGAAGTCTTTTTCAAGACTACAAGGTAGGACCCTGACATACGAGCAAAGGAAAGAAGCTCTGTCAAGCGAGTCCACCTTCTAAACCCTCTATTTCTATACATAGAGGCATCGAAAAACGAGCTAATAACTCGGATATTTCGATGGAACGTCGGCCGTCCTATTTCCTCATGCAAGGGGAGGTAGACCACGGCGCGGCCGGGCCTCTTAGCCCCCGCAGCGCTACCTACACGCTGCCCGGCCAGTCCGCCGTTCCTAGCGACGGCTCAAGGCTCGATCCTCACGACGAGATCGCCTTCTCACCTAACGTATTCACGAAGGAAACGTTAGATCAAGCCTCACCTATACAAAAGATCGAGGATACCTTTCAGACCCGCTCTGAAGTCAATCATTATGATTCGACAAAGCTTTCCGAATATCCACGATATTCGACACAAGGCTACCCGGCCGATCCGAGTGTCAAATACACTCCAAATGTACAAAAAACAAAGGATACTTTTCAGTACCTCAACCAAGCTCAACATATTCCTCCTACAGATATAAATCTTAGGCCGGAATATTACAAAACGGCTCAGTACCAAACTGATCGAACCCAGCACCCACTATGCGAGCCCAGTGCTCCACGCGGCTGCGACACGAACTATCTCTCAGTTCATCCCGCCAAGCAAGCTGACCTTGACGGTTTCGCTCACATTCCTTACAGGAATAACCCAGGGACTAACCCGCATAATCAGAATATAAATGTCCCACTTGGTCTACCTACACCAAGTAAAACATATTTAAATCCACTACAAATGGTGACCCCGCCTTTGAACAGGCTTAACACGGAGCATTTCGTTCCCTCTTATGAAGCTAGTGGATTTCAGGGAACCACTGCGGGCGTGCGACCCCCGCCGGGCCTCTACGCCCCACATCTCACTCAACAACCCTCTACACAAAGTGGCTTTCGAGCACTTTTAGAGGAGATGGGAGATTATCAAAAGTCCAGTCATGCAGCATGACCCCATGAGCGAATTTTTGAAGAAATCTTCGACATTTCAGTTGCTATTGATCGTGTTGAGAAATTTAAGTTTATGATTTTGATAGACAAGCATGGAATCAAATTATTAACACATGCACAGAGTAAACTCATCAGTTGTGATTACATATTTTTTTTTTTTTTTTTTTTTTTAAGCACCTTCTACCTACGTTTTAAACAGCATGGTTATAAAGGGATACTTCCATAAGAGTAGTTCAATCTGAATTTGGACAATGTTTCATGCAAATATTACCGATTTTTACAACTAGCGAACGGCATTATTGCGATTTTTGACTGATTTTTCAACTTTGAAATTTTTGAAAACTTGATACATATTCTTATAGGAAATTTTACGCTGATTCCGAATATACCACATGTTAGTATGCTAAAAAAATTATTTCGCACAACAAATCGCAAAAAACAGGCTATTTTGAAATTTTTGACTACATTTTTGAAAATTTCAACCCGAAGATGTAATCCGATCATGCTGGCCAACGAACTTGAACTTTCGTTTTGTGTCCTTAACATTTTAAAATTTGTTTGAAGTTTCTAGCACAATTCTGCGGACAGTTATCGTCTGGAATGACACATACATACATACATATATACATACATATATACATATATATATACATATATACATACATAAAAAATGCGTTAAACTTCAGAATATGATTCAGAATAGCCTGAAACGGATTTCTGCATAAAAATTTTTCAAAAATTCACATTCTACAAATTTTGAGGCGAGAGCAATAGCTTAATTTTCTTCAAAAATTCGCTAAAACCAATCTTCCAAAAGAAGAATATCGATCGTGCACTCGCCGAGTTCGATCAATACTGCGTGCGAAAACACCTGAGAACGCAGAACGAATGCTTCTCAGCTATATACAAGTGGGTACCGGAAGAAATGAGAGAAGCTATCGACTCAGCTTACCTCACGGCACCCCACGCACCTTATGAAGAGGCCAAACAGCGCCTACAGCGAGAATACGGGTTGTCCTTACAGGACAGGCTCCTCGCACTCGAGGACCCCACATCTCTCGCCAAAAAACCCAGCACCAAGTACCACAAAATGTACTCTAAAGCTGTTGGGTACTTCTCAGAGGCTCTAATCACTCAAAAGTGGATCGAAACTCTACCTATCGAAGCCCGAGGTATGGTCGCAGCACAGCCTACCACGACCGCCCGGCTCGACCTAGCTGATACGCTACACGCGTACAAAACAGAGAACCCCTCTCTCAACATACGAGGAGTAGAATCTACTCCGAAACCCACGAAGACTGGTTTCAAAAAGGCCCTCTCACAAAAAGCTGAGTTCAAACCCCAGCAAGTAGAGAGTAAGCCTCACAAACCGACAGCCTATGTCTGTCGAAACCACGCACGTTTCGGTAACGAAACTCGCAAGTGTGCAGACCCAGAGCACTGCACTTGGAAGGCAAACACTGCCTCCAAACCTAGCAAAAAGGCAGCGCCTATAAGCCAGCCTAAAACCTGGTTTTCAAACGAAAATACTCAGAGATCGGTACAAGAAAGTACCGTTCCAACCTCCGACGTAGAGAGTTCGGAAAACGAATAACTGCCAGTGTATCTGAGCCTATACACCGGCAGACTAATGAGTATAAAAGGCTTTTTTTCAAGTGCAAACTAAATGGCACTGAATTTCTCATCGACACGGGAGCAGAAGTGAACATTCTGCCCCACAATGTCACCAAAAAATTGGGCTTAAAAATTCGTAAGTCCAACGTCAAGCTCACAGCAGCTAACGGAGCCCCTATAGACACACTAGGGCGGGCTGACACGACAATTAACATCGGCCTCGGAGACATGACCACCGATTTTATGATCACGAAAGTTGATCTAGCGATCCTAGGTATACCATTCCTCGAGTCTTGGGATATCGGAATACGGGTCAAACACAAATACATCTATAAAGATAAAATAAAAAGCTATGCCGATCAAAAAATAGCTGCAGTCATGAACAAAAAATGCACTGACGAACAAATAGCAGCTACTATCCCTCATCGTGACAACAGCCCTCAACCAGAGGACGTGCAAATCACGGAGGACGAAAACATTCGCTCTATCATTGAAAAATACAATGATAAAATGAGCAAACTTCAAGGAAAGTGGAAAAACAACGGGGTTTACCACCGTATAACCACGGAAGGAACACCAGTACACTTCCGTGCAAGACCCATGGCAGGAGAAAAACGGGCTCAAGTCAAAAGTACTTTTGACAAAATGCTCTCCGAAGGCATAATTGCACCATCAGATTCCGAATGGGCATCCCCGTTACACTGTGTGCCAAAAAAAGACGGGTCATGGAGGATCACCGGCGACTACCGTTTCCTGAACGCGAAAACGAAGAAAGACGCCTACCCTCCTCCTCACATTCGCTCTTTCCAAGCGAATTTACATGATACACAAATCTATTCGACAATAGATTTAAAATCGGCATATTACCATATTCCGATGCACCCAGATGACGCTCATAAAACTGCAATTATTACACCTTTCGGTCTTTATGAGTTTAAGAAAATGAGCATGGGTTTGGCCGGAGCGGCTCAAACATGGCAAAGATACATGGACAGCATCATGCGAAAATTTGATTTCGCATTTGTATACCTAGATGACATCCTGGTGGCTTCTAAAAATTATAAAGAACACATGAACCACCTCAAACAAATTTTTGACAAGCTAGGGGAACACGGACTTCGAGTAGGTTTTGATAAATGCATTTTTTCAAAACCTACCGTCGATTTCCTAGGTTTCACTATCTCGAAAGAAGGGATAATTCCTAAACGAGATAAAATAGAAGCCATAGAACAATTTCCTAGGCCGATAGACGTACGAAGTCTACGCAGATTCCTAGGTATGTGTGGTTTCTACCGAGCTTGCTCAAGTAAATTCGCTCACACGGCACAACCTCTGTATGACTCCATTCAGTCAAACAAAAAAAATGACAAAACACCTATCGAATGGACATCAGAGAGAGAAAAAGCTTTCAACAGCTTAAAACAAGCAATGATTAAAGCTACATTGCATAATATCGCTCATCCACACCCTACAGCAGAGTGGAGATTAGTCTGCGACGCATCCGACACACACATCGGAGCGGCACTGGAGCAGGAAATTACAGACAAACACGGCTCGAAATCTTACCAACCATTGGGATTTTTCAGTAAAGAAATTCCGGAACAATGGAAGAATAAAGCATCATTCGACAAAGAGATGTTCGCCGTTTACCAAGCTTGCATTCATTGGCACAATGACTTGGACGGCCGATCTTTTCATATTTGTTCAGATCACAAGCCTCTGCTAGGCACGATGCTTAAGAAAAATGCACATTTTTCTAAAATGAGATTAAGATGGCTAACATACATCTCTCAAATGACGAATGACATTCGTCATATACCCGGAGAGAACAACGTCGTCGCCGACGCACTCTCCAGACCCTTCGACCCAGTTGAAATTCAAACAAAATCGATTTCAACACAAACTGACGAGGGTCCACCCATAGCCGAAATTTCGCATATTACGGCTGCAATAGAGTGCAATCTTCTACTGCACATTTCAAATGCACAAATTCGTTCTCCTCCTAACGCAGAGGACAAATTGAAACTCACACGAGTTGAATTCCCTCAAGGAGAAATTTGGTGTAACCTAGACCTAGGACACCCAAGACCTTATATTCCAAACGAAATAAGGCAAGAAATAATCAGCCAAATTCACAATTTGGGACACCCAGGTATACACTCTACAGTGTATAAAGTTAAACAAAGATATTTTTGGCACGGACTCCGTGCAGATGTCTCCAACTGGGTCCGAGCGTGCGAGACTTGCCAACGAGCAAAAATCACTCGCTCCGTGAAGCTCCCTTACTCCGAATTTGAAACGGTTAACAAATTTGCACATGTACACGTTGACATTACCGGACCCTTACCTTTAGCTAAAGGAGGGAAACGTTACATTCTAATGATGGTCGATAGAGCAACGGGTTGGCTAGAGGCAGTCCCTCTCAACAACATCGAAACAGCCACGATCACAAACGCCTTTATCAATATTTGGGTAGCTTCAAAAGGCGTACCTAAATACATCACAAGTGATCAAGGCACACAATTCGAATCAGATCTATTTAATTCCATTATGGAACGTCTCGGAGTAAAACATACTCACACGTTACCATACAAACCGTCAACAAACGGAATGGTAGAACGCAGAAATAGATCTTTGAAAGAGGCTCTCAAAGCACAAAACGAAAATTGGCTCGACGCCCTTCCAAAAGTACTACTCGCCATGCGTACGGCAGTAGACCCAGCAACGGAAACTACACCGTTCCAGAAAGTTTACGGAATTGACGTACCACTCCCAGGAGACATTTTCGTAACTTCTACAAACCTTTCTGAGCCTCTCTTCTTCCGGCCTACGCATATTAAACATAATAATACGAAATATGCCGTCAACATGCCCAAAAATTTGGATACATGTACACATGTCTATATCAGAGTGCCCACACAGCTCACCTCTCTGCAATGTCCTTACACGGGACCATTCAAAGTGGTTAAAAGAGATAAGTTTTCGGTTACAGTGCAAATTGGCGAACATACGAAAAAAGTTCCCAAACAGCAAATAAAACCAGCTTACACTCTAAAAACAGACGAAGCTGTGTCACTAAACAAAAATCAGGCAGAAAATAAGGAGGAGACTCCCCGAAAATCTGCCAGAAGGCACGTCCCCTCTACCAAATTCGACGAGAGGTGGGTGACTGCGCTCGAAACACCCCAGCCGGCGTCGTCGTTAATAACACGACGTCTTGGGGGGGCGCCTGTGGTGAAAACCACCCCCTCTTGTCAACAGCCCTTTTCAGGGCTACCAAAAAGAGGTAGACACAACACAAAAATATTTATAAGACGTCGAGTTACAACTCCGTCAAACAAAATATTTCACCAGAGAGAAAATACGAATTTCTCTCTCAAAAGTGAAATATTAACTAATAACATACAAGGCGACCTCCCTAGACACTTACTGGGCGAGAGAGATGCGACAAGTATCTCGAACCAAGTCGCCTTGAACGAGAAAACTCAAACAGAAAATCAAACGTCCTCTAAAACTAGCAAGGACAATTCAAACAAGCCTACTCGCCAATCAGAAACACTGATTACATGAGAGACAATAGGCGAACCAACCAAGAGGCGGCAAGCAACCACCTCTGGTCCAGCAGCCACCCCGGGGACCCCGTCTGAACAACGGACGCAGAGAAAGCACCCGAGGTGCCCGTCTAAACTCAAGGTCGTCGGCTCCGCGACGGACGCTCGTAAGCCACCCCGGGGGACCCCGTCACAACGACGGACGTGGGGAAACCACCCCGGAGGACCAGCTCAGCTATCATACTCGCAGATACTGAGAAAACAATGTGCGAGCCAATGAGATTACACAGTCGAATTAATGAAATTAAGCGGACCAATCAGGAGGCGGCAGGAGGCGGCCACCTCCCTATAAATACCCCGCTCGGAGCCCTCCGAAATTCATTCCACTCTCCGCTCTCGACGACTACACTCAGAAGTACGAAGATTTCTACACGCTCTACGCTGACGAACCTTCTGCATCCCGAGTTCATCTCAAGAACGGCTTCCTACTGCTTTCTACAAGGCCTACCTTCTCTCCACACAGATCTCGCATTGGCATCTACGAGTCCAGTGATTATTCATCCTGCTCATTGCCCAACGTAGTTCATCTGTCAGGACGCCACCCGGTACATCTATCGATATTCTCTTTAGATCGTACGCCCGCTGGGACGTTCCTAGTCGTGTCGCCCGGGTTTCGTAGCACTAGGCTCGTCACCGACCGCTGTGGGCACGCCGGTAAATTACTCAGCTCATACGCTCTAATTTACCGTCCAAGGAAGTCTTTTTCAAGACTACAAGGTAGGACCCTGACATACGAGCAAAGGAAAGAAGCTCTGTCAAGCGAGTCCACCTTCTAAACCCTCTATTTCTATACATAGAGGCATCGAAAAACGAGCTAATAACTCGGATATTTCGATGGAACGTCGGCCGTCCTATTTCCTCATGCAAGGGGAGGTAGACCACGGCGCGGCCGGGCCTCTTAGCCCCCGCAGCGCTACCTACACGCTGCCCGGCCAGTCCGCCGTTCCTAGCGACGGCTCAAGGCTCGATCCTCACGACGAGATCGCCTTCTCACCTAACGTATTCACGAAGGAAACGTTAGATCAAGCCTCACCTATACAAAAGATCGAGGATACCTTTCAGACCCGCTCTGAAGTCAATCATTATGATTCGACAAAGCTTTCCGAATATCCACGATATTCGACACAAGGCTACCCGGCCGATCCGAGTGTCAAATACACTCCAAATGTACAAAAAACAAAGGATACTTTTCAGTACCTCAACCAAGCTCAACATATTCCTCCTACAGATATAAATCTTAGGCCGGAATATTACAAAACGGCTCAGTACCAAACTGATCGAACCCAGCACCCACTATGCGAGCCCAGTGCTCCACGCGGCTGCGACACGAACTATCTCTCAGTTCATCCCGCCAAGCAAGCTGACCTTGACGGTTTCGCTCACATTCCTTACAGGAATAACCCAGGGACTAACCCGCATAATCAGAATATAAATGTCCCACTTGGTCTACCTACACCAAGTAAAACATATTTAAATCCACTACACTAAGGTAATTGAGCACCTGATATTCAAGCGTGTTTCTGCTTATTTGGATGAGAAGGATATTCACCATCAATATCAATTTGGTTTTCAAAAGGGGAAAAGTACTTGCACAGCTGCTTCAACGTTGGTCAGACGGACTCTTCAGTCCTTGGAGAATAAGCAGGCTACATCTTTGAGGCTGTATGATATCTCCAAAGCTTTTGACTTGGTTCCGCATAATATTCTTTTGAAAAAGTTAGCTCACTATGGTTTCAGTCAAGACGCTCTAACTTTCTTCTCTTCATACCTCGAAGGCTGGAAGCAGCTAGTTTCTTATAATGGTGAAGTTTCTTCCGAAATTAGCATTCCTTGTGGCGTGAAGCAGGGGTCTGTGCTGGGTCCATGCCTTTTCGTGCTGTTCATCAATGATTTGGCATATCAGTTTGACGACGGTAATGTATACCTGTTTGCTGATGACATTTCCACTGTAATATCTGGATCTTCCTTCGATACTCTTCATAGTGATATCACTGCCGCTGACGAAGTTGTTAAGCAGTTTTGCTTAGCTAACTCTATGATACTTAATGAAGACAAAACCCAATCATTAGATCTCCGACTGAATGGAAGAACTGAGCAGCACGTTACCTTTTTGGGAGTTATAATTGACAATAGATTGTCGTGGCGTAATCACGTTGAACATCTTGTTCTCAAGCTCGCCTCGGTGCTGTTCATGCTGCGTCGTTTGCTATCTTCAGTATCCCCCGCAACTCTCCTTTCCATTTATTTTGCCTGTTTCGTCAGTAGAGCTACGTACTGCATTTTGCTCTGGGGAAACTCCTGTCATGCTGCCGAGGTTTTTAAGCTTCAAAAAAGAGCAGTTCGAATTTTGAGGGGGCTGAATTGGAGTCAGAGCTGCCGTAGTCACTTTAGAGACCTCGGGATTCTGACAATTCCAAGCTACTATGTTCTGAATTCCCTTCTGTTTGTTCGAGAGCGTACTGACTCAATTGTAAGAGGTAACGATGTTCATCAATATCCCACCAGAGGCAATAATAATTTACGCCCACCAGCTGCTCGCCTTACGACAACGTTGACTAGTGATCCGGTACAGATGGGGACTCGTCTTTTCAATTGCCTACCAGTACAAATTCAAATGCTTCCAGTTAAAAAGTTCAAAAGTACCCTGATTGAGATCGAACTTTATGAAGTATCAAGTTGTTTTAATGTGAATTGGAGGAAATATGTACCTGACTAAGTTGTTACCCAAAGATTCTCTAACTATTTTATTATATTTTTAATTGTGTCATGACTTAATTTTCAGTGTATTGTTATATTTATATTGTATTTATGTATTTTGTATATACCTGACGTTTGTATTGCCTCATTTAGGCCTTTACAAAAAAAAAAAAAAAAAAAAAAAAAAATTAAGAAAAAAAAAATAAGAAATTGTTAAAAACCAGTTTTATCGAAAAAAAAAAAGGTAATACTAACTGAAAATTAGAAATTCGAAAAAGATTTTGGATCTTTAGATATTTTTTGCAGTTTCAGCAAATTTTTGTAGAAAATGAAGCTATTACTGTAGTGGATTTATATAAGTTTTACTGGGAGTTGGTACTGGGGTTGGGAGTTCACCACAATTACAATGGTTCCAAAAATGTTAAAATCAAAATTTTCGAATTTTTTCTTTATTGGAATCCGTTTTGAGACATTCTGAAACGAATCCTAGGGATTATAACTTTGTCGTGTATATATATATATATATATATATATATATATATATATATATATATGTGTGTGTGTGTGTGTGTGTGTGTGTGTGTGTGTGTGTGTGTGTGTGTGTGTGTGTGTGTGTGTGTGTGTGTGTGTGTGTGTGTGTCCTTCCAGACGATAACTCTCCTTAGGATTGAGATAAAAATTCCGTTCTTGCTCCAAAAAATCAAGCTTTCCAAACGAAAGGACGAGTTCGTTGGCCAGCATTTTTTGAGCACATTAAATTGGTCAAATTTCAAAAAATTGCTGAAAAAATCACTAAAAACAGCAAACAACAGCTAAAAATAGTTAAAGTATATAATTTTTTCAAGCAGAATATTGCTCAAATTAAGTTAAAAACTATAAAATAGAACATTAAAAAAATTATGTACAAAATTATGCTGAAAATGTATTAAATTTCATTAAAATGTGGTAAAAAAATACATAACAACTGCAAACAAACAAATTTAAAAACCAAAATCTCTTTTTGAATCGCTGAATATTATTTAGCACGAGTTGTTTGCCATACAATTGGTAGTTAACCATTTCTTTACCCTCAAAGTCCTCAATTTTGAAAAAATTAAAACATAATATAGTATGATAATTTATGAAAATTCGCTCAAACGATCATGCTGCATGACTGGAACTTTTATAGATTTTTCAGCAAATATTAATCAAATTTAAGCACTTTTTCAGCATAATTTTGAGCAAAACTGGTTGATTACTTTGTTTTGACTAAAATTCTGCTAAAAATGATAAATTTTAACGGTTTTTGACCGTTTTTCCAAACTTTCTTGTTTTGCCATTTCCTATCTTACCGAACTTAAACTTGTTTATCTTTTTTTTTTTTTTTGGTGAAAGTGGCCCTCAATAAAACATAATGATCCAAATAATAAACAACATGAAGAAAATTAATCACAATGATGATTCTAGATATTTGTGTTTATTTATTTATATTTGTTTTATTTTATTTTTTTTTTCAGGTGGGGAGTCCGGAATTGAAGGTGCAAGGTGACTTTTTCCCATATAGCGATTACAGTTCAACATGCACACGAAAATGCAGAATGAAATCTGTTTACTGGACTGGATACTACACGACTAGGCCACAACATAAACAGCTGTCCAGCACTGTGGGTTTTAAACTGAGAGCTGTCGAGATCCTGTTCACATTAGGGGCTTTAAGTTGGTGCCGGGAAGAGGATTCGGAAAGGCCGTGGACAGAGGAGGCTCAGAAAAAGCTGATCTGGGCCCGCAGAGCCTGGTCTTTGTTTCAACACCACGATGGCATCACCGGCACCTCAACTGCAAGAGTCATGAAACAGCAGGCCAAACAGCTCAAGAGGGCGGGTCAGTACCTCAAAGAGATCCTTGAAGGAGTAATATCGAGGTTCTTAAGCTTCCTAAACGCCTGTGACTCTTCATCTACCAATCCTACCACAGCCTGCAAAGTCAAGCGGTCCAATCCAAGGCGCAGCAGAGTTCCACAGCAACCAAATAAAAATATCAAATGTGTGAAGATCGTGATTTACAATACAATAGAACTCAGTAGAAACGATTTATCAGTTGTTGTCGTATCTTCGAAAATCGGCAGAGTGGAGATATTAGAAAAAGGGAAGACTTTATGCCACCAAATAGTTGAAAAGAGAAGCAACAAATTGGTATATTTCAAAACTACTCTGCCTCCTTTATCACTGACAATGCTCCAATTAGTGATGTTTGATGAAGAGGAGACGAATTGCAAAAACAGTGAAGAACCACCATCGGAACAGTCCTTCACACTATCCAATAATATTTTGTGTTTGTCTTTTGTTGAAGGGGCACTAGTGGGATTCTCGTCTAAAGATTATATGAGTAACATATCTATAAGGGTAGGTATTTACGATTTATATCCAGGTGACAATGGAGCGTATGTATTCAAACCTTGCCCAAAAGTTACATATTTAGAACCGACAAATTGCACAAGCTTGAACAAAGGTCCTGTTTTCAACGAGGTGCGCATATATTACGACTGTTGCACACTGTTGGTTCAAATATTAGTCCAAGACGAAAACCCAGTGATTTATGTGAGTGTGGAGTATTTGCTGCAGACTGACGATAAAGAGATATTCTTGGAGGTATGTACCGGAATTAAATCTGTAAGATGGATGACGGACATGAATGACTTTGAGCTTAAAGAACGGATACAGGCAGAGCAAGAAGGACTGGAAGCAAATGTTTATCCCATGACTTCACTCAGCTACGTGGAAAACGATGAGGAGAGATTGGTGGTGATATCTGATCACAGTCATGGAGTGGCCAACCCCCGACCAGGCGCTCTGCAGGTTATGCTGGACAGGCGGACGACTGAGGATGATAGGAAGGGCATGGGAGAACCTCTCCGAGACAATTCCAGAGTCACATCTAAATTCTTGATAGTTCTGTACAAATTACCAGATCCAACCATCGATATTCTAGGACTGTCCAGACGGTTCACCCACCCACCTCTTGTGCTGACAGTCAGATATGAAGAGGCTGTTGAAGAACATCGAAACAGTGCTGCGAGGAAACAGCAAATGGACCAGTGTTTCCCCAGAGATTATCTACTTCCAAGAGAGTGGGACGAACCTAGTGCATTCTGGGGATTAGATTGGATTGATTTTCCAGTCATTAGAAACGGTTACTATGACAATTTTAAAGGAACCACAAAGAAAAATCCTGTTGAAACTTTAAACCGTCGTTTTGAAAGTTTTCCAGAAATTACGGAGGAAAGTACCGGGAATCAAACAGAATATCCAACCACAAAGCGAAACCATGAATGTACTAGGGAAACTCCAAAGGCAAGTTCTGTAAGTACCACAGAATCTACAAAGCGAATTCACGAATGTACACGCACCACAAAGGATGAATGCATAACAGAACCCACTAAGCAAAGTTCTGAAAGTACCACAGAATCTACAAAGCGAATTCAAGAATGTTCACGAACCACAAAGGAGAGTTCTGAATATAGGAGTACTACAGAAGCTACAAGACGAAGTTACGATTCTAATACACGAACCACAAAGGACGAATGCAAGGACGAATGCGCTTCAGAAGATACGAAGCAAAGATACGATTCTACTATACGGACTACAATGGATGAACGTACTACAGAAGCCACAAAGCGAACCACAAAGGAGAGTTCCGGATATACGGGTACTACAGAAGCTACTGGACGAAGTTACGATTCTAGTACACGAACCACTAAGGAGATTTCCGAATATACGAGTACTACAGGAGCTACAGGACAAAGTTACGATTCTAGTACACGAACCACAAAGGAGATTTCTGAATATGCGAGTACTACAGGAGCTACAGGACAAAATTACGATTCTACTACACGAACCACAAAGGATGAATGTGCTACAGAAGAAACAAAGCGAAATTCCGATTCCTGTACACGGACCTCAAAGGATGAAAGTACAACTGAAACCACAAAGCGAAGTTATGATTCTAGTACACGGACCACAAAGGATGGAAGCGCTACTGAAGCCACTAAGCGAATGTACGATTCCAGTACACGAACCACTGTGGATGAATGTGCAGGGGAGGCTGCAAAGGGAAGTTCAGACCCTAGTCCACAAACCGCGAAGGAAAGTTCAGAATATACCACAGAAGCTACAAAGCGAAGTTCCGATTCTGGAACACGAACTACAAAGGATGAACGTACTGCAGAAACTACAAAGCGAAGTTCCGATTCTGGTACACGTACCACAAAGGGTGAATATACTGCAGAAACTACCCAGCGAAGTTCCAATTCTGGTACACAAACTACAAAGGAATGTTGTGAATGTTTTAAAGGAATCAAAAAGGAAAGCTGCGAATGTGATAGATTAAGTACAAATCAAAGGACAGAATGTCAGAGAGAAACCACAACAGTGAGTTGCGAGCGCGTGGAGAATAACGAAAGTGAGCCGTCAGGTGAAACGTTTCTCTTGATGAAGGGGTGCATTGCCGGAGGAATTAGAATTCTGACGTTGCGGACTCGTCAGCTGAGCGGGGAGTCTTCAGGTTGGGCGTTGCTGGTTCTCCACAACACTGCGAACGTGTCCGTCACCCCGTTCCCAGATAGAACGTCGTTCCTCTACCTCGAGCTCACCAGCGTTGTGGAAACTTTGCTGACCGGGATACAAGAAATCGAACAGTACGCAGATTTGAGCGACATCGTCATACCGCCACACAGTCTTAAATCCGTCAAATTGCGTTTTAAAACTTCGACAACATATCCGTGAAGAAGTCCCTCCCACCCACCCACTCACCAAAAGGTCCAGAAGTTGCCAAAAGTAGGCTGTGCGATTCGAATAAAATAGTATCCCCCACCCCCTTGTCGAAAATCCGTCTTTGCGATAGTCTAAAGTCTAAAGGGACGAGAAGTCCCCTTCAAGCAGTAGGTATGAAGTTTTTTGTATTAGGTTTTTTTTAGAACATTTTTTTACCAATTTAAGCGGATTTTCAACAAAAATTGAGCAATTGTAATGGATCCTAAATTGTTTAATATAAAATTTTAACCATACCATTTTGCCCTGTATTTGGAACACTCAGGATGATTCCAGGTTTTTAACATTTCACACACACAAACTTTATCATATCATCACATCATGTTATATATAATTGTGATAGCAGGATGCAGGAGAATGGAATGATTTATTAGGCCCTGGCCTTATCAGAATGGCCTTGATGGGGGCTTAACCCCACCAGGCCAGAGAACACATTGGTTAGAGTCCACGGGTTTGGTGTTTACCACCCCCCCCCCCCCCCCCACGGAATTTTATTTATGCAGTAAATGAAATTTCAATTTTCTTGTTGGTAAATACGCGTGTTACAGTATTACGGTTTGTTATGGCACTTGACCCGTTTACAATATGTTTGCGGTCTGATGAGTGAAGCGAAGAGTCTGTGCAGCTGGAGGGAGGTTTGATGTGAGCTGCAGTGGCGGAGCAGCAGGAGGAAGAGGCACCTATAAAAGTATAAGTATATGAGAGACAAGTATTGGTAAATTTTGTTATTATTATTTTTTGTCATGTGTCAAACATGTTAGCAAGCAAAAAGTTTTTTTCTTCGTTTTTCCAGCGGAGTTAGGGCTGTAGCCACAGGCCCTTCCAAGAGGCACGCCTCAACCAGAAGGGTCATTAGTGGCACTGAACAAGGTGTCAAAGGAAACTATAGCTCGGTTCTCAGTGGGCGTTCTGCCAGTTCGGAACGGTTCTGGGCAAGCGCAGTCGAGTTTTGTCGTTCGCAGTGCCAGAACGGCCAGTTCCGGAACGTCGAGTTCGGCGTTTGCAGTGTTTTGCGAACCCAGTTCCGAACGGTTCTAACAGTCCCCAATTTTTGTCGGAACTGTCAGAACTGGAACCTAAGGGTGTAGTTAACGCATGCACATTTCACAATTTTTCTGAGCTCATGGAATTAACAATACGCTTTCTTCGGCTTTGGTTGCCGCGTGTTCCCTGTAAAATTTCCCTTTTGTGGTGAATTAACCACACATTTTCATCAGCCCTTTTCAGGGCTACCACATTTAAATTCTCAAGGTAGAATTACACACTTAAGACGTCGGGTTAAGCCCACGCAAAACAAAGTTTTTTGCCCGAGAGTTTTTACGAAACACTCTCTCACGGACGAAATATCCGCACAAAACCAACAAGCCAAACACCCACTGCAGGAGAGAGGCGCGTCAAGACAACACACAAAAGTTGCCTTGAGAACAACAGCCCGAATAAGCGATCAATTGACCTCTACGGAGCTCAAGGGCGAGGCTGGCAAACCAACTCGACAATCTTATGCACAGATTGTGAGAGAAACTATGCGAGCCAATAAAGAAACACCTGGTGAGCTAATGAAATTAAGCGGACCAACCAGGAGACAGCCCGGATGAGCTGAGAAATTGAGAAACTAATTTGCATACTAACCATAAAGTGGCCACCCCCTTGGAGGCGGCCACCCCCCTATAAATACCACGCACGGAGCTCAGCGTGGTCATTCGAATCTCAACCTCTCCGCTGATGTCATCTCTCCTCTCCGACGAAGTGACTACACGCATCGAGCCAGATTTTCAACCTTCACCTTCTCAACGACATCTTGATAGCTTCGAGTGCGGACTCCTCCACTCACTATCCAACGAAGTTCTCTTCAGTCAGGTCACCGCCCGGTGCAAGCTAAGATTTCATCTCACTTGCACGCCCGCTGGGGTGAACCTAGTCGTGCCACCCGGACCTCGCAGCTCTTGGTCGCCCGCAGGGACACGCCAGTTAATCGCACTTCTCATACGATCCGATTAACTGTCTACGGAAGTCCTTCTCAGGACTCGAAGAGGACCCTAACATCGATCTGGGAGAAAGATCTGTTAAGCGAGTCCCTCCTCTCCAAAAACCCTTTTTCAGAGCCAAAAAGGTATTCTCGAACAAATTTTATATTTCGTTCGTACGATGGAGAGAGGTCCCTCTCTCCTCACAGGAGCCGGGGCGGAGGATCTCGGAGCGGGCGGCAAATCCCCCGAGACACTCGATCCACCCGCATTCCAACAACGATCCACAGCTAATTTCAGTGAAGGGGTCGACGTGTTGCCTACCAACTCTGCGACAGACTTGTTGATTACGCATTCACCTGTACAACAGGTCGAGGATACTTTCCAGACCCTCTCGGAAAGAAATTCTACCTTCAAGCATGAATATCCGCGATATTCAACGCACGGTTACTCCGCCGACACGAGTGCATTATACACTCCCGTCATGCATAAATCACACGATCGAAACGGTACTTTTCAGTACTCCGATCAAGCCAACTCGGCTCCGCAGGCAAATATCTACCAAAAACCCGATTATTACACGGGAAAACAATACCCAGCTCGACACCCACAAGCGGTTCGAGCCGAGCCTAGCGCTCCTCACGGCTCAACAATGAACGAGCCTTATAATTCCAAGATCAACCCCGTTGACCTTGACAATGCTGCTTATTTCCCGTCCGGAAACCACCTAGGGTTTAACCCTCATAAACAAGACATGGGTACTTTTCATAACACCCCACTTGGTATACCTACACCAAGTAAAATGTATATAAATCCACTACACCTTTGTTCTGTTGTTCGCTGTTCTTCATTGGAATTTCTTCATCGAAATGTCTACTAGTACCTCGTCAAGTTCGGAAAGCGATAGTTTCGAAGATGGTGGTGAAGTTTCATGGTTTGTAGACGATGAGGACGAGATTGAAGTTGTAGTTGGATCTCGTCTACAACCACGAAACTCGAATTTTTTCATCGAAATTATACCAAGGTTCGACTAAGAAAAGTTTCTTACCAACAACAACACAGGTAATTCCACTTCCAAGTTCTGAAATCGTTCGCAGTGCAGAACGCGGTTCCACAAGTTCCGGAACGCCCCGGGATTTTCTGTCCCAGTTTTGATGAGTTCGAGAACTGTCACAACGCGCACTGAGAACGAAGCTTATATCAGGCACGATTCTAAGGGGAGTCGAGTTGATCCTCCGTCCAGAACGAATTCGATCTGGACTCCGCTGGCAGATCAGAGGGGGAGAAATAATAATATTAATAATAACCCACAAAGCAAGGCATTGCTGCATTCAGCCACAACCGACACAGCGATGGCCACTTTGCCACAGGAGATAAGAATACATCAAAAATAAACATCTTGGTGAGTAATGCATGCATTGCAGGTACGTCTTTATGAATGGATTTTATATAATTTTGGTGACAATTAAAATAAGAGAGAAAATACAAAACACGAAACAAAATCTTAGAAATTGAATAACTTGAAAACAAGGCGTTTAAAAAGAAATCTCTATGAGTAACTTAAGATCACAAATGAGCTTTAGAATCAATTCCTAATATATATAGCATTTCCCAATTGAGTTAAACTTTTTCCATTTAGGTTTAGTCCTTTTCCATTTAGGTTTAGTCCTTTTTCATTTTGGTTTAAACCTTTTCCATTTAGGTTTAGACCTTTTCCATTTAGATTTAAACCTTTTCCATTTAGATGAAACCATTTCCACTTAGATTTAAACCTTTTCCATTTGGATTTAAACCTTTTCCATTTGGATTTAAACTCCATCAAAACGTCAGTAGTTAGCCCCATCATAGTAAGTAAGTGCCTATCTACTAAAATTTCATTAGGCTAGAAGTAAAAAAAAAGGAAACGGATAGTTTTAACTTAATTTATAACTTCCGTTCATGAGAAATTCTTGTGTTCAAAAAACATTTGTTCATTATTATATTATATTACATTTCTGTGCATAAAAAAACACTTGCATGATTTAATTTTCAAGTTGTGGCATAATAACGTTGGGTTAGAGGTAAAAGTACCGAAGAGGTAAATTCATATTGTGCAAAAATCAAATTAAAATTTCAAAAGTTAGTTTGGTAAATATGATTATTTTCTTAGGTTGGATACATAGTTTGATGATATTGATCACCAATAATAACAACAGTTAAATAATCATAATATTCTCCATTTGATTTTCCCACGTGTTGAATTTGTGACTTGGGTACTTTTACCTCTAACTCCACGATAATTTCCTGAGTTTAAATCCAAATGGAAAAGGTTTAAATCCAAATGGAAAAGGTTTAAATCTAAGTGGAAATGGTTTAATCTAAATGGAAAAGGTTTAAATCTAAATGGAAAAGGTCTAAACCTAAATGGAAAAGGTTTAAACCAAAATGAAAAAGGACTAAACCTAAATGGAAAAGGACTAAACCTAAATGGAAAAAGTTTAACTCAATTGGGAAATGCTATATACAGGCTGTTCACACTTTTGGTAACCAACCTCCTAATTGTCGATTCTATAACTAATTTGCAACAAAATGTGCCTCATTGACTTTTTGTTTTAGAGGCATTGTTTTCGAGTTATTCACGATTTGAGATCTTTTTCGAGTTTTCAACCTTAAATCACAAAATCGGCTATGACTCCCTACCATATTGAGTAAATTCAAATATGAGGATACCGTTGAAAAGAGCGTTAAATTTCCTTTCGGTTAGGCTATTCAACGTGTGAAAATATGCGGATTTAGTAGTCACAAATTCACACCAAAGTGAACAAATTGTCGAAACTTGAAAATCTTGTATTTTTTAAATCGCAGGACGGCACACATTCCTCCGAATTCCCGCGAACGCGAAGGGAAAAACTTGGCACAAATTTGCCTTTCCAACGGTATAATAAATTTTACTTTGCGAATCGGGAGAGAAAAGTTCCAGTCATACAGCATGATCGTATGAGCGAATTTTCGGAAATTATCGTATTGTATCCTGTTAAATTGTTTTTAAATTTGAGATTTTGGAGTGCAAAGAAGTTGTTAATTATTGATTTTATGGTAAAAAAATTGTTAGCTATCAATTTTATTGCTGAAAATTTTGTTCTAAATAACATTCTATTATTCAAACAAAGATATTGAATTTCTAGAATTTTTTACATTTTTATCGATTTTGCAGCACATTTTAATGAAATTTAATTACAATTTTGAGCATAGGTTTGAGCTATAATTTTCAAATTACCAACTTCATAGTTGATAAACTTTATTTAAGTAATATTCTGCTAAAAAAAGTCCAGTCATGCAGCATGACCCCATGAGCGAATTTTTGAAGAATATTACCGATTTTTACAACCAGCGAACGGCATTATTTCGATTTTTGACTGATTTTTCAACTTCGAAATTTTTGAAAACTTGATACATATTCATATAGGAAATTGTACGCTGATTCCGAATATACCACATGTTAGTATGCTGAAAAAATTATTTCGCACAACAAATCGCAAAAAACAGGCTATTTTGAAATTGTTGATTACATTTTTGAAAATTTCAACCCGAAGATGTAATCCGATCATGCTGGCCAACGAACTTGAACTTTCGTTTTGTGTCCTTAACATTTTAAAATTTGTTTGAAGTTTCTAGCACAATTCTACGGACAGTTATCGTCTGGAATGACACATACATACATACATACATACATACATACATACATACATTCATAAAAAAATGCGTTAAACTTCAGAATATGATTCAGAATAGCCTGAAACGGATTTCTGCATAAAAGTTTTTCAAAAATTCACATTCTACAAATTTTGAGGCGAGAGCAATAGCTTAATTTTCTTCAAAAATTCGCTAAAAAATACGTTAAACTTCAGAATATGATTCAGAATAGCCTGAAACGGATTTCTGCATAAAATGTTTTCAAACATTCGCATTCTACAAATTTTGAGGCGAGAGCAATAGCTTAATTTTCTTCAAAAATTCGCTAAAATATAATGGTTCCTCGGAAATCCCCCCCCCCCCCACCCCTTCCCACCATTTAACCCCTTCACTGACGGTAAATTTTAAACTTCCGAGGTTGCATAACTGGACTAAAATCTGGATCGAACAAATAATATAAACTGTCACGGAAAGTCTGATGGATGCATACTATAATAAAAATTTACGTTATTACCCCCTCCAACATGAAATTTAAAATTCCTGATACATATTCCAAACCTAGACCAAATTCAAAGTTAAAAAAAAAAAAAAAAACATTAGCGGTCACCTAAAATATAATTAAATTCATCAAGAATTTCAGAGAAAATAAAATGTAGGAAACTATTACCCATTTAAAATGTTGTTATTTAATAGATAAAAGGCTATCTTCGAATTATACTAGAGATGAAGTTTTAGTAGTTATTACATTTTTCAAAATTTGACTAATTTAATGGGATCAAAAATTGTTGGTCAACGAACTTATCCTTTCGTTTGGAATGCTTGCTTTTTTGGCGCAAGAACGGTAATTTTATCGCAATCCTAAGGAGAGTTATCGTCTAGAATGACACATATATACATATACATAAATTTACTTATATGAAAAAGCGCAAATTTCAGGAATCGTTTTAGAATGCTTAAAAACGGATTTTAATGAAGAAACTTTTCAAAACTTTTGATTTTAAAATTTTCCGAGCCATTGCAATAGCTTTATTTTCAAAGAAAATTCCCTAAAACGGCCTTTTTTGTACTTTGTACTTCAATGGAAACCGATCTGAGCACGAACTTGCTCGATACGAACTTCGGAAAGTATTTAACCCTGAATCGAATGAGGTTTGGCAGACCTGAATCAGACCAACATGGGGGTCGATAGGGGGTTTTTGAAGGACTAAAGTCTAGGCTTCTTTAAGAGATTATCTGTTTAAGACGCCTAGACTTTTGCCCTTAAAAAACACTTTACTTTGGGCCATGTCATACGAGCGCTATTGTCGTCGCGCTGATAGCGTCTCGTTAAAAACGCTCCAACCCAGCAAAGGGGTTCTTATGGAGCATGTCATACGGACGCTAATGCCGTCGGCGAGTCCGCGTTAGCCAAACACTGAGCGCAGCCAACGCGGACGGTCGCGTTAACGACGCGGCGCACGTGACGCGGGGACCCTTTCATACGGAGTGCTAGCGCAAGCGGGACGCATTTGCCGCGTGAGCACTGGCAGAACAACTGGAACACCTTTGGAGTGATCATTAACATAATTGCCGCGACGGCAAATGCGCCCGGAAGACGCTACGTATGACAGGCACCTGGCGTTGGCGGGACGGCATCAACGCAACGCATTTGCCGTCACGTATGACATGTACTTTTTTCCGGCGCTATCTCGACGGCATCTGCGCGACGGCAATAGAGAGTTTTTGGCGACTTCAACTCAACGTCACCCGTTACTGTAGTTTTGGAGGAGCAAATGAAGATGCTAACCCAAATGGAACCGAGAAAACGGTTGCCTTAATTTTGATGTCACGTTAACGGTGGTTGGGTAACGCGATATTTTTCCCCAGCTGTCTTGTTGTCCACTGGTTGACTTATCAATTTCTCCGTTTCGATATGAACGCCGATTTTCAATCCTGAATTCGAATTTCATGTTAGTTTCAGTACAAATACGGGCTCTCATTTTTAGTTTTCAAATCGTAAACAGGGTATGGATTTAACGCAAAGATAGTAAGCATCAAGTGTGGAACACCGCGGTTTAGTTGCACTTATAAGTCATTAGTCGTTACGAACTTCATGTTTTTGGGTTTTCCGTTGGGTATGAACTACAAGTATGAAAAATTATTTATCTCTATGACAATGAACCAGGATTTTACCTGACACAATCATCAGTGGAGGCAGCGCTTCACGCAATGTTCACGTGAAAATAGCTGAGAGATCAGGCAAACTAAGGACAATACTGCGAAGAAGTAGTGTCTTAAAACTCAGTTTTGTCATTTAAAATATGTGAAATAACGATAGAAACTAGGCTCTAATCGACCAAATAGAACCTGTGCGCAAAAGAAACGGATTTTTTCGATCGAGTTAAAGGCTAGTAAAGCTAGACAGCGGAGGCGGACTTCAGATGGTACATTCGATTTCTACGCGACTAAGTAAAATAACCAAGTTTGAGGGGTGTTCAAAAACCTACCCGCTACATCAACGCAATTAGTTGGTAATGAGGCATTTGAAAAGAAAAACTATTATAATTTACTTCCCTAGTATTTGAGTAATTCTGAGGTGCCCAGTAGTGTTACATTTACAGGAAGGTTAGGCTGGTGTCGTCTGCCTTTAGGTCCCCAAACGGGTGACGTTAAATGAGCCATTCTAACGTACGACGTTGCTAACGTCCCCTCAAGGTCACGTACTCTTGGGTACAGTAGGTTGACGTTAAGGGTACGTTAGTGGTCACCAAAAACTCTCTATTAGCGCTCGTATGACACGGCCCTTTGGGTACACAACATGTCCCGCTGTGCACGCGCCCTCCGAGCTGAATTATTGTAACTACATTCCAGTATAGTCTAGAATAGGTTCCGTTGAATGAATTGGCGCCTCAATGTCCGCTGCTAAAAATTGAGATTAGTTGGACAAATAGATCAGAATGATTTGTGCAGTTGGGTGGTCTGGATGCTCGCAAGCTCGCATCTCAAAAATACATAACATCAAGTAGTCAATCTCTCAGTAGAAATTAAGATTAGTTCGACAAATCGATCAAAATGATTTTTATAGTTTCGTGGTATGGATGTTCGTAAATAAAAAGTTCCAGTCATGCAGCATGATCGTATGAGCGAATTTTCATAAACTATCTATCATACTATAGTATGTTAAATTGCATTGAAATTGGAGCAATTTTAGTTGACAGAAATGGTTAAAAACCAATTTTATGGCAAAAAAGTTCCAGTCATGCAGCATGATCGTATGAGCGAATTTCCATAAACTATTTATCGTACTATAGTATGTTAAAGTGCATTGAAATTGGAGCAATTTTAGTTGACAGAAATGGTTAAAAACCAATTTTATGGCAAAAAACTTATTCTAAATAAAATTCCACTGATTCAAAAGGGATTTTTGATTTTTAAATTTTTTCGCAGTTTTCATAGATATTTTAGCAAATTTTAATGACATTTAAGTACGTTTTTCATCATAATTTTGAGCACAAATTTTTAATGTCCTAGTTAATCGTTGAAAATTTAGTTTTGACTAAAATTCTGCAAAAAAATAGAAATTTAACGATTTTTGGCCGTTTTTAGCCATTTTTAGTGATTTTTTGGGTACATTTTTTGAAATTTGACCAATTTAATGTGCTCAAAAATTGTTGTCCAACGAACTCATCCTTTCTTTTGAAATGCTTGATTTTTTGGCGAAAGAACGAAGTTTTTATCTTAATTCTATCGAGAGTTATCGTCTGGAATGACACATACATATATATATACATATATATATACATATATATATATACATATAAAAAAGCGTTAAAATCCAGGAATCATTTCAGAATGCGTCAAAACAGATTTCGATGAAGAAAATTTTTGAAAATTTTTATTTTAAAATTTTTGGAGCCATTGCAATAGCTTTATTTTCTAAGAAAATTTGCTAAAATACATAACATCAAGTACTCAATTCCTCAGTAAAATGCAGATTATTTAGACAAATAGAACAAAATGACGTTTTAAAATATGATTTATAATAATGATGTTTAAAAATTTGATTCGGAAGTTAAATTTGAATGCAAACAAATTGGTCCCCCGATTTTACAGTGATATGCTAGCTACCCACTACACCATGGTGGACTTTTCCTAGCAATGAATAATCGCAGAACAATCCAGGTTGACAGGGGCGCGCACAGCGGGACATGTTGCCTACTGCCCTCAATATTGGTCCGATTCGGATCTGCCAAATCTGAAAAAAAACGCTGCAAATTATTTCACACAGGTTTATTATTTTTTCGATTGAGTTTGATCGTAGTTTTAGTTGGCTTGCGTAGGTACGTCATAAGACCCGTCCAGACTCCTCGGCGTGAACTATTTCGAGTTGCCACAACCTATACTTCTATAATTATATACGCATGTTTATATTTCTCGATTTGAGCTCATATCTATTCAAATAGTTATTGCCTTAATAATATCATTATCTAAGTACGTACGAAAAGTCGAGAGGATACGTTATTAAATATGCGTAGGAAAAGCATTGGTATTAACACACAAATATGACCTAGAAAAAACATATATTCATGCCTCGAAGGAACGCAGTACCCACCTCATGGTGCCGCGGTGTATTATATGGGTATAACACGTAAAAGTAATAAATATCCATTCTCTTACACCCCTCTGCTACGCCCCTGGTCACTCCAGCCACCACAAGGTGCCACGGCGGCGCCTCCTCTCACTCCACCCCCCGCCCACCCACCTCACCACCCACCGTGACCCCCTGCCAAGCGTGCCAGGCCTGCGTCTAACACGTCTAACACTCAAAAGACACTTTTTCGCCCGTTTTTGCCCATAGCATCTATGCGAGTAAAGCGATCAGGATGGTTAAACGTTAGGACCAACTAAACACCAAATGGAGTCTATGTGCGAAAGCACGGGTTTTTTAAGTAAATTCTTAGTCCTTTTATGGCCCGGACGGCGAACGGTGGACGGACATTTCAAATTTGGATTCTACGCACCTTGAAACATAAAGTGACAAAGTTTGAGGGGGGGGTTATAAAAATTTTTTGCTACACGGTCACATAGAATTATCGGAAATTCGGTTCATTATCGGAAATAATAAACCAAAAGACATCTGGGAGTTGTCGCAATCGATTCTGCGATGAAAAACACTTCGACTGTAATACCCCACATGCCCTACTGTCAAAAAAAACCGATTTTTGGTTTATTTCCAATAATAAGCCTATGTGATCGTGTAGCAAAAATATTTTATAACGCCCCCTCAAACTTTGTCACTTTACGTTTCAAGGTGCGTAGAATCCAAATTTGAAATGTCCGTCCGCCGTCCGCCGTCCGGGCCATAAAAGGCCTAAGAATTGACTTTAAAAACCCGTTCTTTCGCACATAGACTCCATTTGGGGTCTAGTTGGTCCTAACGTTTAACCATCCCGATCGCTTTACTCGCATAGATGCTATGGGCCAAAAACGGGCGAAAAAGTGTGTTTTTCTACGCGCGCACGCCTGGCACGCTTGGCAGGGGGTCACGGTGGGTGGTGAGGGGGGGTGAGCGGGCGGTGGAGTGAGAGGAGGCGCCGGCGCCGCGGCACCTTGTGGTGGGTACGGCGCCGGCGTTCCTTCGAGGCATGAATATATGTTTTTTCAAGGTCATATTTGTGTGTTAATACCAAAGCTTTTCCTACGCATATTTAATAACATATCCTCTCGACTTTTCGTACGTGCTTAGATAATGATATTATTAAGGCAATAACTATTTGAATAGATTGGAGCTCAAATCGAGAATTATAAACATGCGTATATAATAAAAGAAGTATAGGTTGTGGCAACTCGAAATAGGATACGCCGAGGAGTCTGGACAGGCCTTATGACGTACGCTAGCCAACTAAAACTATGGTCATACTCAATTGAAAAAATAATAAACCTTTGTGAAATAATTTGCAGCGTTTTTTAGAAGCATTTTTTGGGGAACTAAATTGTGCCTGAAATTCGAGAGCGATCGGGCTGGCCAACGAACTCCACCTGTTTTGTGCCAAGACGGATTTTTCTGCGTTGGAATGAATTTTTTCACGCCGTATTTTATAGGTGCATACGACATTGAAATCTAGGATTGAGTTTGTGATGTATGAAACAAATTTGTAGAGGGTGTCCGACCCTTCCAATCCACTTTTAAAATTTCAAAGCCATCTAAATAGAGCTCATTTTAGTAGGGTAAACCTGTACACTTACATTCGAACGCTCATTAAAATTGACGTCATCATCCTGGAGCTGTTTTAGCGAATTTTTGAAGAAAATTAAGCTATTGCTCTCGCCTCAAAATTTGTAGAATGTGAATTTTTGAAAAATTTTTATGCAGAAATCCGTTGCAGGCTATTCTGAATCATATTCTGAAGTTTAACGCATTTTTTTATGTATGTATGTATGTATGTATGTATGTATGTATGTATGTATGTATATATGTATGTATGTATGTATGTGTCATTCCAGACGATAACTGTCCGTAGAATTGTGCTAGAAACTTCAAACAAATTTTAAAATGTTAAGGACACAAAATGAAAGTTCAAGTTCGTTGGCCAGCATGATCGGATTACATCTTCGGGTTGAAATCATCAAAAACGTAGTCCAAAATTTAAAAATAGCCTGTTTTTTGCGATTTGTTGTGCGAAATAATTTTTTCAGCATACTAACATGTGGTATATTCGGAATCAGCGTAAAATTTCCTATAAGAATATGTGTCAAGTTTTCAAAAATTTCAAAGTTGAAAAATCAGTCAAAAATCGAAATAATGCCGTTCGCTAGTTGTAAAAATCGGTAATATTTGCATGAAACATTGTCCAAATTCAGATTGAACTACTCATATGGAAGTATCCCTGTATAACCAATCCTAGAACCATGCTGTTTAAAACGTAGGTAGTAGGTGCTTTAAAAAAAAAAAAAAAGAAAAATGTAATCATAACTGATGAGTTTACTCTGTTCATGTGTTAATAATTTGATTCCATGCTTGTCTATCAAAATCATAAACTAAAATTTCTCAACACGATCAATAGCAACTGAAATGCCGAAGATTTCTTCAAAAATTCGCTCATGGGGTCATGCTGCATGACTGGACTGTTTCGCCTAAAAACGCACGAAAATAACTGAGATATGGTTGATTTTAATCTCTAAACCGGCCTATCCTGAAGCTTTTTTGCTTGGAAACGCACAAAAAGAAATTTAAAAAGTCCAGTCATGCAGCATGACCCTATGAGCGAATTTTTGAAGAAATCTTCGACATTTCAGTCGCTATTGATCGTGTAGAGAAATTTTAGTTTATGATTTTGATAGACAAACATGGAATCAAATTATTAAAAATAATTAGGAGGTACTCATACTTTATTATTATTAAACTAATCTTGTAGATTTAAAGACAAATGTAGGTAAATATTCATAGATTTCGATGTCCAATGTGGTCAGTATTGAAGGCAGTTCAAATCTTAACAGTATCCTATCATAACATCATCAAATCTTGACATAAAATAAAATAACATACCAACGTCATATGAAAGAAACGAATTTCCACAGCCAATCGATGATGAGGCTTTATATTACGAGTGATATAAAGTCAGTTGCATTCGAATCTAGTATCCTACAGCAAGAAATTGACAGACAAACTGTAGTCTCTGTGCATCTATTGACAGCCTAAATTATGGGGAAGTGTCACTTGGCTTTTCCGTAGCAACAAGAAAGTTACTGACGGCCGAGCGGAGCGAGGCCTTGGGTCTGCGTGCTAGTACGTACATAAATAGAACTTCTTCATAATTTCATGGCTGATATTTTCTAAGCCACAGTCAGTATTAAAGCTACATCAAGTCCTAAAACAGTTGAGCGTAACACATTAAAGAGAGCGACCGAGAGAATCGGAGGACGGAATATTTCACAGAGTAAACTCATCAGTTGTGATTACATTTTTTTTTAACAAGCACCTACTACCTACGTTTTAAACAGCATGGTTCTAGGATTGGTTATACAGGGATACTTCCATAAGAGTAGTTCATTCTGAATTTGGACAATGTTTCATGCAAATATTACCGATTTTTACAACTAGCGAACGGCATTATTTCGATTTTTGACTGATTTTTCAACTTTAAAATTTTACGCTAATTCCGAATATACCACATGTTAGTATGCTGAAAAAATTATTTCGCACAACAAATCGCAAAAAACAGGTTGTTTTGAAATTTTTGAAAATTTCAACCCGAAGATGTAATTTGATCATGCTGGCCAACGAACTTGAACTTTCGTTTTGTATCCTTAACATTTTAAAATTTGTTTGAAGTTTCTAGCACAATTCTACAGACAGTTACCGTCTGGAATGACACATACATATATACATTCATACATAAAAAAATTCGTTAAACTTCAGAATATGATTCAGAATAGCCTGAAACGAATTTCTGCATAAATTTTTTTCAAAAATTCACATTCTACAAATTTTGAGGCGAGAGCAATAGCTTAATTTTCTTCAAAAATTCGCTAAAATCATGGTCGGGAGCTGAAAAATGCATTAATTTGGCGCGCACTAGAGGTGTGGCCGCCAGCAAACAGGCGTATAAAAATGACAATACAATGGTAGAGGCTCTTTTGGCCAATTTGTGTGCGTTTCGTGCTTTTGGTACATCCATCTATGGTACATTGTAAACTTACCGTAGGTACACGTCGAATCGGTATGTTGCTGCCGCCTCCTCTCCGCTGCTGCCACGCTTAATCGACTGTAGTAAGTATTTTAATCAGCTACTTATTACTATAGTAAGTATATGTATACTATAAAGTTGGTATATGGGGCAGTACTTCTGAAATGATAAATGCGGTAATTTTTTTAGTTTTAATTGCATGAACCGATCAACTTAAATCCATGTGCATTCAGGTTTAGATCTCTTTGCCGCATTAACAAAAGCTGAGGCCGGCTTGGAGCTTAAAATCAATTATATCTCAGTTATTTTCGTGCGTTTTTATGCGAAAAAACAGCTCCAGGATGATGACGTCAATTTTAATGAGCGTTCGAATGTAAGTGTACAGGTTTACACTAATACTCATTTTTTCTTCGAAAATTTGCTGAATTTGGCGATAGATATATTGTTAAGTATATCGAAAGATCGTTGGAAAAAGTTTTAGGTACGTTTGCCGCTTTATAACTGTAATTACGCGACGTAGCGAGCGCCTGCAAGATCACAAAAACGATTTTGTATCTTTCCGAATGCACCTTGACAGTTGGCAGGCCATTGATATTTTAGGCGCAGTCTGGACGGGGTTGCATCAAATTACTAACCCAGCAACGTGCATCCAGGGCCGTTGGTGGGCGCCCAAGGCAAGGTTGTAATCGGCGCCCCTTCCCTTCTCTGTAAAACTTGTTATTTGAACCGAGTCTACCGAAAAACTTGTTATTTGAACCATCCCGGTGCACACGAGCGTCAAAATGACGCTGGACGCCGCGTCATTTCTTGGAATAGCTATCTGCGTCCTATCTGAGTTTCAATGCACACGGGGATAGGCCAGAGCCGCGTCAGTCACTTGCTCGCCACCTACAAGGATGGGTCTCTCAACCCGCGCCCAGATATTGAAGAAGAAAGTGGTTTTTTCGTATTTGGTGCACAAGTGCGTATTTCGCAAAGAAGAGGGCAGAAATCGGAAGTACTGAAGAAGCGAATATTATTGAAATTAAAGTACCTACCTACGTTTTTCAGCATAGTTTTGAGCAAAACTTATTAAATGTCCTAGTTAATCGTTTACAGTTTAGTTTTGACTAAAATTGTGCTAAAACTTTGTAACGCTTTGTGGCTGTTTTTAGCCATTTTTAGTGATATTTTGAGTACATTTTTCGAAATTTGCCAATTTAACGTGCTCAAAAATATTTGACCAACAAACTCATCCTTTCGTTTGGAATGCTTGATTTTTTGGCCCAAGAACGGGATTTTATCTCAATCGTAAGGAGAGTTATCGTCTGGAATGATATATATAAATATATATATGTGTATATATATATATATATGTATATGTATATATATATATATATATATATATATATATATATATATATATATATATATATATATATATATATATATATATATACCTATATACATATATATATATATGAAAAATGTTAAACTCTAGGATTCGTCTTAGAATGTCTGAAAACGGATTTCAATTACGAAAATTTTCGAACATTTTGATTTTACAATTTTTGGAGCAATTACAATAGCTTCATTTTCGACGAAAATTCGCTAAAACGTACCTACATTTCATTAATATTTGCTGAAAAATCTATAAAAACTGCAAAAACAAAACCTAAAACTTCCAAATCTGGATCCAAATCTGGATCACCGTATTTTATTTAGTATGAGCTTTTTCTGCCATAGCATTGGTTTCTAACAATTCCTTTCTACTTCAATTGCTCAAATTTAGATACAATTTAGCATAATATAATACGACACGTAGTTTAAGAAAATTCGCTCATACGATCATACTGCATGACTGGAACTTTTTCTAAATAACATCCCCATACTCCCACATACATACCTATATGTATACGTATATGAAATTGATATGAATATGGATTTTGGTTGGTGTTGGACGAAAAGTTGGAAGGACCTCGGAGTAGTGTCAACCTGTACACAAACTTTTTCGCTCCATGTGACGTCAGCCCTATAGCATAGGTGCTTTTTGCTCACAAACTTTTTCACTCCCATGTGATGTTAGCCTGTGACGTCGCCCTATAGATAAACTGCCCTTTGAATTATATTTAAGGAAAAATTATCAATTTTGCAGGCCTGGCAGTGACTTTGAAAAAACGTAAAGCCTTAGGACAAAGAGGTTTTAATTCGTTGGATAGTTTATGCCTGCCATGTAACTCCCAGTGACGTCAGATCGTGGCGTTTTTTCGTGGTAAAAAAAGGTTTTATACTCATAAATGCATAGGTGCTTTTTCTGCTCACAAAGAAACGTCCTTATTCACATGACATCAGGGTGTAGCTAAGTGTAAATTGAACGCAGGAGGTGTTTTTCTCTCAAAGAATGTAAAAGGTTCGAGCTGAAGGCGCCGCACTGTGGGCAGAATCGAAAAAACCTGGCCAAAATAAGAAAAATCGAAAGTTAGATATTTCTACCGGTAGCTTGTGTTTTGGTCATCTGACATCCCTGAGAACTCATTTCATAAGTATCTGAGCTCTGGACCCTCATTCCGGCAGAGTAACAATCGGAAAAACATTGACGTGCTCCGATCATCGATCAACCTGTTAATAGGTAAGCTGGAAGAAAAAACTGCTTGTTAAGTATTGTTCCGATGTTTAGTAGTGACGTTTCGAGCCGGACCTACCTGAAAACATGTCAGCTAACGGTAAGAAATTATTATCACAATTTAAAAGTCGTTTTAAAATAAATGAGATTATTTCATTAGTGAAAGTAGTAGTTTGTCAAAAATGAGATTATTTCATTAGTGAAAATAACCACGTATTGAATGTCGATTCATTTTTTGTTCGATAGGGTTACTATTCTTCTAACTTAATCCACTGAGATCGCCCGCTAATATGCGCTATTCTTGACGTCATCAACTTTTTAGTTGAAAAACACGATTTCACGATTATTGTGAATCAAGCAACATAATCAACAATTCGGTCAGCTAGAAATTTAATTTTATCGTCCAACTCTATTTTATTAGAATTCCACAACCATTCACAAAGTTGAAGCCTCGCAATTGAAGTTATTGCTGAACAGCTGTTACTCACACCGATGCAATCTACAGAAAAACAAAATTTCCGTTACTTTAATTGAAATCGTGTTTTCTAACTACAAAAGTTGATGACGTCAAGAATTGCGCATATTAGCGGGCGATCTCAGTGGATTAAGTTAGTAGAATAGTTACCCTATCGAACAGAAAAAGAATCGACATTCAATACGCCTCAATACGTGGTTATTTTCACTAATGAAATAATCTAATTTATTTTAAAACGACTTTTAAATTGTGATAATAATTTCTTACCGTTAGCTGACATGTTTTCAGGTAGGTCCGGCTCGAAACGTCACTACTAAACATCGGAACAATACTTAACAAGCAGTTTTTTCTTCCAGCTTACCTATTAACAGGTTGATCGATGATCGGAGCACGTCAATGTTTTTCCGATTGTTACTCTGCCGGAATGAGGGTCCAGAGCTCAGATACTTATGAAATGAGTTCTCAGGGATGTCAGATGACCAAAACACAAGCTACCGGTAGAAATATTTAATCGATTTTTCTTATTTTGGTCAGGTTTTTTCGATTCTGCCCCACAGTGCGCCGCCCGGAACAACACTTAATTAAACGTTGGTATAGGTCAGTTTTAGAATGTAATTACGTAGCAGGCAGCTCCGACACGCGGTCCACAAAACGTGCGCCTCAAAGAAGAATTCGCCTTGAGATTACATTGTCTTCTTGACAATGAAGAAGTGAGGTACACTTAAATCAATTAAATCCAATCTCCGAACGAGGAAAGATTTTTGAATAATCTTTTTTTACAGTTTCAGATTCCTGACACTGAAATCAAGACTCAGGTTTAGCTGGCAGGAGCGTACAAGGAAAAAAAACTTCAATAATCGATCAGGCAGAAAGACTTTGTCGTAGGTCAGAAACGAAGATGCAGACACACCCTGACTTGAGATTTGCAAGTCAACCTCGCCTTAAAAATCGTTTTAAAATGCGCTTATACTAATAATCACATCTTATTTAGGACTCGGATTTCAATGAAGAATGTTGTTCAAATTGTTGTTCAATCTTCGAAAATTGTTATTTCATTATTGCAGTAGCCCTATTTTCTGCGAAGATTCGCTAAAAACGGCATGTTGGGCATAGCATGTAGCTTTCTCGTATCCTTTGACAATGAATCAATGTGCAGAAAATTGAAGTTTTTCAAAAAATCGTGGGCCGAAATCTTCAAAATGATGGTTGACGCGAAGTGACGCAGCTGCACGTGTGCACCGGCCGATTGACTGTTGAGTACTGCTAGGGGCACAGAGTAGAGTAGGAGTTAGAGAGGAGTGTCTGGAGATGGGATGCCAGTGACGCCGCCAGCGCGTTCTGTCGACAGTTTTTTGCAACTTCCTCTTATCTCTACCTACCACGGGGATGAAGGCAAGGCCAGAGAGCGAGGCAAGCGTTTTGAAAGTTCTTGAATGTTTTAAAATACAGGGTGTCCCACAACCTACCTCCTCCTTATCAACCGTAATAAATGAGTTAGAAGAACAATTCAAATGGTAACCCCCTTGTTTTTTCCGTAGATCTCGAGAATGTTCTTCCCTCCCAATTTCAACGTTATATTTCTCCCATTCAAAACATCACTTTCTCATTTTGAAAATATGATTTGGACTCTTCAAAACTCCCTCTTCTTTACTGTTATAATTTTAAACCTTTTGTACCGCCGGAAGGCTTTTACAAATAAACAATTTCATTCATTCATTTCATTTCATAATTTTAAACATCCCAAGTGTGATTAACATGATTAATTATGGTTTTTAAAATTGAGGGTGCAGTAGTTAAGTTTTTTACTAGGCAAAAACTTCACTGCTGCTCCCCAGGTTAACAACTAAATTAACAACACTTGAAAAATTCTCTTTCTATCAATTAGAAGGATAATTACTGCTGGACCCCCCCCCCCCCCCCCTTTCAATCCCATGAGAGTCTGGGGGATTTTCCACCCTCGATTCTAACCACAGGTTTGATTCTATTTGTCCAACTAATTGCTTTTTACTATAAGGATAGATTTAGGGTATTTTTCGTTCTTGAGTTGCGAGTTTTTGAGGATCCAAAACCTCTTATACACATGATTCAGATCAATTTTCCAAATAATCCATATTATACTGTCTTTAATGTCTGATTTAGGATGTATTTTAAGATGTATATTGTGGTACTAAAACTGCGAAGTTCAGCTCTGAAAGTGCGAAAATTGTGAAATAATGAATTTTTGAAGATAGGTATTAAACATGAACCTAGGAGGGAAATGGACTGGGTATTGAAGAGTTGACACATCCCAAGTATAATTCACACTAATTATTTGTGGTTCTATAAAATTGGGGGCAGTAGTGAAGTTTTGTCTAGTGAAAAACCTTACTTATTACTCTTTCAAACAGCAGAATAATACAATAAAGATCTGTCTGATGAAGCAGATATTCGCTATCGAATGTTAAGGGGTTGAGAATCAGAAACTTGATTAGGTACCTATGGCTGGACTCCTTCCCGTCCGATTTCAAGCGATTCTGGAAACCACCCCCCCCCCCACCCGTGATCTATCTATGCAACTGACCTATACTATTTTACCAAAACGATTGGTTTAGGATATCACTCTATTTTTGAGATCCAGACCACCAAAGAATACACATAATTTAGATCAATTTATCCTAAAGTATATCCTAAATCAGTCCTGATCCAAAATCTTCTTTTAATGAGCACATTATTATTTAGAATAAGTTTTCTTTGACAATGAATTGGTAGTGGATTAAGTTAGTAGAATAGTTACCCTATCGAACAAAAAAAGAACCGACATTCAATACGCCTCAATACGTAGTTATTTTCACTAATGAAATAATCTCATTTTTGAAAAACTACTAATTTCACTAATGAAATAATCTCTTTTTTTACGACTTTTAAATTGTGATAATAATTTCTTACCGTTCGCTGACACGTTTTCAGATAGATCCGGCCCGAAACGTCACTACTAAATATCGGAACAATACTAAACAAGCAGTTATTTCTTCCAGCTTAGCTATTAACAGGTTGATCGATGATCGTAGCACGTCAACGTTTTTCCGATTGTTACTCTGCCGGAATGAGGGTCCAGAAGTCAGATACTTTTGAAATGAGTTCTCAGGGATGTCAGGTGACCAAAACACAAGCTATCGGTAGAAATATCCAACTTTCGATTTTTCTTATTTTGGCCAGGTTTTTTCGATTCTGCCCCACAGTGCGCTGGCCGCCGCCGCGGCCGCGCCTCTCTGAGAAAACTTTCTTTTACAGCGCGGCGCGGCCGGCGGCTGAGTAGTTACATGACAAAATCGCGGGCCGCAGCCGCCGCACAGTGGGACGAAATGCGATTCTGGCTGGACAAAAATATTTTATTGGCTATTCTTATAGGAAATTTCACGCTGATTCCGAATATACCATATGTTCCTATACCTAAAAAAGCTCTTTAATGGATGTTTCTTGAAAAAAACCTCGAAAAAACACGTTTTTTGAAATATTTTCCCATTTTTTATCCTTAAGATGTAGTGGAAACGTGTTTTGCTCAATAGAAAAGTTATAGAGAATTAAATTCTGCGTCGATTCGTCACCAAGGAAAGTAAAACTTAGTGGTGAAACTTGATATTCAATCGACTTTCTCAAAGAAGAAAAGTTGTAAACCATCAAATTCTGCAGCGATTGACTACCAATTTTTTCGAAAAACACCAATAATTAACTCCTATTTTCCACTTTTTCACTATGCTGATTCCCAGGAACCTATCATCATCTCACCATTCCTTCATATATGCGTTCAACAACTATTATGGTACACCGTGAAACCAATCCTAGCTGCAAGTATTTGAAAGTAATCACAGTACCCTCGTCAACGTTGTGAAAGTGTTCCAAAACTCTGGTATAATTGCTTCAAAGTCATAGGAACCCAAACGTAAGCTACTTATTCTTGCGTGAAAATACGTCTGCCAAGTGGGTGTGGGTGATAGGTTCCTCGTATCCAATACGTAAAATGTATAGATGAGTTGTAATGTATAAAACATATGCCTATATTCGTATATACCTATGCCTACCTATGTACCTCCTATAAATTTCATAAAAATCGGTCCAATAGTGTCAGATTTTCGAGCGTTATAAGGATTTGCGGACATAAACAGACAGACACGGAACCAGAAATGTTCAGGAAGGTCCAAAACGTGAAATGCGAGTGAAAATTTTGATTTTGGAAAAGTGAAAACAATGCTTCCGCTACATTGGTAGACTTGGAAGCAAAACTTTGTCCTTTAAAATCAAAATTTCCACTCGCATTTCACGTTTTGGACCTTTGGACCGATTTTTATGAAATTTATAGGAGGTACGTAGGTAGGCATAGGTATATACGAATATAGGCATATGTTTTATACAAAACAACATATCTATACATTGTACGTATTGGATACGAGGGACCTATTACCCACACCCACTTGGCAGACGTATTTCATGCATGAATAAGAAGCTTACGTTTGGGACTTTGAAGTAATTATACCAGAGTTTTGGCACACTTTCACAACGTTGACGAGGGTATTGTGATTACTTGCAGATATTTGCAGCTGGAATTGGTTTCAAGGTGTACCATAATAGTTGTTGAACGCATATATGAAGGAATGTTGAGGTGATGATAGGTTCCTGGAAATCAGCATAGTGAAAAAGTGGAAAATAGGAATTGTCAAAAACTTTGAAACATCATACCTCTCTTAATTATTGGTGTTTTTGAAAAAATTGGAAGTCAATCACTGCAGAATTTGATGGTTGACAACTTTTCTTGTTTGTGAAAGTCGATTGAATATCAAGTTTCACCACTAATACGGCAATAAATGGTATTTTCCGGTCTTGGAAAACTTTGAAATTCGATAGCTTCCTTATTTTACCGAAAGTTTTACTTTCCTTGGTGACGAATCGACGCAGAATTTAATTCTCTATAACTTTTTCATTGAGCGAAAAACGTTTCCAGTACATCTTAAGAATGAAAAATAGGAAAATATTTTTTAAAAAACGTGTTTTTTCGAGGTTTTTTAAAGAAATATCCATTAAAGAGCTATTAACATGGAATCGTGTTTTAGCGATGGATCCCCCGCCGAAAAGTGAGACTATAAAGTGAGATGAAAGTAGCGCCAATAATTGTGATGATTTCCGCTTACAACCGAGTCGTTGCTAGGGAAATGGTACTTCGTCGTTTTTCATCCCACAAAATTCGTTGACCATTCGTTCGAAAGCTCTCGATTTATCCAACCATATTATGTTAACTACTGCGAAGTGCGTGGCCAACAAGCTGAGTTATGAGCATGGTTATATGAATAATTGTTTACACACAGGTGATCATTCTCAATTATTGATATTGTGAACATGATTGCAACCGCTTGTTAATTTCTGAAGATTTCATTGAGCTGGTGTTTCGATTATGTGATTCATAGCAGGTGATCCGAATATTGCGAGAACGGTTTGATTTGTGAAGCGGTGGTTAAATCATTTTAATAGGTAATTTCTATACTTTACACTATAGGAAGCTGTAATTTCGTATGTAGCCTCTTTATATAATAAAGTGAATGTTTACTCGCGAGTTTCTATTAGAAGATCATCATCTCACAAGAGCTCAATCGTCGTGATCATTTCTATAATAAAGTTATAGGAGCTAAAACATGAGTCCATGTTTTTTACATTTTAGCAGTCAGGCTCAAAGTAATAACATCCGGGGGGTCCAGGGGGGCTTCGCCCCTGGCGGGGTCAAGGGGCGGAGCCCCTTGCGAGGCCCGAAGGGCGAGTTTTAGGTATAGAAAAATGTGGTATATTCGGAATCAGCGTGAAATTTCCTATAAGAATAGCCAATAAAATATTTTTGTCCAGCCGGAATCGCATTTCGTCCCACTGTGCGCGGGCGCCGGCCGCAGACGCGCCAGGGAAATTCCACCAGGGTAGCGGAAGCATTGTTTTCACTTTCGGAAAAGAAAAAAAAGTCCAGTCATGCAGCATGACCCCAAGAGCGAATTTTTGAAGAAATCTTCGACATTTCAGTCGCTATTGATCGTGTAGAGAAATTTTAGTTTATGATTTTGATAGACAAACATGGAATCAAATTATTAAAAATAATTAGGAGGTACTCATACTTTATTATTATTAAACTAATCTTTATTTATTTAAAGACAAATGTAGGTAAATATTCATAGATTTCGATATCCAATGTGGTCAACTAGCAACGGCATTATTTCGATTTTTGACTGATTTTTCAACTTTGAAATTTTTGAAAACTTGATACATATTCTTATAGGAAATTTTACGCTGATTCCGAATATACCACATGTTAGTATGCTGCAAAACTTATTTCGCACAACAAATCGCAAAAAACAGACTATTTTGAAAATTTTGACTAGGTGCATTTAGCTGAAGCTTGGTCATTTAAAAATCTGTGATTATATGAGGTACATAGGCCATGGTTACTACGTGCGCGACAAATCGTCTATTTATCGGCGGAAGAAATTGTTGTTGGAAATCAGTTGTAGAATCGATTATTAGGAGGTAAACAATCTTGTGTGAACACCCTGTAGATATTAGAGAATATCTGCGTGCGCTGAGCTTTCAATTTCGATGTATCGAGAGGGGAAAACCTCTCCGACCCACTGCGCCGCCTCCCAGTTCTCCAGTCATGTCTTCGATCGCCGGCCACCTCTTTCTGTGTTCAGTCGTCCTCTACGCCTCCGCCAACCAAAAAACAACTTTCGTCTTCCCCGAGTTCCCGTACAAAGAAACCAACAAAAATGTAAGTCCACAAATACCTGTGGCTTGTCATATTCCCGTAGGATGATGTGTAGGATGTCAATTTAGATGTTGTGTGCGCTAATCAGTTCTGAAGCCGAATCGATTTGTTACGAGTACGAAGTATAGAGAGGGGATGTAGGGCAACGCAACGCTGTGCTCCCAAATCCAGAACGAAATTGCCCCAACTCTCACTGTTGAGAATCGATTGAATTTTATAGAAATCAAATTAAGGATACGTGATAGCAATCAAATGGGACCTTTCCGTTAATTCAATTCAATTTTAGTTCCTTAAAAACATATTAAAAAGACAAAGCAGCTTGAAATGCTTGCATACGAGTCTGCAACACATTGGGACATTTTCATGTGTGTTTTCTTATTGTATTTATTACTAGGCAGATCTCACCCGTGCATCGCACGGCGGGGCGTACAAATCAATTAAATGGGCCATAAGAGAAACCGCCCACCCGTGGGTACTTAATTGAATTCGCGATCGTGTTGACTCATTGTTCCGACACCCGTGGGTACTTCATTGAATTCGAGCCAGGCTACATCACCTACCCCCCTGCAGACTCGTATGCAAGCTCTAAGAGCCACTCAGCTGATCCGGACCCTGGGCATCGTCACGTAAATGTGCTAAAGAGACTACATACGAAATTACAGCTTCCTAGAGTGTAAAACATAGAAATTAGCTTCAAAAGCCACTCATCTGATCCGGACCCTGGGCATCGTCAAGTCAATGTCCTAAAGAGGCTACATAAGAAATTACAGCTTCCTAGAGTGTAAAGCATAGAAATTACCTATTAAAATGATTTAACCACCGCTTCACAAATCAAACCGTTCTCGCAATATTTGGATCACCTGCTATGAATCAAATCATCGAAACACCAGCTCAATGAAATCATCAGAAATTAACAAGCGGTGGCAATCATGTTCACAATATCAATTATTGAGAATGATCACCTGTGTGTACACAATTGAGGAGCTGACATGGGAAACGAGTTAAGTCCAAAAATCAAATTTCATAGGAACTCCCTCTGAACTCTTATCAGATTTTTTTGGACATAATCTCTTCTCCATGTAAAGGTCACACATTTATTCAAGGTCATCTAGCAAGGACGGGACGACCTAAGGCCGTTGGCGTGACTGTTAACTTGCACTTCGACGAAAAAAAATGTTCTTTGGATTTTTGGACTTAACTCGTTTTCCATGTCAGCTCCTCAATTATTCAAATAACCTTGCTCATAACTCAGCTTGTTGTCCACGCACTTCGCAGTAGTTAACAAAATATGGTTGGATAAATCGAGAGCTTTCGAACGAATGGTCAACGAATTTTTTGGGATGAAAAACGACGAAGTACCATTTCCCTAGCAACGACTCGGTTGTAAGCGGAAATCGTCAAAATATTTACGTTACGTTACGTGACAGTTTTTTGTGCAATGTGCCAGGGCAAAGACATGAAAATGTCAAAATAGCACATGATATCTTGCCTTTATTTCTGCCTCAACGAACAATGTCACACTTTTACGTATGATGTATCAAATAATTACTTATATAGGTCTACATAATTTACGTATAATAAATGAGCACTGCATAGTTAACATAAATCACAATCAATAATGCCTACACTCCACTGCCAAATTTCAATAATAATCCCGAGTCATTGCCAAAATTTCCAAAGCGGTGTTGATGTTCGTTCTATCTCTTGTGGATTTTCATCTTCTTCTTGTCCTGTTTTCTGGAAATGTTGGGAGGGGACGGAGGAGGAGTAATTCAATGCCTTGACGCAATCACAACCAAATTTCAAAACTGCGAGTGCATTTTGAAGGAACATACAAATGGTTTTAGTTCACAGGTGCATGCTCTGTCGCAAGAAATTGCTAACAGCCGAGGAACTATCTTGTTAATACAAAAAATTAATAAGAGAATTGATCGTATAGAAGAAAATCTAGCACTATCTGAAAAAAAAAAAAAATATAATACGAAACAGAACCGGCACATGGACAACAGAAACGATCTTATTATTCATAACGTTCTAGAAGGGAAAGAAAAAGTTCCAGTCATGCAGCATGATCGTATGAGCGAATTTTCATAAACGGTCGTATTACATTTATGTTAAATTCTGTTGAAATTTGAGCACTTTGGGTACAAATAAAAATTTCATTATACATTTTATAGCAAGTTAACTTTTTGTCAGTAGTATTCCAATGAACAAACGATTTTGTGGATTTTAACGATTTTTTCAAGTTTTCAAGTACATTTTTCAGTACAATTTTGTGCTTAAAATTTTTAAATGTCCTTGTTCATGTTCGATTAATTTTTTTCGAGTAGCATTCTGCTAAAAAATAGAAATTTGTTAATTTTTAGCAGTTTTTTGCCATTTTTAGTGATTTTTCAAGTACATTTTTTGAAATTTGACCAATTTAATGTGCTCAAAAAGTGTTGTCCAACGAACTCATCCTTTCTTTTGAAATGCTTGATTTTTTGGCGAAAGAACGAAGTTTTTATCTCAATTCTATCGAGAGTTATCGTCTGGAATGACATATATATATATATATATATATATATATATATATATATATATATATATATATATATATATGTATATATATGTATATATATATATAAAAAAGCGTTAAAATCCAGGAATCATTTCAGAATGCCTCAAAACAGATTTCGATGAAGAAAATTTTTGAAAATTTTTATTTTAAAATTTTTCTAGCCATTGCAATAGTTTTATTTTCTAAGAAAATTCGCTAACACGAATATTCTCAAGAGGAAGGTGATGGAAATTTTTAGAACGGAATTAAATTGCATTCTTGAGGATTATGAAGTTATAGGTGTAAGACGTTTAGGCATCCAGCCTTCTAGAAGTAGACCGGTTCACATTCATTTTGCTAATCATTTCTCAATCCCAATTTAATACATCCGAGTTCTACGACAGACGAACACGGGAACTTAGGAAGCATCTCTTGCCCAAGTTATTTCAAGCAAGAAAAGACGGGCAGTGTGCCGTCTTGATTGGAGATGTACTACTGGTTGATGGAAAAAAAAAAAAAAATGTCCAGTCATGCAGCATGACCCCATGAGCGAATTTTTGAAGAAATCTTCGACGTTTCAGTCGCTATTGATCGTGTAGAGAAATTTTAGTTTATGATTTTGATAGACAAACATGGAATCAAATTCTATCTACAGCATGATTCTAGCCTTAAACAGCATGGTTCTAGGATTGGTTATACAGGGATACTTCCATAAGAGTAGTTCAATCTGAATTTGGACAATGTTTCATGCAAATATTACCGATTTTTACAACTAGCGAACGGCATTATTTCGATTTTTGACTGATTTTTCAACTTTGAAATTTTTGAAAACTTGATACATATTCTTATAGGAAATTTTACGCTGATTCCGAATATACCACATGTTAGTATGCTGCAAAACTTATTTCGCACAACAAATCGCAAAAAACAGACTATTTTGAAAATTTTGACTAGGTGCATTTAGCTGAAGCTTGGTCATTTAAAAATCTGTGATTATATGAGGTACATAGGCCATGGTTACTACGTGCGCTACCAATCGTATATTTATCGGCGGAAGAAATTGTTGTTGGAAATCAGTTGTAGAATCGATTATTAGGAGGTAAACAATCTTGTGTGAACACCCTGTAGATATTAGAGAATATCTGCGTGCGCTGAGCTTTCAATTTCGATGTATCGAGAGGGGAAAACCTCTCCGACCCACTGCGCCGCCTCCCAGTTCTCCAGTCATGTCTTCGATCGCCGGCCACCTCTTTCTGTGTTCAGTCGTCCTCTACGCCTCCGCCAACCAAAAAACAACTTTCGTCTTCCCCGAGTTCCCGTACAAAGAAACCAACAAAAATGTAAGTCCACAAATACCTGTGGCTTCTCATATTCCCGTAGGATGATGTGTAGGATGTCAATTTAGATGTTGTGTGCGCTAATCAGTTCTGAAGCCGAATCGATTCGTTGCGAGTACGAAGTATAGAGAGGGGATGTAGGACAACGCAACGCTGTGCTCCCAAATCCAGAACGAAATTGCCCCAACTCTCACTGTTGAGAATCGATTGAATTTTATAGAAATCAAATTAAGGATACGTGATAGCAATCAAATGGGACCTTTCCGTTAATTCAATTCAATTTTAGTTCCTTAAAAACATATTGAAAAGACAAAGCAGCTTGAAATGCTTGCATACGAGTCTGCAACACAATTGGGACATTTTCATGTGTGTTTTCTTATTGTATTTATTACTAGGCAGATCTCACCCGTGCATCGCACGGCGGGGCGTACAAATCAATTAAATGGGCCATAAGAGAAACCGCCCACCCGTGGGTACTTAATTGAATTTGCGATCGTGTTGACTCATTGTTCCGACACCCGTGGGTACTTCATTGAATTCGAGCCAGGCTACATCACCTACCCCCCTGCAGACTCGTATGCAAGCTCTAAGAGCCACTCAGCTGATCCGGACCCTGGGCATCGTCACGTAAATGTGCTAAAGAGACTACATACGAAATTACAGCTTCCTAGAGTGTAAAACATAGAAATTAGCTTCAAAAGCCACTCATCTGATCCGGACCCTGGGCATCGTCAAGTCAATGTCCTAAAGAGGCTACATAAGAAATTACAGCTTCCTAGAGTGTAAAGCATAGAAATTACCTATTAGAATGATTTAACCACCGCTTCACAAATCAAACCGTTCTCGCAATATTTGGATCACCTGCTATGAATCAAATCATCGAAACACCAGCTCAATGAAATAATCAGAAATTAACAAGCGGTGGCAATCATGTTCACAATATCAATTATTGAGAATGATCACCTGAGTGTACACAATTATTCAAATAACCTTGCTCATAACTCAGCTTGTTGGCCACGCACTTCGCAGTAGTAAACATAATATGGTTGGATAAATGGAGAGCTTTCGAACGAATGGTCAACGAATTTTTTGGGATGAAAAACGACGAAGTACAATTCCTAGCAACGACTCGGTTGTAAGCGGAAATCGTCAAAATATTTACGTTACGTTACGTGACAGTTTTTTGTGCAATGTGCCAGGGCAAAGACATGAAAATGTCAAAATAGCACATGATATCTTGCCTCTATTTCTGCCTCAACGAACAATGTCACACTTTTACGTATGATGTATCAAATAATTACTTATATAGGTCTACATAATTTACGTATAATAAATGAGCACTGCATAGTTAACATAAATCACAATCAATAATGCCTGCACTCCACTGCCAAATTTCAATAATAATCCCGAGTCATTGCCAAAATTTCCAAAGCGGTGATGCTGTTCGTTCTGTCTCTTGTGAATTTTCATCTTCTTCTTGTCCTGTTTTCTGGAAATGTTGGGAGGGGACGGAGGAGGAGTAATTCAATGCCTTGACGCAATCACAACCAAATTTCAAAACTGCGACTGCATTTTGAAGGAACATACAAATGTTTTGAGTTCATAGGTGCATGCTCTGTTGCAAGAAATTGCTAACAGCCAAGAAACTATCTTGCACTAAAAATTAATAAGAGAATTGATCGAATAGAATAAAATCTAGCATTATCTGAAAAAATAATACGAAACGGAACCGGCACATGGACAACAGAAACGATCTTATTCTTCATAACCTTCTAGAAGGGAAAGAAAACATGAATATTCTCAAGAGGAAGGTGATGGAAATTTTTAGAACGGAATTAAATTGCGTTCTTGAGGATTATGAAGTTATAGGTGTAAGACGTTTAGGCACCATCCAGCCTTCTAGAAGTAGACCGGTTCACATTATTAGCGAATTTTTGAAGAAAATTAAGCTATTGCTCTCGCCTCAAAATTTGTAGAATGTGAATTTTTGAAAAAAATTTATGCAGAAATCCGTTTCAGGCTATTTTGAATCATATTCTGAAGTTTAACGCATTTTTTTATGTATGTATGTATGTATGTATGTATATATGTATGTATGTATGTGTCATTCCAGACGATAACTGTCCGTAGAAATGTGCTAGGAACTTCAAACAAATTTTAAAATGTTAAGGACACAAAACGAAAGTTCAAGTTCGTTGGCCAGCATGATCGGATTACATCTTCGGGTCGAAATTTTCAAAAATGTAGTCAACAATTTCAAAATAGCCTGTTTTTTGCGATTTGTTGTGCGAAATAATTTTTTCAGCATACTAACATGTGGTATATTCGGAATCAGCGTAAAATTTCCTATAAGAATATGTATCAAAGTTTTCAAAAATTTCATCAATGTTTCATGTATCATCAAAATTTCATCAATGTATCAAAGTTTTCAAAAATTTCAAAGTTGAAAAATCAGTCAAAAATTGAAATAATGCCGTTCGCTAGTTGTAAAAATCGGTAATATTTGCATGAAACATAGTCCAAATTCAGATTGAACTACTCTTATGGAAGTATCTCTGTATAACCAATCCTAGAACCATGCTGTTAAAAACGTAGGTAGTAGGTGCTTGAAAAAAAAAAAAAAAAAAAAAAAAAAATGTAATCACAACTGATGAGTTTACTCTGTGCATGTGTTAATAATTTGATTCCATGTTTGTCTATCAAAATCATAAACTAAAATTTCTCAACACGATCAATTGCGACTGAAATGTCGAAGATTTCTTCAAAAATTCGCTCATGAGGTCATGCTGCATGACTGGACTTTTTTTCTAATAATTTCTCAATCCCAATTTAATACATCCGAGTTCTACGACAGACGAACACGGGAACTTAGGAAGCATCTCTTGCCCAAGTTATTTCAAGCAAGAAAAGACGGGCAGTATGCCGTCTTGATTGGAGATGAACTACTGGTTGATGGAAAAAAAACGCATTCACTATGGACGAATTACGTTGGAGGATTCTACATCTACTGGGTCAGAAGTGGAGATTAATCTGAATACTCCTCCTCCGTCCCCTTTCCGTTAATTCACTACCATTCATTCATTCTGATCTGTATGTCCAACTAATCTGTATTTCTACTGAGGGATTACTACTTGATGTAATGTATTTTTGAAATGCGAGCATCCAGACCACCAAACTAAACACAGCATTCTGACCTATTTTACCACAGCGGACGTAAAAAAAGTCCAGTCATGCAGCATGACCCCATGAGCGAATTTTTGAAGAAATCTTTGACATTTCAGTCGCTATTGATCGTGTAGAGAAATTTTAGTTTAGGATTTTGATAGACAAACATGGAATCAAATTATTAAAAATAATTAGGTTTTTAACTGTTTTTAACAGCATGGTTCTAGGGTTGGTTATACAGGGATACTTCCATAAGAGTAGTTCAATCTGAATTTGGACAATGTTTCATGCAAATATTACCGATTTTTACAACTAGCGAACAGCATTATTTCGATTTTTGACTGATTTTCAACTTTTAAATTTTTGAAAATATGATACATATTCTTAAAGGGAATTTTACGCTGATTCCGAATATACCACATGTATGCTGAAAAAAATATTTCGCACAACAAATCGCAAAAAACAGGCTATTTTGAAAATTTTGACTACATTTTTGAAAATTTCAACCCGAACATGTAATCCGATTATGCTGGCCAACGAACTTGAACTTTCGTTTTGTGTCCTTAACATTTCAAAATTTGTTTGAAGTTTCTAGCAAAATTCTACGGACAGTTATCGGAGGGCGTATGGAGGATATAGACATGTTTGTTATTATTATTTTTATTCGATTTTAGCGAATTTTTGAAGAAAATTAAGCTATTGCTCTCGCCTCAAAATTTGTAGAATGTGAATTTTTGAAAAACTTTTATGCAGAAATCCGTTTTAGGCTATTCTGAATCATATTCTGAAGTTTAACGCATTTTTTTAATGTATGTATGTATATATGTATATATGTATATATGTATGTATGTGTCATTCCAGACGATAACTGTCCGTAGAATTGTGCTAGAAACTTCAAACAAATTTTAAAATGTTAAGGACACAAAACGAAAGTTCAAGTTCGTTGGCCAGCATGATCGGATTACATCTTCGGGTTGAAATTTTCAAAAATGTAGTCAAAAATTTCAAAATAGCCCGTTTTTTGCGATTTGTTGTGCGAAATAATTTTTTCAGCATACTAACATGTGGTATATTCGGAATCAGCGTAAAATTTGCTATAAGAATATGTATCAAGTTTTCAAAAATTTTAAAGTTGAAAAATCAGTCAAAAATCGAAATAATGCCGTTCGCTTGTTGTAAAAATCGGTAATATTTGCATGAAACATTGTCCAAATTCAGATTGAACTACTCTTATGGAAGTATCCCTGTATAACCAATCCTAGAACCATGCTGTTTGAAACGTAGGTAGTAGGTGCTTGTTTTATTTTATGTCAAGATTTGATGATGTTATGATAGGATACTGTTAACATTTCAACTGCCTTCAATACTGACCACATTGGACATCGAAATCTATGAATATTTACCTACATTTGTCTTTAAATCTACAAGATTAGTTTAATAATAATAAAGTATGAGTACCTCCTAATTATTTTTAATAATTTGATTCCATGTTTGTCTATCAAAATCATAAACTAAAATTTCTCTACACGATCAATAGCGACTGAAATGTCGAAGATTTCTTCAAAAATTCGCTCATGGGGTCATCCTGCATGACTGGACTTTTTAAGTTCCAGTCATGCGGCATGATCGGATGAGCGAATTTTCTTAATTATATCGCATTATATGTAAAATTGTAGGTACTGAAATCTGAGCAATTTCAGTAGAAAGAAATAGTTTAAAACCAATTTTATGGCAAAAAGCTCGTACTAAATAAAATTTGGTGATTCTAAAAAGATTTTGGATTTTTAGTTTTTGTTTATGTTTTTATTGATTTTTCAGCATAATTTCGTGCAACAAATATGTAATGTTCTAGTTAGTTGTTGATAATTTTGTTTTGCTTTACTTTTGTGGTTTAGCGTTGAACAAAATTGATGTCAGTGTTACTGGCACGTCCTCAGCCGATGTGTGATTTTTGACCCGTATTTCGTAACGTTTAGTCCAGTTGTTTCAGAGAAAAAACTTCGAAGGGCGTACGGAGGATAGACAAATATGTTTTTTATTATTATTTTTATTCGATTTTTGGATTCTACTCATCTTGAAACGTAGGTAAACCAAAAATTGTTGGGGAAAGGGGGGGGGGGGGGGGCTTTTTTTCTTGGTCTATTACAAAGGTTCATTACTGAAAATAATAAATCAACAGAAAGCGAGTAATGTTACTGGTGCATTTTGTTTTTAGGAAATGGCGTACAGAGAATACGAAGCTGCCTGCGAGCAGAATCCCACATGCGCGCTACAGAAAGCGCTTGCGCGGCTGAAGTGCGTGAGGGAGTGCATCTCTCCTGTTTGCTACCAACAGATTTACTATCAGGATCAGGTGAGTACAAGGAATGTTCTCCCCTCCCTATTTGGCTTTGTAATTATTGAGAACTCTCATCTGTTGGAATTTCACACTTTCGGAGTTAGCTTACTTGAAAACCCCCTAGTGGCAATTTTATGCTCACAAGACCACAGACGTTTTGCCAATAAAATAGGAATACTCGGAGGGTCAAAAACATCATATTTTTACATTTTCAGTTTTTTCATAAAATCGTGCCTTATTATAGGAAATTAAATTGCTGATCACGCCAACACCACAAGCGGTAGTACAAATCAACACAAAATACACCAAAAAATCGTCAGAAATAAGTTAAAAAGGTGTTTTTGTGAACACACATATTTCGAAAAAATAAATAAATAAATTGTAAAAAAAACTGAAAAAAACAATGTTTTAGCGAATTATCGAAGAAAATTAAGCTATTCCTCTCGCCTCAAAATTTGTAGAATGTGAATTATTGAAAACATTTTATGCAGAAATCCGTTTCAGGCTATTCTGAATCATATTCTGAAGGTTAACACATTTTTTTAATGTATGTATGTATACAGGGTGATTCCCTCGCAAATGCAAAAAAATATTTGGGTGAAACTACATAAAAAATGGAGTAAAATGCCGCCAACTGCATATTTTTATCTCAATCCGTTCTCGAGATATGATTTTTTAAAGGTTTTTTCAGGAAAACCGTGTTTTTTTCCTTTTAAACTCAACTTTCTTCACTTTACTTCATTTAATTTCAATTTTTGACCATTTCGGAATCAGCACTAAATTTACTATAAGAATAGTGTACTTGGGTTTTTGAAAAGTACCATCCAAAGGCCCTCACATCAGCTCAAACATTGACGATTTTGAAAAAATAATATTTCTGAAAATCTTTAAAACTTTACTACTCTTTTAAAAAGAATCCTGGAAACTGGCAAATCTCATGAAAACTGCTTCATCTAATATGCTTTCCAACGGTATTATCAATTTTACTTTTATTTTGTTATTTAGTGGAGAAAATAATATTTTAATGTTAAAAAATGTGGGTTTTTCAATGAAATTGTTGGTTTTCTCGAAAGATGACCCTTCATGAACCAACGAGTATGGGGTCGGTTTCTATGTATTTTTTCTCGCTGGATCGAATGGAAACTCTTGCAGATCTCTCAACTACGTTATAATCGAGTTTTACACTTTAATTAACTAGTTTTACCCCATAACACACATACATTTAATCGTAACAAACAAACTAAACATTTGCGATTTTAAGTGTAAAACTCGGTTATAATGGAGTTGGAGAGATCTACAAATGTTACCACTCGATAAAGCGCGAAAAAATACATAGAAACCGACCCCATACTCGTAGGTTCATGGAGGGTCATCTTTCGAGAAAACCAACGATTTCATTGAAAAACCCACATTTTTTAACATTAAAACATCATTTTCCCCACTAAATAACAAAATAAAAGTAAATTTGATTATACCGTTGGAAAGAGTATTAGACGAAGCAGCTTTCATGAGATTTGCCAGTTTCTAGGATTCTTTTTAAAAAAGTAGTAAATTTTTAAAGATTTTGAGAAATATTATTTTTTCAAAATCATCAATGTTTGAGCTGATGTGAGGGCCTTTGGATGGTACTTTTCAAGAACCCAAGTACACTATTCTTATAGCAAATTTAGTGCTGATTCCGAAAATGTGGTCACAAATGAAAATTAAATGAAGCAAAGTGAAGAAAGTTGAGTTTAAAAGGAAAAAACACGGTTTTCCTGAAAAAACCTTTAAAAAATCATATCTCGAGAACGGATTGAGATAAAAATATGCAGTTGGCGGCATTTTACTCCATTTTTGATGTAGTTTTACCCAAATTTTTTTTTTGCATTTGCGAGAGACTCACCCTGTATATGTATGTGTCATGCCAGACGATAACCGTCCGTAGAATTGTGCTAGAAATTTCAAACAAAGAAGGTTCTACCACAAAGAAGTTTCTCCACTCGGCCGTCAGTAACGCTAATGTACAAGACTAGTTTAATAATAATAAAGTATGAGTACCTCTTAATTATTTTTAATAATTTGATTCCATGTTTGTCCATCAAAATCATAAACTAAAATTTCTCTACACGATCAATAGCGGCTGAAATGTCGAAGATTTCTTCAAAAATTCGCTCATGGGGTCATGCTGCATGACGGGACTTTTTTTAACTCCACAAGGGACTTTCTTGTGTGATTTGAATCATATTTGGAGGCTGACGGATCGCATCATGCCCTGTACTGTGAGAGATGTGAATGAAACCGTCTGTTATCGGAGGCAGGAGTGCAGCGGTGGCGAGAGACAAACTGAAAAATCTTGAGCGCAATCAGCATCTGGACCAGATGACTTGGGGACCTCCGCCCTCACATCGTCCACAGCTGGTTAAACTTTCGAGCTCCTCCGATCCCGTTGGTGCCATGTGCGACGGAAAAACCAAGCTAATAAGCTCTGAATCACAACTCTGGGTGGAATGATGGGGTCTAAACTCTTGCAACTCGTGAAACCAATGATTGTTCGATCCCAAATCTAATGACTGAATCGAGCGAATCTAGAAGCTTTTAGCGAATTTTTGAAGAAAATTAAGCTATTGCTCTCGCCTCAAAATTTGTAGAATGTGAATTTTTGAAAAAAAATGTGTGCAGAAATCCGTTTCAGGCTATTCTGAATCATATTATGAAGTTTAACGCATTTTTTTATGTATGCATGTATGTATATATGTATGTATGTGTCATTCCAGACGATAACTGTCCGTAGAATTGTGCTAGAAACTTCAAACAAATTTTAAAATGTTAAGGACACAAAACGAAAGTTCAAGTTCGTTGGCCAGCATGATCGGATTACATCTTCGGGTTGAAATTTTCAAAAATGTAGTCAAAAATTTCAAAATAGCCTATTTTTTGCGATTCGTTGTGCGAAATAATTTTTTCAGCATACTAACATGTGGTATATTCGGAATCAGCGTGAAATTTCAAAGTTGAAAAATCAGTCAAAATCGAAATAATGCCGTTCGCTAGTTGTAAAAATCGGTAATATTTGCACGAAACATTGTCCAAATTCAGATTGAACTACTCTTATGGAAGTATCCCTGTATAACCAATCCTAGAACCATGCTGTTTAAAACGTAGGTAGTAGGTGCTTGTTTAAAAAAAAAAAAAAATGTAATCACAACTGATGAGTTTACTCTGTGAAATATTCCGTCCTCCGATTCTCTCGGTCGCTCTCTTTAATGTTTTACGCTCAACTGTTTTAAGACTTGATGTAGCTTTAATACTGACTGTGGCTTAGAAAATATCAGCCATGAAATTATGAAGAAGTTCTATTTATGTACGTACTAGCACGCAGACCCAAGGCCTCGCTCTGCTCGGCCGTCCGTAACGTAAATTCCTAAGCCTCGCTCTGCTTGGCCAAATTCAACGTAGCGCACGTTTGCGCATGAGCAGATCAAAAGTGGCGGGTGTTCTGTACGCAAAATTGAACGCAGAATCCGATTCCGGAATAAAAATTGGGGGTCATCGGTCAAAAAAAAAAAAAAAAAAAAAAAAAAAAAAAAAAAAAAAAAAAAAAAAAAAAAAAAAACTTGCCCTTCGCGCATGCGCACGGAATTTTGATTTAGCCTTAAATGTGCACTCAAGTGTACTAATTATTTGGGAAAAGGAATGGTGAAAATCCGTTCAGCCGTTTAGACGCGTATAGGGCATGCCACACAGACAGACAGAAACCTTCCTTTATAGAAGTATATGATAGAAGTAGATAGATAGAAGTAGAAGTAGATATAGAACTATACAATTATTTCACACACACACACAAACAATCCCTACATTTAAAGCTGTAACAATGGATTTTCTCACTTGTGCTGATATGGCACCCATTTAAATCGAATCAGAGTACGGAATTACATGGAAAACGACACCATACTCGACCAGTTCCGAAAGCTCTCGATTTATCCAACCATATTATGTTAACTACTGCGAAGTGCAAGGCCAACAAGCTGAGTTATGAGCATGGTTATATGAATAATTGTTTACACACAGGTGATCATTCTCAATAATTGATATTGTGAATATTATTGCAACCGCTTGTTAATTTCTTATGATTTCATTGAGCTGGTGTTTCGATGATTTGATTCATAGCAGGTGATCCAAATATTACGAGAACGGTTTGATTTGTGAAGAGGTGGTTAAATCATTTAATAGGTAATCATTTTAATAGACGAGTCTATTAAACAGATATGATGAGTCTGCAACTAAAGACATAAAATGTCCCAATGTGACAAAAATCGTTCTCCACTCGTTGGGAAGCTCTCGATTTATCACGAATTTCTTTTGTACTTATTCTTCTATTCATGTCGAAGTTTTATATTTATTATTGTTATAAATGGATATAGTAAAAAATACCGCTTGATTTGTTGTCACTTGGTTGAGAAGTAGGGAATCTTGGTTTATAGTAGGTGTGGTGTATGCCATTACAATAAATAGCAAGCAAGCAACAACAACAATATACTACAACAACAACAGTACTAACCGAACCTAACAATTATTAAAAGTGATCATTACATATCTGAAACACGTGCTCTCTATCAAATTCCCATTATTCCATTATTTCATTTAAATTTCATTTCATTTTATAAGTTCAATTTCACGGACATCTCAGTAGGGATTAGTCGATTCCCGATACCGATTCTTAGGCATTGGTATCGGTTTCGAGAATCGATCGCCTAAAGCTGATACCGATACCGCCCAGTGATGGGCGTTTTATTACACTACGGTACTATTGCAACCATCTAACAACGAAGATGGTTGTACCGTGCAACCGTTGTGTGAAGTTAGCAGTTGCGAAACATGAATTGTCCAAAACACAACTCACAATTATTATACTTTGCTTACAAGTAGGCTTGTGTTATTTTGTTTGTGACAACAGAAGCATTAGGCAAAGCTATGTTTTCCAAGTATAAAAGCCTAGAGCCAGTCTTATTTGGAAATACCTTACAGTTACTGACGAAGAACTAAAAAACCAAGTCAATCTGCTTAACTTGTTTTATTCAGAAAGAAATCAATCCTAGGCAATAAAAGTTGTCTATTAATTGATACTTGATGGATAACAAAAAAATATCAAATTTTGTATTTGCACACATCAAATTAACTAAAGCCTTGAATGAAAATATAAATCTGAAATTTAGAATTTGTAATAAGAATTAATCTTTAAAATTTATTTAATTTTAATAAGTAACTAAAGCAATAAAGCTTCATTGGAACAAGGACTCCTAATGACAATAAATAGAGATTGACAATATATTAGCTAATTAGACTAATAACTTCATCTACGACGGAACAGTAAGCTATTGGTGCCAGTATTCATTGCGAGAGGCTATCGATAGATGTGCAGTAAGTTTTTTTCAATTTTTTGTAAGTATAAGTTATACGTTGTAGAAAAAAAATTGAATATATTACTAGTTCAAGAGGAATTTTTGTTTTTCACCTACAGGTAAGTTAGGTATTATGCGCCGATGGTATCAATATCGAGAATTGGGAATCGATTTTTAACATGTATCATGTGTTTTAGCCCTGGGGTCCTAGCAATTTTTGCGCGTCAATTTTGCGAGTCAATTTTTTTCCGCGCACGAAACATATAGTGTTACAGTGATTTCCGCCTACAACCGAGTCGTTGCTAGGGAAATGGTACTTCGTCGTTTTTCATCCCACAAAATTCGTTGACCATTCGTTCGAAAGCTCTCGATTTATCCAACAATATTATGTTAACTACGGCGAAGTACGTGTCCAACAAACTGAGTTATGAGCATGGTTATATGAATAATTGTTTACACACAGGTGATCATTCTCAATAATTGATATTGTGAACATGATTGCAACCGCTTGTTAATTTCTGATGTTTTCATAGAATTTCGAATCAATATCGAGGAGAAAACATGATACATGGTTGAAATTTTTGGTTCTAGAACAGAAATAATTCTTCATTGAAATCCGGTTTGAGATTTTAGTTTCGAACGTTTTTCTCGGAAAAACAGTAATTTAATTGGAATCTATTCATGAGGGAAACCAATATACTTTTAGGGAATAATTTTCAGCCCTTAAAGACACATTAACCAGAAATACTAAAATTGACGTTATCTCCATCGGATAATTTGATAATGTATTTAGGTATCGGTATCGGGAATCGATAAATTTTGGTATCGACTCATCTCTAGTTTATAGTTATTGTAGACGTGCACCATAACAGTATACCTAGGTACTCTGTTCTAATTTCGATTAGTAAAACATTTATGCCGTAGTTTTAAATTTGTTCACATTTACGAATTAGTGGGAAAAAAGCATGTTCCATGTTTTAGCATTTTAGCCGGGGTTTTTCAGTGTTTTCTATTTTCAAACTATTTAAATTTTTAATTAACAAAACACTAAGTAAATTAATTTTTCAACTAAGTATATACTTGTTTAACAATTTTTTTATTAACACATTAACTTAAACTCAACTTAATTAATTACATTTTGTATATACATTATGTTTCAGCTTGAAGATGGAGAAATCGACGTTCGGCTCAACTCTTTCAAGGGATGTTTCGCACAACGCACGGGCCGTCAAAGATGAGTTCGTAACTTCCTTTCATGAAAAAAAAAAATGGAAAAACCAATTGATTGTGATATTAACAAGATGTTTTTAAGAAGACAAAATCAAAATTCCCATAGGTATTGAGAAGACTTTTCTAATTTACTGTAAGGAACAATTCATCAGTATTATCTCATTTTTTGTAATATTACCGAAGTAGTAGGAATTTCCGAAGACATGTTTTTTGTAAGTAGCGACCTTGTAATTATTGAATTTTTGAAATTAATAAATTAAGACTGAAAAATAGTTGTATCAATCACACAATCATCCAGAGGCTTGGTTTGAACATTGTTCGAATTTCAATCATTCGTGACAGTTCCCGCGAGATCCAAGGGAATGCGCTGCCATCGCTTCGTTGTTTCCCAACGGGCGTCGGGCGCTTATTCCCGAGTTTTCGAAAGCCCGCGTTTGGCGATGGATGGGTGATCCTAGAACTGGAAAACCAATCTTCTCCGAAAGTAGCATATATATGCTATTAGTACGAGTTGCATCACTTATGGTACTTTCACACCCTTCTCTACCTATGAGTGTGGATTTAGGCACCCATTGCACCTCTCGGGCGATCTAAGTCCATTATATGGTAGCAGAGCGTGGTTTGGATTATGTACGGCTGACGCCTAGTAATCCAATCCACTATTTTTGGGTCGTTAATAATGAAGAACCATGGCTTGGGTTTCCAGAAGGAATACCCATTATACTCCCTTAAATACATAAATACTTTCATTGGTTCTTGATTATTAATTTCTCAATTTATTCCCTCATATTATTTCTATTTAACATTCTTAATTTTCAAGGGCATTGTTCCCAAACCCAGGGCATCGCTCCCTACTTCATAAGTCCCCATAGTGGGCACCTTCCACTGTATGTCTCCAAAGTTGAGCAAGTTAATTCCCCAGGGCATAGTGCCTATTTTCGTAAGTCCCCAAAGTGGGCAGCTCCCTACTGTAAGTCTCCTGGTTGAGCAAGTTATATTATTCCCGATTGTTCCAATCTTTGATTGGGGGTTAACTACTAAATGAATACTTCATACGAAGATTCATTGACAATCCATCCTGTTTTAATTTCACCTTTTTATCCTCAATCGCCAATGCAGCTATTTATTAGTGAGCATAAGTTCTCAACTAGTAAACTATTCCACCTATTTTACATACTTGCTCTTCAATCAAGTATGTTTTTTAATGGGGGGAGTGTGACAGTTCCCGCGAGATCCAAGGGAACGTGCTGCCGTCGCTCCGTTGTTTCCCAACGGGCGTCGGGCCCTTCTTCCCGTGTTTTCGAAAGCCCACGTTCGGCGATGGATGGATCCTAGAACTGGAAAACCTATCTTCTCCGAACGTGGTATATATGCTTTACTTTACTCTTATGGTACTGTCACACCCCTCTCTATCTATGAGTGTGGATTTAGGCACCCATTGCACCTCTGGGGCGCTCTCAGTACATTACACATTAGAAAAACGTCTGCCAAGTTGAGTGGGCACTATAGCTTCCTCACATATGAAGACTACAGGGGGAAAAGGGGATAACTGTAATTTTTTCTCGAAATGAGTTAGGGCCGGTTTATAAATCACATTTATCCAATGGCTAAGGGGTCTAGGGGATAGCGTTATCCTCCAGATAACACAATATGGGGTGTTTATCCATCCCTAGTTAAACCTATCTGAGGTTATAATTTATTTGTTCCCTGGATGGCTGGATAACAATTATAACTGGAGGTTAATGATATATCTGGAGCTTTCTAATCTCAAACAAGCTTATTCATTTACAAAAATCTTATTTGAATCTCGTTTGATTGTCTTTATTTTTGTACCTTCCAGTGGAATGGATATTTGGGAATTTGTCTTTAAATACCAGAGCAACGGCGAAGATTCTATCGTAGCATAATTCGTTGAATGGAAACGAAGACCGTATATACCTCGTAAGACCCGCGTAGATAACCTACTAAAATGGGACGAGTGCGTATTTTTATTGAGGTTTCGGTTGGACAAAGAAACCGTTCCTTACATTCTAACACAGATCAAAGATGAAATTAAATTCACAATTTACTGATCACAATAATTCATTCATAATGATTCAGATTGCAATAAAGCAATTCGTGTATGTATTCTTCTCTCTAGAAATGAAGCAAATGGCAAAAATGTGGTGGTTTCTCATTTGCCGAGCTTGATAGACACTGTTGTGTTGTGGATATCAGACCCAGTTTTTTTTTTTATAGTCGATCCATGAAGAAAATGTAGCTCCTAATCTACTGTGTGGTAGCTCCATGGGTAAATCGCCCTTATTTTTTGGTTTATTATTTCCAATAATAAGCCTATGTGATCGTGTAGCAAAAAAATTTTATAACCCCCCCTCAAACTTTGTCACTTTACGTTTCAAGGTGTGTAGAATCCAAATTTGAAATGTCCGTTCGGGCCATAAAAGGCCTAAGAATTTACTTTAAAAACCCGTTCTTTCGCACATAGACTCCATTTGGGGTCTAGTTGGTCCTAACGTTTAACCATCCCGATCACTTTACTCGCATAGATGCTATGGGCCAAAAACGGGCGAAAAAGTGTATTTTTCGACGCGCGCACGCCTGGCACGCTTGGCAGGGGGTCACGGTGGGTGGAGAGGGGGGGGGGGGGGGTGAGCCGGGGGGGGGGGGGGGGGGGGAGTGAGAGGAGGCGCCGGCGCCGCGGCACCTTGTGGTGAGTACGGCGCCGGCGTTCTTTCCAAGGTTTTTTTCAAGGTCATATTTGTGTGTTAATACCAAAGCTTTTCCTACGCATATTTAATAACATATCCTCTCGACTTTTCGTACGTACTTAGATAATGATATTATTAAGGCAATAACTATTTGAATAGATAGGAGCTCAAATCGAGAAATATAAACATGCGTATATAATTATAGAAGTATAGGTTGTGGCAACTCGAAGTAGGACACGCCGAGGAGTCTGGACCTTATGACGTACGCTAGCCAACTAAAACTACGATCATACTCAATTGAAAAAATAATAAACCTTTGTGAAATAATTTGCAGCGTTTTTTTACGCTGAATCGAATTGTAACACTTGCATGTCTCCCGAACCCCGTTATAACCGAATTTTACACTTTAGCTAACTAGTTTCACGCCTAAAAACACATAAAATTTATGATACCAAATGAACTCAAATTTTTGAGTTAAAGTTTTAACCTTAGTTGCAACGGGGTTTGGGAGATATGCTAGTGTTACCATTCGATACAGCATAAAAATAAAAAAACGTAGAAACCCACCCCAAACTCGTATTTTCATAGAAGGTAATTTTTCAAGAAAAACCTTGATTTCATTGAGAAAAAACGCTGCAAATTATTTCACAAAGGTTTATTATTTTTTCAATTGAGTTTGATCGTAGTTTTAGTTGGCTTGCGTACGTCATAAGGCCCGTCCAGACTCCTCGGCGTGTCTTATTTCGAGTTGCCACAACCTATACTTCTATAATTATATACGCATGTTTGTATTTCTCGATTTGAGCTCCTATCTATTCAAATAGTTATTGCCTTAATAATATCATTATCTAAGTACGTACGAAAAGTCGAGAGGATATATTATTAAATATGCGTAGGAAAAGCATTGGTACCTATTAAAACACAAATATGACCTAGAAAAAAACATAATATATTCATGCCTCGAAGGAACGCTGTACCCACCTCATGGTGCCGCGGTGTATTATATGGGTATAACACGTAAAAGTAATAAATATCCATTCTCCTACTCCCCTCTGCTACGCCCCTGGTCACCCCAGACACCACAAGGTGCCGCGGCGCCTCCTCTCACTCCACCCCCGCTAACCACCCCTCACCACCCACCGTGACCCCCTACCAAGCGTGCCAGGCGTGCGTCTGACACGTCTAACACTCAAAGCCTCAAAAAAGACACTTTTTCGCCCGTTTTTGGCCCATAGCATCTATGCGAGTAAAGTGATCGGGATGGTTAAACGTTAGGACCAACTAGACCCCAAATGGAGTCTATGAGCGAAAGAACGGGTTTTTTAAGTAAATTCTTAAGCCTTTTATGGCCCGAACGGACATTTCAAATTTGGATTCTACGCACCTTGAAACGTAAAGTGACAAAGTTTGAGGGGAGGTTATAAAAAATTTTTGCTACACGATCACATAGGCTTATTATTGGAAATAATAAACCAATAATGTTTTTCAACATAGATACCCAGTTTTCTCCCCTAATTAGCAAAGTAAAAGTAAAATTGACTACACTGTTGGAATCTCGTCGCGGTTTTTCCCATCTCTGGGGGTAAAACCCGATAGACTTCCAAGCTATAGCTCTCCGAATTTTGACCGATTTCTTGAGATTTGTCAAATTTCAACTTTCAGCCGGATTTATCTCCCACTAAACTTGGTTGCAAAATTTTGAATTGACATCAAGGTGGAAGGAAATTCAACGCTCTTTCCAACGGTGTACTCATTTTTTACTTTTCACTGTCATTTGAGGGAGTTATGGTTATTCTAGTGATATAAGGTTGAAAACACACAAAAATCTTGCATGTTGAGTTACTCGAAAACTAAGCTTTTTAAAAAAAAATTTCTAGGATTAACTTTTTGATCCAAATTAGTTGTAGAATCGATCTCTGAACTTTGGCAAGTCGAGTCTAAGACACCCTTGTTACGCTTCAGGAAAATGACTCACAGTCGAAGAGGTTTGAAAACCCCCACCTCATAGCTCTGATCTGAGTGTTGCAACTTCGGGAAATTTCCCGTAGCTGTAACGACGCGAGTTCGAACTCCTGTCGAGGAATCAAATACTTTTGGGCCGTTACACCTTGTAGATTAAACGACAACTCACGTGATCAGTTAAAGAGGCAATTCGAATTGAGCGAGGTGCAGCAAGGTGTCATCCAAGGCCACTTTCCGTAGTGACCGGTTTCTGGCAACTGGAGGTTGACACGGCAGCCAGACTTGTAGGAACTCGACCATCGAGCTCCAGGCGAGGGTGTTCGGCTTGCACCTCCTTATCAAATCGTGGGTGAACGCGAGGCTCGCCAAGTGTCGGTCCAGCCCGCAGTTTTGAGCATACAGGAGTAGCCGATGGATAATGTTCCAACACCAGGAAGATAACTCGTCTACCTCCTAGAACCCGGCAGCAGACAGGAAACGTTAGTAAACAACCAACACCACATACAATGGAAATAATTAATAACGACATTGGTTACAATGACAAACAATCTACTAAGGCAGGATCCTGGAGAGATCGTTGGCTATATAAAAATATTAACTTTTTGTGAATTTTTGTAGAAAATGAAGCTATTGCAATGGCTCGGAAATTTTTAAAATCAAAATTTTTAAAAAATTCTTCATTGAAATACGTTTTGAGGCATTCTAAAACTATTCCTGAAGTTTGCGCTTTTTCATATATATACGTATGCGCTTTTTCGTATATATATATATATATATATATATATATATATATATATATATATATATGCACTTGATTGTAGACACTGTGCTACTGCACTATATACTAATTAAAGTTAAAGAAATTTTACAGAAATGAAGAGGAAAAGTTTTTTGATATTTCGAATTAATCTTTGTCAAAATTAGAAGAAGAAAGAGTGTTTTTTGAATATTCCCTGGAATCAAGCTTGTATCCAACGTTTCTTGTTTCTTATGTTGGAGTTACTCAATCATTGAGGTTGAGTCCAGGAGGCCGATTAGAACCCAGTACCCACCTATGGGCCCGTTCGGACTGTTGAAGTAGCCGGTCGTTTGTTTTTTCAGGCATCTTCCTCAACACCTTAACACTGAAACATTCGTCGAAGGTGACTGCTTGACTGTGCGTTCTTGCATGCAGCTTTATCGGTCTTTGCTGGGACTGACTCAAGGAAGCTCTATGGTTGTTCATCCTTAGATTCAGTTGGGATGCCTTCCCCACATAGAAGCTCCTTGACTGATTATCCTCACACTTCTTACAAATCAGCTGGTACATGTACATCCGTGACTGGCACTCTGCTGATCCTTGGCACCTGTACGTGTGGGTGTTATTTGGGGAGGTGATATCCGAGTCCTCAATGTCCGAATCGCAGGGTTTGCATCTCGGTCTGTGGCATGGGTGAATACCTCGTTGTTCCCTGTCGATAGGTCATCCGAGGTGCCTCCCGAAATACCTCCTGGGTCAGTGGGCTGGAGTTCAAGATCGGCTGGAGTTCCCTGAGGATCCCATTGATCTTTTGAGCCCCATAAAAGAAAGTGGTCACCAGTGGAACTCGATCACTTGTTGGCTTAGGTCTTTGTTGGTAGTTGACGTGGGATGGAACCATTCTGTCTTCCACAAAGTGTCTTGGGTTACCTCTCTCCATCAATTTGATTTTAACCCCGGACAAATAACCTTCCAAGTTACCCCTGTTGTTGCATATTTGGTGGCATGGGTCGTCAGACAATGACCGTGGGATAGACCGCTTTGTGTGTGGAGGATGACAACTCTCATAGTGCAGGAAAAGTTGCTTGTTTGTAGGCTTTACGTGCACACTGGTCGAGAGGTTTCTATCCTCCATCACAATGTTTACATCGAGGAATGATGCTGTCGACCTTGAGTATGACCACGTGAATGTGACGGAATAGCGGGAGTTCAAATCGTTCAGGAATGACTGAAGTTCTTTCTCACCATGTTGCCAAATCATGAAGGTGTCATCAATGAACCGCTTCCACATCAAAGGAGTTTTCTCTCTTGATGTTAGGAAGCTATTCTCCAATGCAACTCCCCAAATAACACCCACACGTACAGGTGCCAAGGATCAGCAGAGTGCCAGTCACGGATGTGCGTGTACCAGCTGATTTGTAAGAAGTGTGAGGATAATCAGTCAAGGAGCTTCTATGTGGGGAAGGCATCCCAACTGAATCTAAGGATGAACAACCATAGAGCTTCCTTGAGTCAGTCCCAGCAAAGACCGATAAAGCTGCATGCAAGAACGCACGGTCAAGCAGTCACCTTCGACGAATGTTTCGGTGTTAAGGTGTTGAGGAAGATGCCTGAAAAAACAAACGACCGGCTACTTCAACAGTCCGAACGGGCCCATAGGTGGGTACTGGGTTCTAATCGGCCTCCTGGACTCAACCTCAATGATTGAGTAACTCCAACATAACAACCAAGAAACGTTGGATACAAGCTTGATTCCAGGGAATATTCAAAAAACACTCTTTCTTCTTCTAATTTTGACAAAGACTAATTCGAAATATCAAAAAACTTTTCCTCTTTATTTCTGTAAAATTTCTTTAACTTTAATTAGTATAAATAAATATATAGCATTTCCCAATTGAGTTAAACCTTTTCCATTTAGGTTTAGTCCTTTTCCATTTAGGTTTAGTCCTTTTTCATTTTGGTTTAAACCTTTTCCATTTAGGTTTAGACCTTTTCCATTTAGATTTAAACCTTTTCCATTTAGATTAAACCATTTCCACTTAGATTTAAACCTTTTCCATTTGGATTTAAACTCCATCAAAACGTCAGTAGTTAGCCCCATCATAGTAAGTAAGTGCCTATCTACTAAAATTTCATTAGGCTAGAAGTAAAAAAAAAAGGAAACGGATAGTTTTAACTTAATTTATAACTTCCGTTCATGAGAAATTCTTGTGTTCAAAAAACATTTGTTCATTATTATATTATATTACATTTCTGTGCATAAAAAAACACTTGCATGATTTAATTTTCAAGTTGTGGCATAATAACGTCGGGTTAGAGGTAAAAGTACCGAAGAGGTAAATTCATATTGTGCAAAAATCAAATTAAAATTTCAAAAGTTAGTTTGGTAAATATGATTATTTTCTTAGGTTGGATACATAGTTTGATGATATTGATCACCAATAATAACAACAGTTAAATAATCATAATATTCTCCATTTGATTTTCCCACGTGTTGAATTTGTGACTTGGGTACTTTTACCTCTAACTCCACGATAATTTCCTGAGTTTAAATCCAAATGGAAAAGGTTTAAATCCAAATGGAAAAGGTTTAAATCTAAGTGGAAATGGTTTAATCTAAATGGAAAAGGTTTAAATCTAAATGGAAAAGGTCTAAACCTAAATGGAAAAGGTTTAAACCAAAATGAAAAAGGACTAAACCTAAATGGAAAAGGACTAAACCTAAATGGAAAAGGACTAAACCTAAATGGAAAAAGTTTAACTCAATTGGGAAATGCTATATATATATATATATATATATATATATATATATATATATATATATATATATATATATATATATATATATATATATTCAGAAGGTTGAATGACCAGTCTAGTCTTGAGTATATAGTTTTTATTCACGATGTTTCTCCCCAGGAGCTGTGTCCTATTCATGTGAATTTTTCTTCTTGAGTACATCCATGCATCTACTAACTTCTTCACGTTGCAGCCATATTGTTCTTCAACACCCTTTCAACCTTCTTCAATCCTTTCAACCATATTGTTCTTCAACATCATTCAACATCCTAGATACGTATCACTAGTCAACCAAACACCAAATTATACAAAGATGAGATTATGTAGGTCAGATTCAAAGTCAGACGAAGAAAGTGTGTTTACTAATTGATTGGAAAGTTAATTCTTTATTATTCAACCTTCAATAATTTAAAAAAAAGATCGCTTTTAAGGGATTTATGTAGAATCCAAATTTGCAACCCTATTTTTTCTATCGTTTTTTGTTTCAGAGAAAAATAACTTCTAATGTGCTGAAAAACGTCGTTTTCGGCCATTTTCCCGATTTGTGTTGGGTTTAGACGAGATTTGCGCCTGAACGGGAGGGAAGCTAGATAATTAAAATCCGATTTAATAATCGGATTCAGCAGCCCAAAAAACATATAGAAAGGTTGTTAAACATGGAAATACGATGCACAGCTTTTAGTGGTGATTTTTCAGTTAAAGTTTTTCAGTATAAAGTTGTAACTTTAAAATTCGAGCCAATCTGGATAAACGACTTTCATTTTCTGATTCAGCGACCTCGAAAACCAGTTTGTAGCCACCAATATTCCCATGTTCAATAGTTTAATATAGTTGGATCTGTGAGAGTCGAGTGCAATTGTCAGTAGATATATCATTGAGCATAGGAGCATTGTTAGGTAGTCTTGTCTTGCGGTAGCGATTATGTAACGTGAGTCGTTGGATTGTAGTACCTACCAATCAAAGGTTATTGTATAGTATTTAACCAATAATTATTTTAAATGAATCTATACTGCTAGAGAAAATTTTACTGCTGATTATCGTAATCTTTTTCGTGAATCAGTAGTTTTATCATATGAATCATAATTTGGAATTGCCAGAGAATTAAAAATAGTTGTCAGTGAAAAGTTGCATCATTCTTACACTACAAGTAGCAGTGAAAGTTATAAGATTATTACGCATGAACGTCATCGTACCAGTTTAGCAAATTATACTCGGGTCATTACATTTGCAGCTTTGGGTCGTTCGAGAACCTCAGTGACGTGAAATATGAAAATGCTCGAAAATGAGGTTAGATCGGCAAATACTACTCATTTTACATTGCAGATTTGTGTTCCATAGATGAACAGTGAGTTTTTCATTGATATATATTTTTTTGTAATAAAAACATGATATCCAGATTTCAAAAATTGATTTTTGTAAAATGGATGACTTTGGCAAAATTGTTGTCGGGGTTCAAGTAAGTACAAAATAATCACGTTCAAACGTAATATTCAGATTTTACGGAATTCGTGTTGAAGGCAGTATAATTGAGCTTAAATCGCAGGAGTGGTACCCTATTAGTGTTACCGTATTATCAGGAGTGTTACCCATCCTTGGTCACACTCCTGATAGGCAACAGTCATGAGAATTTCCGATAAAAATGGCGTCACACAGGATGATGAAGTGACAAAACTCGGGAATGGCTACTGTTTGAAACCTGCCACCAAGCAGTGTGGTTGTTGATACCGGATTATTTTGTTTAAGCACTAACAACACTCGTAATTAGTGTAACACTCATGATTGAAAATAAAAATACTCAACATGTTTTCTCTTCAAATCTGACTGTTTCCCGCCATTTTCCATCAGCTTTCTTGATCGAAAAAATGATAACACTCCCGAGGTCCCATTGAGAAGAGATATGGGGGACTGACTGAAAAATTAGTTTTTCACGGGTTGGGAAAAATCTAAAAAATGTAAATCCTTACTCTAAATAAAGAGGAACCAACTTACTGCAGCTAGTAACCTTGACTAGTTCTAGATCATTGTTCCGTAACTAAATAACTTCTACTTAGGTGTTAGGTAGGAGGGGACATTCATGAGTTTCCAGGATTTCAGGTTTCATTCGTAATCACTGTGTATTGGATAAAGGGGATTTTGGGCAGTCAAATCATTACATCGTTGATCTCCCAACTTATACTACCCTTTTTTTCCCCCAAAATCCTAGTTTTGGTCAAGAATTGTGAGAATTCGTCGTCGGGAAAATGAAAGCGGCAAATGAAATGAGAATGACCCTCTCATCTTTGCCTGTCAGATGAGGGCTAAGAGTACCTAATTGTTAGTTGATAGTTAAATCAGTTAGCGTTGGAGCACTCTTATACTCTTGTTATACTACACCACGTCTTCTATAGTCTACATCATTGGGTCCTACTGACAATGCTCTGTGTGTGCTAGTCATTAGTCAATATTCATTGAGCATAAGTACGTAATTTTCAAAAGAAGTTGTACTCACGTAAGATGTGTGTGTAGATAGTTGTTGTAGTAAGGTTTTTTGCAGTAAGTTTTCGTAGGCATTAGTGCGGTCAAATGAAACATTATTTCGAAGTGTGAGGGAATTAACATGATTTTCAGGAGGAAGTAGCATATTTCAGTATTGTTGTTTGTCATAGACCATTTGTCAGGCAGTTAAAGTAATTATGAAGCAAATCAGATAGTTATCAACTAACCAAGGAGCAGATCATGTGCAGGCGAGTGTATATAGTTCTTAAATCGTCCTGTGGTCTCTCAATCGTCACGAGAACGCGAGACGAGAAAGGTACGTCATCAGCCATCATTAGACTGTGGAGCATCTTCACAGCAGCAGCAGCTATCCCTCCGCTGCTGTACAGCAACTTCACAAGATCTTCCCCATTTAGTACAACAGATCGGCAGCTCTGGAGAAACATAATTATAATGACAGATATATTTGATAGCTATTCATACATATTTAATCAACATTCAAAACCACAGTTGTGTAGCTAATTTTGGTTTATTATTTCCAATAATAAGCCTATGTGATCGTGTAGCAAAAAATGTATATAACCCCACCTCAAACTTTGTCACTTTACGTTTCAAGGCGCGTAGAATCCAAATTCGAAATGTCCGTTCGGGCCATAAAAGGCCTAAGAATTTACTTAAAAAACCCGTTCTGACAAGTGATTTGTTAATATCTGATGATTTCATTGAGCTGGTGTTTCGATGATTTGATTCATAGCAGGTGATCCGAATATTGCGAGAACGGTTTGATTTGTGAAGTGGTGATTAAATCATTTTAATAGATAATTTCTATACTTTACACTCTAGGAAGCTGTAATTTCGTAGCCTCTTTAGGACATTTACTTGACGATGCCCAGGGTCCGGATCAGCTGAGTGGCTCTTAGAGCTTGCATACGAGTCTGCAACACATACGAGTCTGCAACTAAAGATATGAAATGTCCCAATGTGTTGCAGACTCGTATGCAAGCGTTTCATTTGAACATTGCTTAATTTTCCTCGTACATGACGCTCCGCGGGTTTTTTTATTTGGACTAGAAGCCTACTAACTATAGTAGTTAATCAGTGTCAGAAAACGAAAGAACTTCATTCGTTTAGGCTTTGAGAATAATTAACCTGAAAAAAATAGTGAAGAAAAGATTATTGAAAATTCCTCAGGTGTCTGTACTGTTGTGTAGGTACCTAGCCATTGCTCAGGTAGCTTCATTGCTCAGGGAATATGCAACATGAATTAAAAACCAGCTGCAAGGAAAAAACCTGGAAATGCATTCCTCTGAAGGTAAGATTTTATAAAGACGGCATTGGCAGTGCAGTTATTGCGCGAGTTTTGCAGTTACGAAAATTTTATGGACAAAAAAGGTAATTCGATACCTACTTTCGTTTTTATCAATGAAGTACATGAACAAGTAATAATATACGGAAAGTACGTAGGTATACCTTCCCTCTAGGAACTCACCTTTCCACATGCTAATTACTATTCCCGGCTGGCAGAGCTCTCATAGCACATCCTTTCACATGACCACTTTCACAGTACTCTAAAGATTTTTTTCTATTGGAAATGACTATCAAACGCGGCACATTATGTGGAACCACGAAAAGTATAGTTTTAAGAACACTTCAGTATTAACAGTACAGTCAGATTTTGAATGTTTGCCATACAAATAAACTTTTGGATTCTACCAAATATTTGTTGTTATCCTTTTTTAAAATCATTGTACTTAACGAATTAAAATTCTTGTTGAATGTAAATGGTAAAATTCTTGCTTAATTTTGTTCACGATATAATCGAAGGTTTTTACTGTCATTCTTGCATATGATTTAAAGTGTTATTCACCTTCCCACAATTTGGATTATAAGTAGGTTTTAGCATACAAAAAAGACCTTTAAATTATCACTGATCTAAATTAATAACTGAAATTAGTGGTATTTGAAAGGTCTTTTTTATATGTATGATAAAACCTCATTATCTAAGATTATCACAAAAAATCTTCAGAAACTCTTCTATGATTATTGGAGTATAAACGATGAAATTCACCGAACTCGCTCCGGCTTTCATGTATTTACAGCTCGGCCGGTCTTCCTCGGCTGGTATTTCCTCTGCCAGTCTTCTTTTTTTCTATTATTTACAGCTGAATAATAGGAAAGAGCCGTTGAGCTGGTCAGCAGCTCAAACTTGTTGATCGAAGGCATGAATGCAAAATCAAATTGAAATAAATCGAGAGCTTTCGAACGAATGGTCAACGAATTTTGTGGGATGAAAAACGACGAAGTACCATTTCCCTAGCAACGACTCGGTTGTAAGCGGAAATCATCAGAAAGTTTATAAATCGGTATGTTCTACATTCTGCATAAGGGTTGCGTGCTCTATATAATCATTCGAACATCAACATTTCGAAAAGTAACCTAAAAGAAAACGCTTGCATACGAGTCTGCAACACATTGGGACATTTCATATCTTTAGTTGCAGACTCGTATGTGTTGCAGACTCGTATGCAAGCTCTAAGAGCCACTCAGCTGATCCGGACCCTGGGCATCGTCAAGTAAATGTCCTAAAGAGGCTACGAAATTACAGCTTCCTAGAGTGTAAAGTATAGAAATTGTCTATTAAAATGATTTAATCACCACTTCACAAATCAAACCGTTCTCGCAATATTCGGATCACCTGCTATGAATCAAATCATCGAAACACCAGCTCAATGAAATCATCCGATATTAACAAGCAGTTGCAATCATGTTCACAGTATCAATAATTGAAAATGATCACCTGTGTGTAAACAATTATTCATATAATCATGCTCATAACTCAGCTTGTTGGCCACGCACTTCGCAGTAGTTAATATAGTATGGTTGGATAAATCGAGAGCTTTCGAACGAATGGTCAACAAATTTTGTGGGATGAAAAATGACGAAGTACCATTTCCCTAGCAACGACTCGGTTGTAAGCGGAAATCATCAGAAATCATTGAGTAACGTAACGTAACGTAACATAACGAAAATTTGGTTGTGTGCCATAGCAAAGACATGAAATGTCAAAAAGCGCTTGCATACGAGTCTGCAACACATTGGGACATTTCATATCTTTAGTTGCAGACTCGTATGTGTTGCAGACTCGTATGCAAGCTCTAAGAGCCACTCAGCAGATCCGGACCCTGGGCATCGTCAAGTAAATGTCCTAAAGAGGCTACGAAATTACAGCTTCCTAGAGTGTAAAGTATAGAAATTATCTATTAAAATGATTTAATCACCACTTCACAAATCAAACCGTTCTCGCAATATTCGGATCACCTGCTATGAATCAAATCATCGAAACACCAGCTCAATGAAATCATCAGATATTAACAAGCAGTTGCAATCATGTTCACAGTATCAATAAATGAAAATGATCACCTGTGTGTAAACAATTATTCATATAATCATGCTCATAACTCAGCTTGTTGGCCACGCACTTCGCAGTAGTTAATATAGTATGGTTGGATAAATCGAGAGCTTTCGAACGAATGGTCAACGAATTTTGTGGGATGAAAAATGACGAAGTACCATTTCCCTAGCAACGACTCGGTTGTAGGCGGAAATCATCAGAAATCATTGAGTAACGTAATGTAACGTAACATAACGAAAATTTGGTTGTGTGCCATAGCAAAGACATGAAATGTCAAAAACCCGTTCTTTCGCACATAGACTCCATTTGGAGTCTAGTTGGTCCTAACGTTTAACCATCCCGGGGGTCACAGTTGGTGGTGAGGTGGGGGGGGGGGGGGGTGAGCGGGGGGTGGAGTGAGAGGAGGCGCCGCGGCACCTTGTGGTGTCAGGGGTGACCAGGGGCGTAGCAGAGGGGTGTAGGAAAATGGATATTTATTACTTTTACGTGTTATACCCATATAATACACCGCAGCACCATGAGGTGGGTACGGCGTTCCTTCGAGGCATGAATATATGTTTTTTTCTAGGTCATATTTGTGTGTTAATACCAATGCTTTTCCTACGCATATTTAATAACATATCCTCTCGACTTTTCGTACGTACATAGATAATGATATTATTAAGGCAATAACTATTTGAATAGATAGGAGCTCAAATCGAGAAATATAAACATGCGTATATAATTATAGAAGTATAGGTTGTGGCAACTCGAAATAGGACACGCCCAGGAGTCTGGACGGGCCTTATGACGTACGCAAGCCAACTAAAACTACGATCATACTCAATTGGAAAAATAATTAACCTTTGTGAAATAATTTGCAGCGTTTTTATGATTAATTATGTAAATTGTGTAGATATTGAGGAGACAGCTATATACATTGTTTGGTATAAACACAAGGTTTGTCTCTCTCACCCTTAGTCTAAAGCGCATAGGCGGGGAGGAAGTGGGTCTCATCCCGACCTCTCTGATTGGTTGATTGGTCCACCCCTTCCCTAAATCCTTTTTCGCCATGTCTTAAAATCCTGCTACTAACTTCGTCGTCATCCTTCTCACTTCCCCGAAAGACCATAGTCAAGTTAACAAAAATCATAAACAGTGCCATTAAATTTCGTTACGTCCCTCAGTTATGGAAAATAGCAGAAGTAATCATGATTCCCAAGCCAGGCAAACTGGCAAATGAGTTAAAGTCCTACAGGCCTATTTCACTCCTACCTTTGCTTTCCAAACTATTTGAAAAACTCCTTCATAAGAGACTACTAGTAGTTGTAGAGGAACGAAAACTTATTCCAAAGCACCAATTGGCTTCAGAAAACAGCATTCCACCATAGACCAAGTCCACAGAATTACAAGTCTCATTGAAAAAGCATTCAAAGAGAAAAAAGTGTGCTCTGCAGCCTTTCTGGATGTGTCACAGGCGTTTGATAAAGTGTGGCATGAAGGGCTTATTCACAAACTTCGCAAAATTCTACCAGCATGCTATGCAGAAATTCTGGAGTCTTACCTGACCGACCGATACTTCCGAATCAAACAAGACGACGCTTTCTCGAAGCTTTTGAAGATTCATGCTGGAGTGCCACAAGGCAGTGTACTAGGCCCACTATTGTACCTGCTTTATACTCACGATCTATCAGAAACTATCTGTTACAAAATTAAACCACTCCATCCTCCGCATCTATGAATGGACAAAAAGATGGAGAATTAGATTGAATGAAGCAAAGTCTGTACATGTTGATTTCACAAATAAAAGGATCAACTATGTGCCAGCCTTCCTCGACAACAAGGCGATTCCTTATGCCTATGAAGCTAAATATCTTGGGATGACACTCGATGCCAAACTGAGGTGGAAATCACATGTTAAAAAGAAAAAGTCTGAACTAGTTATCAAATTCAGGAAAATGTACTGGCTTATGGGAAGACACTCAAAACTGTCTATCCACAATAAGCTCATATTGTACAACCAAGTCCTCAAACCTGTCTGGACATGTGGTGCGCAACTGTGGGGGTGCACTGCACAAAGTAACCGCAACATTATTCAGCGCTTTCAGAATAATGTTCTGCGTACCTGCATACAGATACTTCAGAAACGACAGATTACACTATGAGTTGAAAGTTGAATCTGTCAAGGAGGTTATCCGCAAGCAAGCCGTCAATCACCTTATGAGGCTCAGAGATCATGTTAACGAGGATGTCGTTCAGCTCCTTGACACCGAAGATCTACTTAGAAGGCCTAAAAGAACTAAACCGCATGAACTAAGTGAAATAAAATGAACGTCAACACTAGTGACTCAATAATCAGAACAATAAGTCTAAAGTGAAGTATATTAGATCTTGAGAAAATGTATAATAATATATCACAATATTAATATTGCTTATAAGTTGTTATTACTTGGCGCAATAAAACTTGTAGAAAAAAAAAAAAAAAAAACCTTCTCACCAGTCGCTATATGCCAATTACCCCACATTCGCTAATCTATTTCTGCAGTCTCCCAAATTCTCGTGCTACCGAATTGTTTGAGTGCCGTCCATCTACAACTTTCCGTCTGCGTCTTCACTGGAAGCTGTACCGGATCCCGAATTTTTGGAGCGACTTCCCATCAGGCAGTCCTCCTACCTTCCTACCATTTCTTTTGTATGCATGCCAATTTGGGGGGTTTTGGGTTGAATGCCCATATTCTTCTGCTCGCTGTTGCGCTAAATCAGCCCAAGGCGGCAGTGGTCCTTCATAAAATCCATTTAGGACGTTTCCTGATGGAAGGGCATTAATTTCCTATATTAGTCACCAACATACATATTTAATCAACATTTAATAATTGCAGTTGCGTAGATAATTTTGCTTCCTCAGTACCGAAGGTAGCAAAGCTTTGTTCATGATTGAAGTCGAAAAATTTTTCGTCCTCCAAAATTAAAATTTCTACTTCCTTTTTGCGTTTCAGAATCAATAAACTATGGTTCCGTGTCTGTCTGTGGTAAATCCTTGTCACGCCCAAAACTATACAAAGTTTCAATCCGATTCCAATGAAATTTTCAGAGATTGCGCTGGTTAGCTCCTAGACGGTCCCCTATAATTTTCAATGCCGTCGAATCAACAATAGCCTGTGCGCATGCGCAAACGTGAATTTTTCATAACATCAATTTCTCATAATCTGTTGGTCCGATTTCGCTAAAACTCGGAGGTAATTGGGTATACGATGATATATATATATATATATATATATATATATATATATATCAGGGACGGATTAAATTGGCGGCGGTGGGGGCGGCCCCCCCCCCCCCCCAGCCCCGAGAGGTAGAAGAAAACATTTCTTGCGAGGGAACGTCAGAATAGAATCAAGCCGTCGCGATTATAGGTTGGAGAAACTGGTATGATAGGTACCGGTTTTACTAATCTGTCACGGCCAATTTACTAAATTGTTCGTTTGAATCTTAGTAAGCCCACAAACTGCGTAGGTGCCATGGGGTATCAATCGGAGATTTACGCGGGTATTGTCAGAATTTTCGTCGGTAAACTCTGAGATTTCCAGAAGTGCTTGAAGGAAAAATCATGAAAGTAGGTTGGCAACGGTGGTGTTGAGTCCGTGTCATGCTGTCGTCCATCGTCGCCCTTTTGAAAGTAGAAGAGCAGTAGAAACCAAACTTAACGTTAAATGCGAACTAATATTTTTTTTTAGTGTTTCAGTTTAGCTCCGTCAAGAAACGAGCATGGAAGATAACATCTTCCTTCTTTAAAAAACATAAGGCAGCAGGTAAGGAATACAGAGAATTTTACTGACGATGAACTAGAACATTTAAAAATCTATGCAGAAATGAATGCTGAAAAATGTACTTGAATTACATTAAATTTGCCAATAAATAGATTAAAAAACGCAGAAAAATTCTAAAAATTAAAAATCTTTTTTAATTGCCGAATATTAGTTAGAACGAGTTTTTTGCCATAAAATTGGAGGTTGAAAATTCCTTTTTTACTTAAGGTGCCTAACATGATATAGTCCGATAATTCACGAAAATTCGCTCAAACGAGCATGCTACATGACTGGAACTTTTTGCTATGTTCCACCAGTTATGATTTGCTCCCATGTTGATTTTTTTTCGTAGTAAACTTCCAGCCGTAGGGAGAGCAAATGGATGAACGTACAGCGACCTGGGTGGTTTCATTCGGTTCATTGGGACGAAGTCTATAAATGAGACCCGAGAAACATTAGAACTACCCCCTTGATTACTAACCGTTAGGGTTGATCAAAATTGATGCCGATGTTACTGGCAGATCCCCGCAGATGTATGATTTTTGAGCCAAATTTCATTTCGGAGCTCTGGACGGCCAGGCGGATTTTTTTAAATTCGACTTTTAGATTCTACGTATCTTGAAATGTAAACCAAAAATTTTGAGGAGTGTTATTTTTCATTTTATTTTATTTACTTAATCATTTTTATCAATTTATTTATTGGACGATTACAAAGATTTATTATTGAAAATAATAAACCAAAAATTTGCTTAAAAAATCACTAAAAATAACTTATAAAAGCTAAAAATCGTTTAATTTATATTTGTTTGCAGAATTTAAGCCAAATTTATTTATTTATAAGTTTATTAATAAAATAGAACATTTGAAAATTTGCGGCCAAAATTATGCTGACAAATGTACTAGAAAATGTCATTTATGTTGGCTGAAAAATCGATAACTGCAAAAAATGTAAAAATCCAAAGTGCATTTTGAATTGCAGAATTTCATTTAGAACAAGTTCTTTAGCCATAAAATTGATAGTTGTAGACAGTTTTTCTGCACTCAAAATGCTCAAATTTCAAAACTATGCGACAATTAAGTACGACCATATGGGTATTCATGGAAATGAGTGTGCAGATGCCCTTGCAAGAAGAGTCATTGGTGATAACTCCATCGATATGTTGCCTATACGCATAGAGGATCATGCAACAATAACCTGATTCCATTTAGCATGAGCAATGGCACAGTGAGGTCACTGGTCTGCGTGGTGTCCTTCAGGACTTGAGCCTGGTGGGCCCATTCGTAACCCAACTCAAAAGAAAGGATCGAATAGTGGTCAACCGGGTTGCCACTGGCCATACCCGTCTTACTCACAGACACCTGCTTAGTGCAGAAGCTCGAGATGTTGTGTGTGGGAGGTGTGGGGGTGATCTGTCCATCCGCCACTTTCTGGAGGACTGCCCAACCCTTGTGGACCTCCGAGTCCAGCATCAGCCCCCTCAGTGGGTTGATGTTTTATCCGGATCAGACATGGTCCAATCCCTGTTGTTGAACCTGAGAGCCGCTGAGCTCTACTACGAACTGTGATATCTGATCAGGGATATATTTATATACATCTAGTCGGTTTTATTTCACTTTGCTGATTGTATATAGTAGCAAATATAGTTATTAGCCTATTTCACATCAAGTCTTAGTTGTATTACTTTATTTTTGAGGTTTTTTTTTAATCCACTTTGGGAGCTAAACAGTGGACATAACTGTACCCCTCTTCCCACCTCCCCACCCCTCCGAGTTGCCAGTGGAGTCCATGATGGCGCTACTTTTTAGTCCAGGATGGCAACATGGCTCCCCTTAGAATCGTACCACTTCCAGTGTCCCTTAAGACACCTTTTCAATGCCACTAATGACCCTTCTGGTTGAGGTGTGGCTTAGGCTTTAAAAAAAAAAAAAAATTATAATAATAAAATATATATATATATATATATATATATATATATATATATATATATATATATATATATATAATAGATTAATCAATTTAGAATAGAAATTTCACAAAAAGAGATGGAAAGTGAGAAAATCTGATATTTCGAATAGATATTCTTGATCACAGATTAAGGTACAGAAAGAAATAATTCAACTGGTGTTCTTCGGGACAATCGTATCCATGGCCGAGATAATAGTAATTATTATTTTGATTCATTTTCAGTTAATCATTTAAGTTGAGGCCAGGTCGTCGATTAGCTCCGAGTACCCATCTATGCGCTCTCTCTGATTGCTGCAGCATTCTGTCATTGGCATTATCTGGTAGCTTCTTCAAGTGTCGAGGTTCGGCAGAGTGCCAGTCAAGAATGTGTGTAAACCAGCTTGTCTGCAAAAAGTGCACAGAGTCTACTGCGTTTTATATTGGCAAAGCAACGACCCTAAATTTAAGAATAAACAATCATAGGGCGTCTGTAAACCAATCTCGGCTACTCCCAGTGAAGGTTCACGCATCATCCCATGACGCAACATTTGACCAGTGTTTTGGCGTGTAAGTCTTGAAGAAGCTACCAGATACTGCCAATGACAGAATGCTGCACCAATCAGAGAGAGCGCATAGATGGGTACTCTGAGCTAATCGACCACCTGGCCTCAACTTAAATGATTAACTGAAAATGAATCAAAATAATAATTATTATTATCTCGGCCATGGATACGATTGTCCCGAAGAACACCAGTTGAATTATTTCTTTCTGTACCTTTATCTGTTATCAAGAATATCTATTCGAAAAATCAGATTTCTCCACAACAGATTACTCACTTTCCATCTCCAATAAGTGCACAATCAATAAGTGCATTTATATATATATATAAGTACGATATTTTACGAAAATTCACTCATTTATAATCAGAGCAAATTTGGTCATTTCAAAATTTGCTTGCTGACAACCGATTCATATTAGTTTAGTCGAATGTTTAACAGAGCGAAAAAATTATACAACACAAATTTGAAATTGAAGAGAAAATTCAGTAACTATTGTCTACCTAAAGCTATGTTTTTTTTAAAATACAATTTCAATAGCGTTAATAGAATAACAAATGCATTAGAAAAGAGGCATCCCTTCATTACTCCCACCGGATTGTGCCGCGTGAAAAACTTACAATGGTGGCATGTTTGCGTTGAAGGTTGAGTATGATGGACAACAATTCCAAGATTATAACAGTGAGCTCGTCATTCTTCAACGTCAAACTATGTTCCAGTGTGATTATGAATCTTTCGTGGCTGAGCAGCGTGTAGAGAACTAAAATGAAAAACACAGATATTATAATAACAGATACTCAAGTAAATGAATAGATGACGATGACGACGGCGTCTAAATCGTCACTAAATCGTTTTTACGATTTAAATATAAATTTAAATCTTTCTGTTTTTCTACATAGTTTATACCTAATAACCCCCTCCCAATCCCTAGTATTTTATTAGAGTTAAGTTTCCTTGTTGGAAATTTGTCTGCGTTTTACCGATTTTTCGCAGGAAAAAGCTACAGGAATGGCTCTGAAAATGTCCCAGCATTTTCTTTATGGAAATCCGTTTTGAGGCATTCTGAAACGATTTCTGGATTTCAACATTTTTTCACAGACACGAGCTCAAGCGCACACACACACTTGTATATATATATATATATATATATATATATATATATATATATATATATATATATATATATATATATATATATATATATCACAGTATATACAAGTATATATAATCAATAACAAAAAAGAAAATCTCGAATCCTATCTGTCAAGCCTACAAATCAAGCTGGTTGAAAGGGGCTACCCAAAGAAATTTGTTAAAAATCGTTTAGTGCCAGCCCACGTACAGTACACAGCAACGCCACAAGCTACTACGGACCGAGTGCCACTAGTCACTACGTTCTTCTTTGGAGCCCAAAAATTAAATAGTATACTTCGTGAGCTACAACCCATTTTGACAGCCAACTCACAGACAAGAGAAATTTTCCAAGAAACACCACGAGTGACGTATCGTCATATTGGTGAAATCTTGTCGCACCGTCACCCTCAACCGATGCAGTCTACAGGGCAACCTGGGTTACATCCTTGTGGCCGACTCAGATGCAAACTTTGCAACCTTGTGATTGAAAGCACTACACATTCCTACAAATGTGTAAACTCAGCAGAGTGCCAATCCAAAATGTGTGTTTACCAATTAATATGCCAGAAATGCACGAACAATCAACAAGTTTTCTACGTTGGCAAAGCATCGCAAATGAATCTGCGGATGAATAACCATCGTGCTTCAGTTACCCATAACCAGCCACTCCCAATCAACGAACATGCAAGATCTCATGATGCATCATTTGATCAATGTTTTGGGGTGAAGGTTTTGAAGAAGATGCCACCAGGTTCTAACGACCGACTTCTCCACCAATCAGAAAAAGCACACAAGTGGGTTTTGAAAGCAAACGTACCTCCCGGCCTCAACATTAACGATTGAAATTATCTCCACCTAGTGATTGAAATTATCTACATACATCTCCCTGTCAACAAGCCATCCCATCACCTGAACAATCTATAAATTATTTTTTCATTTTCAACTTCTAACTTGTGAACAAGATTTATTCGAAATATCAAAAACATCTTTCTTTTTCCTTTCTTCGTTTATCTATTAATAATTCAAACACAAATTTATATATATATATATACAGGGTGTCTCAGAAAGGGGACGTCCTTAAAGCGAATTCAACGATTGGAGCCCAGCCTATGTCTCAAATCTATTTCAATAGGACGTCCCTCTGAAGCTAGGTAATATTAGTTTTATATCTACGTAGATTTAGAATTTCGGAAGTGAAATGAAGAGCGAATTTAGTGCATACGAAATCAGTCCTTTATATAGATAACAGTAATCAGTGAATAAGATGAAGCATGGTTGTTGCATAACTATTGTCTGCGAGGCGGACATGTAGGATACAACAATTCTCCCTACTCGAAATAAAGCATGGGTTAGATTTCAACAATTAAGCTTAAAGGCATGCTTTTGAAACAGTAAGTAACAATGAGTCTCTTCGAACTGTTATGGTTCAGTTGTGATCAGCAGGCGTGAATCTTCTTGGTGGACAGTGCTCTCTGTCGGATCTCCGCTGGGGAGTCGCAGGCCGGGGTGTTGAGAAACCCAAAAACGGAGGCGAGTGGTGTGGAATGGCATGAGGAGGGCTCAGCAGCTCTCTCAGGATGGGTTGCTCGGTGAAGTGGACTCTTTTGGTTGGAGATGAGTTTGCATCATACTTTGCAGGAGAGCAAGTCAGTTGGCCTGTAGACGGGGTTGTAGGATATTCCTCTCCTGAACGGGCTTTAAGTTGGTCAATATTCCGTTTGTGGTACGAATTTCCCTGTTGGACTTTGTAGTGGAGATTGCCCAGTCTTCTCGCTATTATTCCCTCGACCCAAGGGGCAGTAGAAGCCGAGTATGAGCGGAACATCACCTGCTGATTGATTGCGAAGGACCTTGGTTCCTTCAATGGCTTCTTGGCGGCCTTTGACTAAATCTTGTCGGTCATACTCGGCTCCACACAATCCAGACGGGAGCGGATGGTTCTGCCAAGAAACAGCAATGATGGTGGTTCCCCTGTGGTTTGGTGAGTGGCTTTGTTGTACTGTTGGAGGTATTTGTTGATAGTGCTCTGGAGTGTGTGAGGAGTCGCTCCACATTTGACCAGCCCCCTCTTGATGGTTTGGACATTTCGTTCTGCCTGCCCATTGCTGGCGGGGTGGTACGGCACTGTTTTCTTGTGGAATCGGACCCCAGAAACGGCGAGGAAGGACATGAATTCTGAAGAAGTAAACTGGGACCCGTTGTCCGACACGACCATGACGGGGGGGAGGGGGGGGGGGCAAATTGTGAAAAAATCTCATCAAAAATTCGACAAGTTGCTTCTGTTGTAGGTGATGAAGTAACTTTTACCTGGAGCCACTTGGAGTTAGCATCAACTATGATGAGCAGGGACTTGCCACAGACTGGGCCAGCATAATCCAGATGTACTCTTTCCCAAGGCGAGCGAGGGTACTCCCAATGGTGGGTTTTGTAGGCTGGCGGTGCTCTTGCGTGAGACAGACATTCTGAGCAGGACTTGGCAAGTTCCTCAATTTCATCATCAATCCTGGGCCAAAATATGAGCGATCGTGCAAGCGCCTTCATCTTTGTAATGCCAAGGTGAGCCAGGTGGAGCTCCTTCAACATCATTTTGCGAAATTTAGGTGGAATAACCACACGGTGTCCCAGCATTAAGCATCCACAGCAGAGTGGAAACTCACTTTCACTCCCCTTGAAGACCATAACTGACAAATCTTTTCCTTCCATTAGAGTGTGGCAGATTTTTGACAAATTGGGATCTTCAGAGTTTCTGCAGCAATGTCTTCGTAAGAGTCAGGCAGTTGTTCCACCTGGTGAAAGAGGAATAGGTCGAATTCATCGAAGTCTTGAGTAGTAGAGCTGTGATCTTCAATAATTTGGAAGACGGTGCAGGCGGAATTTCCGTGGATGGGGGGTGCTCGTGACCTGAAGTTGACATTTGCATTCTGCGGGCCTGGAAGATACTTGATCTCGTAGAGGAAGTTGGTGAGATAGCTGGCGTAGTTGGCAAGGAAGGACAGTGTGGGATACAACATTAGCAAGGCTTCGCATATTATAAGAGGGACGCTCTATTGAAATTTATGACACATTTTTATGGGTTGTACTCTTACAATCGCCGACAGACGAATACGATTACACTAATACGAATATAATCGCAGTTGACTCAGAATCAACGAATAATTATCTCTCATTGCGCATGCACAAAACCAATATTGGATGTCACTCCAAGAATAAAATCAATCGATTTTGATGAAATTTTCAATTATTGTGTGGGTTAACCTTTAGAAAATTTCCGCACATACAAATATGAATTGTAATAGCCCTAATTTGCATTGTAGCATGTATAAACATGAAGATACAGATATATTTTGCATTCAATCAATTCTAATCGGACTTTTTTCTTCAAATAATTCTATAAGTCCATGTTAGAATGCGTGAGGAAGCTATTTATACCGCCCGCAGACCGCGCAGATTAGTGCACCTAGACCGTGCTCGTGCCCAGCTATTGAACGTGTCCACTCTACTAGACCTGGGAACAGGGGCGGCCGGTGAGGGGGGGCATCGGGACATTGCCCCAGTACTTTCGGGAAAATAGTCACAAACTAGAACGAAGCCTTTACAAATAACTCATCGTTTCAAATTAGAACAGAAAAGGCTTTAGCTCCATGCTGTGGCTCGAAGGTGGATGCTAGAAGGAATATGTTTATGCAAGGATCCATCTACCAGCGAAAAAGTACGTAGATTGCGATATCACTCTATCGAGAGGGAAATTTCGTCGATTCAGGTTAGACTGTGAAGGGAAATAATTGGGAAATAACGGGCAAGGAACGGGAAATAAAGGGCAAGGAATGGGAAAAAGAGGTCAAAATGGGATATTTCCTATGATTTTTTGGGGCAGTGCCCCAGACAGGGTTTCAACTTTTCTAAAGACCGTAGAATGACATGTACGTCATGACTGGTTTTCACTAGAGGGGTTTCTGTTTATTCCGTTAGCCAAACTGATTCTCTTCTGGTCATTCCATGATTCAAGGAGGTGTGAACTACTTCTAGTTTCATTTTTTCTTTTACTCTGTGATATCTTCCCTACCATCCATGCTAAAAGTTCTAAACTACAACAACCTCTAAAGAGGTTACATCCTTACTTTTCTATTCTATAATCTAGAATCCTAGGTCCTATTCTGCTTTTTAAATGTGAAAATGTGTTCATATTTCTCTAATACATTCCTAGTTCCTATAATATGCACGTCTAACCTTTGAATAAGGATCGGTAGATTGTATGTTAGTATGTTGAACAACAGCAACAGCACCTGGCGCCTGATCGGAATTAGGATTTGGGACTTAAGGTAAGTTTCCTTCACATTTTATTCCACATTCTCGTTAATACATATTAGCTTTGTTTTGACTTACATTATTAGAAGTAGGTAGCAATATTTCCACCCCAGTCAAACACTGTGGCGAATTTGCAATCAAAATCCTCTACAGATGGTAATTATGAGTATATGGGGATTAGGGTGTTCATTAAAAGTTTGGGGAGAGACACCCCCTCACTTGAAATTAACACAAGTTGCTAAAAACGGGAAGGGAACTCATAAATTCAATCCTGAAATTTATAGCAAATACGAATGGATCACTGGGTACACTAGAAAGAATGCTTTGTTTTGTTTCATTGCTTAATACTAATATTAGGTGGAGATGGGTTGTGGAGTCAGAATGGTGTGACTGATATAAAACATCTGACAGATCGGATTAAATCTCACGAATCTAATTAAAAAAATCTCAATAACGTCACAGAATTAGCTTTGATTGGCCGTGCTAACATAGCTAAACAGTTAGATTCAGCTCGTCAACTTGCTATTAAGAAACACAATGAGCAAGTTGACAGAAATCGATATATACTTTCTGAAATTATGGGTTGCATCAAGTTTAGTGGTCTTTAAGAAGTAGGATTCAGAGGCCACGATGAGAGAGATGGTTCATTGAACTGAGGAATTTTTCTGGGCCTAGTAACTAAATCAGCCAAAACTGACGACATTATGTGGTCACATATTAAAAAAGCTACAGTGTTCAAAGGCACCTCCAAAACTCTATAGAATGAGTAACGAAAACATCTCAGATCAGTATTTTCAGTAGAGTATTGATCACTCTGAATATGTTGCATTCATGAACCATCCCCTCCTAGGTTCATGGTTGCATTGAAGAAAAAGGTTATACATAAGTGAGTGGTAGTTGTGGGGTTAGACAACATTTCTATAGCCTTTTGAAACAATTTTTAATTGACGTATGACGTCACACTCATATCATTTCATCATAATTTAATTTGATTTCTTTAATATTCCTTCAGAATTACTTCTCCTAAGTAGTTGACTAGTGCAATACAATCGAAGCCTTGATAATTTTTAATACTTCTAATAATAAAGTAGTGTAGGTGTTTTTCTTGTTAGGATTGACGATAAACAGCCAGTTTTTTTTATTGGTCCTATTGCAACGTACCTACATCCATAATAATTTTTCTCAGCTCTTTCCATGTTAGTTCGTCACACCTAGTTCCATGAACATAATATCCATCGTAACCCAATAGTATAGTATCCACACCAGCATGTAAGCCACAACCAACCAACAAATACGCAGAAACGTTTCATTCCTAAAGCCGGTTTCACATGGAGCAGTACGAGCGTAACAACCGGAAAGACGGAAGGCTGGAAAACCCAGTGGAGGGGGCGGCGGAATGCGGCAGGTTGTTCACATGAACATGGACACACGGAATCATAACCTTCCTACTGAAACCCTCTCTGATCTGAAACCTCTACTTGCGGCTATCAACATTCCTGTCCAATAAGCTTGCGCTCCGCTCGACGGAACGCGGCAACGGTATAAACATTTCTACCGCTGTCCACTGACCGCCCATTCCGGCAACATGGCAGCCACCATCCTCAACTGTTGTCCCAACAGCCAATCAGATTGCGTTCAATCTTTCCGTCTTCCGGACATACCGCTCCATGTGAAACCAGCTTTAGTAAGTAAGTAGGTCCCTATAAGATAGTATTTTTAATTTAGTTTATTTAATTAATTTATTTATATTTATTTATCAATAATATTTAATGATCATGATTTATTGTCCATGGCATTTGACATAACCCAAGTGGGATTAATGTTTCATGTGTTTAGATCAAAATTAATTTACACTGAAAGCAAAACAAATGGATGAAAAACCTCCATGCTCTTTTTGACTGTCAAATAGGTAAATATTTTTGTGCCCCACTCCTTTTTCAGACCACCGGCCGCCACTGCCTGGGAATAATTATTGATGAAGAAGTGGGTGAGTCAAGTGTCTGCTCTGGTCCTAAGACTTCGAATGTGCATTCAATTATTTTATAAATTGCCATGATCTCTAAATAAGGAAGTAACGACCATAGTTCATAAGTCACTTGTTTAGAGCCTCATTAGCTTTGGAATTATTGCTTGGGGTGGAGCTTCTTACTCCGTGTCATGGGCCACACCAACTAGTGCCCACAACCAGCGGGTGCCCGGACAAGACAAGAACAGCAACAACTGAACGGGGAGTTGATTGTAGGAGATAACCAGGAGATAACCATGATATCGGAATACACTTGAGAATCATAATGGCAATGTTAATGCGGATGGTTTAGCACAAGCAGGCTTAGGACAACAGTTTCTGGGCCCTTTTCCTGCCATCTGCATTTCCAAAAATGCCTGTAAAAGCTCCAATGTCTACCCGAGGCTCAAGGTGAAAGCAAAAGCGAGTCTGGGTCCTCCTCAGCGGGGTCAAGGGGCGGAGCCCCTTGTGAGGCACCCAGCGCCAAGTAGTTCAATTACCTATCAACGTGAATTAAAAAATGTTAAATTTATATTTGGAGCAGTATTTTAGTCAAAAACCGTTTACCAACATTGAACTAGAACATTTAAAAAATTATTTGCAAAATTATGCTGCAAACTGTACTAAAATTTCACTAATATTTGCTGAAATATCTATAAAAACTGCCAAATAAAAACTGAAAATCCCAAATATTTTCTGAAATGCAGAATAAAAGTAAAAAACCTTTGCCTTAAAATGGTAGTTATCAATGCATTTGCATTCAAAGTGTTCAAATTTCTAAGCAATGCAACATAATTTAATATGATAATTAAGAAAGTTCGGTCATAATCATGCGGCATGACTGGAATTGTCCCTTGAGTTAATACTTTTTTGAAGTGGGACGCCTGGGGTCTATATCATAAACAAACATGTGACAAGTCGATTTTATGTACAACTACTAAAAACGCTGCAAATTATTTTACAAAGGTTTACTATTTTTTCAATTGAGTATGATCGTAGTTTTAGTTGGCTTGCGTACGTCATAAGGAGTCCAGACTCCTCAGCGTGTCCTTTTTCGAGTTGCCACAACCTATACTTCTATAATTATATACGCATGTTTATATTTCTCGATTTGAGCTCCTGTCTATTCAAATAGTTATTGCCTTAATAATATTATTATCTAAGTACGTACAAAAAGTCGAGAGGATATGTTATTAAATATGGGTAGGAAAAGCATTGGTATTAACACACAAATATGACCTAGAAAAAAACATATATTCATGCCTGGAAGGAACGCCGTACCCACCTCATGGTACCACGGTGTATTATATGGGTATAACACGTAAAAGTAATAAATATCCATTCTCCTACACCCTTGGTCACCCCAGACACCAGAAGGTGCAGCGGCGCCTCCTCTCACTCCACAACCCGCTCACAACCCACCGTGACCCCCTGCCAAGCGTGCAGGGCGTGCGTGCGTGCGTAAGTCTAACACTCAAAGCCTTGAAAAAGACACTTTTTAGCCCGTTTTAGGCCCATAGCATCTATGCGAGTGAAGCGATCGGAATGGTGAAACAACTAGACCCCAAATGGAGTGTATGTGCGAAAGAACGGGCTTTTTAAGTAAATTCTTAGGCCTTTTATGGCCCAGACGGCGGACGGACATTTCAAATTTGGATTCTACGCACCTTGAAACGTAAAGTGACAAAGTTTGAGGGGGGGTTATACAATTTTTTTGCTACACGATCACATAGGCTTATTATTGGAAATAATAAACCAAAATGAGTGTGCAAGCGTTTCATAAAGGTAAAAGTGTAGACTTGTAATGCACTGAGAAAATTAACAAGTGTACAGGCGAATTTGGACAAGTTACAAGTGTTTCCCCATCATTTTGTACAAATCATTGTTTTACTGTAGAAAAAAATGGCCGATTTTTAACCTACGTCCATTCACCTGTAAACTTGTTATTTTCCAGCATTGTGAGTTGACCATTTTTCGGTGTTTATAATGTTGGAATCATCTTCTGCTGAAGAATACAGACAAGAAAGGAGCATTCAGCGTAGAAGATGCCAAAGATGTTTTCGGTGATGAATAAACGCTTTTTTCGTGGGTATTTTCGAGTTAACAAGAGAATTAGGATCTCTTCCAAGACCCTTGAATGATTCAAATGCTGCGTGACCCTGAGTTATTTTTCCTGATCGGGTATTGAGGATCTCCCCATCATTGAAGAACAAAGTGAAGATAATTTTGAAGTTACAGATGACATTCCTAACCCAGCAGCATTAAGACTTGATGAATTGATTAATCATTTCCGCTGAATGAAGAGGAAAAATCCGATTATGCCAGCCATCAGAATAAGTTGAAATCAAATACACACTTTTTCCACTTTTGGTTTATTATTTCCAATAATAAGCCTATGTGATCGTGTAGCAAAAAATTTTTATAACCCCCCCTCAAACTTTGTCACTTTACGTTTCAAGGTGCACAGAATCCAAATTTGAAATGTCCGTTCCCCGTTCGCCGTCCGGGCCATAAAAGGCCTAAGAATTTAATTGAGAAACCCGTTCTTTCGCACATAGACTCCATTTGGGGTCTAGTTGGTCCAAACGTTTAACCATCCCGATCGCTTTACTCGCATAGATGCTATGGGCCAAAAACGGGTGAAAATTGTCTTTTTCAAGGCTTTGAGTGTTATACTTAGGCACGCACGCACGCCTGGCACGCTTGGCAGGGGGTCAGGGTGGGGGGTGAGCGGGGGGTGGAGTGAGAGGAGGCGCCGCGGCACCTTATGGTGTCAGGGGTGACCAGGGGCGTAGCAGAGGGGTGTAGGAGAATGGATATTTATTACTTTTACGTGTTATACCCATATAATACACCGCGGCACCATGAGGTGGGTACGGCGTTCCTTCGAGGCATGAATATATGTTTTTTCTTTTTTAGGTCATATTTGCGTGTTAAAAAAACCAACGCTTTTCCTACGCATATTCAATAACATATCCTCTCGACTTTTCGTACGTACTTAAATAATGATATTATTGAGGCAATTACTATTTGAATAGATAGGAGCTCAAATCGGGAAATATAAACATGCGTATATAATTATAGAAGTATAGGTTGTGGCAACTCGAAATAGGACACGCCGAGGAGTCTGGACGGGCCTTATGACGTACGCAAGCCAACTAAAACTACGATCATACTCAATTGAAAAAAATAATAAACCTTTGTGAAATAATTTGCAGCGTTTTTTAAATTTCGGTGATGAATAAACGCTTTTTTCGCGGGTATTTTCGAGTTAACGAGAGATTTAGGATGTCTTCCAAGACCCTTGAATGATCCAAATGCTGCGTGACCCTGAGTTATTTTTCCTGATCGGGTATTGAGGATCTCCCCATCATTGAAGAACAAAGTGAAGATAATTTCGAAGTGACAGATGACAGTCCTAACCCAGCAGCATTAAGACTTGATGAATTGATTAATCATTTCCGCTGAATGAAGAGGAAAAATCCGATTATGCCAGCCATCAGAATAAGTTGAAATCAAATACACACTTTCTCCACTTTTCAGTTTATAATTTGTCTGTCTTCCAATCATTACACTTAGTCATGTACGGATAACATCCTATCGTGTACTTACAACCGTTTTTACATTGTGATTCACTGACTCAACTTCAATTTCGACATCCCGCTTGACGTTGTTCATTTGGTTAGTTCCCACACGACAATTTTGGTTTATTATTTCCAATAATAAGCCTATGTGATCGTATAGCAAAAAAGTTTTATAACCATCCCTCAAACTTTGTCACTTTACGTTTCAAGGTGCGTAGAATCCAAATTTGAAATGTCCGTCCGCCGTCTGGGCCATAATAGGCCTAACAATTTACATAAAAACCCCATTCTTTCACACATAGACTCCATTTGGGGTCTAGTTGGTCCTAACGTTTAACCATCCCGATCGCTTTACTCTCATAGATGCTATGGGCCAAAAACGAGTGAGAAAGTGTCTTTTTCGAGGCTTTGAGTGTTAGACGTGTTAGACGCACGCCTGGCACGCTTGGCAGGGGTCACGGTGGGTGGTGAGGGGGGTGAGCGGGGGTTGGAGTGAGAGGAGGCGCCGCGGCACCATGAGGTGGGTACAGCGTTCCTTCGAGGCATGAATATTTGTCTGTCTTCCAATCATTACACTTAGTCATGTACGGTAAACATCCTATCGGGTACTTAGAATCGTTTTTACATTGTGATTCACTGACTCAACTTCAATTTCGACATCCCGCTTGACGATGTTCATTTCGTTAGTTCTCACACGCCATTTTTATTTTCTGCTACACTTGTAAACTTAGCTTCTACAAGTGTAACTTTTCTTCACTTGTACACTTTGTTTTGGTGAAACACTTGTAGTTTACTGTGCATTACAAGTACCTGTACTTGTTAACTTCTACTTTTATGAAATGGGCCCTTGGTTCTATGTAGGTATTAATAGTAAACAAACGTAAGCAATATTTTCTAATAAATGTCAGAAATTATTTTTATAATCACTCACTTGAGGAAGTACACATGTACTTACCTAAATATCCCTTAATCATTAATTTTTTTAATGAATAAAACTCAGATAAAACTAGAAGGTTCGTCTAACTCACGCATGCTTTCATTTCTCTCGCCTACTTTGTTGAAGAGAACCCGAATAAACTTGACGGCTATGATGTAGTTGAGAGTGTCATCTGGGGTTGGAAGCGGGTCCATTGACGGAGGGGCTCGAATTGAATTCTGTTGGCAGATAGTCCCTGGCACTAAGCAAGCGATTTTTAGAAGCAGATCTTGATCTAGGAGCTCAGGCTGGAACTCGCAGCAAAATACGAGTAAAGGGACGATGCCTGTAAGAGAACAGAGCACAATCAAGCAGTAAGGTATGTAAATCACTAAAAATCTAAAACACAAAGCAAAAAACGGCCAAAAATTGTTAACTTTATCATCTTTAGCAGAATTTTAGTCAAAACCAAATCACCAACGATTAAATAGGACATTAACAACTTTTTGCACAAAAGTGTGCTGAAAAACGTAGGTACTTAAATTCCATTAATATTTGCTGAAAAATCTATAAAAACTGCAAACAAAATCAAAACATACAAACTCTTCTTTGAAACGCCGAATTTTATTTAGTATTAGATTTTTGCCTTGCAATTGGTTTTTAACAATGTCAACTCGTAAATCGACAATTTACAGTTGACAATAGAAAATATCCGAGACAAGGATAAGCCAACGTCTTCAACATGCAGTGCTGATGTCAGCGGATTACGAGAAATGGCGTGACGTTGAAATGAGGCTAAAGTCCCCCGCTCGAACTCAGGAAAGGATTCAGGAGAATTGTTGACCCCCCAGTGACTTACGTCACGAAAACTGGTACCTAATGAACAATGGAATTTATTACAAGGAACGACTTGGAGGAAATTGCTAGGCAATGATTGGGTCCGCCAAAAGCGGACAACTCGGGAAGCGTTTACGCTCCTCGACGAGTGAATAAAACTGTTTGATGAGCATCAGCTCGAGGTCTTAGTTCTGAAGTTGTGAACCCGTCCGGAGGCGGAATCTTGACCGTTGAGGGAGCAATGGAAGACTGACCCGGTCGCATGTCTCCACTCTTTTGGGGAAGAATCGGCAGCCGAAGATCAGCGAGTCTCCCTAGCCAAGAGAAGCAAATGCTGAAGAGGATTTAGGATCAACAGAGAGCCGTTCAGCCAACGGTAAGCAAACATCCCTCCAAACAGCAAACAGCCCTCCATTCATCTACTGCCCAAAATAGTCTCTCTGACACCCACTCAAGCATATCCATACACTTCAGGAAAAACGCCCCGCGGTTTCCCTTGGTCGCGTCGTGCCCGATAAACCTGCACAAAACGGAATAGTGATTTTCGGAGGCTTAGGTAGGTGTTTTTCGGAGTGTAAAGGACTATAGGCAGTTCTCTAGCGCTATTAAACAATTGTCAAAACCTAGACATACAAGTGTACATGAAGGGCTAACAGATGTCTGAATATTTATTATAATAAATATGTGTTGACCTTTTAAAGTTGTCATCATCTTTGGCTAATCATTCCACTTGCCCCTTGTCGTTCTTCCTAAAAATAGGGCGGAAGCAGGGAAAACTTGAGAGCTAATACTCTCTGGTTATGGTCGAGCGTTTCACGAGCCTGACAGTGCGTGTTGAGACAAAACGGGAACTTTTCAATCTCGTTAACACTAAGGGGTTAAGACATGAACAAATCTTACCCTTACAAACAATTTCTATGTACCCATATTGCTCCAAACAATTTAACATTATAATTCGATGTGGTAAAGAAAATTCGCTCATACGATCATGCTGCATGTCTGGAACTTTTCCGTTGTACTCAGAGGCAGCTTGTAAGAGGATGTTGTGGCGATTTTAGAAGAGTTTCATGTTCTGTGAAGTTGAGTTACCCTTGTAAGCGTTAGTGTTAACACCAAAAAATAATAATCGTAGTCAGATTAGCAGTGTTAGTTCCTTTTTTTTGTTAGCCCTAAAATTAGCCGCATATCTCGAAAGGTGAAAGATATCTTTGATCGTTGACCGAATAGTGAATTCGCGTAGGATAAGTGATCGTCGAGACGACTTGTGAACTGGTGAACTTCGAATCACCTGAAGAACATATGTGAACCTGAGCAACCCCTTCTACGCCTCTAATTCGCAGTTAGCTGACGAATCGGCACCTCCGTTTCAGTCTTTCTGTTCTCTTTTAACCGATAGCGCTAATCTCCGCTCAACAACCTCTGGACAGGTCATCAGTATCCTGCCATTTCGTTCCTCAAATCCACATTGGGTCTCAGTATCCCATTGAAACGCCAGTATTCTTTCGTGCCTTTTTTTCTGTTTTAATCAAGGCTGAATTCATCGCTACCATACTACAGCTATAAATGTAAGTAAATAACATCCAAATGCAACCGTTTGCTAATTTCCAGCTCTTCTTTGCTGCGTCGTACTTACAGGACTTTTAATGTAATTTTTCAGTTTTGGGCACACACACAGCACCATATGTACTCGGCAGAACTTTGATGGATGCATCCTTTGTATAGACTGGCCAGGGTCTTCCTATCTGATTAATTGCATGTGGACGAAGAACATCCCTGGACTGCTCCGCCCGTGGGACATTCACCATTCACTTCTGCTCTGGACTTTGTAACGGCCAAAAAAATATTTGATACCTCGACAGGAGTTCGAGCTCGTTGTTACAACTCAGGGGAAATTTCCCGTAGTTGCAACACTCCACGATCTGAGCTATGAGGCCAGGGTGATCAAACCTCTTCGACTGTGAGAGTTATTTTCCTGGAGCGTAACATTTCCCCAGAGTCAAATACCAGCCGTCTCGATCGGACGAATGATGAAGTGAAACAGGCCGCTGGCTCAGCAGATGCTCGCAGGAACAAGTCAGCAGTCGAGCGTGGTCATTGTCACGGTGTGTTTTGACTTAAGTGAGTGAGGAAGTGAAAGGTGCTAACGACAGGAAATGTGATGTTTACAGTCTTTTGGCTCGAGAGGGATTTAATTAATTATTGTTTCGTATGATTTCGGGTCCTATTTCGACTGCGCCACTGTAACGGCCCAAAAATATTTGATACCACGACAGGAGTTCGAACTCGTTGTTACAACTCAGGGGAAATTTCCCGTAGTTGCAACAATCCAACGATCTGAGCTATGAGGCCAGTGGGATCCAACCTCTTCGACTGTAAGAGTTATTTTCCTGGAGCCTAAGAACTTTGCGTTGCCACAGGTGTCCCAATTAAAATCAACTCACAGTCTATCAAGGATCTAGGTAGCCCCTCAGAGGTGCAATGGGGTCCTATATACTCGACAAAGAGGTAGAGGAGAATGTCAGTATCCCGTCAGAGAGATACCACTCCTACTAATAGCATTAATGAGATATGTTCGGAGTAGATTGGATTTCCAGGACCTGGATCACCCATCCAACGCCAAACTCAGCCTCTCAAGAACACGAGAAGTGGCGTGCGACGCCCGGTGTTTTCCAACGGAGCGATGGCAGCACCTTCTCCGGGATTCTGACGGGAACTCTGTCACACTCCCCCACTTAAAGACATACTTGATTGAAGAGCAAGTATGTTAACCAGGTGGATTAGTTCGATGCTCATTAATAAATAGCTGCATTGGCGATTGAGGATGGGAAAAGAGAAATTAAAACAGGATGGATTGTCAATGAATCTTCATAAGAAGTAATCATTAGGTTATTAACCCCCAATCGAAGATTGGAACAATCGGGAATAATATAACTTGCTCAACCAGGAGACTTACAGTAGGAGCTGCCCACTTTGGGGACTTACGAAAATGGGAACTATGCCCAGGGGAATTAAGTTGCTCAACTTTGGAGACTTACAGTGGAAGGTGCCTACTATGGGGACTTATGAAATAGGGAACGATGCCCTGGGTTTGGGAACAATGCCCTTGAAAATTAAGTATGTTAAATATATATAATATGAGGGGATAATTGAGAAATTAATAATCAAGAACCAATGAAAGTATTTGTGTTTCCAAGGGAGTATAATGGGTATTCCTTCTGGAAACCTGGGCCATGTTTCTTCTGAAACATTAACGCCCCAAAAATAGTGGATTGGATTACTAGGCGTCAGCCGTACATAATCCTAACCACGCTCTGCTACCATATCAAGGATCTAGGTAGCCCCCCAGAGATGCAATGGGGTCCAATGGGGTGCATGGGGATACCACTCCTACTGATAGCATTAATGAGCTATGGTCGGAGTAGATTGGATTTCCAGGACCTGGATCACCCATCCAACGCCAAACTCAGCCTCTCAAGAACACGAGAAGTGGCGTGCGACACCCGTTGTTTTCCAACAGAGTGAGGGCAGCACTTTCTCTGGGATTTTGATGGGAACTCTGTCACAAGTCAGAGATTTTTTATCCAATTTTACTAGGATTTGCGGTTATAACAGATCATACTACTATGCGTGATTATGTATACTATAATTACGCACGATCTAAGGCTAAGGAGCTCCTTATTTCTTGTATTCTACTTTACCTAGAATTTTAAGTCTGCAACCGAAACATTATTTTGAATCCGGAAAGAACCAAGATTATTTTCATTAATAAATGTGTTTGTCAAGGGTATTTGGTTCGTTTTGACTATTTATTTTAAACACCCCACCTTTGCGCAAACAGTTAGGTATGGCCGAATTCGTGCAATCGCGTAAGAGGAAGGTGAATTTAGATCGACGTACCAGTTTCGGAAATGACTTCAAGCAACATTTTCGTTTCGAGGAAGCCAACATCACTTGGCGGCTACACCTACTTTCTTCACGGAGGACTCGACGGAAATAAGTTCCAGTCATGTAGCATGATCGTATGAGCGAATTTTCTTAAATTAGATACCAATTATACTATGATACATCGAGTTGAAATGATAACTCGAAACGGATTTAAATTAAGACAATTTTCGAAAACTTGTACTTTGAAATTCTTGGCGCCATTGCAATAGTTTCATTTTTTTTTTTTTTTTTAAGATTAAGTAAATGGGGAGGAGTAATTTCAAATAGATGTAAAATGTTATTGTTATAATGAATTCTAGGGGACTCAGGTTTCTACATAGTAATCGCCGAAGACTCGGGAATCCATCGTTCGACCATGGACCAGCAACGTGCTTAGAAATGTGGAAATAGGCTGGGCCCTGCCACATACGTTGGGAACCGAAAGGGTTAAGCACGTGTAACCTAGTTTAGCAAAAGATTATTCACCTGAAAATGAGCATTTGCTAGAGCCTGGATCATTTGTTATACACCGTATGTGTTTGGCCTCCTCCAAATTTGTAATTGCCGCCAAGAAGGAAAGTAGACTTCCCAAGGAACTTAGTTCCTCGAGCCACCGAGTTAGCGCTAATGTAGCTTCGAATCAATCGTCACCCCTTTTCATACTTCTGAATGGAGCAATGAAGATTGTGTTTCCCGATATTATTCCCGAATATCCCTGAGCGATATGATGAACGAACTCCCGCAATATTGTGAAAAATGATAATTAACATCAAATACGCTGAGTAATCTCCTATCACGTAACCACTGCATTCCGAGTAGCGCCCTTGCCTGACGTCTTGCTGACGAAGACGCAAAGTGGATTCACTCTGTTACCATGTCTCGTTGTACTAAATTGCTCTCCCGTTTTTACCGCCCGATATTTATTGTCAATAAAGTTATTGAGTTTTTTGGATCCCGTAAAAACCTTGTTGTACTTTTCCTGTGATTATTCAGTATGCTTTTACTAGCTAGTAACTCATCTAAGCAAATGCATAGGTTTTAATTCACATCACCCAATACTTGACCTCACACTTACCTAAACTCTCAACTCGAAGGCAGGATTGTAAGAGTACTTGAGGTAGCATGCACCAAGCATCATAGGACACCAACTCAATGAACTGTTCATTGCAACGTGGCAATAAATCCGGAAATATCGACAGATGTTTTTTTATCACCTCCTCTTCCATGCTCTGAGAAGCGAACACTTCCTGTAACAAACATCACAACACAAATAACAAAATAAGATCCTTCGATTTTCTGAAAGGAAACCTAAGCCACTAATAAATTAACCTAATCAACAACCTTGAGTGTTGGTACGAAATTTGTAAATAAAATTGTAGAACCAGTCATGCAGCACGATGGCATGAGCGAATTTTCGTAAAACATCGTATTATATTAGGGCTTGTCAAAACTTGAGCACTTGAGTACAAAGAATCGTAAAATTTGAGCACTTGAGTGCAAATAAATTGTTAACTACCAACTTTATGGCAAAATCTACGGAGATCATTGATCTAATAGTAGACAGTCTTTGGCGACTTCAACTTAACGTCACCCGTTACCATAGTCTTGAGGGAGCAAATGAAGTTGCTAACCCAAATGGAACCGGGAGAACGGCTGCCTTAATTTTGATGTCACGTTAACGGTGGTTGGGCAATGCGATATTTCCCCCCCAGCTGTCTTGTTGTCCACTGGTTGACTAATCAATTTCTTCATTTCAATATGAAACGCCGATTTTAAATCCTGAATTCGAATTTCATCCTAGTTTCAGTACAAATACGGGCTTATTTCTCATTTTAGCGAATTTTTGAAGAAAATTAAGCTATTGCTCTCGCCTCAAAATTTGTAGAATGTAAATTTTTGAAAAAAAAATTATGCAGAAATCCGTTTCAGGCTATTCTGAATCATATTCTGAAGTTTAACGCATTTTTTTATGTATGTATATATATGTATGTATGTATGTATGTATGTATGTGTCATTCCAGACGATAACTGTCCGTAGAATTGTGCTAGAAACTTCAAACAAATTTTAAAATGTTAAGGGCACAAAACGTAAGTTCAAGTTCGTTGACCAGCTTGATCGGATTACATCTTCGGGTTGAAATTTTCAAAAATGTAGTCAAAAATTTCAAAATAGCCTGTTTTTTGCGATTTGTCGTGCGAAATAATTTTTTCAGCATACTAACATGTGGTATATTCGGAATCAGCGTAAAATTTAAAATTTCCTATAAGAATATGTATCAAGTTTTCAAAAATTTCAAAGTTGAAAAATCAGTCAAAAATCGAAATAATGCCGTTAGCTGGTTGTAAAAATCGGTAATATTCTTCAAAAATTCGCTCATGGGGTCATGCTGCATGACTGGACTTTTTTAGTTTTCATTTCCTAAACAGGGCATGGATTTAACGCAAAGATAGTAAGCCTCAAGTGTGGAACACCGCCGTTTAGTTGCACTCATAGGTCATTAGTCATTACGAACTTCATGCTTTTGGGTTTTCCGTTGGGTATGAACAACAAATACGAAAGAGTATTTATCTTTATGACAATGAACCAGGATTTTACCTGACATCATCAGTGGAGGACTTCACGCAATGTTCACGAGAAAATAGCTGAGAGATCAGTCAAACTAAGAACAACACCACGAAGAAGTAGTGTCTTAAAACTCAGTTTTCTCATTTAAAATAAGTGAAATGATAATAGAAACAAGGCTTTGATCGACCAAAGCAAAGGCACGGATTTTTTCGATCGAGTTGAAGCCTAGTAAAGCTAGACGGCGGAGGCGAACTTCAGATGGCACATTTGGTTTCTAAGCGACTTGAAACATAAAATTAGAAACGTATAGAGACGAACAGCGACACTGTTGCAACAAACTTGGGGCCGTGCTGATTCGAATGAGCAGCCTAACACTAAAATCGGACCGCGAAGTTCTTCACAATTCCAAAGACCGTTCGGAATTACATATAAAAAAGAAGATTTTCGCACTCACGTAGCCATACCAATAGACATAAGTAGGTATCCTTGTCAAAAACGGGATTTTCCATCATTTTCTTTGGTTTGAAGGTTTGGTCACATTTTTGAAGGTTTATACTGTTTAGAAATTCGCCAGGTTGTTGATTATCTTTCAAAATGAACCTATTTGGATCTATGAAGAATGAGCTTTATAAAATTCAAATTTTTCAAACAAGCATGTCTTCTCTATGTTCTCTCCAAGTTTGAGGGGTGTTCAAAACCCTACCCGCTACATCAACATAATTAGTTGGTAATGAGGCATTTGAAAAGAAAAACTATCATTATTTACTTCACCAGTATTCGAGTAATTATGAGGTGCCCAGCAGTCTTACATTTACAGGAACGTTAGGCTGGTGTCCTGTGCCTTTAGGACCCCAAACGGGTGACGTTAAATGAGCCACTCTATATGTCTTTGATTGGGGATTTCATAACGGTTGTCCTCGAGAGTTGTAAACAAATCCTTTAACTTTAAACAAATCCCTGGGCCGCATCCCGACTAATTCCAACAAAACAGCGGTTTACTTATAGAAATGTTGAAAATAACTGTGGAGAGAAGCCACTACAACTGAGACTTCCGTCTGGGGGGTGAAGCACTTGGCGGCGGTCGGCTCCTTTCGTGAGCACTCGGAAACAATCGGCCGCGCTCAAAGAAAGGTTTCTATTTCTTAGGTTCTATTGAGGTTATAATAGCCTGTTTCCCATTTCATCGAAGCGCTGTACGCAAAATTTGTGTCACAATTTCAGTGTTTTTCACGTACAACCCAGCCGTTGCTAGGGGAATGGAACTCCCGCAGTTTTCATGTCACAAAAATCGTTCGCCACTCGTTGGAAAGCGCTTGATTTATGTGATAAATGTTCACATCTCAAGCTACTAATTTCCCCCTCCTTACGTACCTGGCTACATTCCAAAACTAAGTTGATTGGACTATAAACAATTTTAATAAGCCGGTTACAATATTCTTAACGTAAAGCAATTGCATCATTTACTCCACTCCATAGGAAACATTTTCATCCTCTTGACAACAGTCGAGGACAACTCGAGGACAACCGTTATGAAATCCCCAATCAAAGACATATCCATGTAACATGGTATCTGCTTGTAAAGCGGATAGTGGAACTCGTTTACGAGTGAATGAAGAAAATTTTGATTTTACAATTTGTGGAGCCATTAATTTTCTACAAAAATTGTAGAAAAAGTTGGTTCCAATCATGCAAGATGATCACTGAATTTTCGTAATGTACAAGAGTAATTTCGTAGTGTGCAAAGAAAAGTCAACCATCGTATGTTATGACAAACAACTTATTCTAAATAATAACCTGCTAAGCTAAGAATTTTTAAAATTTTAAACAATTTTTTACCGTTTCTATTGATTTTTTTAAACGAATTTTTGAGAGAGAAAAAAAACACTAACTGTAATGACTCAAAAAGTGTTTTTTTAATATATATTTTACTCTTACTGGAGTATATCGGTTCAATTCCAGTTAACAGATATATCTAGGTAAAAGTATGTGTTAAAAAATAGGTATGTATCACTAAATATATATTTTTAAAAAAAACTTGATACTAATCAATTACCGACTATATTCGGGAATTTGGTTGCATAAGGACTAAATCGTTAAATTTCGAAAAGGTTTCGTCTCTCAAAATTGAAGCCCAGACTTTCTGGAAATTTTGAAATTCTGTATGCTCATTTATATCTAGAACATCATTTTCACATGTTTGAATAAATTCATATGCATAACAACATCTTTTTCACATGTTTGAATAAATTTATAATTTTAAAATGTTCTGATGTAAGTTTTCATTTTTGGAGATGAGTTTCTTTTCGAAATTGCCGATTTAATTGAGGGAAAAACAAGTATATGTGCGATAGGAGATAATAATCAGTAGATTTCTGAAAGTCCGAAGATCTACGGACAAGTTTCTGAAAATCCGAAGATCTACGGACAAATATGCCGTAGTGTTGGCAGTGTTGGCAGCTCTTGTGAAGCCAATGACGATTGTTCCCGAGTGCTCACGAAAGGAGCCCACCGCCGCCAAGTGCTTCACCCCCCAGACGGAAGACCCTCTCGAACGATCAAGTTTATCCCCCACCCCGGCAACTTCTTGGAACCGTTCCCTACAAGAAGAACTGTGAGTTCTTCAATTCCGTTCAACGCGGAGCAGCTCATGAGTCACAAATGAAAAGTCACATTTACTTTTCTAAACTGTTTTGTGATCGTGTTATGAGACCACGAAACTATACACTTCATTCTGATCTACATATCCAACTAATTTGCATTTTTACTAAGGGATTGACTACTTGATGTTATGTATTTTTGAGTACTCTTCAGTACTCTTTGTATGTTATGTATTTTTGAGTACTCTTCACACACACAAAACAACTGATCACACACAAAAGAACTGATACCACCTTCTCCGAACCTCCACTAGAGCGAACTGGCGTCGTTTCTAAAGAGTTGAAAAGAGTGTAACTCTACACACAAAACTGTGTTTCATCTCTCATTCCCACGCCAAGAGTCCGACGTGTATTAGGTATGTTGAGTGTCTCCTATAAGGGTGGGGGGGTGGGCACACACACACACACACAAAACAACTGATCACACACAAAACAACTGATACCACCTTCTCCGAACCTCCACTAGAGCGAACTGGCGTCGTTTCAAAAGAGTTGAAAAGAGTACACTTCATTCTGACCTACATGTCCACTAAACAGGTTGAACGGAACTGAAGAACTCACAGTTCTTCTTGTAGGGAACGGTTCCAAGTAGTTGCCGGGGTGGGGGACAAACTTGATCGTTCTAGAGAGTCTCGTCACTACAATGAGTTGTTGTTAACAGTCAACTGTTGTCAAGAGGATGAAAATGTTTCCTATGGAGTGGAGTAAATGATGCTATTGCTTTACGTTAAGAATATTGTAACCGGCTTATTAAAATTGTTTATAGTCCAATCAACTTAGTTTAGGAATGTAGCCAGGTACGTAAGGAGGGGGAAATTGGTAGCTTGAGATGTGAACATTTATCACATAAATCAAGCGCTTTCCAACGAGTGGCGAACGATTTTTGTGCGATGAAAACTGCGGAAGTTCCATTCCCCTAGCAACGGCTGGGTTGTACGTGAAAAACACTGAAATTGTGACACAAATTTTGCGTCACGGAAATTTTTGGTTGACCCCCCAGAGCAAAGACATATCCATGTCAAAAAGAAGATTTTCGCACTCACGTAGCCATACCAATAGACATAAGTATCCTTGTCAAAAACGGAATATTCGATCATTTTCTTTGGTTTGAAGCTTTGGTCACATTTTTGAAGGTTTATACTGTTTGGAAATTCGCCAGGTTGTTGATTATCTTTCAAAATGAACCTATTTGGATCTAGGAAGAATGAGCTTTATAAAATTCAAAATTTTCACACAAGCATGTCTTCTCTATGTTCTCTCCAGCGTTAATTTTAACCTCTCAACTCAAACCCAAAATTTGTAGGTTGAAGTTTCAATGCATAGAATATAAAAAAAGAAGAATATAAATCAATAGAAATAAATTAATAATTTAATTAATAATAAAAGCAATAGAAATCATCAGCTTTAGGAGCCCATCAACTGATCAGAGGTATATGCATGGTAAGTGATTATTAAATGAATTGTTATTTGATGCAGCATTTACTCACAAGATATGCGGTGAATGCTTCTCTTGACTGTGCTAAGAGGGATTTGAGTTCGTTGGTTGATTTTTCATTATCTTCTTTCAACCAGAGGTTCAACTGAGAAACAAGATTGAGTGTATCAATACTAAAACGTCTACCAAGTTGGGTGGGCAGGATAGCTTCCTCACATGTTGCAATGTGGACCTATGGAACTAGTTGATGAACAAAGTACGAGTCGAAATTATTGATAAGTCGAAGTAAGAAATTAACGTTTGCGCATGCACACAGACTACTATTACTCCAACGACAATAGAGAGTTCCTAGAGATCCGTCGGTCTCAATAAGGAGTGTGGTTACGAGAAACTTTACCGCACCTTAAAGTCACGTCAAGTCCTTAACGGATCTTGTTGTAACGCTAAATACATGGGAGGAGGTTATTTTAAGGTTCGTTCGGCTAAGGATTCTGAACGGTTCGGGACTGACCACGCCCCCTTTGTGGCGTTCGTTTAGGCGTAGGACTCGTCCAGTACCGACAGTCCGCTGTTCGTTTAGGCATCCATTACCGTCCAGGACTAGTTCAACCAGTCCTGAGATTTTCGTCGGGACCGATAGTCCGAGACATGCGCACTAGATATTTTTGCTTATCACATCGTCTTATCATCGTTTCACTTATCATCTAAATATTTTTGTTTACTGTTTGCGTGTGTCGTCTTGTCATTTTTGTTAAATAATTTTGAGTTAGAATCATTGACTCAGATTTTTACGAGTCCGATGAAGTTTCGGAATATAATAATGTATACCTAGTCACTGAATGCAACTAAAAATTTATTGGTTTTCTCTTGATGTTTTTCTCATTTTCATAAATGATGGTAGGTAGGTTGGTACCTATTATACTAAATTTATGTTAAATTGTCTTGATATGTGAGGTTTTTGTGTGCAAAGAAGTATAACTATCAAATTCGTAAACGTTTAAAAATCTACACTGAAACTCTAAAAACGAGAGAAGACAACAGACAAATAGGTATCGTAAAAAATACATTTAAAAAAATGAAGGGAAGGTTGCAATGTTGGCTACCAGTTCAGTACGAGTTCAGAAGGCGTTCGGTTAAGAATGGTACCGAACTGATCCTATCCCCTCCCCTTTCAGAATGCCGTCCCGTCCTGCACTCGTCCAGAATCCTTAGCCGAACGAACCTTTAGACTATTACGTTTTTTCTGGATTGTGATCCGTTAAAGTATCTGTTTGGAAGGATGCGTCACCGTAACTCATTGCGTCAGAATTACGGCGCCTGATTGTCAATACCGCATTGTGCTGTGTTTTACGGATCTACTAGGAACTATCTAATGAAATCTATAGGGGTCATTCTCATTTCATTTGCCGCATTGGGTCGTTTGAAAGCCTCAGTGACGTGAAATATTAAAGTGCTCGAAAATGAGGTTAGATCGGCAAATACTCATTGTACATTGCAGATTTGTGTTCCATAGATGAACAGTGAGTTTTTCATTGATGTTGTATTTTATATATTTTTTACCCATCCTTGGTCACACTCCTGAGAGGTAACACTCATGAGAATTTCCAGTATAAATGGCGTCACACAGGATGATGAAGTGGCAAAACTCGGGGATGGCTACTGTTTGAAACCTGTCACCAAGCAGTATGGTTCTTGATATCGGATTATTTTGTTTAAGCACTAACAACACTAGTAATTAGTGTAACACTCATGATTGAAAATAAAAATACTCCTCATGTTTTTAGGCTTCTTTCACTGTAAAAACTGCTGCAACTCCAAGCACTCCACTGCAGTCTCACATCTTCAACTGGACAATATAACCTTCACTTCTGACTGTTTCCCGCCATTTTCCATCAGCTTTCTTGGTCGCAAAAATGATAACACTCCTGAGGTCCCATTGAGAAGAGATATGGGGGACTGACTGAAAAACTAGTTTTTCACGGGTTGGGAAAAATCTTAAAAATGTAAATCCTTACTCTAAATAAAGAGGAACCAACTTACTGCAGCTAGTAACCCTGGCCAGTTCTAGATTGTCATTGTTTCGTAACAACCTAACTTCTACTTACGTGTTAGGTAGGAGGGGACAGTAACACTCATGAGTTTCCAGGATTTCAGGTTTCATTCGTCATCACTGAGTATTGGTTAAAGGCGATTTTGGGCAGTCAAATTATTACTTCGTTGATCTCCCAACTTATACGACCCTTTTTTTCCCCAAAATCGCTAGTTTTGGTCAAGAATTGAGAGAATTCGTCGTCGGGGACATGAAAGCGGCAAATGAAATGAGAATGACCCATAGGGGAACGTATAAGAGCTAAACCGCACGATCCTTGCGAATTTCAAAAAAAAAAAAAAAAAAAAAATCGGTCCATTAGTCTCGGAGTTTTGTCTGTGTCAATCAATTTTAGTTTCGCGCATGAGCTATAGTTATTCCTCCACCAAATCGCGATATAATTCATAGAGAATTTTCCTGGAACGTATACCCTTCTACTCCTCGAGTTTGAACGAAATCGGACCCATAGATGATAAGTAATCGGCGTTATAATAAATTAAGGTTTTTGCATGCAAACAGACTACTATTTATGTGGCGGCAATGAAAGCTATAGCGGACCGTCTAGAAGCTATCCGGCATAATCCCTGAACATTTCATGAAAATCGATCCATAAGACTTGGGAGTTTTGCCTGTGTCAATTGAGACATATTGGTTTCGCAAATGCACAACGGTTATTATTCTACCAATCGCGATATTACTTGAAGGACACTTTCCTGAAAAATATACCCAACTACATACCTACCGAATTTGAACGAAATCGGACCAATAGATAATGAGAAATCGACGTTATGAAAAATTCACGATTCCACGGCCACTGTTGATTTGACGGTATTGAAAATTATAGAAGCTACCCAGAAAATCCCTGAACATTTCATGAAAATCGTCTTGGGAGTTTTGCCTGTCAATCGAGACACATTAGTTTCGCACAAGCGCAATGATTATTGCTCTAATAAACACGATATAACCTTTCTTTCCTAGAACATAAATACCCAACTACTTACCTACCGAGTTTGAACGAAATCGGACCAATAGATAATGAGAAATCGACTCAGGATTCCCAATTTGCTTGGAAAACTCGTGACTTGGGCCCTTGAAACGGGCAACTTTTTTTTTCTTTTTTTGCCCAGTTTGGCGGCTATGTTGCATAGATGGACATCCTTGAACACCAAGAAAGATTTCATATTCCCCCCTCTTTTCCAGTTACACTCAAGTCACTCTTCTCACTGACACTCGTCGAATTTACAAAAAAATCCATTATTTTGACTTTGAGCCCCAATTTACGGTTGAAAACTTGATCTTTGGGGAGAATCCCTGCTGCACCGGGATTCTGCAGCTAATATACTGTGAGAATCTGAACCAGATAATCAAAGTCAGCATGTTCGGAAAAAGGGTTTTGTTTATTATTTTCAATAATAAGCCTATGTGATCGTGTAGCAAAAAATTTTTATAACCCCCCCCCCCTCAAACTTTGTCACTTTACGTTTCAAGGTGTGTAGAATCCAAATTTGAAATGTCCATCCGCCGTTCGCCGTCCGGGCCATAAAAGGCCTAAGAATTGACTTAAAAAACCCATTCTTTTGCACGTAGACTCCATTTGGGGTCTAGTTGGTCCTAACGTTTAGCCATTCCGATCGCTTTACTCTCATAGATGCTATGGGCCAAAAACGGGCGAACAAGTGTCTTTTTCGATGCTTTGTGTGGTAAGACTGACGAACGCGCGCACGCATTGTGGGTGGGAGAGGGTGGGCGGGAGAGAGAGTGAAAGGGAGGGCGAGGCGGAGGGAGTGAGAGGGAAGGGAGGGTGAGGGAGTTTGGGGGAGGCGGAGGGAAGAGAGTGGAGGGAGGGGAGGGGAGAGGGAGTGAGAGGGAAGGGAGGGCGAGGGAGGCGGAGGGAGTGAGAGGGAGGGGAGGGGAGGGAAGGCGAGAGAGAGAGTGTGATGAAATTAATTCCAATTAGAAGAGATTGTTTATGAGTTTGAAAATACTCATAATTCTATTCTACGCTTTATGATATAAAGCTTCGCTTCCTTCGGGCGTCCCTAGACGACCCCATTTATTATTATTTTTTTCCTCAACTTTACTATAAAGCGTAAAATTATGGGGTCCTGGAGCTGTAATGCAGTGAACGAGTGAACCAAATATTGGAAGCATGATGCCCCGAGTTTCGATACCTAGTAAATATACTATGAGTGAGGCCAAATAATTACGGTCAGTTTTCTACGTAGAAGGTCTGTATGATACAGAAATAATAAGCCTTTGTGAAATGATTTGCAGCGTTTTTTTTCTGGTCCCGCTCCTGGCGCCGGCGCCACTCTCCTCCTCCTCCTACCTTCTCCTCTAAAGCAGGTCCCCTTCCCCTCCTGGCGCCGGCGCCACTCTCCTCCTCCCCCCCTACCTTCTCCTCTGAAGCAGGTCCCCTTCGCCTCCTGGCGCCGGCGCCGCGCTGAAGCTGTTGAAACACTGATTCCATTCTGTGCCCTTCATTAACATGCCTCTGAAGAGGAAAATTTAAATTCTAACGATAGTAATTGAAGTAAGTATTTGAGTAGTATTTAAGTAATTTCAACTTCGATTGGTGACCGGAAAATAGAAATGTCCTGCCAATCATTATTAAATGATAAAAATTTAATTGATGAGATATGGCACGGAACCAAAATTGATCAGAAAGCTCTGAAACGCAAAAAGTCCAGTCATGCAGCATGACCCCATGAGCGAATTTTTGAAGAATATTACCGATTTTTACAACCAGCGAACGGCATTATTTCGATTTTTGACTGATTTTTCAACTTTGAAATTTTTGAAAACTTGATACATATTCTTATAGGAAATTTTACGCTGATTCCGAATATACCACATGTTAGTATGCTGAAAAATTTATTTCGCACGACAAATCGCAAAAAACAGGCTATTTTGAAATTTTTGACTACATTTTTGAACATTTCAACCCGAAGATGTAATCCGATCAAGCTGGCCAACGAACTTGAACTTTCGTTTTGTGCCCTTAACATTTTAAAATTTGTTTGAAGTTTCTAGCACAATTCTACGGACAGTTATCGTCTGGAATGACACATACATACATACATACATATATACATACATACATACATATATACATACATACATACATATATACATACATATATACATACATAAAAAAATGCGTTAAACTTCAGAATATGATTCAGAATAGCCTGAAACGGATTTCTGCATAATTTTTTTTCAAAAATTCACATTCTACAAATTTTGAGGCGAGAGCAATAGCTTAATTTTCTTCAAAAATTCGCTAAAAGCAAGTGGAAATTTTGATTTTGGAGGACAAACATTTTTTCGACTTCAATCACGAACACAAAGCTTCCCTACCTTCGGTAGTGAGAAAGCCAAAGGCCAACCCACTGATCAAAACTAGAAATACCACCATTGAGTAAAAATTAGATAATTTACGCTTACAACGCCAGTCTTCACATCTTTCAAGATATGTTCGGATCTGAATGTCCAGTAAAGGATGGCCGGATGGTGAGTGAACACTTTTTCCAAATCGTACTCTGCGGTCAAAGACAAGATGAGAGTGCTGTTGGTTTTCTCCGACTCGTAGCAGGTTTCTCCATGTGTCAGATAGCCCACCTGAAATACAGTTTAAAGTAACGAAAATCTCATTCAAATCCTGCTTCATGATTTTATGGTTGAGCTTTAGCAAAAGCATGGAGCCAACTGCAGCAAGTAGTGACAGTACCTATTCATAGTACGGAATTTACCAACTCACTAGCAAAACAAATAAGAGAGAAACTGAATCAGACGATGCGTCGTGTGATAGAGTGGATGGAGTCACGTCCCTGTCTCTGGCCATACAGAAGACGGAGATCGTACTGTTGAGGACCAGATGGATAGAGAGAAATATCTCAATGAACGCGGATAGGCAGATGATTGGGAGCAATGCTTGATTCCAAGCTTAGTTTTTTGGCTCAGATTTGCAAAGCAGCAGACAAGGCGGCAACAGTAGACAGGAATCTGAGTAGGCTCATGGCAAACGTAGGAAGCCCTTCTCCGGCCAAACGCAAGCTGCTGATGCGGACAGCTGATGTCATTATGATATATGGCCCCACTGCTCAGGTTATTGAGGGAGTGGTCCCAATTGATCTCCTTGCTGAAGAGCGAAGGAGGATCTATCTGTGGAAGGGAGAGAACCCAGTGCGGAACATCAAGAAAGAGGAAAGAGGAAAAACACTGAGAAAATGGCAGGCTTGATGGGAGGATGAAACCCGAGGCCACTGGACATATCGGTAGATTCCCAGCCTGGACGTCTGGGTGAATATGAAGCACGGTGAGGTGAATTATTACCTCACCCAGTTCCTCACTGGCCATGGTTACTTCTGTTTTTTTCTTGCTGGATACGCGGGACGCGGTGGCAACATTCATTTTTGCCATCCTAAAAAACCAAGGAGCAGTATAGATTCTGGGAATAAAGAAGACATAGAGAGATAAGGAGCCAAAATGGCCACACAAAAAAAGGAGAACTCCCCCGAAGTAATACTACGAGTAAATAAGTGGTTCCGAGGTAGTTCTCTATATGAAAAGTGGTGGTTTTTAGTTGGTATGCGGGAGACTCCAACACTGTTGAGGAGTACAGTCACTCCTTTTCGTTCATAAAGAATTTTTCCCACTCCACAAAAAAATAGTAATAGTAAATTGGTCAATTAAGAAACGAACAAATGACACTCATTGTACTTTACATTTGCGCATGTCCAGAATAATGAACTGATGAGTTGAGAACAATGAAAGAGGTACAGTACCATCAACAATCCAACCCGCCCATGCATTCACTGACAATTTCATCAAAATCTTAATCTATGGAAATTAAGGCTGCCGATAGACACGCCCAATTGACTCCATGGCTCTAGGCACCATGTCCTGACGCCAGGATCTTCTGACTCCTCGATGACTCCGTCCGCCTCCTGTTGCCAATCGCTAAGGTTTTCCAAATCGCCCAAAAAGAATCAGCCACAACACAAGCAAGTCTTTGCACCAGAAAATGCGTCTCAGAGACACATCTTTGGTCACCAAATTTGGATACCGAGCTGCTGGCATCTTCAAGGCTTTGATGATGTAGTTGGTTGCAAGGTAGAGTGAGTAAGTGTCACCCTCTGAATAGACCACATACGAGGGTTGTCCAGAAAATAAGTTGCGTTTTGATCTGTAGGGTGGTAGGAGTGGCTTCTGCCAAATCTGGTAACACCGCTCGAAAGAGGAGAGGTGGGGGAATAGAATGAGAGGTGGGTGACCTCAGTCGGTCAGTTACCAACGTCAGGGCAGGTAGTTGAAATGGAGCCCTCCACGTCGCATCCCGCCACCTCGATCCCCGTTCCCTCTCGAGTTGTTGTGCGCGGAGTGATTCAATTTCTTTATGCACAGGGTTTCAAATCAGTTCAAATTCACGAACAGTTCATTTTGTTTATGGAGAAGGTGTAATGAGTGAGTCAATGGTGAGGAGATGGGTACGTGAATTTAAGGCGGGAAGACATTCACTTGAGGATGAAAGTGGGAGAGGCAGACCCTCAGTTGTGACGAGGGAATTCTCCTGATTGATTTTTGCCTCAAGGTGAAACAATTAACGCCAACCGCTATTGTGAGACCCTGAAGAAGCTTCGTCGGGCCATACAGAACAAGAGAAGAGGAATGTTGACCTCCGGTGTTTGCCTTCTCCACGACAACGCTCGGCCTCACGTTGCTCATTCCACAGCGCAACTTTTGGATGAGTTTGGTTGGGATGTTCTGACCCATCCACCTTACAGTCCCGACTTGGCCCCTTCAGACTATCACCTGTTTACCAAAATGAAGGCGGATGGAGGGAGAACGTTTCACAAGTGACGAGGAAGTGAAAGAAGCTGTCACGAAGTGGACCAAGGAGGTAGCGGCAAGCTTTTATGAGGAAGGAATTTCGAAGCTCATTTCCCGATATACCAAATTTATTGACGTCGCCAGGGAATTACGTGGAAAAATAGTGCATTTGTTCAACTACAATACCTGTAAGTTTCAAATTTTTCCAATAAAAACTTGATTAAAAAAAAAAAAAAACGGAATTTATTTTCTGGACGACCCTCGTAGTTAGGCGTGTTTTGTGGGAGGAGATTCGTTAGATGAAGAAGCGTTGCAATTAATCGAAAGTCCCAGGCCAAATGCATCCCTACACCTGATTACTGTAGCAAAATTAATATAGTTCTACTCTCAGCTATAAAGAACTGAAATTTGGCAGACAGCGGAACCATATTTTGCCGGAGAGCAATATGTAGTTATAAGCGAAATCATCATAACGAAATCTGATCCTCCCTTTTAAGAACAGCTGATGTCAATCTGGAACAGTTGTTTACTTTTTTCTATGAAGGAAATGTTGGTTTCAACATTTTCGGAGCCAATGCAACAGCTTCATTTTCCTCAAATATTCGCTAGTGGATCAAGAGGATATGGGACACTCCTAAAAATTATGCTTTTCTTTATTTGGAGTTTACGGGGTTAAGAAAGTGGTGAATCGAATGATGAGGTCAAAAATACGAAATACTTTCTCAGACCCACACCTTTAAAGGCCTGGCTACACAGAACGTGGACCGTCATGGTGGGCATCGATCGTGTGGAATCCTCCGCGGTCAGCAATATCGCTATGTTACATACAAAGTGATATCCGAGTGAGCGGTCCAGTGTTGAATCACCCATGTTGAACACAGCAACCACAACAAAACTGCTTCAAAATGCCTGGATCGTGCAAGGATTGCCTGTCACTGAAGTCAAGAATGAGTGGCCAACACAGATCGCTTCGAGTGAGGCAGGGATGATGCCATTTTGCGACTGCGTTCTTCTTTGTAGCCTTAGGAATTTTTGGTGATGATTTCTATAAATTATTATACTGGTAAATGAGGTCAACTAAAGTAGAGGCGTTTATTGTGTGGTTACGTGAATGCTTAGCAAAATGATCATTTTTAGTAAAAAATAGATATGTACTATAAACTTACAGAAAAACAGAGCCAAACAGCTTTGAACACAGGTGGAGGTATTGATGATTTCGAAAGGTTGACATGAGTGCAAATGTCTTTGAAGAGGTCAACACTCATTTCTGGACTGGAAAAAGGATGGAATCACAAAAGGAAAATTTAAGGTTATACATGGAGAAAGTGGTGATGGGAGTGGTGATAGGAGATGATGGTACAATTCAATTTGAATTTCGTGAGCGCTTATAAGACCCACTTCTCGATTTCCAATTTAAGTAAAACAAAATCTTCTCATCTATCTTGAATAGGCATAACGTTTTCAAGTAGGTATTATATAACTATTATAGTCAAGTTTATCATAGTAGGTACACTAGTTTTAAAAAACGCTGCAAATCATTACACAAAGGTTTATATTTCAGTCTAGATTGCCCTCCTACGCAGAGCACTTATCCATAGTTATTAAACACTATACTAATCTTAAATCTAAATCAACTCTCAAACATCGGCGGTCCACCCTTCCGTATTTCCTTATTTAATTGCGTAAAAAAATAGGCCCAAGGCCATTCTTTAAATTTATTTGCGAGGAATTCAGGAAAAATAATTTTGCGTCGACCACCTACGCTACTAACCTGTTTTTCAAATAGGAGCCCCCCCCCCCTTTTTTTTTATTGCAAATTCGGATTCTACGTCAAATGTCATGAATTTATTTTCATGAGTTTATTTCATGAATTATTATTTAGTCGCTCAATGAATATATTTATTCTCGTGTTTATATTGATAATGTTATGTATTATAATGTATATATCTATTTTAAATTAATAAGGATTTATTTATTTATTTTTTTTAACACAGAATGTGTTTTAGCCATGGACTAACTAGCCGAAAATGGAACGCGGGATGTAACGAAATGTGTGACGGTGATGATTTTCACGTACAACCGAGCCGTTGGTAGGGAAATGGAACTTCCGCAATTTTAATCGCACAGAAATCGTTCACCATTCGTTGGAAAGCTCCTGATTTATCCAACCATATTATGTTAACTACTGCGAAGTGCGTGGCCATCAACCTGAGTTATGAGCATGGTTATTTGAATCAATTGTTTACACACAGATGATCATTCTCAATAATTGATATTGTCAACATGATTGCAACCGCTTGTAAATTTTCTTATGATTTTCACGTACAACCGAAACGTTGGTAGGGAAATGGAATTTCCGCCATTTTAATCGCACAGAAATCGTTCACCATTCGTTGGAAAGCTCCTGATTTATACAACCATATTATGTTAACTACTGCGAAGTGCGTGGCCATCAACCTGAGTTATGAGCATGGTTATTTGAATCAATTGTTTACACACAGATGATCATTCTCAATAATTGATATTGTCAACATGATTGCAACCGCTTGTAAATTTTCTTATGATTTTCACGTACAACCGAGCCGTTGGTAGGGAAATGGAACTTCCGCAATTTTAATCGCACAGAAATCGTTCACCATTCGTTGGAAAGCTCCTGATTTATCCAACCATATTATGTTAACTACTGTGAAGTGCGTGGCCATCAACCTGAGTTATGAGCATGAATAGTAAATGAGTAGTAAACAATGACGCTTGTTTGGTTGTCACTGGGTTGTGCGACAACGCAAACACATTCTGTGTTTCAATAATTTCGTCCGAAGTATGTAAATAGAGGTAACCGGGGGCCTGGCAAGGCGCGGAGCGCTTGTGTTGATTGATTCCATTATATGTTCGGAGAGTAGAAAAACATGAACGACTCTAAACACGAGGTTTTAAAAAAATAAAACTCGTTGGCCGTTACCATCGCATACTTACCTATATCTATCAGTTCTAAATGTAGCCTCACTGCTAGTGCAAGAGCTGACAGAACTTTCGTTCGCAAAAATATATGCACGGTTTCGAACAAAATTTGTTTCTTGGTCAATTACAAAGGTTGAAAACTAATATACGAAAATGTTTAAGAGGGACTTTCTTCGTTCAGTAATGAGCTCTACAATCGAACCCTGAAGTTTGTAGAAATTGATGTTTTTCTTGCATACCAACTCGTATTTCAATCGATTCTAAATAGAGCTTCACTACGTTTCGTTATGTTGTGAGTGACTCTCAGCTAAAACCTTTTCTGGGGCCTGTTTCATAAAACAAGTTGCAAGTGCACAAGTTAACAAGTACAGCGTACAGGTACTTGTAACGCACGGTAAACTAGAACAAGTGTTTCACAAAAACTGTATAAAAGTTACACTTGTAGAAGCTAAGTTTACAAGTGTAGAAGAAAAGAAAAATGGCGTGTGGGGAAAAACTAAATGAACAACGTCAAGCGGGGTGCCGAAATTGAAGTTTTGTCAGCGAACCATAATATAAAAACGGTGTTTGGTACACGATAGGAAGTTTATGTATATGACAAGGTGGAATGATTGGAATGACAAACGAAATGAACAACGTAAAAAAGTCGTCATGCAGCATGACCCCATGAGCGAATTTTTGAAGAAATCTTCGACATTTCAATCGCTATTGATCGTGTAGAAAATTTTTATTACAACTAGCGAACGGCATTATTTCGATTTTTGACTGATTTTTCAACTTTGAAATTTTTGAAAACTTGATACATATTCTTATAGGAAATTTTACGCTGATTCCGAATATACCACATGTTAGTATGCTGAAAAAATTATTTCGCACAACAAATCGCAAAAAACAGGCTATTTTGAAATTTTTGACTACATTTTTGAAAATTTCAACCCGAAGATGTAATCCGATCATGCTGGCCAACGCACTTGAACTTTCGTTTTGTGTCCTTAACATTTTAAAATTTGTTTGAAGTTTCTAGCACAATTCTACGGACAGTTATCGTCTGGAATGACACATACATACATACATTAAAAAATGCGTTAAACTTCAGAATATGATTCAGAATAGCCTAAAACGGATTTCTGCATAAAATGTTTTCAAAAATTCACATTCTACAAATTTTGAGGCGAGAGCAATAGCTTAATTTTCTTCAAAAATTCGCTAAAAACAGTGTTGAGTACACGATAGGAAGTTTATCGTATATGATAAGGTGGAATGATTGGAATACAGGCAAATTATAAACTGGAAAGTGGAGAAGGTGTGTATTTGATTTCAACTTATTCTGATGGCTGGCATAATCGGATTTCTCTCCTTCATTCAGCGGAAATGATTAATCAGTTCATCAAGTCTAATTGCTGCGGGTTAGAAATGTCATCTGTAACTTCGAGATGATCTTCACACTTCACCTTGTTCTCCAATGATGGGGAAATCCTCAATACCCTATCAGGAAAAATTGCACAGGGTCACGCACCATTTGAATCTTTCAAGGTCTTGGAATACATCCTAAGGGTGCTTACGGACTGGAGCAGTCTAGTTGTTGTCGTCGCTCTTAGCGCTACTATTGTAACGTGAATCCTGATGATTTAATTGGTATTGTGTTCAGGAAAAAACCATTATGGGATCAGAGGGATCCAATGCATCATAATGGTAATATCCATCCGAAAATATTCATGAAACCTGCTGGAATCTTCTCGAAGTTCATTGTACAAATGATGAAATTCCCCGAGTGTATGTCTCGATTGATTAATTATGTGAATCCCTTCTACTTTTCACCCCCGAAGTAAATACCAAATTCTCAATGACGGGTTTTCCGCAATGAAATAATAGTCATCCATCATCTTGAAGGATGTGAACCGCGCTGACTCTCTTTGCTCTCTTCTCTCGCTTTTATCCCAGCTCCAGTCTGTAAGCAGGCTTAATCTCCCGTTAAACTCAAAAATACCCACGAAATGTGCGTTTATTCGTGGTCGAAATAATCTTTGGCGTCTTCTACGCTGAATGCTTCTTTCTTGTCTGCAGTCTTCAGCAGTTCCGTCCGAGACACCGGCGTGATATCATCTCTGCGTGCTCTCGTATTTTGTTTATTTACTCAATCGTCTGTTGCATCGATCACTCCGGTTGTAGTCGTTCGATAGTGTTATCAGGATGGGATCAGATTCGCCAGGTAATCCTTATCGTAATAAGCGCCCCCGTATTGAACCTCCATCTGTCACCACTTTTATAACACCTAATCCTTTCTCTCCATTGACTTCAGAGAACATCTCCTCTGAAGCAATGGACGATGAAAATATCAATACACCTAATAAAGACAAATGTCCCCCATTATACGTATACAACATCGGCAATATAAATCGCTTTGTCGCCGAAGTTAAATCACTGAACCCAGGAAAATTCAACTATCGTACTGCCGGCGCGGCTGTAAAATTAAACATAGAAACTATAGATGGTTATAGATCTATTACTAAGTACCTCGAAACCAATAAGGCTGAATACCACACTTATCAAGTTAAAGACAGTCGTAACTTTCGAATAGTCATCAGAGGATTACACCACACCACCGAACCAAACACAATTATAAACGACTTGAAGGAACATGGATTTGAACCGGTTCAGGCTGTTCCAGCACTTCATCCCGTAACAAAAATACCAATGCCACTATTCTTTGTCGATCTTAAACCTAACTCTAAAAACGCCGAAATCTACAATATAAATAGACTAGGTAATGCTGTAATAAAAATTGAACCACCAAAGCCAAAAAGATCTGTGATACAGTGCACCAAATGTCAAGCTTTTGGACACTCTAAAAATTATTGTCACAGAAGTCCTAAATGCGTAAAATGTGACGGCCAGCATAGTACTGAGTCGTGCACCAAACAAGCTGCTACACCACCAATCTGCACAAATTGTAAAGGCAACCACACTGCCAATTATAAAGGTTGCCCAATACACGTCAACCTTCAAAAATCACGTAAAAATAACAAAAGTACCATTCAATCATCATCCAGTAATAAACTACAGTTTAGCACTTCCTCAGAAGAATTCCCTGCAATGCCGCAGCCTTCAAAATCTTCTACAAATCATTGGGCTCAACATTCTCATTCAACTGCAACCTCTCAACCGAAACCATCAGAAATTTCCGGTCTCTTCACCAAAATCGATCAGCTAATTGGTATTTTGCAACCTATGATCAATCTGCTCTCCCAAATTCTTCCAAAGATCATCAAATGATCGTATCCAGGAGTAACAATCTCATTATCGTCACATGGAATAGTCAAGGACTAAATAACAAGTATCACGAGCTTGAACTTTTCTTAAAACAGTATGACGTCGACATCGCCTTAATTACGGAAACCAAATTAGCACCCCACATTAATTTTTTCATGTCAAACTATAAAATATACAGAGCAGACCATCCTTCAGATACTCGTCAAGGGGGATCGGCCGTCTTCGTGAAGCAAAACATCTCTCATACCGAAATGCTGCCCATTCGAGAAGAGGAAGTTCAAGTTGCGCGAATAGGGATAAGAATCAACGGAGTTGAATACCTCATTGGTTCTTTTACTCAGCCCCCGATAGAGCAGATCATAAGCTCCTCATGAGCACAATATGGGCCATAATTCATGAAATGAAACAAAAATTCCTCATGGGTGGGGATTATAACGCAAAACACCCACAGTGGTCCTCGGCAACAACGAATCCAAGGGGAAGGTTGCTCCATGACGCTATACATCAACTACACATTGAAGTATTTCATCCGCTTGAGCCGACACACTACCCAGCAAATCCTAACCATACTCCCGATATACTGGACATATTTCTAGCTAAAGGCATTAATAGTATGATGACTTCGATCCGTGTAATTCATTCTTTATCATCAGATCATTATCCGGTCATGATCAACCTAAACGGTACGATACCCTGTAACTACACCAATCGATTGATCAATTACCCATTTGATTGGAAATTGTATAGTGAGACGCTCACAACTAGGACGAATTTATCAATCCCACTAAAATCGCCATCAGACATTAACAAAGCTGTCAGTCAACTCACTCAGAATATCCATTACGCCGCAAATGAAGCAAGTACACATCCTAATCATTCCACACACCGAACAACTTCATACACTCCTCCTCACATAAACCAGCTCTTAACCGTAAAACACAACGCGAGAACCCTATACGAACAAACCAAATATCCTCCTCACAAAACTGCATACAACAGAGCCACATTTGAATTGAAAATGGCGCTTGCAGAATTGAAACAGGAAGAAAAAAGGAATGAACTTCTTGTAATGGACAGGGGAGATGGCTCACTATGGCATAAAGCGAAAGTATTAACCAAACAGGCCAATAACATTCCACCACTGAAACACAGCAACAGATGGTACTCCACATCTGAAGAAAAAGCCCTCTTGTTTTCGGAGCAATTGGCTCTACAGTTCACGCCCAACCCAAGCGATCTACCTGATTTCCACCAACATGTAGAGGAGGTTATTACTGAGCCTCTTGTCCTGACACCATTCACAGAATTTTTTACTCCCGCCCAAGTGAAAAATGCAATTTCGAGATCACCTTCCAAAAAATCACCTGGTCCGGACCACATTACGCAACCTTTATTAAATAACCTTCCAAGAAAGACACTGGTCCTACTCACGTATATATATAATGCGATCCTACGAACTTCATACTTTACTGGAAACATGCGGAGATCATAATGATTCAAAAACCAAAAAAATCAGCGAATGATCCGACCAGCTATCGTCCTATATGTCTTCTCTCCATCTTCTCAAAGATATTCGAGAGGCTTATGCTCCCGAAGCTGCTCCCGTCCCTTATCCCTGTCATACCAAACTTTCAATTCGGATTTCGACATCTTCATTCCTGCCAGCAACAACTCCATAGAGTGGTCGAGGAAATCCTTGAAACCTATGAAAATCAGCAAGTCTGTCAAGGGCTTTTCCTCGATACTCATCAAGCCTTCGACAGGGTCTGGCACCCCGGTCTATTATTCAAACTCAAGCCTCTACTCTCCGACACAAATTATCGAGTTGTGCAATCATTTGTATCCAACCGTTCGTTCCACGTGAAATGTGGTGCTGCCCAATCCCCTAGCCGTAATATCCTCGCATCTGTGCCGCAAGGTAGCGTGTGGGGTCCGATATTATACCTAATTTACGTATCAGACATCCCAACAACCCGTGATACAACTTCAGCTATGTTTGCTGACGATCACGCGGTACTTTCCCGCAACCCAACAGGCGAAGCAGCATCCGATAACTTGCAACGCCACCTCAACGACATTGCACACTGGGCTAAACAATGGAGGATAACAATGAACACCAGCAAGTCATGTATCACCACATTCACACTCAAAACCAACTACCAAACGACCCCAATCACCATGAACGACAACCAAGTACCTGAAGCAGAAGTCGTCCGATACTTGGGAGTTCACCTGCAACAGCGCCTAACCTACGACTTCCATATCGGCGAGCTTGTCAAGAGAATTCGTACAAGGACCCGCCTTCTCAAGCCCCTGCTATCCCGGACATCATCACTGTCATTGGACAACAAACGCCTACTCTATCTTACTGTTATTCGTCCTATTTGGCAGTATGGATGCTCGGTATGGGGCTTGGCCAGCAAATCCCAAATAAAACGGGTCCAAACTCAGCAAAATCGAATACTCCGCATGATCACTAACGCCCCTTGGTTTGTAAGGAACGAAGCAATCCACCGCGACCTTGAAGTACCTAAAGTGGAAGATGTGATAAAATCAACAATGACCCATATGCACAACACTATCACATCGCACTACTCTTCAGCATTTGATAAATTGCTCTCATCGTGGAATAGGACACAGCTTCCCCGACGTCTCAAAAGAAAACGAACCAATGATCTTGTGGAAGTCACTTAATCGTACCTGCTAGAATGTTGTAAATTATCATAATGTCATATATTAATTTATTTATTGTTATAATTATTATTATCAATATTATTATATTTATTAACTTAAAACTATATTTTTGTACAAATAGCTCTATTTAAAGTTAAGAGGGACTGTCACTGGACAGTTACCCTCACACAAGTGCCATTGTACTTGAGTACAAATAATTTTATATCTAATTATCAAAACAATATAGTATTATGATATACAAAAAGTTGAATAATAAATTATTTAAAAAAAAAAAAAAAAAAAAAAAAAAAAAGTCTTCAGCAGATGATGATTCCCACATAATAAATACCGAAAAATTTTCAACTCTCAATTCTGGAAAATAACACGTTTACAGGTGAATGGACGTAGATTAAAAATCGGCCATTTTTTACAACTGTAAAACAGTGACTTGTTCAAAATGACTTTTAACTTGTCCAAATTCGCCTGTACCCCTGTTAATTTTCACAGTGCATTACGAGACTACACTTCTACTTTTATGAAACGCTTGCACACTCATTTTGGTTTATTATTTCCAATAACAAGCCTATGTGATCGTATAGCAAAAAATTTTTATAACCCCCCCTCAAACTTTGTCACTTTACGTTTCAAGGTGCGTAGAATCCAAATTTGAAATGTCCGTCCGCCGTCCGCCGTTCGCCGTCCGCCGTCCGGGCCATAAAAGGCCTAAGAATTGACTTAAAAAACCCGTCCTTTCGCCCATAGACTCCATTTGGGGTCTAGTTGGTCCTAACGTTTAACCATCCCGATCGCTTTACTCGCATAGATGCTATGGGCCAAAAACGGGCGAAAAAGTGTCATTTCAAGGCTTTGTTAGACTTACGCACGCACGCACGCCTGGCACGCTTGGCAGGGGGTCAGGGTGGGCGGTGAGGGGGGTGAGCGGGGGGGTGGAGTGAGAGGAGGCGCCGGCGCCGCGGCACCTTGTGGTGGATACGGCGCCGGCGTTCCTTCGAGGCATTAATATATGTTTTTTTTTTCAAGGTCATATTTGTGTGTTAATACCAAAGCTTTTCCTACGCATATTTAATAACATATCCTCTCGACTTTGCGTACGTACTTAGATAATGATATTATTAAGGCAATAACTATTTGAATAGATAGGAGCTCAAATCGAGAAATATAAACATGCGTATATAATTATAGAAGTATAGGTTGTGGCAACTCGAAATAGGACACGCCGAGGAGTCTGGACGGGCCTTATGACGTACGCTAGTCAACTAAAACTATGATCATACTCAATTGAAAAAATAATAAACCTTTGTGAAATAATTTGCAGCGTTTTTTCTAGGTCATATTTGTGTGTTAATACCAATGCTTTTCCTACGCATATTTAATAACATATCCTCTCGACTTTTCGTACGTACTTAGATAATGATATTATTAAGGCAATAACTATTTGAATAGATAGGAGCTCAAATCGAGAAATATAAACATGCGTATATAATTATAGAAGTATGGGTTGTGGCAACTCGAAATAAGACACGCCGACACGCTGATTCTCGTGATTCTTATTTTGTTCCATCAAGAATTCGATTTAGTTTTAGAACGTATGACGGAGTTTGAGATTTCATAGTGAAAGGGGGTGAATGGAGGGGGTAATAGTAGTAAGTCGTGATGTTCAGACTACTCTCGTCGGATTTCCTTGATTCTTTTTTTTTTTTTTTTTTAAACTTTGATGTGTTGTTTTAAATACATGTCTTGTGTACCGGTAATTTCATCCATTACATACTTATTACCTACTAGAATAGTTGTGTACGTATAATAGCCTGAAGATTGAAGAAAAATGGGCTATATAATAATTGCTATCCGTTATTTGGAAAACACTAATGGCGCGCAAATTTAACGATTTTAAACTTGTGGCTAAATAGAGCAAAAAGAACATGGGTTTGAAATTTGTGACCGTGTTCTTATAATTTCAGACCTGCGATTTATAATGACAGTCGGCAGCTACTATCAACTAAACTAAACTCATCAACAAAACTTAAACTATCAACAGCACAAATTATTTATTTTTTGTTTTATTGATTCGTTGAGTTGAGTAAGAGTAAACACAGTCATAATAGTGAGTAAAATAAGCAATACTACCTCATTAGTGTAGCTATTACTGCTTTTTTTGTATATTTCAAGTTGTATAGAAATTGGAGATTTATGAGTGAAAAGAAAGTGTTAGCTATTAATTTTATGGGAAAAAAGTATTCTAAATGATACTCTTCTATTCAAAAAGAGATTTTGGATTTTAGACTATTTTTTGCAATTTTATAGATTTTTTAAAACAAAATTTGATGAATTTCAAGTTTTTAGCACAATTTCGTACATAAATTTTTGAATGTTCTATTTCATAGTTGATAAACTTTATTTGACCAATCTTATGTTAAAAAATATCAATTTAACAATTCTTAGCCATTTTCAGTTATTTTGTCAGCACATTTTTTGAAATTTGACCAAATAGATGATATCAATATACAGTATAGGTAACACTTTCATGTGCTGAGAAGATGACTTGGTAATAAATTGTTTTGTTTATCAACTATATTAAAAAGCGTAAAATTGTGAGATTCCGCTGCTGTAATGGATTGAACCCATTTGTGAGGTCCGAAGCTCCGAGTTCCGATACTAAATTTACTACCTATAAGCGGCGTTTAATAATTATGGACCAGAGATCTACGTAGAAGGGCTGTCTAATACATAAATAATAAACCATTATGTGATAATTTGCAGCGTTTCATACAACTTGTACATAAAATCGGCTTGTAACTTGTCACTTTATGAAATAGGACTCTGGAGTTCACTCGTCCTGACGTTAGACCTGTAGAATCATTGTGCTATTGTGATCCTAATTACGGTACCTAGCTCAGGTATAAGTAGCTAGGACACCTGCACCGAGATAGAATGTGGTGAGCACACATTTCGGGTTGAGAGGTTCCTCACATTTCCGCACAACCGTAACAGCGGCAGCAATGGGGTAGTTTTGTCGTTTTCTGCAGCTTCAACAGGCTTTTAATCTGAGCTCCAAACCCAAGTAGTGACCGGATAAATTATCTTTAATCCTTAATGACCGTAACCTAATTTGCTCAAATGACTGTAATATGCCCTGCCAAGTTAGTAAATTTATAATATCCTAATGATACTTTCTTCTTCCTTTTAGCGAATTTTTGAAGAAAATTAAGCTATTGCTCTCGCCTCAAAATTTGTAGAATGAGAATTTTTGAAAACATTTTATGCAGAAATCCGTTTCAGGCTATTCTGAATCATATTCTGAAGTTTAACGCATTTTTTTATGTATGTATATATGTATGTATGTATGTATGTATGTATATATGTATGCGTCATTCCAGACGATAACTGTCCGTAGAATTGTGCTAGAAACTTCAAACAAATTTTAAAATGTTAAGGACACAAAACGAAAGTTCAAGTTCGTTGGCCAGCATGATCGGATTACATCTTCGGGTTGAAATTTTCAAAAATGTAGTCAAAAATTTCAAAATAGCCTGTTTTTTGCGATTTGTTTTGCGAAATAATTTTTTCAGCATACTAACATGTGGTATATTCGGAATCAGCGTAAAATTTCCTATAAGAATATGTATCAAGTTTTCAAAAATTTCAAAGTTGAAAAATCAGTCAAAAATCGAAATAATGCCGTTCGCTAGTTGTAAACATCGGTAATATTTGCATGAAACATCTTCGAAAATTCGCTCATGGGGTCATGCTGCATGACTGGACTTTTTTAATTCCTAATAGGCCAGAAATCCGAAAGGCTGGTACCAGACCAGATTTTGCAGGTTCTTTCAACCAACACAACACTATAACATTACTGTAGGTAGGTACTTTGAAATATAATAGGTACACATATGTAAATGGCTTACCATTCAGAAGTCGTAATAAGAAAGTAGTTGTAGATTATGATCGTAGTGGACAACGGATCTTGGAATGAATACGGTTCCAGACGGGAGAGTGACCCCTGCACAGGAAGTGTCTTCATGCTCTCAGTCACGGTGTCGGTCCAGTCTAGCTCGCCAAGAATGTTGGAGCACAGGGAAATGAGGATTTCAACCATAAGGGATCTGACGACCATGTACTGCTTCCACGTACTGTAGAAATGTAGAAAGCAGAAGGTATTTATAAGAGCAATTCTTAGTTGAAAATCGATGGTGGAAAATCAATGAGCTAACAGGTATCTACCTAATAAATGACATAAATGAAAGCGTAGTAATATCTGCGGTAATAAAAAAGTTCCAGTCATGCAGCATTATGACCCAATTTTCGTAAATTATCGTACTATTTTACGTAACATTGTTTTGAAAATTAAGGACTTTAAGGGAAAACAAATTGTGAACTACCAATTTTATGGCAAAAAACTCGTAAATAATATTCTGCGATTCAAAAAAAGATTTTGGATTTTTTAACTTTCTTGCAGTTTCAATCGACTTTTTAAGCACATTTTCATGAAATTCAAGTACATTTTTCAGCATAATTTTGCACACAATTTTTTCAATGTTCTATTTTGTACTTAATGAACTTTATTTGAGCAATAGTCTGCTAAAAAATATAAATTAAACAACTTTCAGCCTTTTTTTGCTATTTTTATTGATTTTTTTCAGCACTTTTTTTTCTCTAAATTTGACCAATTTGATGTGCTCAAAAATGCTGGTAAACTAACTCGTCTTTTCGTTTAAAAAGCTTGATTTTTTGGTGCAAGAACGCAATTTTTATCTCAATCCTAAGTGAGGTTATCGGCTGGAAGGACATATATATATTAAACTCTAGGATTCGTTTCAGAATGTCTCAAAACGGATTTCAATGAAGAAATTTTTCGAAAATTATGATTTTAACAAAATTCACCTATCAGCCATTGTAATAGGTTCATTTTTTATGGATATTCGCTAAAAATAAGAAATATTGAACTAGGAACTAGGTAAGATGACTAGGTTTGTTGACTGACAGCAAATGGAGCCGATACGCATAGTTTATCCGTTACCAAGATAACAAGGTCACGCCTGAGCGGGTCAAAAGGTGTTTTGCCTTGCCTCGATGTTAGGAAGCGCTAGTGTCGAGAATATCACCTACATATGATTAGGCATTGACAAACAATAAAGCAGGTGCACCAACCGGCAGATGTGTTCCAAAGATTGCAGTAACACGAGGAAATTGGATTCCACTAGTAGCTGTGTGTATTTGAAGTTCTCAATTGAGTCTGGGTAATGGTACATGCTAATGACACCTTTCAGCAGAGCGAGTACTTCACCCATATTGTTTTGATCAATTTGAGGTAACTGCAAACATTGAAAAAAAAAAAAATAACAACAATTGAAACTAACCTAAATTATGATTGGTAAGGGTTGGTTGAGGGTGAGAGATTTTTCAGGCTTCCCTGATTATGTCATTTATTGAAATGTGCAGAGCGCTTTCGCCAATATATGGCCTCTTCAGATTTATTAAAGTTCATCATTACAGACTATGTGTGCCTTTCCACATAAAAATTGCATTTTTCTCAATTTAAGCGCAAAATTGACCCTAGTAACGTCACCAACCACAACTGGTCATGATCAAGATGTGCAAGGAGGAGTCCCACCTTATATATTTATTTATTTATTAACGGGCAAGCCCAATTTACAACAGCATAATATAAGTTACATATATAAGTATAAGTTACATAATTTACACATCTAAGAAAAACAACAAGAAAAAGAACAATTTTACCAGAAACAGCAATAAAACAAAGATAATAGTCAAAACAAAGCGGGAGAAGAGAGCACTAGAGATTTCAGAGATGAAAGGGTACTATTGAAAAAGTCAAAATCTGGATTTAAATTTAAGAAGAGGTTTGCAGAACGGGGGATGCGGTGCAGTGGTCGATTCAGAAGATAGTTTGTCGGAGAGAAAGGAACGTGGAAAATTTCAGACTGACGACTTGAGATACGAATTTCTACCAGCAACGGAGAACAGTCAATACCGCCGTTTACAAGCTTGTGGAGAAATGACAGGTCAGCCATGCCACGCCGCACTTCCAGGGACTGGAGTCTGCAGGTCCTGAGGAGTGATGGATAGTCCACATTATCCGAAGATATTCCAATCTTAAATGCACTATACCGCAGGAATTTATTTTGAACACGCTCAATTTGATATTTGAAGACGGCATAATAAGGAGACCATATCGTTGAGGCGTACTCCAGCTTAGGAAGGACAAGCGCCTTATAAAGCATAACGATGGCATGAACGTGGCTAAAATCGCGGGTTGACTCTTTACAAAGCCAAGCGAGCTCATAGCGCTACTGGCAACCATTTCAAAATGCCGTGAGAAAGTGAGCTGACCATCGCACCTAACTCCCAAATCCAAAGCTTCATCCCTTCTCGCCAGGGGTGCATTTCCAAGGGTGTACGCAAACTGAAGGGGCGCCACTGAGCGATGAAATGAGATGACAGAACACTTCGAAGGGTTCAGAAAAAGGCAGTTCACCACGCACCATTTATCCAGTTCAGTGATGGCCCACTGAACGATGTCACGGTCTTCAACCGAGATGACGTATCGGAAAATCTTCAGATCATCAGCAAAAATCAGGCAACACACAGCAGGATCCAAGTGGGCAATAACACATTTGATAGCCAGCAAGAAACACCAGGGTCCAAGATGGCTGCCCTGTGGAACTCCCGAGGAAGCATGAAATGGAGAAGACAGTGCACCTCAAACCTGATGAATATATAAACACTTAACAGCTCATCTATCACAAAATACGCTCTGAAGAGGCCATATATTGGTGAAAGCGCTCAGCACATTCACATTTCAATGAATGACATAGAGAAGCCTGAAAAATCTCTCACCCTCAACCAACCCAACCTACTAAGGACAACACACCATAACCGTTATGAATTATGATAAGATTTTGCTTCCGAGTCTACCAAAGGTAACGGAAGCACTGATCATCTTAGGGAGGATATTAAAATCATAGAGTAACGACTTTATTCGAACAAACAAAGTGATGTGCTCACCTTGCCCAATGGCACGCAATACCATCCCACGCAGAGTGGTAACTCTCTTCAGTTTTGGTTCATTATTTTCAATGATAAGCCTATGTGATCGTATAGCAAAAAATTGTTATAACCCCCCCCCCCCCCCCCCTCAAACTTTGTCATATTACGTTTCAAAGTGCGTAGAATCCAAATTTGCAATGTCCGTCTGCGTTCGGGCCATAAAAGGCCTTAGAATTGACTTAAAAAATCCGTTCTATCGCACATAGACTCCACTTGGGGTCTAGTTGGTCCTAACTTCTCGCCAGCTCGATCGCTCCACACCCATGGGTGCTATGAGCCAAAAATAGGTGAAAAAGTGTATTTTTCGAGGATTTGAGTGTTAGACTGACGTACACGCGCACGCCTGGCACGCTTAGTGGAATGATGAAAACATTGGCTGAGGCTCATGAGGGGGGAGGGGGAGGAGGCGCGGCGCCTTGTAGGAGCATAGCGGCACGTCACCAGGGGCGTAGCAGAACGTTGTGGCAACTCGAAACAGGACACGCCGAGGAGTCTGGACGGGCCTTATGACGTATGCAAGCCAACTAAAAATATGATCATACTCAATTGAAAAAATTATAAACCTTTGTGAAATAATTTGCAGCGCTTTTTTTTCTTTTTTTTTATGAGTTGCGGAGGATTCTTCAGATTTGTACTTCAGGGGAATGTTCTATTTATTTTTCCAACTTATTTATAAAGAACGCATTGGAAGATTCCCACACGTATCCCGCAGTACTGCCAAACACAGGACCTGCAGCCTTGTCTTGGGAAGTCCATGTCCCCAAACCACAACCCCTTAATTTCCCATGTTTGTATGTCGTAGGTCTGGACCAAATACGGAATACAGGGTTGGTAAATTGCTTTTTTCCCGCATCAACCAATTTATCCTGTTTTGCGATCGTTGATTTCCCATTTAAAGTCGGATCAATTACCCATCCCCGATTCTGAACTCAGTGGATGACTACGATATCTGCTGGCCTATTCCATGTTTGGCGGTCTGCATATACATGGCAATGGGCTTCCCCATATACTTCATATTTACGATGCATCACTGAACAGATTGGCCACTGCAGTACACACCTCATGGTGGGCAGAATTCCTCATTGCTTCTGTTTTGGTGAAAGCACCTCGGATAAGAAACATACCTAATCATACAAAATCTGTACAGTTTGTCAGTAGCACGTCTGGTAAAATGCAGTATCGGATACAGATTGAATATAAATAAATAAGGTGATATTGGCAGAGATGGGCGTCTCGTAATTTTCTCTGTATTGAGTAGATTGAACCAATGAGGGCTGTTTCGATCATTACATGGCCGACTAGATGTGTACATAGCAACTTGAGAAATTTGCAGTTCTTTTGTGCTAAAAACTTCGTTTTTAAATCCAGAAATGTGAAAGTTTTCTATATATTCACTCTGAACATTTCCCTCTCCAGCAGCAGAAAGGATTTCGTCACTGAACAAGTATTCGATAAACTGCTCATCTGTTGATGTTACGACTTATCCTAGCAATTGGCTATCCACAATGGCGTGACCCAGAAAATCAGAAAAGGGTTGGTCATCCTACTCGTTGTAATTTGGTTGTTACTGAAGATGCGTTACGGAAGATCTTGGCTTGTGTGAAGCCAAAATCCTGTCCACCCCACCAACCTGAAAATTTTGTCATCTTTTAACCCTACATAGGTACGTTAGTATTACTTGAAAATTCATTCTAGAACATTCCCAGCGATTTTTTACTGTGTGAAGTGTGATTTTTACTGGTTTGCCAGGTAGGACCGTTATTTCGGTCACCCGCTAGGTTGGTCGGTATCTTAAGCAACCCTCATAGCTAAGGTGCGTGGTGGGTCTGTAAATGCATTGCCTCTTTCAATTGTTCAAACTTAGACCATCAGTGGAAGTCCACTACATACATGTGGTACCATTACAAATGTGGTATTCATTTGTACATATTTACCAGGCCCGCGTACGGCCCCCGTAGTCACGCATATCCTGGTGGTTTCCCCAGCACTGCGGGAAAAGCATGTCTATGCGTGTCTATGTCGGACCGTGTCTGGTGACGGTGGCGACCACATAAATCACACCAAGGCAATGTGCCCTAAGAAGATGGAGGTATGCCTTGGATGTGCCCAACCGGGTCACAAGAGGGCTGACTGCCCCACGCCCCTGGTGTGGAGATGTGTTCCGTGTGCCAGAGCTGGGGTCAGTGTCACCAACCATACCTCGAAGGACCCGGCCTGCCCTCAGCGCCACAGGGCAAGAGTCAGAGCAGCCGCCAGGACTTACCATCTAAAAGCTCACCCACAAAATGCCTGAAAATTGCATCAAAACGGACTAAAGTTTGATACAGTTTTGGAGGTGGCTAGGAATCAGCGCAGACAGACATAAAACATACAGACGAGGAACCATATTCATCAGAAAGAACTGAAGCTAACAAACCAAGTTGAAATATTAATTTTGGTGGACAACAAAGTTTTCAACTTGTTGCACAAACAGTTTTCCTACCTTTGGTAGTGAGGAAGCAAAAAAATATTTTAATAGTAATAATGTTAAAGTTATGAAAAATAGGTGAGCACCAAAGCTGTGTTATGTATGCATTCAAGTGGTCCGGAGGAGTCAGAAGAGGGAAAAGTTGAAGCCAAACATTTCGGGGAACCTATGTGACCTCTCCATTGAAATTCTAATAGTCTTGCTGAATGAAAATGATTACCCAGTCATTAATGTGAGGGACTATCAGATTCGTCATAGCAGTGCGGATCAAGCGGTGCAGAGGTTCGAGCACTTCTTTGTTGGAGCCAGGCGCTCTCACAAATAACCTAAACAAAAGCCAAATTTCAAAATCAATAAAATATCGTCAATTAATACCTATGAAAGATTAAGATGTAATGTAGAATCACAGGCTAGATCCTGTGACAGAGTTCCCGTCAGAATCCCAGCGAAAGCGCTGCCGTCGCTCCGATGGAAAAGAACGGGCGTCGCACGCCTCTTCTCGTGTTCTTGAGAAGCCGAGTTTGGCGTTGGATGGGTGATCCAGGTCCTGGAAATCCAATCTACTCCGAACATAGCACATTAATGCTATTAATAGGAGTGGGTATCTCTCTGACGGATACTGTCATCCTCCTCTACCTCTTTATTGAGGATTTAGGACCCCATTGCACCTCTGGGGGGCTACCTAAATCCATGATATGGTAGCAGAGCGTGGTTAGGATTATGGACGGCTAACGCCTAGTAATCCAATCCACTATTTTTGGGGCGTTAATGTTTCAGAAGAAACATTGCCCGGGGTTCCAGAAGGAATTCCCATTATCACCCTTTGGTATATAAATAATTTCATTGGTCTTTACTTATAATTTCTCATTTATTCCCCACTTATATTTTCAATTTCATACCTATGGTATACCTGGCCTTTGCCATTTTTATCATTCTTTATACCCGGGCATGGTTCCCAATTATTCAAGGGCATTGTTCCCAATTTCCAGGGCTTAGATCCCAATTTAAGCCCCCAACGAGGGCATATTAATTTATATTTATATTTATATATGGTTGAGCCACCGTTTATTCCCGATTGTTCCAATCTTTGATTGGGGGTTAATTACCTAATGAATACTTCATATGAAGATTCATTGACAATCCATCCTGTTTTAATTTCTTTTTTCCCATCCTCAATCGCCAATGCAGCTGTTTATTAATGAGCATCAGTTCTCAGCCAGTAAACCATTAAACCTGGTTTACATACTTGCTCTTCAATCAAGTATGTCTTTAAGTGGGGGAGTGTGATAGAGTTCCCGTCAGAATCCCAGAGAAAGGGCTGCCGTCGCTCCGATGGAAAAGAACGGGCGTTGCACGCCTCTTCTCGTGTTCTTGAGAAGCCGAGTTTGGCGTTGGATGGGTGATCCAGGTCCTGGAAATCCAATCTACTCCGAACATAGCACATTAATGCTATTAATAGGAGTGGGTATCTCTCTGACGGATACTGTCATCCTCCTCTACCTCTTTATTGAGGATTTAGGACCCCATTGCACCTCTGGGGGGCTACCTAAATCCATGATATGGTAGCAGAGCGTGGTTAGGATTATGGACGGCTAACGCCTAATAATCCGATCCACTATTTTTGGGGCGTTAATGTTTCAGAAGAAACATTGCCCGGGGTTCCAGAAGGAATTCCCATTATCACCCTTTGGTATATAAATAATTTCATTGGTCAATTTCCAGGGCTTAGATCCCAATTTAAGCCCCCAACGTGGGCATATTAATTTATATTTATATTTATATATGGTTGAGCCACCGTTTATTCCCGATTGTTCCAATCTTTGATTGGGGGCTAATTACCTAATGAATACTTCATATGAAGATTCATTGACAATCCATCCTGTTTTAATTTCTTTTTTCCCATCCTCAATCGCCAATGCAGCTGTTTATTAATGAGCATCAGTTCTCAGCCAGTAAACTATTCCACCTGGTTTACATATTTGCTCTTCAATCAAGTATGTCTTTAAGTGGGGGAGTGTGACAGAGTTCTCGTCAGAATCCCAGAGAAAGGGCTGCTGTCGCTCCGTTGGAAAACAACGGGCGTCGCACGCCTCTTCTCGTATTCTTGAGAAGTTGAGTTTGGCGTTGGATATGTGATCCAGGTCCTGGAAATCCAATCTACTCCGAACATAGCACATTAATGCCATTAGCAGGAGTGGGTATCTCTCTGACGGGATACTTTCATTCTCCTCTACCTCTTTATCGAGGATTTAGGACCCCATTGCACCTCTGGGGGGCTACCTAAATCCATGATAATCTACTTTTCGGATCTACCTGTTATTTTTTGACTTAGTGAAATTGTTGAGTAAAAATCTCGCTGAACAACACAATTCTATATATGAACACCAGGGACCTATTTCATAAAACAACAAGTTGCAAGTGCACAAGTTAACAAGTACAGCGTACAGGTACTTGTAATGCACGGTAAACTAGAACAAGTGTTTCACCAAAACGAAGAGTACAAGTGTAGAAAAGTTACACTTGTAGAAGCTAAGATTACAAGTGTAGCAGACAAGGAAAATGGCGTGTGGGGACAAACGAAATGAGCAGAAGAAATAGGCTGGTTTGGCGGCAAAAGGGCTGAAATTTTGGGTCGGATATATCGGGCCCTTCTCTATCTGTGTAACATAGGGCAACAGCCCACTTCTTCAGATTCTGCAAGTAGGCATTCTCAAAACTATCAATACAGCCTATATTCATAGCTGGGTTGCTTGTATCACTAACTGAATTCATTTTGTCTCATGTCATTTCTGACGACGTGACGCATGGATCACATCAGACCTCCCCTTTTTTTTAAAGATCTAATTCGCGTCCGACGTGTGGAGATTTCATTACATTCATAGCTGGTCGAGCTGGTCACTGCGTCGAGCGTGGTGAGTGCTTGGATGGGTGACTGCCCAGGTAAGGGTCAGACGTTCAAGTAATTTCTCGCTTCTGTACAGCGAATCCCTCTCCACTCAAGGCGGCGAGGCAATGAGTAGCTTTAAGCCAAATCATCAGAACAAATTCTGATCCTCGTTGGAGGACAGCTGATGACTTCCGCTACGCCTGAGGCAGTCGGACGAAAGGCCCCAACCAGAAATGGTTGCTTACTTAACTTCAATACAACCTACCTACTCCCTGTTCTCAGCACTTCAACTCTTCAGTCTTCAAAAAGACCGGAGGTCCCAGGGGAGGATTATGAACGGTGGGCTCTTGCTCCACACCTGTAGGAGATGTAGGGGAGACCTCCCACGGATATTTACCAGGATCGTATCCATAGCCATCAGTTAGGGCCAGTTTCACCAATCTGAGCTAATGTCCTGTCAACTTAACCAAACGGTAATGGGAGACTGGCGATTAATAGTGGCGTCAGGGGATTATCTTTCACCACGTAAATTCAGATGTCAAGTAATCACCCCCGTGGCTGGTTATGGTTTGGTTAAGTTAACAACGAAACGATTCATTTTGCCCATCAATCATGGCACATTTGTCCATATTGGACGGAAAAGTGGCTTCCCGGAGCTTGGAATCATAACTTAAACAACTTCCACAGCGGTTTCTTATCAAATTCTTATCACGATTAGGACTTAATTTTTTCTAAGTTGAAACACTGAAATGTAAAAGAATTACATTAATTTTGAATATACATTTAAATGAGAGAGTAAAAACCACTAGGTACCTGCGCTCGAAAATCTTTTTAAATGAGGAACCTGTGAAGTGAAGTGAAATAAAACGTATTTATTTTTCTACTCTTTTGGTGGCCTAAACAGATATTCCGGTACTGGAGGGTATCAATCATACCTACATTCCAAGAAATTCATATGTAGGAGGAAAGGTACTATTTTTTGGAAGGGTTGTGACAGAAAACTATGAAAATCTCGTCAGATAAGAAGTAAATACATACAAATCTCTACTTCTCAATGGGAAACGTATAAATCAGATTATCAAACTAGGCTAGGTAAGTTACCTACCTACCAAGGTAATAAGTTACTAATCTATGCTGGATGAGTCAAAGCATTTTGGCAACATCGGTTTTCATCTAGCTCTAGAGAATAATTCTTGGTAGCTAGGAGAATAATTCGAGGTCGTTGTCACTTGAAAAACATTAGAAATGAGCAAACAAAACAAGTTGTAGGTAGAGCCGCCCATATGAGCGTAGAGACCTCCGATTTCTTGTCTACTTTTTCAACTAAATACGTATTAAACTGAGGGCGTTTCATACCTCTTTGATATTAATGCGAAACGAGGTAGTGTACGGGAAATTTTAAATGCTGCATTTTATTGAAAAAGATCCCATCACTTGAAAACTGGTCAATGGGGGCGGACGGTGGAGGTTATGTGAGTGAATATTCTTTTAGCGAATTTTTGAAGAAAATTAAGCTATTGCTCTCGCCTCAAAATTTGTAGAATGTGAATTTTTGAAAAAATTTTATGCAGAAATCCGTTTCAGGCTATTCTGAATCATATTCTGAAGTTTAACGCATTTTTTTATGTATGTATGTATATATGTATGTATATATGTATGTATATATGTATGTATATATGTATGTATGTATGTGTCATTCCAGACGATAACTGTCCGTAGAATTGTGCTAGAAACTTCAAACAAATTTTAAAATGTTAAGGACACAAAACGAAAGTTCAAGTTCGTTGGCCAGCATGATCGGATTACATCTTCGGGTTGAAATTTTCAAAAATGTAGTCAAAAATTTCAAAATAACCTGTTTTTTGCGTTTTGTTGTGCGAAATTATTTTTTCAGCATACTAACATGTGATATATTCGGAATCAGCGTAAAATTTCCTATATAAATATGTATCAAGTTTTCAAAAATTTCAAAGTTGAAAAATCAGTCAAAAATCGAAGTAATGCCGTTCGATAGTTGTAAAAATCGGTAATATTTGCATGAAACATTGTCCAAATTCAGATTGAACTACTCTTATGGAAGTATCCCAGTATAACCAATTTTAGAACCATGCTGTTTAAAACGTAGGTAGTAGGTGCTTTAAAAAAAAAAAAAAAAAAAAAAGTCCTACTAATACTAAAGTATTATTAAAGTACCTTTATATTATATTAAAGTACCTCCTAATAATAAAGTATGTATAAGTACCTCCTAATAATAATAAAGTATGAGTACCTCCTAATTATTTTTAATAATTTGATTCCATGTTTGTCTATCAAAATCATAAACTAAAATTTCTCAACACGATCAATGGCGACTGAAATATCGAAGATTTCTTCGAAAATTCGCTCATGGGGTCATGCTGCATGACTGGACTTTTTCTCTAGTGGCTTGTAGCCGTTTTTTAAACAATGTTGAACTTAAATGATTAAAATCATTGAATATTATTATATTTTTGGTAATTAAAAAGTGGAAATTGGAGGCTCCGTACACTCACAACTTAAAGTTGATCATCCGTTAACCTCTTAATTCCTCGAGGGTCGGGTAATTAATTAATCAGCTTTGGTAATCAGACCTTCAAGCTTTGACGGGGGAGTTAACCAACGATGGGTGTTGGTGAAAGAAAAATCTCTCTAACGTCTGATTAAGCTTAAACATAATGCCGCGTTAACACTAATTCTTAATTAACTCAGACGGTGAAACTGGCTCTTAGTAGTGGAGCCTCAGGGAAAGAGATTGAATGGCAGAAATCATGCACATGAGAAAACGTTGTTGCAAAAAAATATTTATGTGACGTATCCCACTACACACAGCCTCTGCCTCATCTGCAGCCATTCACCCCAAATCCTCAGAAGCATACCTGGGCCACACTCGATCTATATCAATTGCACTACATGCACACGCACGCGCGCATACACACACACACATTTTTTTTTAAACAAACTCCCCTCAAAGGCGGAGGGGAGGGAATACCAATCAATTGAAAAAAATAAAATTAAAAAAAGTTCCAGTCGTGCAGCATGATCGTATGAGCGAATTTTCATAAACTATCTATCGTAGTATAGTATGTTAAATTGCATTGAAATTGGAGCAATTTCAGTTGACAGAAATGGTTGAATACCAATTTTATGGCAAACAACTTATTCTAAATAAAATTCCACTGATTCAAAAGGGATTTTTGATTTTTAAATTTTTTGCAGTTTTTATAGATATTTTAGCAAATTTTAATGATATTTAAGTACGTTTTTCATCATAATTTTGAGCAAAAATTTTTAATGTCCTAGTTAATCGTTGAAAATTTAGTTTTGATTAAAATTCTGCAAAAAAATAGAAATTAAACGATTTTTGGCCGTTTTTAGCCATTTTTAGTGATTTTTTGGGTACCTACATTTTTTAAAATTTGACCAATTTAATGTGCTCGAAAATTGTTGTCCAACGAACTCATCCTTTCTTTTGAAATGCTTGATTTTTTGGCGAAAGAACGAAGTTTTTATCTCAATTCTATCGAGAGTTATCGTCTGGAATGACACATACATATATACATACATACATAAAAAGTTCCAGTCATGCAGCATGATCGTATGAGCGAATTTTCGTAAATCATCGTATTATATACCTAATATTAGATTGATTTGAAATTTGAGCTTTTTGAGTGCAAGTAAATTGTTAACTATTGATTTTATTACAAAAAACGTATTCTAAATAATAATCTCCAGTTCAAATAGAGGTTTTAAATTTTTAGCTTTTTTGCGGTTTTCATCGATTTTTTAGTAAATTTTAATGAATTTGAGTACATTTTACAGCATAATTTTTGACATAAATTTTTGAATGTTCTATTTCATAGTTAATAGACTTTATTTGAGCAATAGTCTACCAGCAAATATGAATTAAACGATTTTTAGCCGTTTTTAGCTATTTTTAGTGATTTTTTGAGTACATTTTTTGAAATTTGACCAATTTAATGTGCTCAAAAAGTGTTGTCCAACGAACTCATCCTTTCTTTTGAAATGCTTGATTTTTTGGCGAAAGAACGAAGTTTTTATCTCAATTCTATCGAGAGTTATCGTCTGGAATGACACATACATATATACAGGGTGTCTCAACTTAAGTAGGCAAGACTTCAGGGATCGATTCTACAAGTAATTTGCAACAAAAAGTGTCTCCTAAAGTGTTATTTTTTAGAGGCTTCGTTTTCGAGTTATTGACGATCTAAGATTTTTTCCGTGTTTTCGACCTTATCTCCTAAAAATGGCTGTGACCCCATCATTCTTTTGAGTATTCTCAAACCTAAGGATACCGTTGGAAAGAACGTTAAATTTCCTATCTTTTTGATGCCAAATCATTATTATTCAAGAGAGTTAAGATACCGAAAAAAGAGGTCAAAGTACAAACTTTGTAAAATTCTAAAAATTTGGGTTTTTTCAATCTGATTCTTTCTCCATAAAAAAAAATGAACAGTTGTTTGCAAGTACAGTAAAAACTTCAAAATCTTATTAGCTTTCTAACGGTATAGCCAAAAAATTGATAAAAGTAACAACAAGGAGAAAAAACGGCTTTTAAATGTGAAAAAACGTGGTATTTTTAACAAAAATCGATGGATTTCAGGAAAAAACGATCTCCCACAACTTTATGATTTAAATGTCGAATTCTACGTAATTTTTCACGCTGAATCGAATGGTGACACTTGCAGACCTCTACGACTAACGAATAAGGGCGAAAGAGCCCTTCTCTGAGTTTCGAGGGTCAAAGGGCACTTTCGCCCTTATTCGTTAGTCGTAGAGTGTCACCATTCGATTCAGCGTGAAAAATTACGTAGAATTCGACATTTAAATCATAAAGTTGTGGGAGATCGTTTTTTCCTGAAATCCATCGATTTTCGTTTAAAATACCACGTTTTTTTCGCATTCAAAAGCCGTTTTTTCTCCTTGTTGTTACTTTCATCAATTTTTTGGCTATACCGTTAGAAAGCTGATAAGATTTTGAAGTTTTTGCTGTACTTGCAAACGACTGTTCATTTTTTTATGGAGGGAGGAATCAGATTGAAAAAACCCAAATTTTTAGAATTTTACAAAGTTTGTACTTTGACCTCTTTTTTCGGTATCTTAACTCTCTTGAATAATTATGATTTGGCATCAAAAAGATAGGAAATTTAACGTTCTTTCCAACGGTATCCTCAGGTTTGAGAATACTCAAAGAATGATGGGGTCACAGCCATTTTTAGGAGATAAGGTCGAAAACACGAAAAAAATCTTAGATCGTCAATAACTCGAAAACGAAGCCTCTAAAAAATAACACTTTAAGAGACACTTTTTGTAGCAAATTACTTGTAGAATTGATCCCTGAAGTCTTGCCTACTTAAGTTGAGACACCCTGTATACACATATATATATATATATATATATATATATATATATATATATATATATATATATATATATATATATATATATATATATATATATATATATATACATATATATATATATATATATATATATATATATACATATAAAAAAGCGTTAAAATCCAGGAATCATTTCAGAATGCCTCAAAACAGATTTCGATGAAGAAAATTTTTGAAAATTTTTATTTTAAAATTTTTGTAGCCATTGCAATAGCTTTATTTTCTAAGAAAATTCGCTAAAAGTGGGGAGGACGCCCAGGTTTACCCGACGCCGGCTCTAGGGATAAGGGAAGTTGCAGGATGAGGAGGAAGAATGGGATGAAAGGAAGTGCCCCTATAAAATGACCACCAGTTCAAGTAAGAACTGGCACATCACACACACATGCTTTCATTTAAAAGCGTTAAACTCTAGTATTCGTTTCAGAATGCCTCAAAATAGATTTCAAGGAAGACATTTTTTGATAATTTGGATTTAAACATTTTTTGGAGCTATTTCAATAGCTTCATTTTCTACAGGGGGGGGCCCCCCTGTCAAGGAGTGAAAAACATTTCTTATTACCTCATACAGGCAGCTCCAACTTCACAAATCGCTGTGTCAATGTCCATGTCTGGAGATGTGTGGGTGGCTCGGCAGAGTTGATTCAGCAGTTCAGCCACCAGGCGGGGAAAACTCATTTCTTTCTCAGTTTCCTCCTCGAGGAGAGCTTTTGAGCTGAGCAGGACTGTGTACACGATTTGAGAGACTGATTGGAGGATCGACAGGTCTTCATTAGGCGATTTTAAAATGGTCAGACCGACATTGACCACCTCTTCCAAGTCGCAGAAATGTTTAAACTCTTTTCCTTCTTCCACTAAACTAAAAATCACAGTTAAACATTTATGTTAATATTTATCGGTGTTTGGTATAGTTTGCTGAAATAATTTTACATCAAGAATCCAATAACACCAAAACGATTTCTGCCCTTTAGGGAAAATAGATTTTATTAGGGTAAGAAGTTTTTTCTAGGGTAAAATCCAGTCACGAGCAAGTGTTTACACACATGCCGTAGGATGCACTCGACGCTAGCCCAACTCCTTTGGCCTTAGCACTGTTATCCGTTCCCACCCATAGATCAGAATGCTGTATATAGTTTAGTGGTCTGGATGTTCGCAAGCTCGCATCTCAAAAATAAAATAAAAATCCTACATCAATCCTATTAGTTGAATACAGATATTAGTTGGACAAATAGATGAATATTAACAATTGAATGCGGATGTATCCATTATGGTCACATGGCAGACATGGCTGTGTACGGATGTATCCATATGGTCACACGACCCTTCCTAACTGCGCTCCCTTCTCAACGCTCACAAAATGGCTGAAGGAAGTGGAAAGCGGGTCGGAGACGTTTGTATCGTGTTCAGATGGTCTCTGGGACCCGTTTGGATTTTGGTGTCACGCCAGTTTGAGTGAGAAAAGGCGCATAAATGACTTCTAACTATACTACGATTCTAACATCCATTTTCCTTGGTGGAAGGAACCTAGGTCACCTAAAATCCACGTTTGTGAAGATCCAGTTTACCGAAATTTTTGAAATGCGATAACAAAACGATTTTATAACAACAGCCATATCAAGAGCCGACGATCACTATTGGTGCTATAATCACTAAGAAATACTAATAAGTATTTCTAGAGTATGGACGATTTATATCCTCCAAATAGCAAAACTAAGAACAAACATTTTCCTTTACATGGGTAAGAAATATCACAAAATTTATTAGTTGTAGATCATGGTGTATCTGCCGCCACTAGACGAAAAAAATGCGTGTTTTGAGGGTTGCATACTCTGATCATCGCTGCTCACGGGTGTATCCATATGGTCACATGTTCCAAAAATGGTCAAAAATACGTCATACTCATCTCAAATGCAACCAAGTACCTTCCTTGAAGAGAAAAAGATGTCTTATGTCAAATTGTTTACCATTTTTTCTCCCGTCAGGGAGGATGGTAGCTGTTTTAGAAGCCGCATTCAATGTGTTAAGTTGAAAAATATGTGTCAGAGGTAGTAAATACACAGCAAATATTTGGCACCACGCTGGAATCGAACTTGAGACCCTCTGCTCAATAGCCTCTAATGCTGACCACTTGGCTAAGGTGGACGTTATCAAATAATGAAAAATCAAAGTACTTCCCGACATGTTGGGCCAGGTTTGACACCTACCGTGTGTTATGCTCCAGGAAGATAACTCTCACAGTCGAAGAGGTTTGATCACCCTGGCCTCATAGCTCAGATCATTGGAGTGTTGCAACTACGGGAAATTTTCTGTAGTTGTAACGACACGAGTTTGAACTCCTGTCGACGTATCAAATATTTTTGGGCCGTTACAGTGGCGCAGTCGGTAGGACCCAAAATCATACGAAACAATAATTAATTAAATCCCTCTCGATAAAGAAGACTGTAAACATCACATTTCCTATCGTTAGCACCTTTCACTTCCTCACTCACTTGAGTCAAAACACACCGTGACAATGACTTCGCTCTACTGCTGACTTGTTCCAGCAAGCATCTGCTGAGGCAGCGGCCAGCAGTTTCACTTCATCATTCGTTCGACCGAGACGGCTGGTATTTGACTCCAGGGAAATGTTACGCTCCAGGGAAATAACTCTCACAGTCAAAGAGGTTTGATCACCCTGGCCTCATAGCTAAGATTGTTGGAGTGTTGCAACTACGGGAAACTTCCAGTAGTTGTAACAACCTGAGTTCGAACTCCTGTCGAGGTATCAAATATTTTATTTTTGGGCCGTTACACAAGCGTATGATACAACCTTGTGCTGCCATGGTTACATTAAACACAGTTACAAATCTGTAGAGTTATACTTTTCTGGCAGTACATAATCATCATTCAATTGTGGGAGCCCGAATTTGGGAGGAACAGCGACTTATGTCTTTGTCTGATAAGGCCCATATCCAACATAATCATCATGGTATGGTATTATATCGATATTAAGGGCGAGCGAGTGAAGCAAGCAGGCACACACACAGCTTCTATACCTTGGTATATGAATAACTAATTTTGTTACTATTCAACTTGAAATGATGAACTTTGGAAAGAGGCCTCCCTGGGAAAGTTAGAGCATAATTACAACTTGAGGAACAACGCTAATCAGCAGAGCGAGCTCTGTACCTAATTTAGTTCCATTCAAACTTGAGGGGTCTTGTAGTAGTAAGCCTACTTTTTTTACGTAGGTCCACATTTTGAACAAAATTATCCAACCAATTTTATTCATCCTGGTTTCATCTTATTCAACTTCTGGCCCTCTACAAACGTGTTAAGGCAAATTAAAGAAAAACATTCGATTTCCTAGATAAATTTCAAATTAATTCATGGTGAAAAAACGGACATTCAAGCCCAACTTATTCCCGACATAATTTTAAAAATCTCGTCGTTAAGTTCAGTAGAACCAATTTTATGTGCACCATTAGGTGGGACGCACTAGTGTAAACTAATCAACTTTCTAAGGGCCTGTTCGGTAGAACTGGATAACCTCGAACTCGGAAGTGAAAGTGTTGAGAAAGGTTGAGAAAGAAAGCCTGGGCAAAGTGAAGAAAAGGTGGGTGCAAATACAATATGGCCCAACCCTTCGTTTATTTCCTTGATTCTATACCTACTCCACTTCAATCTTTCTCATTAAACCTACATTTTTTTACACTACAATCATCAAACCCTGAGAGGGATGCTTACGACCTCGATCTGTTAAGAATCGTCCCAACTTTGATGTTACGAGTGAAAATGAGTGAGGAAACCCTTGGGTTTGTATAGCATTTACAAGTCAAATTAACCTTTTTACAAGTCAATTTAACCTTTTTACAAGTCAAATTAACCTTTTTACAAATCAAAATAACCCTTTTACAAATCAAAATAACCCTTTTACAAATCAAAATAACCTTTTTACAAATCAAAATAACCCTCTTTGAGCAATGAGCAAAAATTGTTGAAGGGCAAAGAAAAGAAACTGAATACATTGAATACGACAAAGTAGGTATAATAATAAATAATTAAAAAATATCAAGTTTCCAACAAAAAATATATCTTATGTTCCATCAAAAACTCAATCAACAAAAATATCAAATTTCGAACCGAAAATTCATCAACATTTTAAAACAAAAAAATGAGGTAGGAAGGCAATGAGGTCAATCAATATAATATAGAGTTCCGAAAGTAGGTTGTGCAATATAAGCCCTATGAGTGAGGATATGAAAATTACTTGAAGATCACAGTGAGAAGGAATACTGGGGTAGGTATTCATGAAAGATCACACTGAGAAGGGATACTGGTGTAGAAATTCATGAAAAAGGAATGCCAGTTAAACCCGTACTCCTATTTCTTTGCACTTCAACGATTTTCGCGCATTGCTCAAGGAGGGTTATTTTGATTTGTAAAAGGGTTATTTTGATTTGTAAAAGGGTTATTTTGATTTGTAAAAAGGTTAAATTGACTTGTAAAAAGGTTAATTTGATTTGTAAAAAGGTTAATTTGACTTGTAAAAAGGTTAATTTGACTTGTAAATGCTATAAAACGTACTTCTACAATTATTTTTGCGAAAGTAAATTCCACTCTGAGAATGTTGAGACTATTATATATCGAGGAACAGTGCCAGCAGTTAACACTTGCATTACTTAATAACTCGCATTATTAATCGTTCCTTATGTATGCAACAGGGTCCATTTTCAGTTGGTCCCATTAAGGTTGGTAGCTCTGTGAGAAGGTATATTCCTTCTATCCCTTCTCCACTACCTGAGATACCCACAGACGTTCAAGCGTCTCCCCCTTGAGCCTGAGTTCGAACTCCTGTCGAGGTATCAAATATTTTTGGGCCGTTACACAAGCTTATGATGCAACCTTGTGCTGCCATGGTTACATTAAACACAGTTACAAATCTGTAGAGTTATACTTTTCTAAGCGGTGCCAGAAGGTGGAAATCCTTACCGCAGCCGTGAATTACTTCCCCAGGTCTCTTCTTACCGCTATGTTATCTTATCTCTTGTTCACCATGGCGGTATAGTTGTCAAATCATGCGTCTCTCCTGTTCTCCGCTGTCGAATTGTCAAAAATAACTTGTCTCTCCTCAAAATTCTTAAATGAAATAGTTTAGTTGGTAAAATATATCTGAATGCTGTGTATAGTTTGGTGGTCTGGATGCTCGCAAGCTCGCATCTCGTAAATACAAAACATCAAATAGCCAATCCCTTAGTAAAAAGTCAGATTAGTTGGACATTCAGGTTAGAATGACGTTTAAAAATATATTTCGGGGGTTGAAGTACGAAGCAAAAAGAAATCAGATCGCACTGGATCCGCACTAAGGATTTTCAAAACATTAGTATGAAACGCTAACCGCTGGACCACGACAGACCTATTTTTCAATGAAAAATTGACAGTACTTCGCTACTTAGTAGGGAACGCTTTCGAGGAAGGCCGATAGAGCGCTCTGAAACGATTCACGGCCACAATAAGGAGAGCGCCACCGTTCAGGACCGCTCGAGGGTGAGATACTCCTTGTTCAAGCAATCCTTCAACCAGTCAGTGCTAAGCATCCAAACCCGTTAGAAGTTACTAATAAACTCTATAATAATTTACTTCATGGGATCTTCCTGTCTAGGGGAAATTTATCTATCCTATGTGCGTCACGGGGTTCTGTATTCCGCCCCACACTCCTTACAATATCCTACGGGGAGAATGTTCCTAGATGTCTTCCTAACTTTTACGTAACGGGATCCTGCAGTACCTTAGAAATTAAGATAAGAAAAATACCTTAGAAATAAGATGAGTAACTTAAGCCTTTCTCATTTTACTATGTGTCAATTCATTATCCACTGTCGTTCGCGGCTGATGACGTGCTGGATTTGATGTCTTTAAAAGCAAACAGAAAAGTCTTACTATAAACATTCTATGATCAACTAATACCTAAAAATTGAACTTTTGTTGTTGTAAAGATCAAGATTTATCATGATTGTAAAATGACCTAAAACCCTGACCCCGACCTGTGTACCTATTAAATATTTTTGCCTTATTAAAGATAGTATTTCATCATGTTTGTAAAACATTTCTTCTCCTGTGACTTGAATTCGTATTTTAAAATTTGTTGAAATGGGAAGAGAGCCGATGGGCGGGGGGATCTGGACCCCTCCCAAGGCAAAAACCTGGCTACGTGCCTGACTGGAGGGTATCAGTCATACCTACAATCCAAGAAATTCATATGTAGGAGGAAAGGTTACAATTTGATGGAAGGGTTGTGACAGAAAACTATGAAAATCTCGTCAGATAAGAAGTAAATACATACAAATCTGTACTTCTCAATAGGAAACGTATAAATCGGGTTATCAAACTAGGCTAGGTAAGTTGCCTACCTACCAAGGTAATAAGTTACTAATCTATGCTGGATGAGTCAAAGCATTTTGGCAACATCGGTTTTCATCTAGCTCTAGAGAATAATTCTTGGTAGCTAGGAGAATAATTCGAGGTCGTTGTCACTTGAATAACATTAGAAATGAGCAAACAAAACAAGTTGTAGAGCCGTCCATAAGAGCGTAGAGACCTCTGATTTCTTGTCTACTTTTGGTTTATTATTTCCAATAATAAGCATATGTGATCGTGTAGCAAAAAATTTTTATAACCCCCCTCAAACTTTGTCACTTTACGTTTCAAGGTGCGTAGAATCCAAATTTGAAATGTCCGTCCGCCGTTCGGGCCATAAAAGGCCTAAGAATTGACTTAAAAACCCCGTTCTTCCGCACATAGACTCCATTTGGGGTCTAGTTGGTCCTAACGTTTAACCATCCCAATCGCTTTACTCGCATAGATGCTATGGGCCAAAAATGGGTGAAAAAGTGTCTTTTTCAAGGCTTTGTTAGACTTACGCACGCACGCACGCCTGGCACGCTTGGCAGGGGGTCACGGTGGGTGGTGAGGGGGGTGAGCGAGGGGTGGAGTGATAGGAGGCGCCGCGGCACCTTGTGGTGGGTACGGCGTTCCTTCGAGGCATGAATATATGTTTTTTTTCTAGGTCATATTTGTGTGTTAATACCAATGCTTTTCCTACGCATATTTAATAACATATCCTCTCGACTTTTTGTACGTGGTTAGATAATGATATTATTAAGGCAATAACTATTTGAATAGATAGGAGCTCAAATCGAGAAATATAAACATGCGTATATAATTATAGAAGTATAGGTTGTGGCAACTCGAAATAGGACATGCAGAGGAGTCTGTACGCAAGCCAACTAAAACTACGATCATACTCAATTGAAAAAATAATAAACCTTTGTGAAATAATTTGCAGCGTTTTCTTAAATGGTTGTTATTCTTTATAAAACCAACTTGCTTATATCATAGTCAATTAATATTCTCACGATATAGTACCTAAGATCGATAGATATTTTCAAGAATTTGCAAAGTTTCGGTAAGTACCAAGTATCACCTATCGCCTTCTCCTACCACCTTCTCTTATGCTGTAAGTGGGAAACAGGTAGTCACATAGTGACTGTCCAAAAACTGGTTTCACGTCCCTAAGCAGGGCCACAAGAACTGTCTCGAATTTGTGTCGTCGTTGACACTAAGGTTAACAAAATTATTATTTCTAACATAACCCAACATAGAGATTCGTTGGGTCATTGACCTTTCGAACACTTCTGATTTTTTCCATTGACGGCAGCATTTTTCTTTTTCAACTCTTTCCAAGTTATTCAAGAGTTAACCAACCGCTTTTAAACAAATTTAAAATTAAACATTTTGATCATCAGAGCCACGAACTTGGGGTAGGATAGGTTTCCTCTACAGTTCATAGAATAGCGAGTCACCATAAGGAACATTAAGTACATGCCTTTGTGCTATGCTCTACCACGAACTTCTCATGTTTGGAGTCCCATTACAGACTGAATGATTCAAGCCCTGTACACACTTAAATTAGCATATTAAATTCAAAGGGTTATTTCCACTAGTAGTAATAGTAAAATTATCATTTACGTACCTTTTGGAAGAATCCGTCGTCACTGGCAAGTCGAATATCAGGGGTGAGTGCTTTTGATGCAAAGACATCATCATCAGGTTGTCGAAACTGTTTCAACGACCTGATGATGATGTCTTTGCATCGAAAGCCCTCAGCACCGGTACTGGACTTGCTAGTGATGAAGGATTTCTCCAAAAGGTATGTAAATGATAACACCAGAGCGAGGAACGGAATGAAGCAGGTTGAGGCAAGGCAAACGCTCAGGTGTGGACAGGCTTCCAAGGCTAGGCAAACAGCCTCGAACCGCTGGCCAAATGGCCTTGAGGCGTGTAGTGCCCATCCATCGGGAGTTGGTACATCCAACAGAATTTGCCAAACTGCATGTAATGGTGTGGATTGGTTTCTGAAAACCCTCCACCTACCTCAGTAATTTTGGTTTGTAATGTCTGATGATGTTGCTCTGACTGTTGAGGAGGCAAATTGACGGATTGCTGCCTTAACCTTGTCACTTGCAACCTCTGAATCTATCATTTTAATGTACGAGTTTGCCCTGCCTCACCTCGGCCTGCCTAGTTTTTGCCTCACACTAGTGTGTACTCAACAAATAAACAAACGCCAAATGTAATCTATTGGAAAAATCTATCCGGAAATAATTTTGGGACCTTTCCTGTTATTCAACCTCCAGCACCTCAACCGCCCTCCAGATAGTATAGAGCTCCAATGATCGGGGTGGAAAATGAGTGAAAAGCATGAATGTAACCAGCACCGTATATTAAAATATGAAAACCAAAACGAAAACGAGGAACAATAGCCAATATTGAAAGTAGGTAGAGCGCTCTCAGGTTTTAGAAGTGCAAAAGAAGCTCGAGCTGCAGCAGGCTGATACGAGCCTGGGACATTCGCGGCCCCCTCCCCTTCTCTTCCCCTCTCCCTCTTCCTTCTTCACCACAGCTCCCGCAAACCACGATCCACGAATTCACCTATGGGAGGGAAACTAAAATCAAATACTAAAAATGTAACTGAAACTCGCCAGGTGGTCAATACATAACTTTCCCTGCATAATTTTGTTGAATGGATCCCGTTGCTGGGTCCATGTGTTCTGCCTCTACATAAACTCACTCAAATAACTGCCAGGTAGAGCTCGATTGGTCTCCCACTGGGCCTCGTTTCTCATTTTGGCTTTGCCTTACATAATAAACGTAATGCCATACATAACATAATGCCCCACATTCATGTTTTCCTGTTTCATAGTTTTATAGTTCAAACAACAACTAGATAACAAACATAACGATGCTTCGGATTACGATGGCAGTCATATTCTATCTGGAGGCTGGGGGTGCTGGCGGTCGGATAGCAGGAAAGGTCCAAAAACTATTCACGTCAATAGCACAGCGCCCCCCCCCCCTCCCCCCATAGGTCCGACCCCCTTTTCAGCTTTAGGAATGAGGAGTTAGGAAAAAACAACCATGGATTTCACAATACTTAACAAAAACCTGGAAACACAAGATTGACACTTTTAGCTTGCGTTTGACACAAAATGACTGTGAGGCTGATTGTGTGAATTTGTGTTGACTATAAAAACTCACTTAATTATGATTTTTGAGACTAAATCAAGTCCCATTTTAACCACACTGCCATCTTCCGAGTATTCAGAAAAAAGTAGGACACTGCTCAGTACAGACTTGATTATGACAATTGCTCGATTCGCCACAAACACCTTGCTTTGTATCAGATCTTCCAGAAGTGTCAAAGAAATACTGAAAATGAAGAAAACGTCAAATTAAAATTAAAAAAATGTAAACATCGAATAATGTTAAAGGTGGTTTTAAAAAAGACAAACACGGCGGGACTGAGAAGCTTACAATCAGAGAATTCACTATTGATCGATGTACCTATCAATAAAGCAATCTTTGTTTTCGACAAAAATAAATTGAAGTACATCGCAGAACACTACATGCATCGTCGCTTTATGGTGACAAAATTCATGTTTTAACTGAGCACAACTGTTTCGGCCCAAAAATAATTTATACTTCGACAGAGTTCGAATTCATGTCCTCAATTACAAAGGAAAAATTACTCTTTAGTAACTGCTCTCTAAACTGGTCTCTGGAGGCTAGTTTTAGCAAACCTCTTGGACTGCGGAAATTTTCCATGAACACAACATTTCCCCCGAGGTCAAATACCAGCTATCTCGAATGGTTTGGGGTCGGACGAACGACGAATTGAAACTGCGGGCTGCTGGCTTAGTAGATTGTGTGTTTTGACTCGAGTGAGTGAGGAAGTGAAAGACGCTACATCAAGGAATATGATGTTTACAGTCTTCACTCGAGAGGGAATAATTCAAATTTTCATAATATTCCGGGTCCTACTAACTGCGCCACATGTTACAGCCCCAAAAATATTTTATACCTCGAAACATTTTATAACTCATGTCCTCAATTACAAAGGAAAAACCAGATCAGCTGAGTTCGATTTAATTTAATCTATTCAACCGCAGAAGTGTTCCTTGAATGCAACACAACTATAACACGACAAAATAGGTCAAATGTCACAAAACACGAAATGGAATTGAAGAAACTCAAGTTTTCAACAGGTTGAGAGATGACTGCATCAATACAAGTATTATTTCCCGTCATTTCAAATCCATATCAAAACCTTTTTTCATGAACTTGAGGAAACTCTGGTTTTAAATTTTGTGCAAGTAAAACTTGAGGTCACGGTTCGAATAATTGGTATTGTTGAATAGCGTGTCAAATCTCCATTATCTTCTCCAAATCCCTCGTAAATGTCAGTCAGTCGAGGGATAGAGTATACCTCTTAATCACTGCCAGAGGTCACCAAGGGGGCGAGTAAAAAATTTCAGCTCGCTAGGATGGTCAGGTGAGAAGTTAGTTTTATTGGTCACACAGCTGCTCTCCTTCTTATCACTTCCAGTTATCTCCAAGAGGCCAAGTACTAAATTTCAGCAGTCTAGGATGAATAAGAAAAATTAAGTGAAGTAATTGAAAGCATGTCTTGTCGCTTGAAAAAGTTGGCGCAACCTCGTAGCAGTCAGTTAGTGAGTGTTAACATGGAGTTCAGACATATGATGAAGAAGTCCTGCTATGGACATTTCAATCTCGAAATTTGGATTGACAAATTGGAGGGATCGTGGTGGTTGTCATACAATATCAAGATTTAATCTAGTGAAAAGTAATGAGAATCGAAAAAATGCATTCCACATTAGTGAATAACACAATTCTCACCCCACCACAACACACTTTTGAGTGGAAGAAATTATAACTCACCAGACGACATCAGTGTTGAAGGAGGTGATCGTTTCAGCAAGAGTTTCAACAAAATTGGATTCAATTAGTTCATCTCTCCATTGGCTGACGTGTTCATCATTTGACTTCAGCAGATTGATTACTCCTTCCAACGCCTCAAGCTGTTGAAAACAGAACATTGGAGGTGTATGAAGTACGAGGATCAGCAGGGATGGGCATATTCGTAATCGTGAATACAAATACATATAATCACAGATAAACTATTCTATGAATAAGAATACATGCACAGAAAACCTATTCTGTGAAAACGAATAAATTCACAGAAACCTATTCTGAGAATAGGTATAGTGCAGAAGCTCGAGATGTTGTGTGTGGGAGGTGTGTTGGCGATCTGTCCATCTGCCACTTTCTGGAGGACTGCCCAGCCCTTGTGGACCTCCGAGTCCAGCATCAGCCACCTCAAGTTGATGTATTATCTGGACCAGACAAGGTACGATCCCTGTTGTTGTACCTGAGAGCCGCTGAGCTCTTCTACGAACTGTGATATCTGATCTGTGATATATTTATATATATCTAGTCGTAGTTTTGTTTCACTTAGCTGACTGTATATAGTAGCATGTATATAGCAATTAGCCTATTTTTCATCTAGTCTTAGTTGTATTACTTTATTTTTTTTTTTTTTCTAGTAGATCTACTTGAAGTAGTGATCTACTATGAAGTAGTGGTGTTGATGATCTCCTGATCAAGGTTCTCCGTGGAAGTAAATACATCATTATCAGTAAAAATTACTTTTTCGATGGGGTGATGATGATGTCTTCACACCGAAAGCACTCGCCCCGCTACTTGACACCCGGCATTTTGAACCACCCTGACTGCAAAAAGACATTTTATTTGAGAACGACCCAAATATCATTTCTTTGCATTACAACCAGTTTTTCACGAAAATAACTTCATAATCAATTTCTTTACTGATTTGTCAAGTTGGGTGTACTGGCATTCTTCTTCGTTTGTCAAAATTTTTCAATCAATCAATCAAAAACCTTTTATTATACAAAATTCATTTACATTATACTTTCATTATACAAAAGTATCATGGGTATATACAGATTGCCGAAGCCTTAGCTGAAGGGCTGCATGCCGACATCTGGGTTGGCAAGATAAGGACGATATTTATATATAAAAAATAAAATAACAACACAGCTTCGTATTTTGAACAGAAAAAAAATTAATTCAACATCAATTTCTTGACTAATTTGACAAGTTGGGTGTATTGGCATTCTTCTTCGTTTGTCAAAATGTTTCAACCGGGATTTTGTCCAACTTTTCAAAAATAGTAGGTACATGAATAAGTCCAACAATCATTCAAACGTTACATACCTGGATCTTTGGATCTTTGTTCAACAGTGAGTTTCGGAAATCAGCAATCTTTTTAGAATCGACTAAACCAGAGTTCTGATCAGTAGATTCTTTCGCAGGCTCAGGTTCTTGACTGATGAAAAAGTCCTCAAATATGTCCATTTTTCATTCAACAGTATTGATCTGCAAGCATGGGAAAAAGATGTGCTGTCCTATTTTTAAGTATTTCCACATTATATTCACTTGAGCTTACCATTTTAATTCCCAAATCGAACTTAGTCATTTAAAAACTTATTAATCTGGGGCCTAAGCGAAGACAAAGTTATGTTATCAGAGTGAAGTTAGTGACAATCACCCAGCGACGGTCCATATCTTTGCTAATATTGGTGATAGAGACTTGAAACTTCGACCAGATGAGTGAACCTTAATAGGCAGTTGCACAGGGGGTCGGAAGTGGGGAGTCGGGAGCGGAAGGAGCGGTTGGGGGCAGTAAAAGTGGTTTATACACATATTTCCCGTCCAGTCTCAGCAATGCTGAAGTCTGCAGAGGAAGAAAAGAAAAGGAAATACATATAATGACGCATGTATTCATAGACGATCCTCCTTCACCCCAATGGTTTGCACTACAGACGCAATATTTGCTCCTCAAATGGCGAACTGTATCAAGGTAATTGCAGAACGGTTGGCAGACAGATGGTCCCAACCGCAAAGCCATGTTACCGGGTGGCTACGAGCGCGGGTTTCCTTTGCCATTTTGCGTGCAACGTCCATGTCGGAAGCAGTAAAAAGTGTATAGAATATCTGTGCACCATATCTCTGTTAATATTGGTGCTAGAAACCTTCAACTCTTAAATTTAGGCATTTGCTCAGATGATTGGAGGGGCGGTTAAATGAAAATGATGCCGATTTAACAACATTTTGCCACCCTGAGCAGCCACCGATAGGAGTGCCACTTTGAAATGTATATTCAGTATTCGTAGATTGTTTACCTAAATATTGATACAAATTCCAGAGTTTTAGGCGATGTAGAAGTGGGGAAAATTAAATACATCTGGAAAATATTGCAGATTTAACTTTGTTTTGCCGCCCCCAGCAGCCCCTGAACGTAACTTAGTGCCACCTGGAATTCTTGCAGTACTCGTAGATTGTTTACGTAAATATGGATACATACCGATTCCAGAGTTTCATAAATGGAACTTCCATTCAAGCTCTCTGGCCAACATGAACTTCCCAAGTCGTTGTCCTGACAGTAAATTGTTAATACGATTGAAAAAAATCATTGTCAAAAAAATTCGCTCATAAGGCACAATAAACACTAAATAGACAAATAGATGCTTCTAGGTCGACCGGAGATGGTCTACGTTTTGAGGGCACGACCTATACGGCAGAAAAGTGAACTACTCGTTGAAGCTACTTTCGGAAGACAACCCTGTTAGGTAAAATAACCGTGAAGAGAAATTTCGCATTTGAGGGTTGGCTGCACTGCTTTCAGTGAAAGCGCGACAGCTATTTATTTGCATCTCCGTGGAACTCAAGTGTAGCATACCCCCACCGAACAGTCTTGATTGTATCGATTTGGCCTCCCAACACATCGATGCATTCAGATGCAGTGGATGGGTAGGAGTCGTTTCAGAGCGCTCTTGCGGCCTCCCTCAAAAGCATTCACTACTGAGTAGCAAAGTACTGTGATCATTCACAATTTAACAAGGAAAGTCATGGTCCACTGGTTAGGTCCATCGTTAGATGAAGGTCCCGGTCGTCTCCAGAGCACACTGAAACTTTTTGGTTTATTATTTCCAATAATAAACGTAGAATCCAAATTTAAAATGTCCGTCCGCCATCTGGGCCATAAAAGGCCTAAGAATTGACTTAAAAAACCCGTTCTTTCGCACATAGACTCCATTTGGGGTCTAGTTGGTCCTAACGTTTACCCATCGCGATCGCTTTACTCGCATAGATGATATGGGCCAAAAACAGGCGAAAAAGTGTCTTGTTCGAGGCTTCGAGTGTTAGACGCACGCCTGGCACGCTTGCCATGGGGTCACGGTTGGTGGTGAGGGGGGTGAGCGGGGGGTGGAGTGAGAGGAGGCGCCGCGCCGCTTCTCAGATAGTTCGAAGCAAATCGATTTTAAATTAAAATTGCATTACATGGGCAGGTTGGAGTCTGAACCCTCTGGATGATTAGCTGTTTACTTATATTTCTGCCATAGGTAAGTGGGGTGTCGTCACCCAAGTAATTTCGGACGCAGAATCGACTGGGATAGGTCCGAGATGCTTTTGGAATCCAGTGTACCTACGGTTTTAGTTTGATTCCTATAGAAATTAGCTCCGTGGATTGAATGAGACCACTCCGGTGGCTGTACGATCATCCATTTGCTCCCCATCGGGAGCGCAGCCTGTAACGCGAGAACAGAGGTGGATACTAGAAAAGAGACTGGCGAAAGCCCCAGAACGTGCTGGTTACTATAGCTGGCTATGTGATTCAGAAATAATAACCCATTATGTAATAATTTGCAGCGTTTTTTGGCTTTGTACTTCAACGTCCGAAATATATTTTCAAACGCCATTCTGACCTGTATGTCCACCTAATCAGAATTTTTACTAAGAGATTGACTACTTAATGTTATGTATTTTTGAGATGCAAGCGTGCGAGATCACCAGACCACCAAATCATCCAGATCACCAAAATACACACATCATTCTGTTCTATATGTCCAACTAATCTGAATTTTTACAAATGGATTCACTGGAACTTTTTCAATTTTGGCGCTCAAAAGGCCGGTTGATTTCCAAATGGGGATAGCGATGTGTTGGGAGGCTAAATCGATACTATCGAGACTGTTTTCTACTTCCCGTGTTTCATTCTTCCTTCATTATTTTAACGTTTTCTTTCTTACTAGCCGCTCCGGCTCGCTACTCTCGCCTCCACGTCCAGCCGGGGGGCAAGCCCCCCGGACCCCCCATACAATTGCTCGCTTCGCTCGCAAAGTGTGGCATGTAGGGAATATTGCTCGCTTCGCTCGCAAAGTGTGGCATGTAGGGAATGTTGCTCGCTTCGCTCGCAAACGATAGATCCCTAAGGGTAGGTTTAACTTCTGTAAGGGATGCTGCTCGCTTCGCTCGCTTGAGGAAGTTATACTGCCCACCCAACTTGGCAGACGTTTTTTTCTGTTGGAAATTCTTACAAACAAATTAAATCTTATGAAACTACGTGGAACCACAAAAAGTTTATTCGGAGATGTTGCTCGCTTCGCTCGCAAGGTATTGCTGTATATTTGTAGGAAAAAATCCGAATTTATTCTGTTGACATGGCTCTTGCTTCGCTCGCAAAGTGTGGCATGTAGGGCATGTTGCTCGCTTTGCTCGCAAACGGTAGATCCCTAAGGGTACGTTTAACGTGTGTAGGGGATGTTGCTCACTTCGCTCGCAAACGGTAGATCTCTAAGGGTAGGTTTAACTTCTGTGGGGGATGCTGCTCGCTTCGCTCGCTTGAGGAAGTTATACTGCCCACCCAACTTGGCAGACGTTTTTTTCTGTTGGAAATTCTTACAAACAAATTAAATCTTATAAAACTACGTGGAACCACAAAAAGATTATTCTGGGATGTTGCTCGCTTCGCTCGCAAGGTATACCTGTATATAGTGTATATAGGTAGGAAAAAACCCGTATTTATTCTTTTGAAATAGGCCTGCAGGTAACATTGTGAAATACCTGACAAACCCCTTGACGTCTTCGTAGAGCCTTCTCGCGAACATGGCAAAATTAATTTCTGATGTTAAACGCTTCTTCTCGCTTCCGCTCGCGATTTGACCGACTTAACGTCACTTTTTTCGATATCCGATTTCGGATTCAGATTCGGCGGACCCAAAGCTGTATTTCGCCCGCGAAAACCGTTCCGAAAAACGTACCTTTATGGGGTATATTTTAATCGGAAAAAACCAAGTTTTTCGGCGGACTTTTCGAGAAAACGGGTCCGTACTCTCGCATTTTTTTAACGCATTTCCCGATACTTTTTTCGCGATCCGATCGCGCCGTCGTCTTCCTCGTAGGAAAACCTACGAAACCCGTATTTTTCCGGAATTGTCAACGGCCGTTTAGAGGGGTAGGGGAAGCGGGGAAGTCCAAAAAGCGCACATTAATTCTTACTTCGACCCCCCTCCCGCCCTACGGCCCATGGTTCGGGTGGGATTAGACAATTTCAAATTCGCTCGTTCCACCTTTCGGAAAATCTCAAGAAGATCCCCCCACTCGTACACTCCCCCCACTCAGCCGTTTGGCCGTGCATAGACACGACAGACAGACAGACGGAGTTTCATTCTTATTAATAACTAGCCGCTCCGGCTCGCTACGCTCGCCTCCACGTCCAGCCTTTCTTACAAACAAATTAAATCTTATAAAACTACGTGGAACCACAAATAATTTTATTTGGGGATGTTGCTCGCTTCGCTCGCAAGGCATTGCTGTATATGTGTAGGACAAACCCGTACCTATTTATTCTGTTGAAATGGTGCTCGAAAGGGAAAGTTCCATCCTTATACGCGCGCGTGCGTTGGCCTGCTCGCAAGGTATTGCGTAGAAGTCGAGTCCCTTCCGTTGTGAAATGGGCGGCGGGGTCGATTAAAAATGTAATTTTAACGATTCGCCTCGCTTCCGCTCGCGATTTGACCAACTTAACGTCACTTTTTTCGATATCCGATTTCGGATTCAGATTCGGCGGACCCAAAGCTGTATTTCGCCCGCGAAAACCGTTCCGAAAAACGTACCTTTATGGGGTATATTTTAATCGGAAAAAACCAAGTTTTTCGGCGGACTTTTCGAGAAAACGGGTCCGTACTCTCGCATTTTTTTGACGCATTTCCCGATACTTTTTTCGCGATCCGATCGCGCCGTCGTCTTCCTCGTAGGAAAACCTACGAAACCCGTATTTTTCCGGAATTGTCAACGGCCGTTTAGAGGGGTAGGGGAAGCGGGGAAGTCCAAAAAGCGCACATTAATTATTACTTCGACCCCCCTCCCGCCCTACGGCCCATGGTTCGGGTGGGATTAGAAAATTTCAAATTCGCTTATACACCCTATCGGAAAATCCCAAAAAGATCCCCCCACTCGTAGATCCGGCCCACTCAGCCGTTTGGCCGTGCATAGACACGACAGACAGACAGACAGACAGACAGACAGACAAACAGACGGAGTTTCATTCTTATTAATAATAGAGATAGAGATATTCATCTTATTTAATTTCATCTGTTCGTTATGAACAACACCCCTAAAACAGGACGCTCTTCGTCCTTTCACTTTGGTGGCAAGCTCGGGTGATTGTTTACAATGTCGCCGAGTAGGTACCCTTCTCCCACAAGAAAACTGAATAGCATTCTAGGTGAATATTTGTCACTTGAAGAGTGATGCGACGAGAATTTCCTCCAACAGAACAGTTACTTCGATTACAAGTGAAGGCAGGCGATGATGGAGACAACTGGCCACTTCCTCCATCACTCCAACAAGAAATAGGTAGAAGGTACAATTCAAAAAAGGTAAAGAAGTAGTAAATAAATTAACGTATCATTTCATTTAATGGTACCCATGTGTATATTAATTAAATAAACACGGGGCATACATTTCGTAACTTGTATTCATTATTTGTTGACTACAATCGAGAAGTATATTTTTCTTAGCTTCGAGTTCCGGGAATGTTTGTCAGTGCATGTTGTAACAACAATCTGTCCATATCTACACGCGTGAATAGTGTAAAGCAAAAGTCCGTGATGGGAATCCGTTTGTGACGGCTCCCCTTAGAATCGTGCCAATATTTGAAAAACTTTTTTTGTGTCTTTTCGGGGATATTGACAACCCACTTTCCTATATTTTCCAAGAACTTCGACACACTCCCAAATTTCAGCAACAAAAGTTAATCTGTTTACTCCTATGCTGTTCTTCAGCACACGTTTCCATGCTTTAACGACTGATAAATAGATGAAATATGGTCATAGCGATTAACGAGTAAAATTATCAAGATCAGGATAAAATTTTAGTTGTAGATGAAGTGTTTTATATATTTTATAAATTATATATTTATATTACATTATTTATTTTTTATATATTTTATTATATATATATATATATATATATATATATATATATATATATATATATATATATATATATATAATTTATTTATATATTATATATTTATATATTTTATAATTTCGCAATCATTTCTTCTAGTGTTTGCACTTTGACAGCATGATTGGAAATATTCCGCTTCCTCACTCCCGAAGGTAAAAGCTTTGTGTTCGTGAAATAAGTCGGAAACATTTTTGTCCTCCAAAATCAAAATTTCCACTCGCTTTTTGCGTTTCAAAGCAACGACATTTTCAAATAAGTATGGGAGGGCAAAACTCACTCTACTCTCACTATTAGCTCTTCCTACCGGTAACCACATTATCTGCTTGATTCTAACTTGATTGGTTATATCATCACTTGGAAGTGTATTGAAGTTATTGGGAAATGTAGGAAAGTGGGTTGTCAATATCCCCGCATTTTAGGACTCATATTCGACGCTGATTGATTTGAACAGGTTTCATTCTGTCTTGCTCAACTGCATTCCTGCAAAAAACTAGCGACTGTAGTCCCAAAAAAGCCGTAAATTCGAATTGATGGTGGCTGAAGAAAGTTGAAGCATTATCCGCTAGAAGCGCTAGTAGGGCCTTAAGAAAGTCTCCTTCCAGCCTCCCCTCTCGTACCTTGAACTTGTTTACAATAATTGTACGTTGTGGTTCAGTTAACTGTCCTTGTTGATCCACAGTGGACATAGATAACAGGAGAAGAAATTACTCAGGTAGAAGTCATGGAAGAAGAGATTCTCTTCCAGTCTGCCATGACTGCACTACGTTTAAATCCCAACTCAACCAACCTATTATTCACAAGAAGTTTGCCTTCTCACATCAACCTAATTCAACAGTTTTGGTATGAAAAAGTAATATTGAACCAATACAAAGTTTCAATTCAACCAAATAGTTACAACAATCGTGCCTGCCAGCGCAATTATTATTTGTAACCAACAATTCGGATCTAACTGAGAACGAGTTTTTATTTGGACTAGGTACAGGGTGCGGCAGTGAGGACGGACGGTTTTAAAAAAATCATAAAATAGGTGATTTTCACTCAAAAACAAATTTATTGATGCAATCAGGTTCGCAAAGAAATAGCATTTGAGACAGTAAAGTGTGAAAAATCACATCAGTCATGTGGTGGCCGAAATTTTTGATGCATTGCTGGAGGTGTTCTTGGGCGTACTCTCCAACATAGCTCTCCCAACTTGGGCGACTTCCACGCGAATTGCGTCCTTCAATTCGACCAGAGTTTGGGGCTTGTTCTCGTATACTCTAGCCTTGAGGTGTCCCCATAAGAAAAAATTGCATATGGATAAATCTGGGGACCGAGGTGGCCAATGGACATCGCCAAACCTGGAAATAAGGCGACCAGGGAAGAGAGGGCGAATAACGTCCATTGATGCTCTGGCTGTGTGGGCGGTCGCCCCATCCTGCTGGAACCACACACGTCGGGTTGGAACACGTCGCCGTCGTAATTCAGGGACAAAAAAGTTGGTGATCATTTCAACGTAGCGCTATGTTGGAGAGAGTCTACGCGAACTTCCAAGAACGCCTCTAGCACTGCATCAACGATTTCGGCCACCACATGCCTGATGTGATTTTTCACACTTGACTGTCTCAAATGCTATTTCCTTGTGAACCTGATTGCATCAATAAATTTGTTTTTGAGTAAAAACTATTTTATGATTTTTTTAAAACCGTCCGTCCTCACTGCCGCACCCTGTACTAACTATTGTAGTTAATCAGTGTCCGAAAACTAAAGAACTTCATTCGTTAGGTTTTGAGAATAATTAAGGCGAAAAATAATGAGAAAAAAATTATTGAAAATCAATCAGGTGACTGTACTGCAGTGTAGGTAGGTACATGGCCATTGCGCTGGTAGCTTCATTAGCGTTTTATTATAAGTTCGTAGTACTATGCTTAACTGAGGAAGCTTTAATTGTTATATTGAATGAATAAAAGGATAGTTTTGATAGCTTGTCAAAGTAATCAAGGCAGGTAGTAGCTACGTCAAGAAACTAAACTACTTACGTAGGTAGGTAGGTAGGTACATACATACATCCTACCAGATTCGCTGTTGGTTAAATTTGCTTAAAAAAGTAGGTAGGTTGTTGCTTTGCCAACAAATGCAACTACTGATTAGCAAGTTTGTCAAATACCAAAACAGGAAATATGCAACATGCATTAAAAACCAGCTTTAAAGAAAATTCTTGAAATTCATTCTTCTGAAGGTAAGATTTCATAAGACAGCATTGGCAGTGCAGTTACACAAATTTTAGGGACAAAAAAGTTAATTAGGTACCTATTTTCGTTTTTTTCTACGAAGTACATGAACAAGTAATAATATACGAAAATTACGTAGGTATTCCTACCTTCCCACTAGGTAGGACATACTTTCCTACATGCTTTACTTAGGTTGGTACCTGTGGTGAAATTACCACCACACATAGCTACGACTTCGACGGCCCTTTTAAGGGCCACCAAAAGTCAAGCTAAAGGCTCACTGAGCGAGCTAAGCTATATAAGACAGCGAGCTGCTCCAGGAAAATCGCCTTGGAAAGCGATACAAGCGGCGGACAAGGGAAACAATATTCCCACTGAGAACGCCCTTAAGACAAGCAAGGGCACACAAAATAAAAACCCATTGGAGGAGAATAAACAGAACGAAAAGCCCATTGGTTTTTGACCCGGTAACATGGGCGAATCAGAAGCCTTCAACGCTCAAGAAACTCCAAGTGAGAACAAACAACACGAGAGCGCCCTAGCGGGAAGCGGGTGAAATAGCACCCGCAGTAAACGAGCCAATCACAGGCAGCCTACCCGCGAGCAAGGGGTATGGCCCATATTCTCGTGACGTCAAGCCTGGAGTAGGTTCGCATTTCAGCCAAAGTCGGCCATGACTGCCATATGTCAATGAATCGCTACTCAACCAACCTATTTCTCACAAGATGTTTGCCGTCTCACGTCAACATAATTCGTAGTTATAAGGCCATTTTTCAACAGTTTTGTTTTGAAAAAGTATAATATTGTAGCTATACAAAGTTTCAATTCGACTAAATGTTATAATAATCGTGCCTGCCAGCGCAATAATTGATTGTAGATTGCTGTCAACGATACTAATCTAACATGAACAAGTTTTTATTTGGACTAGGAGCCTACTAACTATTGCAGTTAATCAGTGTCAGAAAACTAAAGAACTTCATTCGTTAGGTTTTGAGAATAATTATTAACCTGAAAAATAGGAAAGAAAAGGTGATTGAAAATTCCTTAGGTGTCTTTATGTAGTGCTGTGTAGGTACATGGCCATTGCGCTGGTAGCTTCATCAGCATTTTATTATAAGTTCGTAGTACTATGCTTAACTGAGGAAGCTTTACTTGTTATATTGAATGAATAAAAGGAGAGATTTGATAGTTCGTCAAAGTAAACAAGGCAGGTTGTTGCTACACCAAGAAACAAAACTACTTAGGTAGGTACGTACGTCCGACCAGATTTGCTGTTGGTTTAAAGTGCCTGAACAAAGTAGGTGGGTCGTTGCTTTGCTGAAGAATAAAACTGCTGATTAGCAAGTTTGTCAAATATCGAATCAGGGAATATGCAACATGAATTAAAAACCAGCTGCAAGGAAAAAACCTTGATATGCATTCTTCTGAAGGTAAGATTTCATGAAGACGGCGTTCGTCCTACTTGGTTTAAAGTGCCTGAACAAAGTAGGTGGGTCGTTGCTTTGCCGACGAATACAACCTCTGATTAGCAAGTTTGTCAAACATCGAATCAGGGAATATGCAACATGCAAGGAAAAAACCTTGAAATGCATTCTTCTGAAGGTAAGATTTCATAAAGACGGCATTGGCAGTGCAGTTATTGTGCGAGTTTTGCAGTTCCGCAAATTTTAGGGACAAAAAAGGTAATTAGATACCTACTTTCGTTTTTATCAATGAAGTACATGAACAAGTAATAATATATGGAAAGTACGTAGGTATACCTTCCCTCTAGGTACTTACCTTTCCACATCAGATACTTACTATTCCCGCCCAACAGAGCTCTTATAGCACATCCTTTCACAAGACCACTTTCACAGTACTCCTAAGATTTTTAGTTTCAATTGATTCAAAGAACAGTTCTAAAACTAGATAGGTAATCCAAATCTTCGCGGCTGATGTCTGGAACATCTAGAACACTTGTATGTCAACTCCCCAACACATATTTCATATGGATCTCTACCCCACAGATTAAACCTTGCGTTAACAGCGTTTGAGGTCATCACCAGATACTTGATGTAATTTGCATACAATTTATCACCTTGCATATTACAAATAATGAAAATATTGACTAGGAACTGGGTAAGACTATGTTATGCAGCTGTTCAGCTGTGGCTACAAATAGCGCATTTTCGCATAGTTTACTCGTCACCATGACAACAAGGTGAAATAAGTTCGACTTCGCCTTGCCTCGATGTAAGGATGCGCTAGTGTCCAAGTCTCAAGAATATCACCCATAAATATGGCGCCCCATCCCCCAGGGAGCCATACCGATCCTGACCACCGAAGGAAGAAGAACTCCTCTCCAAGAAGAAGCCTCCAGAGGACCAGCAGTGATTGTACTCCACTGGACCTGAAGGAAGAAGGAACAAGGACCAGCTGCGATTCTACTCCACTGGTTTCCAAGGAAGCAGGATCGGCGCCTACTAGAACTTCAAATAGGTAGTAGGCTCGACACTTCGTCGCCTACTACCTATACAATTTGAATCAGCCCTATTTAAATCGATCACGGAAAGATTCGGTATTAAACACACTCATACCCTGACGTATAAACCATCGACAAATGGGATGGTAGAGAGATGCAACCGCGTGCAGGACGTGTGTGGAGGCCTTCCTGCTGCAGGTGTCCTGCAGAGCTCGTCGGATGGGTTTCACATCGGAACATCCTGCGGTCCGGGGTCCCCCCCCCCCCCACCCTATCAACCGGTTAGGTCCGAGTGTGTGTGGTGCTGCCGGAAAACATGAAGACCTACTGGACCCATTGAAGAATGGAGAACGCAGAAGGTAAACACAGAATACCGTATACTGGCGGGAAACTTTCGGTTTGAGCTGGGAATGGCGGATCGTGTATGGAGAACGCACTCTGAGGCAGGAGAACGAAGAGGGAAACTTCGTTGCACTCCTCACCTCCTGCAACAGCATCGTGAATGGGCCGCTTTAGAATCGTGCCCGTTGCAGTGTCCTTCTGACCCTTGGGTCATTCCATGCCAAATCAACACACTTTAAATATAAATTTTACCTCACCATTTCAGATTTTGCTGAAATTTAGTATATTCACAGTAGGTTTTGAGACTAAGAAAAATACCAAATTTTAATCTCAAACCGTTTCTTAAATATGGCTATGTAAAACTTACAAAATCTCGCCAAAAAACCATGAACGGATTTTATACTATTCGCTCTAGGAACTGTCCTGATTGAGCTAGAGAGCTGGGAGAGGTATCATTTTGCAGCTTTTTTTATGCTCTTTCCAGTAATATACAACAGGACATAGGTTCTAATAGAAAATTTTTTGTCAAAATACAAATAAAATTTTGATTTAATTTTTTTCAAAAAAGTACATAATTTAAAATTTTCAAAATATTCCTATAAATACTTAATACTGTTGTAAACAATGTGACAAAATATAAATATGGGATGATGATGGGTTCATTGTAAAAAAAAAAAAAATATTCCTGGCACTAGTTTTCCACTAATAGCCCGGTTTTGACTAAATAATAAACATATGTACTTTTACCAAAGAGGTAGGCTATTTAATTAAATATATAATGGTATATTATGTATAAAAGTAAAAAAATATCAGAAATATCAATTCAAAATACTATCTTGTAACCTAACTTGTAAAAACAAAAATACTATCTTGTGAAAATAACTTTTCTTCGTACGTGTGGGCCAGCTACATCATTCTAATATCCAAAACACACGGATGTCCTGTGGGTGTCAGTTGTGGATGTTCTTACAAAAGTAAATCCAATTACACCGAATGGGAGAACATACACTCTAGCTGAAAGCGATCTTAGCCAAACCCAACAGGCTTTTACAAAATGTAATTCCGTAAACTGAGATAATGTTTAGGGAAACTGCTGTCAACTCAAAACTTAATTTTTCTTCAGGTTAGTGTTAATCTAGAGAGTTGTTTAAACATTATCGTTAGTACTGCACCAATTGTGTTACATTTACTTACCTACTCGTATACCTACTCATCATCATAAAAAATATGTACATAATATTATGTAAATTTTGATTAATCTCTTTGTACCAGAATTATTACATAACTATTTAGACTATTTTCATACCTTTTTCAAATTTATTGTTATATAAATGTTCAAGATTTTTGTTTAACTAATTAATAGGCGATTAACTTAGTTTAAATTGTATAAAGTTAAAATAAGCAACCTAATTAACTTAATTTTTATTAGAATATATCTATGGCTATTGGTTTTGTTTCAACAAGATAGTATTTTCAATTAATATGTCTGATATTTTTTTACCTTTATACATAGCATACCTTTATATATTTAATTAAATAGCCTACCTCTTTGGTAAAAGTACATATGTTTATTATTTAGTCAAAACCGGGCTTTAAGTGGAAAACTAGTGTCAGGAATATTTTTTTTTAACAATGAACCCATCATCATCCCATATTTATATTTTTTCACATTGTTTACAACAGTACCAAGTATTTATAGGAATATTTTGAAAATTTTAAATTATGTACTTTTTTGAAAAAAATTAAATCAAAATTTTATACCTATGTATTTTGACAGAAAATTTTCTATTAGAACCTATGTCCTGTTGTATATCACTGGAAAGAGCATAAAAAAAAGCTGCAAAATGATACCTCTCCCAGCTCTCTAGCTCAATCAGGACAGTTCCTAGAGCGAATAATATAAAATCCGTTCACAGTTTTTTCGCGAGATTTTGTAAGTTTTACATAGCCATATTTAAGAAACGGTTTGAGATAAAAATTTAAAATTTGGTATTTTTCTTAGTCTCAACACCTACTATGAGTATACCAAATTAGAGTAAAATCTAATATGGTGAGGTAAATTGGGTGAGTTGAATTGACATGGAATGACCCCCTTCCGGTTGAGACGCCGCTTGATATTAAAAAAAAAAAGTTTTGGTTGACGTTGATTTGCAGTTTTGTAGGGTATCTATCTGGTTGCTGTACAAAGCTTTCGGATCAAATAATCCTAGATCTTGGGATAGAATATTAATTACAAAATATTTGACAAAATTTGTTTATGCCTTGTTTGGGGGGGGGGGGGGGGGTTCAGCCCGGACCCCCCCCCCCCCATACATCCGCCACCGAAACAAAAGCTCACTCAGCTGATTGAAATCGTCAAAACAAACACGATGTTGGAAACCATAATAAATTTCGGGAGCCAACGAATCGATTTTCCGTCCCATGCTTCGCACGAAATATCAAAATCCCGTCCATCACCTGTCACTAATGCTACCCATGCTTCACTCGGAACACCAGTACCAAACCGTCAAGGCTTCTCCACTAGTCACGAATTTCCACGGGTAACAAACTGCCTGCTAGCAACCATAACAGCAACAAAAGTTCGGGAACCAAAAAAATCGGTTGCGAAGGGCAGCGCCGTTTATGAAGTAAGGTTCGTTCGGCTAAGGATTCTGGACGAGTTCAGGACGGGACGGCATTCTGAAAGGGGAGGGGATAGGATCAGTTCGGTACCGTTCTTAACCGAACGCCTTCTGAACTCGTACTGAACTGGTAGCCAACATTGCAACCTTCCCTTCATTTTTTTAAATGTATTTTTTACGGTACCTATTTGTCTGTTGTCTTCTCTCGTTTTTAGAGTTTCAGTGTAGATTTTTAAACGTTTACGAATTTGATAGTTATACTTCTTTGCACACAAAAACCTCACATATCAAGACAATTTAACATAAATTTAGTATAATAGGTACCAACCTACCTACCATCATTTATGAAAATGAGAAAAACATCAAGAGAAAACCAATAAATTTTTAGTTGCATTCAGTGACTAGGTATACATTATTATATTCCGAAACTTCATCGGACTCGTAAAAATCTGAGTCAATCATTCTAACTCAAAATTATTCAACAAAAATGACAAGACGACACACGCAAACAAATAAACATAAAGCTTCGTATTACTTTAATTTGAATTACATTTCGATGATTAACCGGACTCACCGTTTTGACTGTAGGTATTCCACTCCCCCGCAGCCACAGTGCGCCCCTCCTGATCCACCGAGAGATATCCTGGATCCACCCCTGTTGTTAACACTCCATTTTTAAGAGTGAAGTAAACAATAAGGACATTGTTATATATGCAATATACATATATATAATAATACACCATGCACAATATACCTAACATTATTTTGTTATTTCAGGGAGCGTTCTTTGATGCCTGGATGAAACGCAGTTTTCTCAGATGAGTTCAACCACATTTCTTGAGATGACTCAACACATACGTAAGTATATATCCGATAATACACCCGTTAGGAAATTCATTATGCATGAATGGATGGTGTTACTAAAAGTGAACAATTTTCAATTAAAATAAACGTACCTAACTACTTATGTACTTACATTAAAATGTTATTCAAAGTACATACCTACTCCCAGAGAAATGAGACTACCACAGGGCACTCGGAGTAACAAAAAAAAAAATACTACACTAGCGACTCGTTCAGTATAAATTGTATTATCAATTTACTTAAACAATTTTATTAATCCCTTGATTTATTTTCAGCAACTACACAAAAATCACAAGTCAACTCTCATCTCGAGTTGAGGCTGGAACACAGAGTAGACATGGATGAAGAGAGAGGAACTTCTCTCTTCTTCCATGGAGTAGAGCAACAAGTTACAGTAGTTAGGAGGTTGGAACGCAACCTTCTCAAGATCATACTAGCGCTCCTAACGGACAATGCTTCAACATTCTTCAGCCGCTATAAAATCGAATTTACGGCGTATTTATTTGGGACTACAGTGGCTAGTTTTGACATGGATATGTCTTTTGCTCTGGGGGTCAACCAAAAATTTCCGTCTCGCATAATTGATGTCACAATTTCAGTGTTTTTCACGTACAACCCAGCCGTTGCAAGGGGAATGGAACTTCCGCAGTTTTCGTTGCTCAAAAATCGTTCGCCACTCGTTGGAAAGCGCTTGATTTATGTGATGAATGTTCACATCTCAAGCTACCAATTTCCCCCTCCTTACGTACCTGGCTACATTCCTAAACTGAATTGATTGGACTATAAACAATTTTAATAACCCGGGTACAATATTCTTAACGTAAAGCAATAGCATCATTTACTGCACTCCATAGGAAACCTTTTCATCCTCTTGACAACAGTCGACTGTTAACAACAACTCATTGCGTCTGTATTGGAGAAATAACTTTAATTAATAGTATGCTTTTTGTGCCTCCAAGAATAATAAAATAAATTCTTTATCCTACATTTCGTCACCTACAGTCCAAAGTTAAAGGATTTGTTTACAACTCTCGAGGACGACCGTTATGAAATCCCCAATCGAAGACATATCCATGTAACATGGTATCTGCTTGTAAAGCACATAGTGGAACTCGTTTACAAGTTTCGGTACGGTTGTTTTTCGGTCTTTTTCAGCACCACGACTCGCTTGTAGATATCCCCCTAGGTATTCCCACACCGAGTCAAATGTATATAAATCCACTACAGTACCTACTTAATATTCCTGTCTAGCCTTTCAGGTTCATCTAGTCCTTTCACATGGCCACTTTCACAGTACCTACCTACTCTAAAGATTTTTAGTTTCTTAATTGATTTCTAGATAATAGAATAACTAGATTGGTAATCCACCTAACACCTTCTCAGCTAATGTCTGGAACATCTAATACTTGTATGTCAACTCCCCCACACATTTCATATGGATGTCTACCCCACAGATTAAATCTTGTGTTCGTAGCGTTTGAGGTCATCACCCGATAATAACTTGATGTAATTTGCATACAATTTATTACCTTGCATATTACAAATAATGAAAATATTGACTAGGAACTAGGTTTATAGGACTATGTTATGCAGTATGTCCAGCTGTGTCTACAAATGGCGCATTTTCGCATAGTTTACTCGTCACCATGACAACAAGGTGAAATAAGTTCGACTTCGCCTTGCTTCGATGAAAGAATGCGCTAGTGTCGAAGTCTCCAGAATATCACCCATAAATATGGCGCCCCATCCCCCAGGGAACCATACCGATCCTGACCACCGAAGGAAGAAGAACTCCTCTCCAAGAAGAAGCCTCCAGAGGACTGTAGTGGATTTATATACATCTGACTAGGAGTCGGAACTCCTAGCGGAATATCACGAGCCGTGTTATTCAGGTGGTCGTGTGGGCCTGATCCTTGAAAATGTTCAGGAGAGAGGTACGAGAATGTACCGTTATTCTCTCGTGCATTGGTATATTTCATTTGATAGGATGTATGTGAGTCCTGAAACGAGATGGCTGCAGATCGGTCGTTGCGACGCTGATCTAAGTGTGATTTCGTTATCTGGGAATATTGATATTCCGACTCAAGCCGAGTGTCTTCGTCATGATATGAGGAATCATTTTTTGGGTACTGAAAAGTACCTTTGTTTTCAGGCATGTTATGCACTCTGTGAGTTCGATGAGTACTCACATCGGACGTGTGCCCGATAGGCAAAGGCGCAGGGATTTCTGTTTTCGTGTTGAAATCGCCGGAGCTCCCCTTTAGAGGAGTCAGATATTGATTTACGTTATAATTTACATCTTCGGGAGATGCGTATGAACGTGTCATATCGAAAGCTCGGTCTTGCCGTGTTTCAGGAAGACGAGAGGATCGCGTGTCTCGCACGTGATCGGCCGTCGCTGCGCCCGAGCGTAAGTCGGTGCTAGGCCTTTCGTTTACGTGGGCGCTGCCACCTGTCGGGCGGGAAAGGTGATTAGCGGTCGCGTGACCGCTCCCCTTTTGATCACCGGCGCCTGCCCGTCTGTCAGTCGCTTCCGACTGTTCAATCTCGTTAAGAAGGCGGAATGAAGGTATCCGCTCCATCTTGGAGATATTTCAGTATCTGTGTTCTGAGAAGAACAAGATTTTTTCGGGGACTCGCTTCCGAATGATATTCAGAGGGTCCTCCGTGCGTTCTGAAAAGAACACGGTGAACGGGGACTCGCTTCCAACGGATGTTGGAGGGTCCTCCGGGCGGAGCAGCCAAACTTTCAGAGAAAGATGGGTCCGGCCTTGTCAGTTGATCAACTCGTGTGAGAGTTTTCTTGATGATCGACTGGCTAGCCCCAGCGGACGGCTGTCGAATGAATTCGAAAGCCCGGGCGACTAGACTTGACTCGTCCCTGCGGGCGTTCAGCGGATTGCTCCTCTGAACCGGGTGGCGAGTTTTATCAAAGGTAGATGGTAGTGAGTAATACCAGAAGTCTTGAAAAAGAAGGTAGAGTATCTCGTCTCCGGATCGTGTAGAAAGCTTCGCCTTCAATCGCAGTAGATGGTGAAGAGAAGAAATCAGATCAGATGTTGAGAATGGTATAACGGGACGGCCCATCAAATGCTATATTTATATCCGTCCGGAAGTCGGATTCTGCATTTGATTGGCTGGATCAGTTGACCTCTAGCGCTCGCGTGGGCGGAAGTAGAGATCGCTTCCGATTTGATTGATTGCGGGCGGAAATTGAAATTGCCTTTCCTCCGTAGAGCACGTCTGGCCTTGTTTGCCCTTGATCGGATTGAAAGTCATTTGATTCAAGGCAATTTTTGTGTGTCATGTTTGCCGGCTCGTCAAGCTTTGCTCGTGCAGTGAGCGTTTAGCTTGTCGTGTTTTTAACTTTCGACGAGTTAATTTCTCTTGTGATTATGACTTTCGCATAATCTTTTCGGCTATTTGCTTTGTTTTGTCTAGACGTAGCCTGACGTCTTTTTGTATAGTTCTACTGTGTGAACTTATTTTTGGTGGCCCTGAAAAGGCCAGTGAGGTGGTGAGCTCACCACAAGGACCAGCAGTGATAGGGTAACGAGACCTAGGGAGTACCTCCAGGGTGGCGTGGAAAACTTCCTACACTTGTATTGCTATTGAATTTCATGTTCCTTCGAGGCATGAATATACGTTTTTTTCAGGTCATATTTGTGTGTTAATACCAATGCTTTGCTTACGCATATTTAATAACAAATCCTCTCGACTTTTCGTACGTACTTAGATAATGATATATTTTAGGCAGTGATTATTTGAATAGATAGGAGCTCAAATCGAGAAATATAAACATACGTATATAATTATAGAAATATGGGTTGTGGCAACTCGAAATAGGACACGCCGAGGAGTCTGGACGGGCCTTATGACGTACGCAAGCCAACTAAAACTATGATCATACTCAATTGAAAAAATATTAAACCTTTGTGAAATAATTTGCAGCGTTTTTTCACTCAAAACGGACTAAATGTTCAAAACTAATGTCAAACCTTCTCCTCGAATTACTACCTATCCTGGACTAAACACATGCCAGGAAATAAATAGTTTTACTATTTACATGAGTGTTAATGAGAAAACGTGAGAACAGGTTAAAATTATCATTTTCATTAGGTAACCAAACTAGGATAGGAAGGTGCATGAAAAAAAAAAAAAAAAAAAAAAACAATCAAATCACCACTCTACATAATGTATTACAGTTGTCCGACATTTAAAAAAAATTGTTTCAATAATACAGGGTTGTTTTTGAAATTCTGCAAGTTCCCAGTTTTGACGATTATGTCGGAGTTATTTTCGATGAAGGTCTTCACTGAAACCATAAGCTGATCCAGGTGAAGTTCTTCTGCAATGCTGTAGGTCTCAAACACATTATTGACTGTGATTCGATTTCCAAGAACATTCACGCAGTAGGTGACAAGCTCCTCAAGCTTGAACTTTACAGCTCCTCTCAATAAATCAAAATCTACATCTTCATTTTTCGGGAGCTCATCCGGATCGTTCATAAATGCAACAACAGCAGCCAATGTCTCAACGGAAACACCTTCGATGGAGTATGTTTGGGCAGCGACTTCTTCGCCAAACAAATATTCGAAATACTCGCTTCTTGCAGCTAGTAAGTTTCTGTGGATGTTAATATGAAAGTTTCCAATCTTGAGTTTCGCATCAGTTGGAATTCCTTTCATTACCTTCACTGGGGAGGAATACGACGGCCGAGTTTTCACCAATAACAATGACAAATCAAATGGAAAAGAATAATCTTCGTTCACATTCTTCAACACATGATAGACCTGTTCTTTAGATAATCGACTCAATGTCCAATACAATTCACATTTCGATCGTATAACACCTTCAACTTTACGGCATAAATTGATAGTTATAGGTAATTCTTCATTCACCTTTGATTTACATTCAATTTTGATTAATAGCTCATTATTTTTGTTAATTAGTGATACCAGAAAGTCATAAACGTTTCCACCTTCAGAAATAGATGCTGTATGATCCCGTGCTACATCCTTCACGTTTTTTATCGTCCAGGTGATATGATTAGGTGACTTGGGATTAAATAACTGACCATCAGAGGGAACGTCATCTAAAAACGTTTGCAGCAATTCATTAAACAGATCGAAGTTATTTGCTAGCTTTTTCCAGCTCACAGATGCACTGACCGCATTTCGATGTTTTTTAATGAAAAGGCATACCTTGATTTTAAGGTCTGAACGCCTGTACAAATCTGCGACAATTAAAGAGTCAACCGCGTTCTGTTCGGTCAAGCGCCTTTCGATCAACTCATCACATGATTCGGCAAGGGTTTGTACATCATACTTATCCGCCAGGAACATAAGTTGATGAACATGGCGCTCAACATACGCAATATCCCTGGAATAGATGAAATCCAGGAAATCTGAAAATACTTCGGGTTCGATGTCAGTGATAACAACACAGTTTTTGTTAGATTCTTCCATCTGAGTAGAGAACATGACACGGAATACAGGACTGCTGGAGGCAAGAACAACCTTGTGTGCAGTAAATGCGACGTCTTCCACAAAGAATTCCACATCAGTAAACAAACCTTCTCTCATGAACTTTTGCAGATTCCTAAACGTTTCACTGAAGGGGTGAAGGGGATCCATCGTTGAAATTCGAAAGTAATTAAGTGGTACGGATGGAGGTAGGTATCCACCAACCAAAATAAAATTATACTAACTTCAAAATAGGTACGAGTAAGACAGAAATTTACTCTTGACTACTAAACTGTATCAAATACTACTAAAATAACTACTATTGACTCTCACACACTTGACGGTCAGACTGAAGCATTCAAGATAAAGCAATGAAGGAACAAGCCAACGCGGCAAATTTGTATTTGACGTTTGACCGTCTTGTCGTCAACACTTCTCACGTGGTGGTGATTGTTCTCTGCTTCGCTGTCCTCTTGTTATGTCGGACACATTTTTCTGTAGTTGGTTCTTGATGAGGGTGCAGCACGAGGTGGGTGGCTGTGGGTACGGATGGTATAGATAAGATGGGGGGGGGGGGGGGGATTTCGAATAAAATTGGCCACTCTTCTACTCCTGGCCTCTGGACAGCACCCACAAACGATCAGGAGATCCAATATCAAATTTGATTCTGCGGGAGTTCAAATTCAGGGTGACCCCCTATCAAGAATGTACAATAAAATACTTAAGAGTATGTAAGTGTTCCATACTGACTAGCCAACATCTTGTTACTAGAAGAAGATGAAGTTTGAGTTTCCTCCCTCAGTTTAGGATAGAGGAAAATGCAATCAAAGTACAGTGTTAAGCTTGATTCGAGAATTTGTGTCCTGAATTTTCTAATAAAAGTTGCTCTCCATTTAAACAGTTCTTTCAATAATTAAACACTTTCCTTAAAACCCTCAAATGGAAATTTGAAAATTCCCTGACTGAACTTCAGATTCCCCTGAAAAAAATATCAAAATCAAATACCATTTTTTACGATTTTTTAAAGAAAAATTTAGAAAACTTTAGCGAACAGTATCAGACGAATAAGCAGTCGCAGACGAGGCGGTACTTGCTGAGAGGAGGGGGACTTCCTGGTGACGCAGGAAGTCTCTAGAAAATACCTCACAACTCGATGAAGGAGTACGTCAGTGGCGAGTAAGTGCCGCCACTCAAAAAAAGGCACTAGTCGGGATAGATGGGTCCCTTAGCCTTGGTTGGCAACCATCTAAGGGAAGGACACCCTAAAAGAAAATGTCTCTGGTCCTCCAAGTTGGGGGTTGAGCGTGGGGTTAACGCCCCCACCTCGTGAAAACAATAATTGTTACGAAACCCGAAACAAACAGAAACCGCCGGACTGGATTTAATGGTTCTCGACCCAGGCATGGAAATGGACTACAGAAAAGCCGAAAATTGACTTTACGATTTGCTACATGGAATGTGCGCACACTGCTGCAAACCGGGAAGATGAAGGAAGTGTCGCTACAATTGCTTGAGAACAACCTCGACTTGCTGGCCGTACAAGAGATTAGATGGAAGGGATCAGGCCGGATAGATAAGAAGGAGTATTCATTCATGTACAGTGGACCAGAGGAAAGGACCGGTCAGCGTGGGACTGGATTTTTCATATCTGCCAAATTAAGGAAATCCCTCATGAGCTTTGAAGCGATTAGTGACAGAATCTGTCGACTCAGACTGAGAGGAAAATTCAATAATGCCTCTATTTTCTCGGTCTATGCTCCCACAGAAGAGGCAGATGATGAGGAAAAGGACCAATTCTACGATATATTATCAATTAAAATTGGTCTTGTACCTAAGTACGATTCTATAATCGTACTTGGGGACTTCAATGCTCGAATAGGGAGGGAAACCTTTGTGTCGTCAGTTGCAGGCCAGTTCTCCTTACATGAAGAAACTAGCCCCAATGGCCTACTGCTTGCACAATTCGCAGAATCTAGCAACTTTTGCATAAAGAGCACTTGTTTCCCCCACAAGAACATACATCTTGGCACTTGGAAGGCTCCAGGTTCAGAAGTGGTGAACCAAATCGATCACGTGATCATAGATAAGCGACATGCCTCGTCAATTATAGACGTAAGAGCCAGGAGAGGCCCCAACTGTGATACGGACCATTTTCTTGTTCAAGCTATAGTCCGCTATCGTATAGCCAATGTTAGGAAAGCTAAAAACGCAAACCGGCCAAAATGGGATGTATGTAGGCTGAAGAATGAAGAAGTACAGAAGGAATTTCAGAGAATGGTGGCTGGCGAATTGGAGAGGCACGAGCAAGGGACTGATTTCAGACCGGAGGATGTGGAGTCCAGATGGGGGGCTGTGAAGGAAAGTTTGACACATGCTGCTAAGGAAGTTTTGGGGGAAAGAAAGACTGACAAAAAAGAGGCCTTTGACGGAGAGTGTGAGATGGCGTTGGCACTGAAGAACAAGGCTAGAAAAAAGATGATTCAGAGAGAAACAAGAAGCAATAGGCAAGCGTATGTGGAATTGAGAAACAAGGCCAAGTCAATCTTACGAAGGAAACAAAGACAACTCACTAACAGACGGCTTGAAGAGACCGAGCTCCTGGCCACTGAGAACGATAGCCGAAATTTTTATAAAAATGTCAAGTGGTTCCGGAAGGGTTATCAGCCGAAAGTCGATAGTTGTAAAGACAAGCAAGGAAGGATTGTCGAAGAGGAGGCCCTTATCATGGAAAGATGGTCAGAGCACTTTAAAGAGCTACTAAATAAGGATCAGCAGTCAGAAATACCTGCTGAAATGTTCTACGGACCCCATGATATGGTTGAGGACCCATCTCTAAGTGAGGTACAAAGTGCCATAGCTAAGCTAAAAAACAATAAAGCTTCAGGAGACGATGGGGTTGTGGCTGAGTTTTTGAAAAACGGTGGTGAGCGGATGGCTGGATCCCTTCATAATCTCATAGTACTTGTTTGGAATGAGGAACGAATGCCGGAAGACTGGAAAACAAGTCTAATCTTCCCTATTCACAAGAAGGGAGACAAACTGGTCTGTCAGAACTACAGAGGAGTCTCCTTACTTGCCGTGGCGTACAAGGTCCTTTCGTTGATCCTCCTCAACAGGATCAAGGATTATGCGGGGGCAACTCTCGGAGACTACCAGTGTGGTTTTAGGCAGAATAAAGGGACCTTGGATCAAATATTTATCCTTAGGCAGGCAACCGAAAAGTTTGTTGAACATGGAATGGACCTGTACATACTCTTCATTGATTACCAGCAGGCGTTTGATGGATTGAGTCGAGTTGGGGTGGCTAACGCCTTGAGGAGAAGTGGAACGCCTGAAAAACTTGTGAGACTGGTGGAGATGACCCTAAGAGGAAGTATTTCGAAGGTACTGGTGGGTAATAAGACCGGTGATCCATTCGAAATCAGTTCAGGCGTCAGACAGGGTGATTCACTGTCGGCAACATTGTTTAACTTGGCCCTCAATGAAGCAGTCAAGGTGGTTGACAAAAAGGGTACAATCGTGGATAAGTCTTGGCAAATCCTCGCTTATGCTGATGATTTGGCCATCATGGGTCGTAGTATTCATGCGTTGAGGGAGGCGTTCGGAATGTTGAACGAAGCAGGAAAGTCTATGGGACTTCGTGTGAACGAACAGAAGACTAAACTCCTCAAAGTATCTCCCAGCAGCACTGCTCAACTGCAGAAAGTCAGCTTCGGTCCCTTTACGTTTGAGGAGGTTGATTGCTTCTCTTATCTCGGCAGCTCGATTAATAGAAGAAATCGAGTGAGGGAGGAGATAATCTCCAGAATAATGGCAGGCAACAGAGCGTTCTATGCCAACAAAAAACTTTTTACCAGCCGACTGCTCTCCAGAACCACAAAGATGAAGCTCTATAGAACCCTAGTTCGGCCGGTCGTGTGCTATGGCTCTGAAGCATGGACCATGTTGGCAGAAGACGAGGAACGACTAAGGGTTTTTGAAAGAAGGGTGATTAGAAGAATTTATGGAGCAATTCACGAGAGATCTGGATGGAGAATAAGGAAGAATAGGGAAATAGAAGAGATATTGAGGCAGGAAGATATAGTGCGCTTCATCAAAGCAGGAAGAATACGCTGGTTCGGCCACGTGGAAAGGATGCCACCCGAGGAAGGTCCACGGAGGATGATGAGAGCCAGATTGGCCACAAGAAGAAGAAAGGGTCGACCCAGAAGCCGATGGACTGATGAGGTCCTTCGTGATCTGAGAGTGGTTGGTCTCAGAAGGAACCAGGCTGAGGACAGAAGCCGGTGGAGGAGGGGAGTTCGGGAAGCCAAGGGCCACATCGGCCTGTAGAGCTCTTCAGTAAGTAAGTAAGTAATTTTCTAATAAAAGTTGCTCTCCATTTAAATAGTTCTTTCAATAATTAAACACTTTCCTTAAAACCCTCAAATGGAAATTTGAAAATTCCCTGACTGAACTTCAGATTCCCCTGAAAAAAATATCAAAATCAAATACCATTTTTTACGAATTTCCAAAGAAAAATTTAGCTAATCAGATGGCTTCAAAATTTAATAATTTGGAGGAAGGGGGCGGGGACCCCCTACAAATCTATGTCGTACATCAAAGAATACAATCCTAGATTTTAACGTTGAATATATAAGAGTTTCTGGGAGTACACCCTATATATATATATATATATATATATATATATATATATATATATATACATATATACATACGCATAGGGTGTACTCCCAGAAACTCCCTAAAAATACAGCTTAAAAAATTCGTTCCTTCTTGGTAAAAGACAGGTCTCGTTGGCCAGCCCTATCGCCAAATTCAAATTTGTAATTTAGTGTCTCAAAAAATACTAAAAAATCTGTTTTTTGACAATAGGTCATGCGGTCGAAGTATTTTTCGGCGCTGATTCGATTGGGACCACTCCCAGATCTCTAAGATTCACAAATATGTGAAAAAAAATTGATTTTTAGGAGAAAAATGCCCAAATATTGACCAAATTTTCAAGTTGGGCTGAGTGTCTTAAAATTTCTTTGCCATCTCGTCACATGGCTGTCCTCTCAGTTTCATTCAAAATTTTCTTTGTAAATTCGCTCTATTAGCCATGCTGCATGTCTGAGTACATTTAATGTATAACGCGTCACCTTAAATTTAATGCTTCTAAAACGAAAATCGTATAAAAAAAGTCCAGTCATGCAGCATGACCCCATGAGCGAATTTTTGAAGAAATCTTCGACGTTTCAGTCGCTATTGATCGTGTAGAGAAATTTTAGTTTATGATTTTGATAGACAAACATGGAATCAAATTCTATCTACAGCATGGTTCTAGCCTTAAACAGCATGGTTCTAGGATTGGTTATACAGGGATACTTCCATAAGAGTAGTTCAATCTGAATTTTGATAATGTTTCATGCAAATATTACCGATTTTTACAACTAGCGAACGGCATTATTTCGATTTTTGACTGATTTTTCAACTTTGAAATTTTTGAAAACTTGATACATATTCTTATAGGAAATTTTACGCTGATTCCGAATATACCACATGTTAGTATGCTGAAAAAATTATTTCGCACAACAAATCGCAAAAAACAGGCTATTTTGAAATTTTTGACTACATTTTTGAAAATTTCAACCCGAAGATGTAAGCCGATCATGCTGGCCAACGAACTTGAACTTTCGTTTTGTGTCCTTAACATTTTAAAATTTGTTTGAAGTTTCTAGCACAATTCTACGGACAGTTATCGTCTGGAATGACACATATATACATACATACATACATATATATATACATACATATATACATACATAAAAAAATGCGTTAAACTTCAGAATATGATTCAGAATACCCTAAAACGGATTTCTGCATAAAAATTTTTCAAAAATTCACATTCTACAAATTTTGAGGCGAGAGCAATAGCTTAATTTTCTTCAAAAATTCGCTAAAAGAAAAAAGCCTACTCCAGCATTTTATCGATTTTTTTAGAGTGCTCAAGGTGCTCAAATTTCAAAATAATTTCCTATAACATAAATACAATACGATAATTAATAAAAATTCGCTTATACTTTTTGAAAATTTTTTGTATGTCATTCCAAACGGTAACTCTCCTTAGGATTAATATAAGAAATCTGTTCTTTCGCCAAACATCAAGTATTTCATAGGAAAGGATAGGAAAGTTCGTTGGACAGCACATTTTAAGCACTATAAATTGGCCAAATTTCAGAAAAAGAGCTTAAAAAGCACCAAATATGGCAAGAACGGTTAAAAATTGTTAAATTTATATTGATTAGCGGAATATTACTCAAATAAAGTTCATCAACTATAAATTAGAACATTCAAAAATTATGCACATAATTGTACAGAAAAAATGTCTTTGAATTTCAATATCTGCTAAAAAAAATCAATAAAAACTACAGAAAAAACTAGACATCTGAAATCATTTTTTGAATAGCCGACCATTATTTAGAAAAAGAGTTTTGCCATAAAATTTATACTTTAAATTCATTGCCCCTAGAGTGCACAAATTTCAAAACCATTTAACCAAAATGTAATCAGATGATTCACAAAAATTCGCTCGTCAATCATGCTGCATGACTTTTTATTTAATGTTTTATGGTCTCTCAATTTGATCTGAAGCGATTTGTTAAAGTTCGAATTTAAATTTTAATAATTTGAGTTGATTTTTTTACATGGATATTTCTTAGCTCTGGAGGTAAAAATCACAAATTTTCGACGTACAGCAAAAATTATCACGCTTTTTTTCACCTACAACCATCGTGAGAATAGAGAGAGAATATAACTTCCTGATTTCTCATCCCTAAAATATCTATAGTTCGTTGGAAAGTTTTTAATTTATTAAACATGACTCCACATTTCAATGAGCCAATCTCCCTTCCTTAACCTTCCTGAGAAGTCCTAGGTTATGTATACAAACTAGTTGTTGGGACTCTCAATGGGCCAATCCACTACTCTGCTTGATTTTTCCCCACACATGTTTACTACTAGGTGTTTTAGTAACCGAGAGCCAAAGACATATCTTCGTCACAATGTATCTGCGTGTTACTCTTTGAACGGTTTAACATTTTAGCTGCTGCGCCCGGCTGAGCCAGCTGGCGCCGGCTATATGCATGTTTCTACACTCATTCAGGTTCTCTGTGCTAAATACTTTTTTACGAGCAACATGCAATTCGGTCAATCTGGTTGATTGATTATTGATGTTGCTGGCCAGAACCCCACTTCTATTGTCCATGAAATTGTGAAAAACAATATTTGGTTCGGAATTATCCTATGTAGTGTCCCTTAATTGTTCGGCTTGTGGTTCCTCTTCGTCATCAGAATCGCTGCTGGAATCATCGGGACGTCGGCAAACAGGTAACTCAACAAGGAACATCGAAGGGGAACCATTAGAAAACAAATCACGAAATAATTAATCTTCGTCATCACTATTTTCGAGAATATTTAATAGTTTCTGTTCAGTGTAAACACGGTGAGACATTGTGAGTTCACTTTTTTTGTGAATGCCAGGGAAATAGGGATGAGTATCGATACACGATATTTCAAAATATCGATATTTAACCTCATATCGATATTTTTGTATCGATACTGTGCCTTCCAATATTATTGAGTATCGATACTTGCATTCCGATATTTTGAAATATCGGGAATTTTTTTCTCAACAACTTCAACAAACTTAATTCAATTTTTCTTTCTTTGACTATGGGCCAATTGCCAATCTCCGTTTAGCCGTGATAAGAATGATATCGAGCAATATGGCCGATATGGCAACAGCTGATACCTACAGTTTGATTTCGATAGGTAGTTATACTCGCGATCAATACGAATTCGAAGTCGATCGAAATCAACGAATATTATTAATTATGTAAAATAACAAAAAATCAACGAATATTATAAATTATATTGAACAAAAATATTAATGATATTAAAAAAATTAAATAGGTTTTACGTTCGAAGCTCCAATCACGTTCTAGAACATTAGATGGAAACTAGAAGTAACTAGGTAGATGGTAAATACGAGATAAAAACTCAATAAAGTAATTTTTAATATGAAAATAATATCATTTTGAAATGGATATGTCTTTGCTCTGGGGGACCAAAAATTTCCGTGACGCAAAATTAATGTCACGATTTCAGTGTTTTTTTCACGTACAAACCCAGCAGTTGCTAGGGGAATGGAACTTCCGCAGTTTTCATCGCACAGAAATCGTTCGCCACTCGTTGGAAAGCGCTTGATTTATGTGATAAATGTTCACATCTTAATCTACCAATTTCCCCCTCCTTACGTACCTGGCTACATTCCTAAACTTAGTTTATTGGACTATAAACAATTTTAATGAGCCGGTTACAATATTCTTAACGTAAAGCAATAGCATCATTTACTCCACTCCATAGGAAACATTTTCATCCTCAGTCGACTGTTAACAACAACTCATTGCGTCTGTATTGGAGAAATAACTTTAATATATTTATAGTATGCTTTTTGTGCTTCCAAGAATGATAAAATAAATTCTTTATCCTACATTTCGTCGCCTACAGTCCAAAGTTAAAGGATTTGTTTACAACTCTCGAGGACGACCGTTATGAAAATCCCCAATCGAAGACATATCCATGTAACATGGTATCTGCTTGTAAAGCACTCGTTTACGAGTTTCGGTACGGTTTTCCCAGATAATAGGTATATCTTCAACCAAGAACTTTATTGTACAATGACCTCCATCCATCAAGATAAATAATACAAACTCCGGTTTGAAATTTTTTGTTGGGAAAGACGTATTCTTAAGCAATATTGTGGATGTGGTATCGATACTCGATATTTATGAATATCGATATTTTGCTCAAGCGATATTTGGTGTATCGATACTTGCATCCCGATACAGTATCGATACATTATATCGATACTTTTGTAACGATACCCATCCCTACAGGGAAATCAAAACAAAGCGAACTGTTACCTATCAAGCAGATAAGATGGCAACAATCGTCCAAGTATTGGATCCAAGCAGTGCTGCTCCCTGTAGGGGAACTGGTGAAATAAAGACTTATGAATGCAACCAGTAGGTTGTGGGTGCGAGGACGAATATATTCGTGCATAGCATACCAAACAAGTTTCGAGTAGCCTGAGTTTTCTCGGGAATAGCAGGGCATGTAACACACTTCCGCACCGAATTTATTCGGGAGTAGCATTGGAAGTGTTAACCACCACTCTCCTATAACCCACCCATGAAATAATATGTAGTATGATAAAGTAGACTGTTGAAGTTCGATTGTTTACGAGCGAGAATATACCTAAGAACTGTTTACATACTGTTTTCATTGAAAAAATTCCCTGACATTTGGTGGTTTGGACATTTCATGTCTTTGCTATGGCACATAAACTAAAAAAACGTCACGTGTTTGATGATTTCCACTTACAACCGAGTCGTTGCTAGGGAAATGGTACTTCGTCGTTTTTCATCCCACAAAATTCGTTGACAATTCGTTCGAAAGCTCTCGATTTATCCAACCATATTATGTTAACTACTGCGAAGTGCGTGGCCAACAAGCTGAGTTATGAGCAAGGTTATTTGAATAATTGTGTACACTCAGGTGGTCATTCTCAATAATTGATATTGTGAACATGATTGCCACCGCTTGTTAATTTCTGATGATTTCATTGAGCTGGTGTTTCGATGATTTGATTCATAGCAGGTGATCCAAATATTGCGAGAACCTTTCATTTGTGAAGCGGTGGCTAAATCATTTTAATAGGTAATTTCTATACTTTACACTCTAGGAAGCTGTAATTTCGTATGTAGCCTCTTTAGGATATTTACTTGACGATGCCCAGGGTCCGGATCAGACGAGAGGCTATTAAAGCTCATTTTTATGTTTTACACTCTAGGAAGCTGTAATTTCGTATGTAGTCTCTTTAGCACATTTACGTGACGATGCCCAGGGTCCGAATCAGCTGAGTGGCTCTTAGAGCTTGCATACGACTGCAACACATACTTGTCTTCAACTAAAGACATTAAATGTCCCAATGTGTTGCAGACTCGTATGCAAGCGTTTATGATTTAGCATAATTCCTTGACTTTTCCCGATGCAAAGAATTCCCAAATAATTCCAGGTTTTCCCTGACTTTTCCAGTTGGGGGCCACCCTGGGATTGTTATAACCTCCCTGTTCAAAACGTCTCGACCTCAGACGATGGCTCCAGTATTGAGCCTCCCATTCTTGAACGAGGAGCCGACACTATACGTCCTGTCTGCTCTGCGGCAGTGCTTGGACACAACGTCACAGTCGCTCCATCAAGATCACCTCTTATTGACAATACGTCCCCCAGTCCGTCCGGCTTCCTATGCAACTCTAAGCCGTTGGGTTTCTAGGACCCTCAACAATGCAGGGGTCGACGTTGCCACCTTCTCCGCCTACTCCACTTGCCATGCAGCAGTGTCGTCCAATATCCGAGTGGCCCAAAGTCGATTAAAACCATTTTCAGTTTGTTCGCAATTTGTAGGAAGCAGAACCTCTTTTGGACTTAACTTGCCTGGGCTATAAGTCACTGCAAGCTTTCCGTTTCTGTACCTTCAAGCCAAGCTGGAATCCTTGACCCTTAGTACGATTTCCGAATTCCACCACCTACCACAACATTCGGGATGTATACAATAGAAAAGTTTAAAAATCGTAAAGTCTTTAATATTATTCAACTAAAATTAAAATCTTCACTATAACATACATGGGATCATTCGCTATATACAATACTAGTCATCTATAATGTATGGCTAATTCATGAATGGACTTTGATTGACATCCAAAAATAAGTCGTACATTCACTAAATCGGCTGCGCGCCTGGTATTTCTCATTCTCACGCGAGATATTTGCTGAAGAAACAATGCGGAGTACATAGGCAGAAGAGGTAAATAATAAAATCCAACAGGAAATAAAAATTGCATTATGCACTCAATCTTGAAATAATACGAGCAAAAATGAATAAAAATTAGTCAGGAGTGTGAATTCTTCTAAATAAATGCTCAGTAACAAGAAATTTTGGAATATTTCCGTTACCATTTCATTGCACTGATCAATATTTCACACGTACAACGTGGTCTTAATAAAGTAACATTGTTTCCGTTAACTCTAAACATAATGCAGCTGTCTGATCATGAAACAAATAGGTAATATATGTCAACAGAAGAATAAATCGTTCCACTAGCGAGTTCGATATTGTGGACGCTAATTTCAAATAACTGGAAAAAGTATTACTCTTGATTCCTCAATAAATAATCGTGAAAGAATAAATAAACAATTGCTCAAAATCTTATTTTTCCGAATATTCAGACCAAAAAATATACATTTTAGAACAACGAGGAATGGTCTTTCGGTTTGAGACAATTACCATTCCAAATCACAATATTCAATTAAGCTCTAACGAGATAAGATTCGACAATTCTTTTCCCAACAAAAATGCTTATTGCTGGAAAGAGTACTAGAAAAAACAATATGAAGTTTGCATCCGTACGTTGGCTGCACGAGATTAATAATTCGTAAAACCCCTTAATAACATAACTTTCTTATTTGGGGTCGACGCTGTGAAATTGTAATTTCTTCAACCTAGAATGGAATTTGTGGTGCAACAAACTTTGTTTGTTAATATCTTAAGATTCATTTTCTGGGGAACCACCTTACGAGTCAATCTGAGACTCAAGTTCCAAAAAAATAAATGAAAAATGGTTTAAAATTGAATGAGATTTTCTAAATAGGATCACTTCGACTGGGTTTCGATGCCAAAAAGGAATATAAAACGGATTTCAGTAGTATGTTCAACAAACAATGTTTCCATGATATATTTATGCAACGTATTTTAAAATTGTACGATCATGACTCCTTTCTGGTTTTGGTCACAAAGGGAGAACAATCATTCGAATTAGTAGAGCATAAATATCTATAGATAGGCGCCATTTAAAATGTCCATATTAGAGGGAGGCTCTCGACTTGATCTCGAAGAACTTAATATTCCAACGTAGCTTCCAAAGCATCAAACAAAGATAATAATTTTACCTTTCGATCAACAGAGTACTCCCCCTCTCCCTAAAATTCTATGAGGCAGGAGAAAAATATATATGGAACTGTAAAGGTTTGAATGGAGAGGAGCTTCACATCAATAGTAAAGACACTCAACTATATGGATCAACACGAGGTGAAATCCATAGTAATGCGTTAAGCTGCGGGCTTGTATTTCCTATATAACAGGTGCCTCCCAATTATTGCGTGTTATCTATGATTGAGCGTTGAGGCATCTGAGGTTGAGATTTTTGCACAGTACATTTCGATTGGACAGATCAAAAGCGCAGATCGGATTTCTTTTCACGTGGTGTGATTTGTTGAATTTAAATCATAAGAAGCTTCAGAATGGCGTGGAATCGTATTTACAGTTTATTGCCAAAACATGGTCTTCGAGGATGCTAAAACAAGTTTTGCGCGGAGGGAGTTAGTTGAACAACCTGTAGAGTTTGAAGGCGACGAGGGCGGTGGCTGCAAGCGTGACGGAACAGTGAAGGATTTTCCTGCGAGTGTCGTCTGTGCGGATCAGGACGATGGGGGAAGTGGAGTTGAGATCGCCAAAGAGCTGGAAGTTTGTTAGCCGTTGGGAATCGTTGAGTATCTGAACATAATAAAGATATGCCCAAGTTAAGACTAACTTATAAGAACTATTTATGTTACAACTCTACATTATGGGAAATGCCATAAAAATAACTTTTCTTGCTTGTATAAGTAAGGCATACGCCACCCCCCTAAACTGGAATTGTTCATCATTGAATAAAGATAATCACAAAGTTAACCACACCATTACAAAGTTTATTAAATGAGTCCCTGTAATTTTTAGTTTGAACTATAGTACCTGATTTCTTAAGCCCTATTTACATTGAGCCACTTCCAGTGCCACTGCCCCTGCCAAGAGGTTGCCGTCAGTGTTGCCAGATGCCTTAATGGGAAATTCCCACCATACCCCTCGAAATATCCCTACTTTTCCCAATGGTTTCCCTCCCATAAAATTTCAAGCCTGATTTTGCTACTTTTATGCTGTAATTTGGCATGTAGCCTCCGTAGTTACGAACACAGTCCGGATATGGTTATTTCAGCATTCTATGCACCGACTAACCCATACAGGTGGGTCCGTGCAACGCAAGGGTAACCGGCTAGTTTTACATAAAGAATTTATTCCTGAGGCCCATTCAACGGAACGACCAAATGCGTACTGACTTGATTTGATTCTAGAATATAAAGTCAAATTTAGAATGAAATCGGTTAGGGAAGTACTGTAGCCTTCACTTGTCAGTTGAAAGTCGAAGGAAAAGAGGCTGAAGAGTCGTGGCAAGTAAGTCACAACACTGTCAGGAGAATGCGCTGGTGGCCTTTTTCAGTCTCAGTTTCTAGACATCATTCTGTGAATGCTACAAGTTTTCTTCTCTGCCTCCTGCCACTTTGCAACGCAACGACTATGAGTAGTTAATAGAGTTCCTAAACGATAAGTCAATTGGGATAAGGTGTTAAGGTATTTTATCGTCTGGGGCGGGCCACAGCGGGGCTAACCTTATTAAGTCAAGAGGGTCGAAATTACAGTCTTATCTTAAAACGACGCTACTTATCTTCAAGTGACGTTTTGTCATTGTTCAAGTAATAGTTTGTCATGCTTGCAGATCTCCCTAACTCCGTTATAACCGAGTTTTAAATTTTAACCAACTAAGTTTTACCCTTAACAATACGTAAAACCGAGTGTAAAACTCGGTTATAATGGAGTTGGGGGAATCTGCGAGTATGATCATTCGATTCTGCATGAAAAAATACGTAACAAATAGTCCCAAACTCGTATTTTTTCAGGGGGTCATATTTCACGAAAACCCACGGTTTTATAGGGAAAACCCATTTTTTCAACATACAAACATACTTTTCTCCCTCAATTAGCAAAGTAGAAGTAAAATTGACTTGAAAAAAAACAGACAGTTTTCGAAAGCTTTTCCAGTAGCTGGCAAGAGAATGCCGTGGGATTATCCATGCCGTCTAGCGGGTTAAAAAATACGTAGTTTTTAATTTTTGAAAATTTTTTGACTTCGGGGTAGATTCCTGACTGTTACCTGCATAATCAAGACCTATCCAAAAGGAAATTTAACGCTCTTTCCAACGGCATCTTCTATTTTTTGTATTCACTCTAAAAATCAAGGTCCATTTTAGTAACTTGAGGTCAAAAAACACGAACAAATTCTAAAAAATTTAATAACTCGAAAACAAAGCGTTGAAAAAAATCTCTTAAAGGAACTTTCGATCGGAAATTAGTTGCAGAATACGCTGGTGAAGTTTTAGCGAATTTTTGAAGAAAATTAAGCTATTGCTCTCGCCTCAAAATTTGTAGAATGTGAATTTTTGAAAAAATTTTATGCAGAAATCCGTTTCAGGCTATTCTGAATCATATTCTGAAGTTTAACGCATTTTTTAATGTATGTATGTATGTATATATGTATGTATGTGTCATTCCAGACGATAACTGTCCGTAGAATTGTGCTAGAAACTTCAAACAAATTTTAAAATGTTAAGGACACAAAACGAAAGTTCAAGTTCGTTGGCCAGCATGATCGGATTACATCTTCGGGTTGTAATTTTCAAAAATGTAGTCAAAAATTTCAAAATAGCCTGTTTTTTGCGATTTGTTGTGCGAAATAATTTTTTCAGCATACTAACATGTGGTATATTCGGAATCAGCGTACAATTTCCTATAAGAATATGTATCAAGTTTTGAAAAATTTCAAAGTTGAAAAATCAGTCAAAAATCGCAATAATGCCGATCGCTAGTTGTACAAATCGGTAATATTTGCATGAAACATTGTCCAAATTCAGATTGAACTACTCTTTTGGAAGTATCCCTGTATAACCAATCCTAGAACCATGCTGTTTAAAACGTAGGTAGTAAATGCTTGTTAAAAAAAAAAAAAAAAAAAAAAATCACAACTGATGAGTTTACTCTGTGCATGTGTTAATAAATTGATTCCATGTTTGTCTATCAAAATCATAAACTAAAATTTCTCAACACGATCAATAGCGACTGAAATGTCGGATTTCTTCAAAAATTCGCTCATGGGGTCATGCTGCATGACTGGACTTTTTCGGATATAACGTGAGAAACACTGTATATCTGCAAACAGAGGAGATAACGGAGAACCAAGGCAACCCCTGGCTGAGAAAAATTTTTCCCTCAAATAAGAAGTAATTTTGATCCATACAAACAGACATCAAATTACACAATTCATCTTTTTCAAAAACAATGAGGCTCAAGGGGTGAATCAGCCTCCAAACCACATGTTTTGAAGCTAACTAGGTACGTTGACATCAGAAAACCAATCTCAAACTTAATCGCGACGAAGTTGTGGAAACTCATTTCAAAACGGAAGTTAGTGAAAAAACCTTGTGTATTTACACGAAAAATAGTTACAATATTAAATTGATTTCGACGGTTAGGCCATCATCAATAACAAACAATAACTGAGCCACAACAAACCACATCGAAAGATGCACGTTTTTAGCGAATTTTTGAAGAAAATTAAGCTATTGCTCTCGCCTCAAAATTTGTAGAATGTGAATTTTTGAAAAAATTTTATGCAGAAATCCGTTTCAGGCTATTCTGAACCATATTCTGAAGTTTAACGCATTTTTTTATGTATGTATGTATGTATGTATGTATGTGTCATTCCAGACGATAACTGTCCGTAGAATTGTGCTAGAAACTTCAAACAAATTTTAAAATGTTAAGGACACAAAACGAAAGTTCAAGTTCGTTGGCCAGCATGATTGGATTACATCTTCGGGTTGAAATTTTCAAAAATGTAGTCAAAAATTTCAAAATAGCCTGTTTTTTTTTTGCGATTTGTTGTGCTAAATAATTTTTTCAGCATACTAACATGTGGTATATTCGGAATCAGCGTAAAATTTCCTATAAGAATATGTATCAAGTTTTCAAAAATTTCAAAGTTGAAAAATCAGTCAAAAATCGAAATAAATGCCGTTCGCTAGTTGTAAAAATCGGTAATATTTGCATGAAACATTGTCCAAATTCAGATTGAACTACTCTTATGGAAGTATCCCTGTATAACCAATCCTAGAACCATGCTGTTTAAAACGTAGGTAGTAGGTGCTTGTTTAAAAAAAAAAAAAAAAAAAAAAAAAAAAAAAAAAAAAAAAATGTAATCACAACTGATGAGTTTACTCTGTGAAATATTCCGTCCTCCGATTCTCTTGGTCGCTCTCTTTAATGTTTTAACGCTCAACTGTTTTAGGACTTAATGTAGCTTTAATACTGACTGTGGCTTAGAAAATATCAGCCATGAAATTATGAAGAAGTTCTACTTATGTACGTACTAGCACGCAGACCCAAGGCCTCGCTCCTCTCGGCCCCGTCAATACCGACTGAAATGTCGACGATTTCTTCAAAAATTCGCTCATGGGGTCATGCTGCATGACTGGACCTTAACTAACCACATCGAAAGATGCAAGTTTAGCATTTAGAGGCATTTGAATGTCCTTAATTTTTTTAACCAAATCATAAGAATTTAGCACAGTATGTTGAGGCCGCAAGTTAATTTTGTTTCTAAATAAAATGTCAAGTTTTCCAGCCAATTAGTAAGCAGAATCCCCAACATAAACAACCTTCTTCTTTAAATTCTGTTCTTCGTTCAAATGGGTTTCCACAACTTCGACGCAAGTGATTTAGTTAGGATAATTCCTTAATTTGTCTCATTACACACCAAAAGGCTTACAGAAGTAGGTATCAATTCAAGTTCTCACCTGATATTTTAACGCAGGGATCGAATTGCCAGGAGACGGTGTAAAGGCTCGTACAGAAGAAAGATGCGGCGACTAGCGGTGTGTACGTGAATGGGAGTTCGGGCCATGTTACACCTGTCACGAAATGATTTAGATTACTCTACAACCAAACCAAACAGACAACAAGAAAAAAAAACATAGTGTGAAGCTTCAATTTCCTCTCCGAATTAGAATGAACTGCCATAGATGCCTCACCGTTAAAGAATTGAAAAGAGACTCTTCAAGGTGGTCCCCAATTGGAAATTTCTAATTTCCCAGACTTTTCCCTGACCGAACTTCAGATTTCCCTGACAAAAAATATCAAATTCAATTTTGGTTCATTATTTCCAATAATAAGCCTATGTGATCGTATAGCAAAAAAAATTTATAACCCCCCTCAAACTTTGTCACTTTACGTTTCAAGGTGTGTAGAATCCAAATTTGAAATGTTCGTCCGCCGTTCGGGCCATAAAAGTCCTAAGAATTGACTTACGAAACCCGTTCTTTCGCACATAGACTCCATTTGGGGTCTAGTTGGTCCTAACGTTTAACCATCCCGATCGCTTTACTCGCATAAATGCTATAGCCCAAAAACGGGCCAAAAAGTGTCTTTTTCGAGGCTTTGAGTGTTAGACTGACGTGTTAAAACTCCAACCTGCTCAACCACAACTGCGCAAGCTAATATTCCACGGTTAGGATAACAATGGGCAGTAGGACGTCGCAACAGAACACTTTAGGACCAGATCATGCACCACCACAACTGCACGACCTAATAATTATTATTCTCATGTTAGGACAGAATTCATACATCTCAAAATGCGCAACTGTCAAATGAATGTTGATGGAAAAATATAAGTGATATGATAGTGTAAGCGTAATAGGGCGGTGAGCCTCCAGTTGTGAGGTAACGAGACCTAGGGAGTATCTCCAGGTGGCGTGGAAAACTTCCTACACTTGTATTGCTTTCGAATTTCATGTTCCTTCGAGGCATGAATATACGTTTTTTTCTTGGTCATATTTGTGTGTTAATACCAATGCTTTGCTACGCATATTTAATAACATATCCTCTCGACTTTTCGTACGTACTTAGATAATGATATTATTAAGGCAGTGATTATTTGAATAGATAGGAGCTCAAATCGAGATATATAAACATACGTATATAATTATAGAAGTATAGGTTGTGGCAACTCGAAATAGGACACGCCGAGGACTCTGGACGGGCCTTATGAAGTACGCAAGCCAACTAAAACTACGATCATACTCAATTGAAAAAATAATAAACCTTTGTGAAATAATTTGCAGCACACAATTTTACAATTTTTCTTTTCCCTAGAATTAGAATTCCCTGACAATTCCAGGTTTTCCCTGACTTTTCCAGTTGGGGGCCACCCTGCTCATATGCATGAGGTACTTCTACACACCAAACTACTAATAAAGAACTTGCACATTTTTTTGTTTGCAGATAATGAAAGTAGATGGGATTTATAAGTGAATAGCAAGATTTTTTTTTTGTTTTTTGTTAGAAGTCTTTATGATTTTCAAATTATTAAAGTTTGAATTTTCAGAGCCCGCTGAAATGGCCAAGGCAGCTTACTCGGCCCCACTTTCTAGTCACACGTCACAATTTATTTTCTAATCAACTGATAACAGCAAAGGTGCTATTTCATGTCATTCGTAACGTTGATTTTGTGAATTTGCTTTTGGTTGACACTTCCTTTCCTAGTACCCATTCCAGTATTTTCTAGCATTCTAGTGTTTTCTAGTATTTCAATTATTTCTTCACGAGATGGGCAAGCCTGAAAGGAGTAATCAGTTGAATGAGGGATAAGAAAAGTCGACCATTCGATTTACCGCCTATAAAATCCTTCGGGCAATTCATGTCGTCACTTAAACTCGAGACTTTTGAATCCAAACGAGTAAAGATGACAAAGTAAGTAAGTAAGTAAACGATAACTGCTTATTTAAATGGTAGGTATATACGAGTACCTAAGTACTGAAGTTTGTAAACACAAAAGTATATAACTTTTGTTATATTCCCCTGACAAGCGACAATCTGGACCTGTCCGCCACCCAATTCCGAGATGCTCTTGCGTTACGGTAGGGAACCGCAATCGATTTCCGATTTTTCTGAAAATCGATTCTTTCTTGTGAAATAATCAGTTTTTTAAATCGATTTTCGTTAATAGGATAAAATCGAAAATCGATACTTTTATTCCCATTTGTCTAAAAATCGGAATTACAAAAAAAAAATCGATTTATAACCTAGTTTTGAAAATTATTATTCTCGTTGAAGCATTTACTTTCTCCTATTTATAATGAGGGATGAATTTTAGAATTTGAATTGATTCTGGACCGGACTTAATACATTAAGTATATTAGAATCCTCGAGCAAAAAATATGTACCTATATTTGTTTATTTCTACAGTTGACTGGTTTATTTTATATGATCGAGTTTGATCCCTAAAAAAGTAAAAATCGCTAAAAACCCGATTTTGAAAAAAATCGATACTTGAGAGGAACGATTTTTTGGAAATCGATTGTTTGAAACCGATTCAGAATCGGTTCAAAAAATCGATACTTTTTTACCGATTGCGGTTCCCTACGTTACGGTATGGAAAAGAGGTAATTGGACTTCCCTCAATCTGTGATGGCTGCAGTGGATATATGTCGAAGAACCACGCATTGAATTGCAAGAAAGGCGGCCTAGTGAAGTATGGCCACGACATGGTTCGTGACGAGGTGGCTAGAATGGCCAGCCTTGCGTGGCAGGGAGTCGCAACCGAACCAGTGCTGCGGGAGGGAGCAGAGGGGGTTCCGGGGCTGATCGCTGATGTAAAGGCAGTGGGGGTTTGGGAGAGAGCGAGGGTGGCGTTTTTCGATAACAGAGTGATCAACGCCGACGCCCCCTCGTATTCATCCCGACCCTGGTCCGATGTTTCAGGCGAGGCCGCAAGGGCAAAACATAGGAAGTACGACGAAGCAGCCGAGGATCTCCGCGCCTCCTTCACTCCCCTCGTGTGTTCATGTGAGGGGGTACTCCACCGGGAATTTTCGAGGTTCGAAAAACAGCTGACCGAGGCACTTGCAGAAAAGTGGGAAAAGCCTCGATCTCAGATCGCCGGTTGGGTACGCGTCAAGATCCAGATGGCAGTGATTTGGGCAGTTTCGCTACGACTGAGGGGAGGCAGACGGCACCTTCAATACAACATGTCCGGTCCAGTAATATCAGAAGGGCTGGGGCTGGAAGATGGCTGGAGGTAGGCCTTCCTTTGCTGGAGGCCTGAATCCACGAGTTGACAAGGCCACCCTAGAGCGTGAAAAAAAAAAAAATAAATAAATAAATAACGACTGAAGGACCATCAAGAGAGGCGACTGCGAAGCCCGCCCGCCCGACCGCTCGCCCGATTTTCAATCAATAAATAGCAATTGTTGGTGTATATAACTCTGTATTTAGTAGATAGACGCACAGTGGGTTGAAACGGCCTTTTGAGGGACACTGCTCAACAAAAATTTTTTCATACAGGTTCAGGCCGCCTATATATATATATATATATATATATATATATATATATAATTCAGGATAATCTTCTTGACTAGTAAAAATTTGATATAAACGAGATTTTTTTTTTTTTGGTAGGTAGTGACCAAGCTAGTCTTGTGTACCAATGTAGTTTTGGTTTATTATTTCCAATAATAAGCCTATGTGATCGTATAGCACAAAATTTTTATAACCCCCCCCCCCCCCCCCCCCCTCAAACTTTGTCACTTTACGTTTCAAGGTGCGTAGAATCCAAATTTGAAATGTCCGTCCGCCGTTCGGGCCATAAAAGGCCTTAGAATTGACTTAAAAAACCTGTTCTTTCGCACATAGACTCCACTTGGGGTCTAGTTGGTCCTAACTTCTCGCCAGCTCGATCGCTCCACACCCATGGGTGCTATGAGCCAAAAATAGGTGAAAAACGCTGCAAATTATTACACAAAGGTTTATTATTTTTTCAATTGAGTATGATCATATTGAGCCTCCTCTCACTCCACCGCCCGCTCACCCCCCCTCACCACCCACCGTGACCCCCTGCCAAGCGTGCCAGGCGTGCGCGCGTAGAAAAACACACTTTTTCGCCCGTTTTTGGCCCATAGCATCTATGCGAGTAAAGCGATCGGGATGGTTAAACGTTAGGACCAACTAGACCCCAAATGGAGTCTATGTGCGAAAGAACGGGTTTTTTAAGTCAATTCTTAGGCCTTTTATGGCCCGGACGGCGAACGGACATTTCAAATTTGGATTCTACGCACCTTGAAACGTAAAGTGACAAAGTTTGAGGGGGGGTTATAAAAATTTTTTGCTACACGATCACATAGGCTTATTATTGGAAATAATAAACCAAAAGTGTCTTTTGGTTTATTATTTCCAATAATAAGCCTATGTGATCGTGTAGCAAAAAATTTTTATAACCCCCCCTCAAACTTTGTCACTTTACGTTTCAAGGTGCGTAGAATCCAAATTTGAAATGGTCCGTCCGCCATTCGCCGTCCGGGCCGTAAAAGGCCTAAGAATTTACTTACAAAACCCGTTCTAGACTCCATTTGGGGTCTAGTTGGTCCTAACGTTTAACCTCCCCGATCGCTTTACTCGCATAGATGCTATGGGCCAAAAACGGGCGAAAAAGTGTGAAAAAGTGTGAAAAAGTGTCAGTGTTAGACTGACGAACGAGCGCACGCCTTGTGGGTGGGAGAGGGTGGGCGGGAGAGAGTGAGAGGGAGGGCGAGGCGGAGGGAGTGAGAGGGAAGGGAGGGTGAGGGAGTGTGGGGGAGGCGGAGGGAGTGAGAGGGAAGGGAGGGTGAGGGAGTGTGGGGGAGGCGGAGGGAGTGAGAGGGAAGGGAGGGGAGGGGAGAGGGAAGGGAGGGGAGGGAAGGCGAGAGAGAGAGAGTGTGATGAAATTAATTCCAATTAGAAGAGATTGTTTATGAGTATGAAAATACTCATAATTCTATTCTACGCTTTATGATATAAAGCTTTGCTTCCTTCGGGTGTCCCTTGACGGCCCCATTTATTTTTTTTTTCCCTCAACTTTACTATAAAGCGTAAAATTATGGGGTCCTGGAGCTGTAATGCAGTGAACGAGTGAACCAAATATTGGAAGCCCCGAGTTTCGATACCTAGTAAATCTATACTATTTTATAAGAATGAAACTCCGTCTGTTTGTTTGTCGTGTCTATGCACGGCCAAACGGCTGAGTGTGGGGGAGTGTACGAGTGGGGGGATCTTCTTGGGATTTTCCGATAGGGTGTATAAGCGAATTTAAAATTTTCTAATCCCACCCGTACCATGGGCCGTAGGGCGGGAGGGGGTCGAAGTAACGGTTAATGTGCGCTTTTTGGACTTCCCCGCTTCCCCTACCCCTCTAAACGGCCGTTGAAAATTCCGGAAAAATACCGGTTTCGTAGGTTTTCGAACGAGAAAGACGACGGCGCGATCGGATCGCGAAAAAAGTATCGGGAAATGCGTAAAAAAAATGCGAGAGTACGGACCCGTGTTCTCAAAAAGTCCGACGAAAAACAACGTTTTTTCCAATTAAAATATACCCCATATAGGTACGTTTTTTGGAATGGTTTTTGCGGGCGAAATAAAGGTTTGATCCCGACAAATCTGAATCCGAAATCGAATATCGAAAAAAGTGACGAGAACTCGGTCAAATTGCGAGCAGAAGCGAGCAAAGCGAATAAAATGATTCTGCCGTGGACGTGAGAAGGCTCAAGAATTGACGTGAAGGGTTCGATGTCACAGGTGTTTCACAATGTTGCGGGCAGGTATAGGTACCTACCTTGCGAGTGAAGCGAGAGCCATTTCAACAGAATAAATTCGGATTTTGTCCTACACATATACAGCAATACCTCCCCCGACATAACATACCCGAATAAACTTTTTGTGGTTCCACGTAGTTTTATTAATTTAATTTGTTTGTAAGAATTTCCAACAGAAAAAAAAAACGTCTGCCAAGTTGGGTGGGCAGTACAACTTCCTCGAGCGAGCGAAGCGAGCAGCATTCCTTACAGAAGTTAAACCTACCCTTAGGTATCTACCGTTTGCGAGCGAAGCGAGCAATATCCCCTATGTGTTTCAATTGTAATACATTGCATCTGCACAGCCACACCTTGCGAGCGAAGCGAGCAACATTTCCTACATGCCAGACTTGGCGAGCGAAGCGAGCAATATTCCCTACACGCCACACTTTGTGAGCGAAGCGAGCAACTTAATGGGGGGTCCGGGGGGCTTGCCCCCCGGCTGGACGTGGAGGCGAACGAAGCGAGCCGGAGCGGCAAGTATACTATACCTTTTTCGAGTCAAATTCAAGATTTTTCGAATCAAATTCAAGATTCTTCGAGTCAAATTCAAGGTTTTTCGATTCAAATTCAAGGTTTTTCACATCAAATTAAAGGTTATTCGATTCAAATTCAAGGTTTTTTCACATCAAATTAAAGGCTTTTCAATCAAATTAAAGGTTTTATATTTCAAATTAAAGGTTTTCATTTTCAAATTAAAGGTTTTCATTTTCAAATTAAAGGTTTTGTAGTATGCGATTTTGAACTATGTATAACATTTGGCTCAACATTCAGATGGCGAATATTTGTAAGTGTGGATTTCACCACCTCCGCTTAAGGTTCGGCTAACTGGTAAACCGGAGGCTAAAAGGCCAAAATTGAGGCTATGGAGGCTAAAAACTGAGGCTAAACCCTTAAGCGGAGGTGGTGAAATCCACCATAAGGGTGGCTAGTTTCCGCAAGCAGAAGGGATTAAAAGGTTGTTACTTCATTATGTGCAGCGAATTCCTTCGTTATGTAATAATCCACACTCCGGTAGCGCGTTTGCCGTATTGCAGCCCAAAAGTTTTCTCGGATTCCGTTGTAATTTTGTTGCATCATGAATAGCGATTCTGACGAGAATGTCTCCCGCCAACCTAGCCGCCAAAGAATTCGTATTCTAAGTTCCAGTGAAACGGACACTTCTTTAGACAACGCTGTGCCGTCTCGTGTTCGTCGACCTAGAGGTAATTATGAAAAGTATTCGAAAGACCAAAAAGTGATGTTTCTGAGGTTGTACGAGGAGGGTCGGTCCATTAAAGAGGCTGCTACAATATCAGGTTTGAAGGTAAACACTGCCTACTACCTAGTTACGCAGTACAAGCGAAATGAGAGCGAGCTGGTAATGCGACCCAGAGGCGGTTCACGCCTTACGTTGTTAACACCCGAGGTGCTTCAGGCAATTGAGGTTGCAACCGAAGAAAATCCAGCACGCACGTTGAAGGAAATTCAGCGCGTTCTATCTTCAAGAAATGTAAATTTGTCAATAACGACCATCAACAAAGGGTTAACTTCGTTGAAAATTACGCTGAAACAATCACATAAGGAAGTTGATCGCATGAATTGTAACGCAACGAAAGAACAAAGGAAGGAATATGCCACAAGATTCAATACGTGGGCACCAAGGGAGAGAGGACACATGGTTTTCATTGATGAGTCCGGCTTCAATTTGCACCTTCGCCGAAGTCAGGCACGTTCAAGAAGGGGTTCACGCGCTGTGGTTCCTGTTCCAACCGTGAGGGGGAGAAACTCTACTCTGATCGTGGCCATGAATAACCAAGGCATTGTGCACCATAAAATCTTATCACTTGGGAACTGCAATGCAAGTGAATTCTGTATATTTTTGACAGAGCTAGTCGCAAAGCTCCCCGACACAAACAGGTCCTACTTAATTATGGATAATGCGCGTATCCATCACGCTGATATGGTGAAACGTCGGATTGAAGAACTCTGCGTTGATGTGAAGTACCTCCCTCCATATTCACCCCAGCTGAACCCAGCCGAGAAGGTATTTTCTAAAGTAAAATTATTTGCCAGAAATGTTCTCAGCGAAGGGCGTAATGAGCTTAGTTTGTGCGACGTAATAAGTCTAGGTGTAGCAACAGTCACCAGTACCGATTGCGCAAATTACGTCATGGACATGATGCTAATTCTTCCAGAGGCAGCAGCAGGCGTCGATTTGCATTGAACTTATTGTGAAAAGTCAAAGTACAGTTCATACTTTTTTTCTGTTCCCAATTGTTTCTTGTCAATACCTACCACCTCTTGAAAACGTTGTTCTATGTAATATTTATAGTTCAAAATCGCATACTAAATAACCTTTAATTTGAAAATGAAAACCTTTAATTTGAAAATGAAAACCTTTAATTTGAAATATAAAACCTTTAATTTGATGTGAAAAGCCTTTAATTTGAAGTATAAAACCTTTAATTTGATGTGAAACGCCTTTAATTTGATGTGAAAAACCTTGAATTTGATTCGAAAAACCTTGAATTTGATTCGAAAAACCTTGAATTGGACTCGAAAAACCTTGAATTTGACTCGAAAAAGGTATATAAGTGAGGCTAAATAATTACGGTCAGTTTTCTACCTAGAAGGTCTGTATGATACAGAAATAATAAACCTTTGTGTAATAATTTGCAGCGTTTTTTATTTTACCATAATAGCGACGTTTCGGCCCTTGATACGAGCCCTATTCATGCTTATAATATATATTGCCTGGTAGGTAGTTATTAATAATGCATTGTAATTAGCTGATAGAAAATAGAAATATTGGGTCCCATCAACTCGGAAAACAAACATTACAATAGACAATTATTGTATTATTAATTATTATAACATTTATTTATTGATAATAATTACCTATTAATTATTATTAATCTACTTCCTTACCCCGTATTTCCTAAGGATCACTAACAAAACTAGGTAAAAAGACAGTTTTTCCGGGAATCGTTCATATTTTATTGCCGATCATAGTCCCATTTCTTGATGTCTATAAAAGGAATCCACGACAAAAGAAACTTTTCTGGGGGTTTTAGAAGTTAGAGCATACGATTTTTACTGAAAAACGCTGTTTTCGAGAGATATTCTGCTGGCAAGTTAACCCCTCAACTTTCCTCGCAAAACAAATCGAATATTCAATTCCTCAATATTCAATTCAATTCCTTAATATTCAATTCGAATATTTCTGACATGATCAATTAACAACATCGAACGGGATTTCGTGCGGCAACATACATAAACAAAATATCTGTACAACACTGCTGTTTAGCTGTATATTCCAACCTAGCAGTAAATGATATACTTAGGTACCACACGCTTTACAGAACGCTTTTTTACCTCCGTGGGGTTTTACGCTTGTACGTGGGGTTTACAATAAACTGAAGAATAAATGAATAGTTTGGTAAAATAGTATGTTCACAGAATAATTACTACGTAGGTTTCTTAGTGAATATTATTTAAGGAAGAGTAGGTGCATTGAAATGGTCTTCGCACGCGTACATTCGTGAGGAAGTGAACTGAGGAGGAAGAGAAATGAGGTACCGATTTCGCTCAGATGATCAGGGTGGTTCCTCACTTAATAGTATACAGCAGGCCTATAGAGGCTCCATATACCTCGTAATTAGGAGAGAAATCACCGATTTCCTCAGCTCATAGGTCTATTAGTCAATCGTAGAGAAATGAGGAGAGAAATGACCGATTTTGCTCAGCTGATATGAGTGGTTCCTCACTTAGTCAATCGTATACAGCATGCCTATAGAGGCTCCATACCAAATGTCAACCTCGTAGGTCTATTAGGAGAGAAATGAGGTACCGATTTCGCTCAGATGATCAGGGTGGTTCCTCACTTAATAGTACACAGCAGGCGTATAGAGGCTCAATACCAATTTTCAGCCTCTTAGGTCTATTGAGAGAGAAATGAGGTACCGATTTTGCTCAGCTGATCTGGGTGATTCCTCACTTAATCGTACACAGCAGGCCTATAGAGGCTCCATACCAAATGTCAACCTCGTAGGTCTATTAGGAGAGAAATGAGGCACCGATTTTGCTCAGCTGATCTGGGTGGTTCCTCTCACTTAGTCAATCGTACACAGCAGGCCTATAGAGGCTCAATACCAAATGTCAACCTCGTAGGTCTATTAGGAGAGAAATGAGGCACCGATTTTGCTCAGCTGATCTGGGTGGTTCCTCACTTAATAGTACACAGCAGGCCTATAGAGGCTCAATACCAATTTTCAGCCTCTTCATTGAGAGAGAAATGAGGTACCTCTCAGCTAGGTCTATTAATCGTAGCAGAGAAATGAGGTACCGATTTGGCACCGATTTTGCTCAGCTCATCTGGGTGGTTCCTCACTTAGTCAATCGTACACAGCAGGCCTATAGAGGCTCCATACCAAATTTCAACCTCTTAGGCCTATTGAGAGAGAAATGACGTACCGATGTTGCTCAGCTGATCTGGGTGGTTGGTTCCTCATTTAGTCAATCGTATACAGCAGGCCTATAGAGGCCTCATACCAAATTTCAGCATCTTAGGCCTATCGAGAGAAAAATGAGGTACCGATTTTGCTCAGCTGATCTTGGAGGTTCCTCACTTAATCGTACACAGCAGGCCTATAGAGGCTCCATACCAAATGTCAACCTCGTAGGTCTATTAGGAGAGAAATGAGGCACCGATTTTGCTCAGCTGATCTGGGTGGTTCCTCACTTAATAGTACACAGCAGGCCTATAGAGGCTCAATACCAATTTTCAGCCTCTTTAGTCTATTGAGAGAGAAATGAGGTACCGATTTTGCTCAGCTGATCTGGGTGATTCCTCACTTAATCGTACACAGCAGGCCTATAGAGGCTCCATACCAAATGTCAACCTCGTAGGTCTATTAGGAGAGAAATGAGGCACCGATTTCGCTCAGCTCATCTGAGTGGTTCCTCACTTAGTCAATCGTACACAGCAGGCCTATAGAGGCTCCATACCAAATTTCAACCTCTTAGGCCTATTGAGAGAGAAATGACGTACCGATGTTGCTCAGCTGATCTGGGTGGTTGGTTCCTCATTTAGTCAATCGTATACAGCAGGCCTATAGAGGCCTCATACCAAATTTCAGCCTCTTAGGCCTATCGAGAGAAAAATGAGGTACCGATTTTGCTCAGCTGATCTTGGAGGTTCCTCACTTAATCGTACACAGCAGGCCTATAGAGGCTCCATACCAAACAGCAGGCCTATAGAGGCTCAATATCAAATTTCAACCTCCAAGGTCGATTAGGAGAGAAATGAGCTACAGAGCTCCGCTGATATGGGTGGTTCCTCTCATTGTCAATCGTACACAGCAGGCCTATAGAGGCTCATTAGCAATTTTCAGCCTCTTTAGTCTATTGAGAGAGAAATGAGGTACCGATTTTGCTCAGCTGATCTGGGTGATTCCTCACTTAATTGCACACAGCAGGCCTATAGAGGCTCCATACCAAATGTCAACCTCGTAGGTCTATTAGGGGAGAAATGAGGCACCAATTTAGCTCAGCTGATCTAGGTGGTTCCTCAATTTGTTAATAGTACACAGCAGGTCTATAGAGGCTCCATACCGAATTTCAACCTCTTAGGCCTATTGAGGGAGAAATGAAGTACCGATGTTGCTCAGCTGATCTGGGTTATTGGTTTCTCACTTAGTCAATCGTATACAGCAAGCCTATAGAGGCCTAATACCAAATTTCAGCATCTTAGGCCTATCGAGAGAAAAAAGGTACCGATTTTGCTCAGCTGATCTTGGAGGTTCCTCACTTAATAGTACACAGCAGGCCTATAGAGGCTCCATACCAAATGTCAACCTCGTAGGTCTATTAGGAGAGAAATGAGGCACCGATTTTGCTCAGCTGATCTGGGTGGTTCCTCACTTAATAGTACACAGCAGGCCTATAGAGGCTCAATACCAATTTTCAGCCTCTTTAGTCTATTGAGAGAGAAATGAGGTACCGATTTTGCTCAGCTGATCTGGGTGATTCCTCACTTAATCGTACACAGCAGGCCTATAGAGGCTCCATACCAAATGTCAACCTCGTAGGTCTATTAGGAGAGAAATGAGGCACCGATTTCGCTTAGCTCATCTGAGTGGTTTTTTCACTTAGTCAATCGTACACAGCAGGCCTATAGAGGCTCCATACCAAATGTCAACCTCGTAGGTCTATTAAGACAGAAATGAGGCACCGATTTCGCTCAGCTCATCTGAGTGGTTACTCACTTAGTCAATCGTACACAGCAGGCCTATAGAGGCTCCATACCAAATGTCAACCTCGTAGGTCTATTAGGAGAGAAATGAGGCACCGATTTCGCTCAGCTCATCTGGGTGGTTCCTCACTTAGTCAATCGTACACAGCAGGCCTATAGATGCTCCATACCAAATTTCAGCCTCTTAGGCCTATCGAGAGAAAAATGAGGTACCAATTTTGCTCAGCTGATCTTGGAGGTTCCTCACTTAATCGTACACAGCAGGCCTATAGAGGCTCCATACCAAATGTCAACCTCGTAGGTCTATTAGGAGAGAAATGAGGCACCGATTTTGCTCAGCTGATCTGGGTGGTTCCTCACTTAATAGTACACAGCAGGCCTATAGAGGCTCCATACCAATTTTCAGCCTCTTTAGTCTATTGAGAGAGAAATGAGGTACCAATTTTGCTCAGCTGATCTGGGTGATTCCTCACTTAATCGTACACAGCAGGCCTATAGAGGCTCCATACCAAATGTCAACCTCGTAGGTCTATTAGGAGAGAAATGAGGCACCGATTTTGTACAGCTGATCTTGGTGGTTCCTCACTTAATAGTACACAGCAGGCCTATAGAGGCCTCATACCAAATTTCAGCCTCTTAGGCCTATCGAGAGAAAAATGAGGTACCGATTTTGCTCAGCTGATCTGGGTGTTTCCTCAGTTAGTCAATCGTACACAGCAGGCCTATAGAGGCTCCATACCAAATGTCAACCTCGTAGGTGTATTAGGAGAGAAATGAGGCACCGATTTTGCTCAGCTGATCTGGGTGGTTCCTCACTTAATAGTACACAGCAGGCCTATAGAGGCTCAATACCAATTTTCAGCCTCTTTAGTCTATTGAGAGAGAAATGAGGTACCGATTTTGCTCAGCTCATCTGGGTGGTTGGTTCCTCACTTAGTCAATCGTATACAGCAAGCCTATAGAGGCCTCATACCAATTTTCAGCCTCTTTAGTCTATTGAGAGAGAAATGAGGTACCAATTTTGCTCAGCTGATCTGGGTGGTTGGTTCCTCATTTAGTCAATCGTATACAGCAGGCCTATAGAGGCATCATACCAAATTTCAGCCTCTTAGGCCTATTGAGAGAGAAATGAAGTACCGATGTTGCTCAGCTGATCTGGGTGGTTCCTCACTTAATAGTACACAGCAGGCCTATAGAGGCTCAATACCAATTTTCAGCCTCTTTAGTCTATTGAGAGAGAAATGAGGTACCGATTTTGCTCAGCTGATCTGGGTGATTCCTCACTTAATCGTACACAGCAGGCCTATAGAGGCTCCAGACCAAATGTCAACCTCGTAGGTCTATTAGGAGAGAAATGAGGCACCGATTTAGCTCAGCTCATCTGGGTGGTTCCTCACTTAGTCAATCGTACACAGTAGGACTATAGAGGCTCCATACAAAATTTCTGGTTTGTAGGTCCACTATCAGAATGTCTCAAAACAGATTTCAATGAAAGAATTGTTTGAAAATTTTTAAAATTTTTGGAGCCATTGCAATAGCTTCATTTTTTACAAAAATTCGCTAAAAAGAGGTTGGTGCGGGCCCATGTTGGTAATAACATCAGAGGAAACTCACCACAAGCGATGGCACCGAGGCCTGAGATGACAGCAGTTTTGTGAAGACAGTTGCCTACAGAGATCCACCTGGCTGTCTCATCCCCAAGGCGCGGCGGCTCGATGATTATGACCCGCACAGCTGAATCCAAGGCCCGCTCCAGCTCTTCAGCAAAACCGTCATGCGCGTGCTCACTATCGTAGATTTCACGGATCACTGCCGAATCGGTTGGGTCAAATAACCTATCAGAAAAGCAAACGTGTTAAGTAATGCATGGATTACAAGGACACCCCACCCCTTTTGGGGAATAATAGATTCACCTCCATGCAAGTCCATCTCCATAAACATGGACCATGCTTTACATAACTAATCAATTTGACAAGGGAGTTGTTGGATACCTAGATACCTCTTATCTCCAAATTGTTGTCCGAAAAAAAAAAAAAAAAAAAAATCTGTCAAGTAGGGGGCCAGCATAGCTATTTCACAGATCTAACGTGGACATATAGAATTATTTTAAAAAGTCCAGTCATGCAGCATGACCCCATGAGCGAACTTTTGAAGAAATCCCCGACATTTTGAGCGTAAAACATTAAAGAGAGCGACCGAGAGAATCGGAGGACGGAATATTTCACAGAGTAAACTCATCAGTTGTGATTACATTTTTTTTTTTTTTTTTTTTTTTTTTTTTTTTTAACAAGCACCTACTACCTACGTTTTAAACAGCATGGTTCTAGGATTGGTTATACAGGGATACTTCCATAAGAGTAGTTCAATCTGGACAATGTTTCATGCAAATATTACCGATTTTTACAACTAGCGAACGGCATTATTTCGATTTTTGACTGATTTTTCAACTTTGAAATTTTTGAAAACTTGATACATATTCTTATAGGAAATTTTACGCTGATTCCGAATATACCACATGTTAGTATGCTGAAAAAATTATTTCGCACAACAAATCGCAAAAAACAGGCTATTTTGAAATTTTTTACTACATTTTTGAAAATTTCAACCCGAAGATGTAATCCGACCAACGAACTTGAACTTTCTTTTTGTGTCCTTAACATTTTAAAAATTGTTTGAAGTTTCTAGCACAATTCTACGGACAGTTATCGTCTGGAATGACACATACATACATACACATATACATACATACATACATGAAAAAATGCGTTAAACTTCAGAATATGATTCAGAATAGCCTAAAACGGATTTCTGCATACAATTTTTTCAAAAATTCACATTCTACAAATTTTGAGGCAAGAGCAATAGCTTAATTTTCTTCAAAATTCGCTAAAAAATACAGTCGAGTCGAAATGATAGAATACAAAATGTAACAGTATCTAATACATAATTATGTATACATGCTAGAATGCAAAATAGGGACATAATTGAAGTGTGGAAGTGAAATAGGATCTAAGTGCCTTCTGCAGAATCTTTCAGCTGGGCAATTCAATTGTTTAGACCTGAATAATATTAAAGGTACATGACTGAATTAAAGAACATTTTTCTCTGATCACCTATGAATAGATGAACACTTTGACAAAGTTTATAGTATAACTAGGGGTCCACACCCTGCAGGCTTCGCCTGCCAACCCCCGCCATTGCGGCCTGACGGGCTGCCCATTTTGGCCTGACAGAGCGCCCATTTCGGCGGTCGAAGCAAGGAGCACTAGGTGCCGGAGGTGGCGGCGGGAGCGCAGGCAGACAGGAACTGCCTGCATCTTAGAACCCCTCTCTTCAAACGAAAAAAAAACGCGTTTTTTGACACATTTTTGCAATTTAAACGAATATGGTTTGAAATTTTCGAAAAACTAAGATTTTTCTGTTGTTCAGGAGATCCAGGGCTTGAATTTGAGTACAATGTTAGGGTTCTCTTGAGCCAAAATGGGCAATCTTTTTGATCCTCATCATTCTCGCTTAGCAGTTTTATTATATAGAAAGTTGTGTGCACTGCAGCAGTCAGACATTCAAAATTTCAGAAAGTAGAAACTATATAAGTCCATCACATGTGCCACTTCAAAAGGGTGTACCAATGTGCCATGGGCCGATTAGCTGTGACCCAAACATTGCCGTCAGTTGAAGGGCGATTTGCCTTAGATTCGGATGTATATCTGATATAATCTGCACCAACTCATTTCAACAGAACATGAGTTCATATTAAACTGACTTGCTACTTCAGTAACTAATTCCTCAATGTTTTTACATGAAAAAGGATAACTCATAAATGATGCTATATTTGCCAATTTACTGCAATCATAAAAACGCATTTCGAATTGTCCCAAAATATTTGATAATTCAGCCTCATACGTATCATAATTCAACCGAAATGGTCTAGTACAGTCTAGTCTAGAAACAACGCTACTTTTCTTTGACAAGTACCGCGCGTTCCTTTGATAAAGCCGCATTTTGCCGCAAGCAGTGTTATTACGTAATAAATTTTTGTAGTTTAGTTACCTACTTATTAAAAAATTTTTTCTTCTCAAGATCTACTCAAAAAGCACTCGCGATCGACTGGTCGATCGCGATCGACCGTTTGAGCACCCCTGGCCTAGAAGCTTACCGGCACAATCCCTGAAAATGTCATAAAAATCGCCACGTTAGACTCGAGTTTTGCCAGTGTCAACAGATATCAGTTATGCGCATGTGCAATGGTTATTACTCCACCAATATCATTTATAGAGCATTCTTCTGGAACATATACCTACCCAACTACCTACCAAGTTTGAACGACATCGGACCTACAGTTCGTCGTTGGTAAGCGTGTAGACCTACAGATGAAAAATCTACATTATAAAAGATTCACGTTTATGCATGCATAAAGGCTACTGTTAGTCCGAGGGCATTGAAAATTATAGGGGACCGTCTAGGACCTAACCAACATAATCCATAAACATTTCATTGGAATTGAACCAAAACTTGGTATAGTTTTGGGTCTGACAAGGATTCAAACTGTCCCATTTTCATAGAGTAGGTCGACGATGGAAGTCTACTTCTGTGTGTTATTAACAAAGAGGTTTGATTACATTGGTCTCATAGCTAAACACGTTGGAGTTTTGCAACTAAAGGGAAGTTTTCCCCCTTAGTCAATGACGCGAGTTTGAACTCTGTCCGAGGTATCAAATATTTTTGAGCCGTAACATGTGCCTCACGCCAGTGAAAATGAAAGAATATTTGCTAAGCTCTAATTCAGATATGGATACCGAATTAGAAATTGTATTGCTTTATCAGAAGTTGAAACTATGGAAAAACAAGTATGTACCTACCTTAGGGAAATGAAGTACTTCAGGGGCCTTTTCATTGACAAAAGAACTGTCTAGTAACAGATTCATGAACAATATCCACAGCCTAGAATCGACAGTGCGAGGCAGCTTGCCTCGCATGCCTTGTGGCGTTTGCCTCAGGGTGAGGGAAGAACTGTTGGTTAGATTTGTAACCACGCAAGCTCAATACGAGCACATGAACCACCAAACTCAAAGGCAGTCAGTTAACATCGCGATTGCCTTGTATGGCCCGAGGCAGATGTGGATCAGTATTGATGCTACCAATGGCTCAGCCCGAGGCACGTTTGAGCACGGTCATTCTACCAACAAGCTCCTGCCTAGCCTCACACGGAGCGGCGCAAGAGGCTCATAGCGAGCAACCCCGGTATCGAAAGTGCGAGGCTGTTTGCCCCGTGTACCTCATGTCTCATACTGTCGATACCAGCCTTCAATCAAGCGGAGTTTGAAGAAGTACACAGCCTATCATTCACTCCTAGGACACAATGCACAAAAACTGGTACTTCCATATCCAGTACTTACGTATTGTACTGGAGGCCACTCATCAACCAACACAGACAGACCAATCGATCAATCAACCTAATCTATTAGTCCAACTAATTTAATTTTACTAAAAGAATTGATTTAGGATATTTTTGGAACTTGCATGGGTCATTCCATGTCAATTCAACACACCCAATTTACCTCACCATATTAGATTTTGCTCAAATTTGGTATACTCATAGTAGGTGTTGAGACTAAGAAAAATACCACATTTTAAATTTGTATCTCAAACCGTTTCTTAAATATGGCTATGTTACGCTCCAGGAAAATAATTCTCACAGTCGAAGAGGTTTGTGCACCCTGGCCTCTTAGCTCTGGTCGTTAGAGCGTTGCAACTCCGGGAAATTAATAATAATTTCTCGTAGTTGTGACGACGCGAGTTCGAACTCCTGTCGAGATATCAAATATTTTTAGCCCGTTACAGTGGCGCAGCCGAAATAGGACCCGAAATCATACGAAACAATAATTAATTAAATCCCTCTCGAGCCAAAAGACTGTAAACATCACATTTCCTGTTGTTATGCCTTTCATTTCCTCACTCACTTGAGTCAAAACACACCGCGACAATGACCTCGCTCGACTGCTGACTTGTTCCAGCGAGCATCTGCTGAGCCAGCGGCCTGCAGTTACACTTCGTCATTCGTCCGACCCCAAACCAGCCGAGTCTGCTGGTATTTGACTCTGGGGAAATGTTACGCTCCAGGAAAATAACTCTCACAGTCGAAGAGGTTTGGTCACCCTGGCCTCTTAGCTCTGGTCGTTAGAGCGTTGCAACTCCGGGAAATTAATAATAATTTCTCGTAGTTGTGACGACGCGAGTTCGAACTCCTGTCGAAGTATCAAATATTTTTAGCCCGTTACAGCTATGTAAAACTTACAAAATCTCGCCAAAAAACCAAGAACGGATTTTATACTATTCGCTCTAGGAACTGTCCTAATTGAGCTTGAGAGCTGGGAGAGGGATTTTGCAGCTGTTTTAATGCTCTTTCCAGTTATATACAACAGGACATAGGTTCTAATAACAAAAATTTTGTCAAAATACAAATTAAAATTTTGATTTAATGTTTTTCCAAAAAGTACATAATTTAAAATTTTCAAAATATTCCTATAAATACTTAGTACTGTTGTAAACAATGTGACAAAATATAAATATGGGATGATGATGGGTTCATTGTTTAAAAAAAAATATTCCTGACACTAGTTTTCCACTAATAGCCCGGTTTTGACTAAATAGTAAACATATTACGTACTTTTACCAAAGAGGTGAGCTGTTTAATTAAATGTATAAAGGAAAAAAATATCAGAAATATTAATTCAAAATACTATCTTGGTAAAACAAAACCAATAACCCTAGATAATATACCTACTCCAATAAAAATTAAGTTATTTAGGTTGTTTACTTTAATTTTATACAATTTAAACTAAGTTAAACAAAGCCTATTAATTAGTAAAACAATAAGCTTGAACATTTCTATAACAATAAATTTGAAAGAGGTATGAAAATAGTCTACTTAAATAGTTATGTAATAATTCTGGTACAAACAGATTAATCAAAATTTACATAATATACATATTTATGATGATGAAGTAGGTATACAAGTAGGTAACTAAATGTAGCTAAGAGTAAAAAAAGTAAATCTAGCTGAAAGCGATCTTAGCGAAAACCCAACTGGCTTTTACAAAATGTAATTCCGTAAACTGAGATAATGTTTAGGGAAACTGCTGTCAACTCAAAACTTAATTTTTCCTCAGGTTAGTGTTAATCTAGATAGTTGTTTAAATATCGTTAGTACTGCACCAATTGTGTTACATTTACTCGTATACCTAATCATCATCATAAATATGTACAATATTATGTAAATTTTGATTAATCTGTTAGTACCAGAATTATTACATAACTATTTAAGTAGACTATTTTCATACATTTTTCAAATTTATTTTTATAGAAATGTTCAAGATTATTGTTTTTCTAATTAATAGGCTTTGTTTAACTTAGTTTAAATTGTATAAAATTAAAGTAAACAACCTAAATAACTTAATTTTTATTGGAGTATATCTTTGGTTATTGGTTTTGTTTTACCAAGATAGTATTTTGAATTAATATTTCTGATATTTTTTCCTTTATACATTTAATTAAACAGCTTACCTCTTTGGTAAAAGTACGTAATATGTTTACTTTTTAGTCAAAACCGGGCTATTAGTGGAGAACTAGTGTCAGGAATATTTTTTTCCAACAATGAACCCATCATCATCCCACATTTATATTTTGTCACATTCTTTACAACAGTACTAAGTATTTATAGGAATATTTTGAAAATTGTAAATTATGTACTTTTTGGAAAAACATTAAATCAAAATTTTAATTTGTATTTTGACAACATTTTTGTTATTAGAACCTATGTCCTGTTGTATATCACTGGAAAGAGCATGAAAACAGCTGCAAAATGATACCTCTCCCAGCTCTCTAGCTCAATTAGGACAGTTCCTAGAGCGAATAGTATAAAATCCGTTCATGGTTTTTTGGCGAGATTTTGTAAGTTTTACATAGCCATATTTAAGAAACGGTTGAGATGAAAATTTAAAATTTGGTACTTTTCTTAGTCTCAACATCCATTATGAGTATACCAATTTGAGCAAAATCTAATATGGGGAGGTAAAATTTATATTTAAAGTGTGTTGATTTGACATGGAATGACCCGCATCCAGATCACTAAACTATTGTTATTCGTCTTTAAATGAGAGGTTTCCGTATTATACCTAAGTATCCAAACACCTCGCCTCTGGAGATAAACGTGCAACCTGTACATCATGAAAACTGTGCCTTCTCGGCAAATGTGGCACAGCCCTGCTTGGGGCAGTACTCAATATGCGCACTCTTATTCAGAAACATCAGAAAAACTGCCCTGTTCTGTGTCTCAATGTGCCTCAGGCCTTAGTCACAATGAGACATGACAAAGCAAACCTTCAACTATCTTTTTTTAAATTTTCTTCCCCCTAAATTGCTCGGATTTTGTAATGTGTGCCGGGGTGGCATTGGGGCAATGAGGGACATATTTGGCGGAAACCACTACCCCCATGATTAAAGAATACATGAGGTAGGTGTACAGTCTCCAATAACGTGGATCATGCTGATATCGAGGACAAATTGTAATCGTTCCAAGCAATTCCACCTCAGGATCACATTCCATGTAACAGTTCCAGATGGCTCCTCCGTCAATATTGTCCAGGCTGGAGAATAAGGTTTTTGTAGTAAAAGTACCTCCAAGATTACAGCATAATACATTTCAGAGCAACTGATTGAAAATTCATTGTCACAGCCAAATCCCGACTAATTTTTCAGGGGGGCGGATTAGTACCTATGTTACAGCTCAAAATTATTTTATACCGCGACAGAGTTCAAGCTCATGTCCCCAATCACAAAGCAGAAATTTGTCTTTAGTAACAACGCTCCAACCAGATGAGATGAGGCCGATTCAACCAAACCTATCAACTATGGAAGTTTTCCTTGAACGTAACATTTCCCAGGAGTAAAATATTAGCCGTTTCGACTGGTTTGGTGTCGAACAAATTGTAAAGTGAAACTGCAGGTCACTGGCTCAGTAGGTGCTCGCTGAAAGAAATCGAGCAAGGATCACGTTGTGTGTTTTGACTCAACTGAGTGAAGAAGTGAATTATGCAACGTCAGGGAGTGTGATGTTTACTGTCTTGGCTTGCAGAGGGATTTAATTAATTATTGTTTCGTATTATTTCGAGTTTTATGACGTGTGCCACCTGTTACGGCCTGAAAATATTTGATACCTCGACAGAGTTTGAACTCGTGTTCTTTTACAAAGGAGATATTTTTCTTGAGTAACAACACTTCAACCAGATGAGCTATGAGGCCGATTTAATCAAACCTCCGACTGCGGAAGTTTTCCTTGAACTTGACACCTAGACCCTTCGGACAGTTTGATCAGATCTTTTAAAATCAGTTCTGAATATGAACATTTTGAGGGGATGGCGTGAGACCTGTGTTTCAAACCCTTTAATCATGATTCAATGGATAATCTAATTGAAACCTCAGGCTTCAAGTCCTAGGGTTCTTTAACCTGTCTAACCGTTAATCGATAGGTTTGGCAACGCTAAAAGATCAATCCAAGAACAAAATTAAAATGGTCACGATTTGATCCTCATCTTGACTTCAGGAGCCAGTCATCGTGGGGCCAGTTAATAATACAATGGTTTGAACCATGTAGCCTACCACTAACCACTGTAGTTGAAAGTAGATGCACAACTAAACCCCAGTCTCTAATTATGTATCACCAATCCCAGACACAACAATAAGTGAAAATATTTGGGAGAATGAACCGCGAAACGTACTTAATTGATCAACTAAAAGCTCGCGACATCCCTAGAATTGGTGATCCATGAATGAACGTAATATTGCTTATTGACAACCATCTCACTGCCAGGTAGTTTCATCTAGACCCTAGTTTCACTCCAAAAATACGAATCCCAAAGCTTAGTTCGATTTATGACATGAAATTTCAAGCGCACACATGATAACTAAAATCTTACATGTCATTTTTAGTAGTCATCTTCTACGAAGGCGGAACTGTCCTTTGGGTAGAGAGCGGACCAGCGGATCGTATCATACGCTGCATCAACGGAACAAAAACCCTGTAAAGTCAACAATCATTCAAGATAAGAAAAAAGCGAAGAAAATTTGGCTCCAGTCGCGTCAGACGTGATTGGGAGGTGGCTGAATATCTCGGGGAAACGGCGCATAACCCCACTTCCTAAGACAATCAACTGGGAGAACTGGGTATTTTTGCGTGAAATTAATATCAATTGTATTCAGAAAAATTCTTACTGAGTTACCTGGGAATCTATCAAAATAAATATGCTGAAAAGGGCCTCAGATTCGGGAGATGAGACGGTTTTTCGTTTTTTCTCCCCCTTCTTTGTTGCTCGGCGTAGACCAGCTGATTTTCGCGGAGAGTTTCAATTTGGCCAACAAAAAATCCAAGTTCCCGCCTCGCAACTAATCTCTTCTGCATGATCTACTGAAAAAGGCAACCAGACTTTTATAGTTTTTGATAGGTGATATAATGGAAATCCACGTTTTTTTCGGTGAAATAGTGACTGCAAAATTTGAAAATTTTACATAAATGTGTAAGGATAAGTGGTAAAATGTGTGCGTGAATCAAATAAAACGTTTCATTTTGATCATGGTTATCTTTATTTAGGTTATGTTTGAGTTTTGTGTTGATGGGTTTGTGCTTTGTGTTGTTTTTGTCATAGAGTTGTTGTGTTCTGCTGCCAAATCTTTTTTTTTTGTTAATATTTGCAATTTATTTTACGTAAATCGTATTGTATTTTGGTAAGTGCAATATTTTTGTTAATTTACGTGTTTACCTGTTAGTAACATTATTTGTTTTTCCTTATGGTTTGAAAAACCTCTTAGTGTTCAGTAGCAAATTGACTGAACGGAAGACAGATAAAGTAGTAGAAGGTGCGTTAGTTCGTTACTTTTCTGTCTTAGCTGTTCAAATGATAGCCCCTGTTGTTACTCTGCTTTGTAGAAGTTGTAATACTAAACAGGTTTATCAAGCATCGATTGCTAGTAGTTTGTTTCCGCTACGTGACCTGGGAGGTGTTCTGTAACTTTTGGAGTTATAACTAACAGTTACCGAGTTATACTAACATCTTACCTTCAGAAGAATGCATTTCAAGGTTTTTTCCTTGCTGCTGGTTTTTAAATTCATGTTGCATATTCCCTGATTCGATAGTTGACAAACTTGCTAATCAGCGGTTGTATTCGTCGGCAAAGCAACGACCCACCTACTTTGTTTAGGCAGTTTAAACCAACAGCAAATCTGGTAGGACGTACGTACCTACCTAAGTAGTTTCGTTTCTTGGTGTAGCAACAACCTGCCTTGTTTACTTTGACAAACTATCAAATCTCTCCTTTTATTCATTCAATATAACAAGTAAAGCTTCCTCAGTTAAGCATAGTACTACGAACTTATAATAAAAAAACGCTGATGAAGCTACCTGAGCAATGGCTAGGCACCTACACAGCAGTACAGACACTTGAGGAATTTTCAATTATCTTTTCTTTACTATTTTTCAGGTTAATAGTTATTCTCTAAGCCTAAACGAATGAAGTTCTTTAGTTTTCTGACACTGTTCAACTACAATAGTTAGTAGGCTCCTAGTCCAAATAAAAACTCGTTCACGTTAGATTGGTATTGTTGACAGCAATCTACAATAAATTATTGCGCTGGCAGGCACGATTATTATAACATTTAGTCCAATTGAAACTTTGTATTGCTACAATATTATACTGACGAATTATGTTGACGTGAGACGGCAATCTTCTTGTGAGAAATATTTAGGTTGGTTGAGTAGGTAGCGATTCATTGACGAAGGGCAGTCATGGCCGACTTTGGCTAAAACGCGAACCTACTCCAGGCGTGACGTCACGGGAATATGGGCTATACAGTCATAGATTTCCTCAAATGGACACTGCGAACGCCCCAAACGCGTTTCCAACCATTTCTTACAGGTTTGATGGTCCCTGCAAACAAACCAAATAATGCTGGGTAGAATTTAAGTTTGTGCATGCGCAGAGTGAGGTATTGAGTCAAGAACGATGAAACCGATAGGGGACCGTCTACCTCCTAGCCCACACATTCCCTGAAAATCTCTTCCGAATCCAATGAAAACTGTGGAAAATAAGCTTGTTACAAGGATTTGCACACACAGACACACCAACTCAAACAGTCAGACACGGAACCAAAGGTGTTCAGAATGGTCTAAAACGTAAAATGCTTGTTGAGATTTTGATTTTGGAGACCAAAAATTTTTGTTGCCCCGAAAGTGAAAACAATGCTTCTGCTACCTATAGATAGATTCGTAAGCAAAATACTATGGGTGGTATTCTCGAGACTTGGACACTAGCGCATCCTTACATCGAGGCAAGGCGAAGTCACAGTTATTTCACCTTTTTGTCATGGTGACGAGTAAACTATGCGAAAATGCGCCATTTGTAGCCACAGCTGGACAATTGCATAACAATAGTCTTACCTAGTTCCTAGTCAATATTGTCATTATTTGTAATATGCAAGGTGATAAATTGTATCCAAATTACATCAAGTTATTATCAGGTGATGACCTCAAACGCTACGAACACAAGATTTAATCTGTGGGGTAGACATCCATATGAAATGTGTGTTGGGGAGTTGACATACAAGTGTTCTAGATGATCCAGACATCAGCCGCGAAGATGTTGTGGATTATCTATCTAGTTTTAGAACTGTTCTTTGAATCAATTGAAACTAAAAATCTTTGGAGTACTGTGAAAGTGGTCTTGTGAAAGGATGTGTTAAGAGAGCTCTGTTAGGCGGGAATAGTAAGTATCTCATGTGGAAAGGTAAGTACCTAGAGGGAAGGTATACCTACATACTTTCCGTATATTATTTACTTGTTCATGTACTTCATTGATAAAAACGAAAGTAGGTACCTAATTACCTTTTTTGTCCCTAAAATTTGCGTAACTGCAAAACTCGTGCAATAACTGCACTGTCAATACCGTCTTTATGAAATCTTACCGTCAGAAGAATGCATTTCAAGGTTTTTTTCCTTGCTGTTGGTTTTTAATTCATGTTGCATATTCCCTGATTCGATATTTGACAAACTTGCTAATCAGCGGTTGTATTCGTCAGCAAAGCAACGACCCACCTACTTTGTTTAGGCACTTTAAACCAACAGCAAATCTGGTAGGACGTACGTACCTACCTAAGTAGTTTCGTTTCTTGGTGTAGCAATAACCTGCCTTGTTTACTTTGACAAACTATCAAATCTCTCCTTTTATTCATTCAATATAACAAGTAAAGCTTCCTCAGTTAAGCATAGTACTACGAACTTATAATAAAACGCTGATGAAGCTACCTGAGCAATGGCTAGGCACCTACACAGCAGTACAGACACCTGAGGAATTTTCAATAATCTTTTCTTTACTATTTTTCAGGTTGTATTCTCAAAGCCTAAACGAATGAAGTTCTTTAGTTTTCTGACCCTGATTAACTACAATAGTTAGTAGGGGTCAAAATCCGTTATGTGCCCACAATCTTTAATTTTTTTCAAATCACTACTAGTCTCAAGGTATTCTACTGTAAAGTGGAAAAATTAAAAGCGCATTAGTTTTCGAAGGTTTTGTAATGAATATATGGAATTTGACCGTGTATATAGTTTGGTGGTCTGGATGCTCGCAAGCTCGCATCTCAAAGCTACATAACATCAAGTAGTCAATCCCTTAGTAAAAATGCAGATTAGTTGGACATGTAGATCAGAATCAAGTGTATAGTTTGGTGGTCTGGATGCTCGCAAGCTCGCATCTCAAAAATACATAACATGATAGTCAGTCCCTTAGTAAAAATGCAGATTAGGTGGGCGTTTAGCTTGGCGGGCATATAACGGAATTTGACCCTCCACGGTGGACCCTCAACAAAAGTCATTTATATTTGGCCGTACTAGTGTGTTGGAATGTTTGTAGTCTATAAATAGTGTTTGATGATAGTCTAGTAGTGATTTGAAAAAAATTTAAGATTGTGGGGACATAACGGATTTTGACCGTTAGTAGGCTCCTAGTCCAAATAAAAACTCATTCACGTTAAATTGGTATCGATGACAGCAATCTACAATCAATTATTGCGCTGGCAGGCACGGTTATTATAACATTTAGTCGAATTGAAACTTTGTATTGCTAAAATATTATAACTTTTCAAAACCAAACTGTTGAAAAATGGCCTTATAACCACGAATTATGGTGACGTGAGACGGCAAACTTCTTGTGAGAAAAAGGTTGGTTGAGTAGAGATTCATTGACGTAGGGCAGTCATGGCCGACTTTGGCTGAAACACGTACCTACGTCCAGGCGTGACGTCACGAGAATATGGGCCGTAGGTTACCGACCTTATTACCTTCTTATAGAAACTTCCTTGTCTTGTTGCAGGTGTCGCCAAAATATGATTATTTCCATTTGGACTCTCCTTCTGTGAACAAACATGAGTCTATATAAATCTCCCAGCACGATTTGCTGTGTTTTCGGCTGCAGTTCTCGCATCCATTTCAAAAACAAATCTGAGTTTTATGGGTTTCCTACGAAGAATTCGGCGGAAACAGGCGACCAACTGCTCAAGCGATGGGTGGATGCCCTGAAGATTACGAAAAAGTTTACATGGCAAATGAAAGTGTGTCAGCGTCACTTCAAGGATGAGGATTTTATTCACCAAGGTATAGTCGCAAACCTAGGAAATCTAGGTGTCACTTAAATTATTTGTAAGGTTGACATTTATTTCTCGTATTTTCTATAAAATTATGAAGCTTCTAGGAATTTCAATAAATTGGCCCTGTATGCGACTGTTTGAGATGAGGCTCAAAGTTGTATCCTTCTAATCTAATCGTGATTTTTAAATAATCTGTTGTAATACAGATCGTAATGTGTGGCTAGAAGGCATCCCTGTCTCCTAACACCCAAACAATCTCCCTGTTCCAAATCAAAATCCCGCTTCAATAACTCCAACAATCTATATTTCACTATAAGGACTGATTTTCGGTTTATTATTTCCAATAATAAGCCTATGTGATCGTGTAGCAAAAAATTTTCATAACCCCCCTCAAACTTTGTCATTTTACTTTTCAAGGTGCGTAGAATCCAAATTTGAAATGTCTGTCCGCCGTCCGCCATTCGCCGTCTGCCGTCCGGGCCATAAAAGGCCTAAGAATTTACTTAAAAAACCCGTTCTTTCGCACATAGACTCCATTTAGGGTCTAGTTGGTCCAAACGTTTAACCATCCCGATCGCTTTACTCGCATAGATGCTATGGGCCAAAAACGGGCGAAAAAGTGTCTTTTTCGAGGCTTTGAGTGTTAGACGTGTTAGACGCACGCCTGGCACGCTTGGCAGGGGGTCACGGTGGGTGGTGAGGGGGGTGAGCGGGGGGTGGAGTGAGAGGAGGCGCCGCGGCACCTTGTGGTGGCTGGAGTGACCAGGGGCGTAGCAGAGGGGTGTAGGTGTCTTCTTTGTTCCAATCTATTTCTTCAGCTAATTGAATTTTGATTTGATTAGAAGTTGATTCTGAGAGCACTCTAGCAACCTCCCAGAAACTAGACATTCAAGAGCACATTCCTTCACCAAAAATTCTTGAGGGCCTTCCTAAGTCTGAAAATCGGTTGACCTAAAAAATGTACTCTTTGGTACAACTGTTTGTGTTGATACACCACACTATGGGGTTCCGTCAACCAAAGAGGTCCTAAATGCAAAATAATAAGATGCGGTTCACTGAGCGCTAGATGCCTAATCCTTCGACTTAAAATCACGCCAAAATTACCGCCACCTGTACCTCTGAAACCTATCCTTCTTCTTTTGAATATTTCACCCACAAGTTGATCAAGAGCAAGGGTAGGACAGAACTGGACACTATTAACTATGATTTCACGCACATTAAGAACATTTTCTCCAGTTGAGTTCTGCTTATCGGGTTGATTATTTTTATCTCTAGAGGAAACATGCTGAACAAATTTAACATTCTTTCAACCACCAAATCCGTTTTTTTTTCTAACCTCAAAACAAGTGAGTGCAAATTCAAAAAAGAGGGTGTGGTTTTCGTCCCACAAATTCAGTTACTATTGGAAAGGGTAAAAAAACGTCAGAGGTGCTGTATTAGTATGCAATGCACAATCGCGTTTCTTTATTAGTACACACCCCACTGAGCACCTTGGTTGCAAAAGCGCCCCACACTACTTGCAATGCGCCCCTCAGCGGTATTCAACGTGTTTGTTTTGTACCTTAATCGCGAAGTTGAGTTTCATCATAGACAACTGTAATTTCTTATTGCAAGAACAAAGTCGAACGTTCCATTATGATCCCTTATCCCATTGTAACGGGCTAAAAATATTTGATACCTCTACAGGAGTTCGAACTCGCGTCGTCACAACTACGAGAAATTACGGGAAATTCCTCGGAGTTGCGACACTCTAACGATCAGAGCTAAGAGGCCAGGGTTACCAAACCTCTTCGACTGTGAGAGTTATTTTCCTGGAGCGTAACATTTCCCCAGAGTCCAATACCAGCCGTCTCAGCTGGTTTAGGGTCGGACGAATGACGAAGTGTAACTGCAGGCCGCTGGCTCAGCAGATGCTCGCTGGAACAAGTCAGCAGGTGAGCGAGGTCATTGTTACGGTGTGTTTTGACTCAAGTGAGTGAGGAAATGAAAGGCATAACAACAGGAAATGTGTTGTTTACAGTCTTTTTGGCTCGAGAGGGATTTAATTAATTATTGTTTCGTATGATTTCGGGTCCTACTGACTGTGCCACTGTAACGGCCCAAAAATATTTGATACCTCGACAGGAGTTCGAACTCGCGTCGTCACAACTACGAGAAATTATGGGAAATTCCTCGGAGTTGCGACACTTTAACTATCAGAGCTATGAGGCCAGGGTGACCAAACCTCTTTGACTGTGAGAGTTATTTTCCTGGAGCGTAACACCTTTAGACTTTAGACTTACCATCATCTCGAGGCTCGTGCATGCTCTGTTGACAAACAATCTACACTCCGTTTGACTGGAATCTATAATTAGCCCCACAGAGAACAGACCACCAACGGTAAATATCAATCTATATCTATAAAAGAGGATGTATGTATATATGTATATTGCCTATAGACTCCGAAACCGCTCGACAGATTGTAATGAAACTTTCAGGTATTATTAGGCATGATTCAAGGATTGTTCCTGTAAAGTTTGGTGCAAATCCGTTCAAAGGGCTCTGACCCAGAGGGCATAAAAGGGTGCAGTGTCAGGTTTTAGAAATTTATTGTTTATGTTTATGTTTATGTTTCGGAGTCTATAAGCAACATAATTAATAAACAAATTTAATTTGGGCGCAGCAACGCGCGCGGGGGGAACGCTAGTTATACATAAATGAACAACAACTAACACACACCCCTTACAATATACTTCTTATTTCTCTTAGATCTTCCTGAGTGTAACTTATCTACACTTAGCTGTAGTCATAGCTTAGTTGAAACTATCTTGGGTACATTATTAATTTAGGAATGTGGAAGGAAACATCAGAACCTTGAAATGGATTATATTTTTCCAGATAGAACCAATCACTGAAAACGAATGTATACGGCTTTTTACGTTATAGGTTGTATGGTATAGTTATGGTGTAGAGATTTTGGCCTACAATTTTGGAAACAACCCCCTTACTCCTTTTTAGCGAATTTTTGAAGAAAATTAAGCTATTGCTCTCGCCTCAAAATTTGTAGAATGTGAATTTTTGAAAAAAAAATTATGCAGAAATCCGTTTCAGCTATTCTGAATCATATTCTGAAGTTTAACGCATTTTTTTATGTATGTATGTATGTATATATGTATGTATGTGTCATTCCAGACGATAACTGTCCGTAGAATTGTGCTAGAAACTTCAAACAAATTTTAAAATGTTAAGGACACAAAACGAAAGTTCAAGTTCGTTGGCCAGCATGATCGGATTACATCTTTGGGTTGAAATTTTCAAAAATGTGGTAAAAAATTTCAAAATAGCCTGTTTTTTGCGATTTGTTGTGCGAAATAATTTTTTCAGCATACTAACATGTGGTATATTCGGAATCAGCGTAAAATTTCCTATAAGAATATGTATCAAGTTTTCAAAAATTTCAAAGTTGAAAAATCAGTCAAAAATCGCAATAATGCCGTTCGCTAGTTGTAAAAATCGGTAATATTTGCATGAAACATTGTCCAAATTCAGATTGAACTACTCTTATGGAAGTATCCCTGTATAACCAATCCTAGAACCATGCTGTTTAAAACGTAGGTAGTAGGTGCTTGTTAAAAAAAAAAAAAAAAAAAAAAAAAATGTAATCACAACCGATGAGTTTACTCTGTGAAATATTCCGTCCTCCGATTCTCTCGGTCGCTCTCTTTAATGTTTTACGCTCAACTGTTTTAGGACTTGATGTAGCTTTAATACTGACTGTGGCTTAGAAAATATCAGCCATGAAATTAACCAAATATTCATCTTATATGTTCCAGACGGACGAAAAATTCTCAAATCTGACGCTGTTCCATCTCAATTCCTTCCTAATGTCTGCAGAAACAAATTTTACCCCAGGTATAAATCCACCTCATTTCACAATCACAATTTTTAGCCAGTAAGAAATACTATTATAGTTAAACGTTGTAATTTCGAAGCCATTGTGGTCTGTTTTTGGTTTATTATTTTCAGTAATGAATCTTTGTAATAGACCAAGATAAAATATATTTAACCCCCCCCCTAATATTTGTTGGTTTACGTTTCAAGATTCGTAGAATCCAAAAATTAGATTTAAAAAAATCCGTCTGTCTGCCGTACGTTGTCCCGAGCTTTTCTCCGAAATTACTGGACCAAAGTTTATGAAATTTGGCTCAAAAATCATACATTGGCCGGGGATGTGCCAGTAACATCGGCATCGATTTTGATCATCCCTAAAGAGTAGTAATTAAGGTCTCACATTTTCACAAATCAAGATCTCGAAAACTTTCAGGGTAACAGTAATGATATTTTGGTTGTCAGTGATGATTATAACCCCAAAGAATCGATTAAAACCATTTGCAAAGCTATGTTGAACCGTTCGCTTTCCCTAAGGGCTAGAACTTCGGAAAAACGCCATCAGATTTCCCGGTGCGAGAACATAGTGAAATCATTCGCTGCTAACATGGTTATACAGGCGATCTTAGCTCAGTGGATAAACTGTCCTACTTGGGGGTGGCACGCCCGGCAGTGGTTGGTATACCAACGGAGACCAATACATTTTTTAATTCTTTCTTCCCAATCACTTTCAAGTGTTTTTTTTTTTTTTTTCATTTATTCATTCTTTTTAATTAATTCGTTTATTTTCTTCTGGTAGGTGACATCGTCCAGTTAAGTATATTTCAATAATGCACCATAGACTCAGTTTAATCGGTAATTTGTTGTGGACCCGTATTCTGCGTAGAAGGGCTATCTAATATAGAAATAAAAAACCTTTGTGTAATAATTTGCAGCGTTTTTTAAAGTCAGATTGTTTTAAATCTATGCTTGAATATTTTTTTCTGTTTGTTTCTAGGGATTATGGGAAGCTTATCAAACTACTCGAAATGCGAGGTATCGGCCGTCTGCGACTGTGTTTTGAAGCTAAACTTATTCGGAGGCTCAGAAAGAATATGGGTGTGAAAATAAAATCCCGCAAAACGAAAAAACCTCTAAAAATGAATGGGGTTAGTCATGTTTTGTGAACATACTGTTTTAACCTTTTTGCGCCGGGGTCCGCATATATGCGGAGCTACCTAGGTGAACGTCACTGCCGGGCTCTGCATATACAGGGTGATTCCCTCGCAGATGCAAAAAAAAATTTGGGTGAAACTAAATCAAAAATGGAGTAAAATGCCGCCAACTGCATATTTTTATCTCAATCCGTTCTCGAGATATGATTTTTTAAAGGTTTTTTTCAGGAAAACCGTGTTTTTTTCCTTTTAAACTCAAATTTCTCCACTTTACTTCATTCAATTTTAACTTTTGACCACATTTTCGGAATCAAAATTAAATTTACTATAAGAATAGTGTACTTGGGTTCTTAAAAAGTACCATCCAAAGGCCCTCACATCAGCTCAAACATTGACGATTTTGAAAAAAGAATATTTCTGAAAATCTTTAAAACTTTACTACTCTTCCAAAACGAATCTTGGAAACTGGCAAATCTCATGAAAACTGCTTCGTCTAATACTCTTTCCAACGGTATAATCAATTTTACTTTTATGTTGTTATTTAGTGGAGAACATTATGTTTTAATGTTAAAAAATGTGGGTTTTTCAATGAAATTGTTGGTTTTCTCGAAAGATGACCCTCCATGAACCTACGGGTATGGGGTCGGTTTCTATGTATTTTTTCACGCTGTATCGAATGGTAACATTTGTAGATCTCTCCAACTCCGTTATAACCGAGTTTTACACTTAAATTCGCAAATGTTTAGTTACGATTAAATGTATGTGTGTTATGGGGTAAAACTAGTTCATTAAAGTGTAAAACTCGATTATAACGTAGTTGAGAGATATGCAAGAGTTTCCATTCGATCCAGCGAGAAAACCAACAATTTCATTGAAAAACCCACATTTTTTAACATTAAAACATTATTTTCTCCCCTAAATAACAAAAAAAGTAAAATTGATAACACCGTTGGAAAGAATATTAGATGAAGCAGTTTTCATGAGATTTGCCAGTTTCCAGGATTCTTTTTAAAAGAGTAGTAAAGTTTTAAAGATTTTCAGAAATATTATTTTTTCAAAATCGTCAATGTTTGAGCTGATGCGAGGGTCTTCGGATGGTACTTTTTAAGAACCCAAGTACACTATTCTTATAGGAAATTTAATGCTGATACCGAAAATGAGGTTGAAAGTTAAAATTAAATGAGGCAAAGTGGAGAAATCCGAGTTTAAAATGAAAAAACACGGTATTCCTGAAAAAACCTTTAAAAAAATCATATCTCGAGTACGGATTGAGATAAAAATATGCGGTTGGCGGCATTTTACTCCATTTTTGATGTAGTTTCACCCAAATTTTTTTTTGCATCTGCGAGGGAATCACCCTGTATACTGTTTGCTTTTCGTTTTGTTATGACGTTTATCCATTCATTTTTCCTTCCTTCATTCATGGTTTTTCGGACTCAGAGCGGTAGTTGGAAGACTTTGGGTTGTGTTACATTGATTGTTTACATTCGACATTACTGGGCGGGGGAAGGGAGGGTTTACCATTCTCCTCCCAGAAGCTTCAGTACCGCTTGCCCTTTCGTACGAGTTTGTCTTGTATTAGGCCGGCTTCACACGAGGCGGTTTAGTTGATTACACTAAGTTGCCTGCCCTTTTCAACTAAGTTTATTTTTTATTTATTTATTTTAGTGTACAAAGGACCTGGGCCCACCTAGCGTACACCCTTGGAGCAGGGCAGAAAGTTATAAACAAAAATTTTTAGTTTATGTAAATAGTACTGAAAATAACAAATAAAGCCAATAACGTAAAAAAAAAAAAAAAATTACCAAGTAATGACAAAAACGATATAATAGTGTAAATAAGAAAAAATGACCTATACATGAGAGAAAGAAGAAATGAGAAAAATAATGAAATGCTAAGTAGAAGAAAAGATGGGTGGTGAAAGATGAAAAAAATAAAAAAGAGAGGAAGAAGGGGTAATGAATGAAGAAAAGAAGGATAAATGAAGGAAGTGGTTGCTAGCATTCCGCAAAGTGAGCAAGGCACCGTCTCCTGAACACCGAATAGGAGGGAGAATCCTTTATTGCCCTTGGGAGGGCGTTCCACAACCGAACACCATTCACTGCAATGGAGCCCTTGAGGGAAGAAGTGTGTTGGGGCATCAGCAAATTTTTAGCTCTGTTAGATGAAGTAGGACAGAACATTCGATCAAGATAGTATGGATGGGAAACATTAATATATTTGAAAATGAAGCATAAGAGATTAGTAGCCATTAGATTGTCAATGCTGCAACCCACAAGTGAACAGTAATAAGGGCTTATGTGCTCTCGCATGGAAACATTGGTTATGAAACGGACACAGGAGTTGAAGGCAACCGTAAGACGTTTAGTGAAATGAGCATTTAACCCAGTGCTGAAAACAATATCTGAGTAGGTAAAATACGGCAACACCAGGGATTGAATAAGCGCTCTCCTAAACTCACTCGTCACAAAATGCTTAAAAGGTTTCATGAGGTACAGAGCATGGTAAACCCTACCACAAATGAGTGAAACATGATTGTTCCACTTCAGCTGAGGACCAAACATAATACCCAAGTTTCTTACTTTAGATTGAAAACTGATAGGTTGATTGCTGATTACAGGGGAAGGGATATTTTGGATATCAACAGCATTTTTTGAAGTTTACCGCTGTGTGAACGCTCCTTTCAGACGTGGCATCTTATCAGACAGGCCGCTCGTACTTTCTCTCTTATGAGACAAGAGCTATGAGCATTGAAAATGTCTCAGTAATTTCAATGTTTTTTATTGTTTTAAATAGAATAAAAATTGGGTCATTCTCATTTCATTTGCCGCTTTCATGTCCCCGACGACGAATTCTCACAATTCTTGACCAACACTAGCGATTTTGGGGGAGGAAAGGGTAGTATAAGTTGGGAGATCAACGAAGAAATAATTTGACTGCCCAAAATCCCCTTCAACCAATACACAGTGTCGACGAAAAACCTTAAAATCCTGGAAACTCATGAGTGTTACTGTCCCCTCCTACTTAACATGTAAGTAGAAGTTAGGTAGTTTGGAAAAAATGACAATCTAGAACTGGCCAGGGTTACTAGCTGCAGTAGGTTGGTTCCTCTTTATTTAGAGTAAGGTTTTACATTTTTAAGATTTTTCCCAACCCGTGAAAAACTAGTTTTTTAGTCTGTCCCCCATATCTCATCTCAATGGGACCTCAGGAGTGTTATCATTTTTGCTATCAAGAAAGCCGAAGGAAAATGGCGGGAAACAGTCAGATGTGAAGGTTATATTGTCCAGTTGAAGATGTGAGACTGCAGTGGAGTGCTTGGAGTTGCAGCAGTTTTTACAGCGGAAGAAGCCTAAAAACATGGGGAGTATTTTTATTTATAATCATGAGTGTTACACTAATTACGAGTGTTTTTAGTGCTTAAACAAAATAATCCGATATCAAGAACCACACTGCTTGGTGACAGGTTTCAAACAGTAGCCATCCCCGAGTTTGGCCACTTCATCATCCTGTGTGACGCCATTTTTACTGAAAATTCTCATGAGTGTTATCTCTCAGGAGTGTGACCAAGTATGGGTAAAAAATATATAAAATACAACATCACTGTTCATCTATAGAACACAAATCTGCAATTTACAATGGGTAGTATTTGCCGATCTAACCTCATTTTCGAGCACTTTCATATTTCACATTTTTGAGGTTCTCAAACGACCCAAAGCGGCAAATGAAATGAGAATGACCCAATTAGAAAACATAAAATAAATTATTGACCCACAATTACTGAATTTTCTGTAAGCTAGTCTCGACGATGCCCAATTCTTCCACGAATATGAATTCACGTCGTCATGGTGATAACATTGCTAGTATACACAATCATAAACAACACCTACCTTGTTTATAGGTTGCGTGACGTTTTTTTTCTTTGCGTAACAAAATTTCCAGTTGACCCGTCGACTAAGACATTTGCAATGTCAAAATCAAGTTGATACTTCGTAATAGGTCTTGATTGTTGACATTTGGTAATATAGGTAAAATTCTTAATGTAATAATTAGGTACTTAGGTACTGAAATGTTCTTACTGATTCCACTCTGTTGGGTTGGCTCCACCAAGTCGTCAAATGCACCATGACATTTTCTGGCCACTTCCCTCCACGCCTCACTTTTTTTAATTTTATGACCATAATCACTACATCTTATGTCCCATATCGCGGGACAAATTCGAATGGCTTCAATAAAATTTATAGTGGCTCGAAGTTGACTAAACTAGGCGTCTCGTGTGAAGACGCTCATTGGCGGTAGTGTCCTTTGAGTAGAATCAACTAGTGGGGATGAGAACGGTGCAGGCACTGTGCCGGGCTCCCACGTGCACGGGCGACGAGTTGACCGCGTGTGAAGGGGCTCGGGAAACTTCATTCTCCCTTTCCACAAAGCTACCCTCCTTGCACCCGCCCGTTCAACTCTTGTAATCAACTAAACCGCCTCGTGTGAAGCTGGCCTTATTCCGTCCGTGTTATTTTCTGTTAAATGTCATGAAGAAATCGCTGTGCTTTCACGGACGGGTCATTCTCATTTCATTTGCCGCTTTGGGTCGTTTGAGAACCTCAGTGACGTGAAATATGAAAGTGCTCGTAAATGAGATTATATCGGCAAATACTATTCATTGTACATTGCAGGTTTGTGTTCCATAGATGAACAGTGAATTTTTCATTGATGTTGTATTTTATATATTTATTTTGTTACCGATTATCAGGAGTGTCACCCATCCTTGGTCACACTCCTGAGAGGTAACACTCATGAGAATTTCCAGTAAAAATGGAGTCACATCGGGTGATGAAGTGGCAAAACTCGGGGATGGCTACTGTTTGAAACCTGTCCCCAAACAGTATAGTTCTTGATATCAGATTATTTTGTTTAAGCACTAACAACACTCATAATTAGTGTAACACTCATGATTGAAAATAAAAATACTCCCCATTTTTTTAGGCTTCTTTCGCTGTAATAACTGCTGCAACTCCAAGCACTCTACTGCAGTCTCACATCTTCAACTGGACACATCTTCATATCTGACTGTTTACCGCCATTTTCCATCGGCCTTCTTGACCGAAAAAATGATAACACTCCTGTGGTCCCATTGAGAAGAGGTATGGGGGACTGACTGAAAAACTAGTTTTACACGGGTTGGGAACAATCTTAAAAATCCTTACTCTAAATAAAGAGGAACCAACCTACTGCAGCTAGTAACCCTGGCCAGTTCTAGATTGTCATTGTTTCGTAACTGCATAACTTCTACTTACGTGTTAGGTAGGAGGGGACGGTAACACTCATGAGTTTCCAGGATTTCAGGTTTCATTCGTCATCACTGTGTATAGTTTAAAGGAGATTTTGGGCAGTCAAATTATTTCTTCGTTGATCTCCCAACTTATACTACCCTTTTTTCTCCCAAAATCGCTAGTTTTGGTCAAGAAAATTCGTCGTCGGGGACATGAAAGCGGCAAATAAAATGAGAATGACCCGGACGAAGAAATGATTGAACTTGTGACGGACCTTTCCCAGTGTTCGAAGTTGAATTATTTTGATTCTCACCTCATTTTTGGAACAAAACAACCATTACCTCAAAATTTGGTGAAATTTGAACGAATTTTGAACCTGTAATGCTTCTTAGAAGATAGGCGGAACGGAAGAGTGGGAAAATGCAAAATAAGTCCGGACAGAAGAGCTGTCTCGGTCCCAGTGGGCCCTTTAAATCCAGGACTGGGGAGCCGCATGGGCATTTAAAAGTCAGGTGCGAAAAGGTTAAAATACAGGTATAGTCAAGAGCTAATAATGAATTTAAATTTGAATCGGGCAACCTTACACTTCTAACCTTCTTGTGACGTTCAGTTGTTAATTCAGCAGCGCCATTTTGCGTCTCAATGCGCTGCACAGTTTCTGTAGTCCTTCAAAAGAAGTAGGTATTCTTTGACTGATTTTTTCAAATCTTCCTTTGATATATTCGTGAATCGCTTAACACTCAATACCACGTATAATCCGTCGAAAGTTCTTTTTTCAGCAATGTGTTGTGTGCTAATTTTTCTTTTAGGATGAATGAAAAACTACTCATGTTTTTGGTCATTACAGTTGCTGTGAAGTGCAAATCTAAATTAAAAAAAAAAAAAAGGCTTTCCCAGCGTGGGTCTTTTACTCAGTTTATTAAATGAGTTATCCCTGGAACCGTCTGACTGGTGAAATTATTTATGAATGGATATTGAGCTTTGCTTCTTCTTAGCCCCTTGACTAACAAATCAACATACGACTATGAGGAACAGCAATAGCCCAAGCGATTGCGGAACAGCTACCCTCCGATTTTCGGCACCTGGAATGAGCTACGGGGAACTGAAATTTGTTGCTGCAATTTCACCTCAACGTTTGGGAGTTATCATCATCCTTGAAACATGCAAAACAATAATACGATGTCGCTGCGTTTCTCTTGACCTTATCAATATACTCGGAACTGTTCCCCTGCCACAAACATGGTTACTCTCAATATTTACTGTGGTGAATTTACCACCCAAAAACACACCGCCTGGTGGACACAGGCCACCCAACCTTCTTGGAGGAAGGGTTACCTTTCAATTTAAATTCCTTTTTTACATTTCTTCTTCATACTTAAATCAGTAAATTTCATGAATCCGCACAAAATTGAGCTTCACCATCTCTGACAAGTTAGACCATAACCGCAGCAGAAAATCCTTCATATTTCGACTCAGTTTCAACATCACGTAAGACAACCCAAGAAGTTAATCTCGGGACTGGCAGCAACTCCTATGGAAATTAAAGAAATTAAAGATCCCCCCCCGAAGACTGATGTACTTGGCCGTGCAGCGGAGGCGGATGAGCGATAGAGGATACTAGACAGAAACGAAGAGGCCTGAAGATGACATTTTGATGTGGAAAGCTTGCCATTAAACTCAGAGAAGAAATCTTTTTTCTGCTTATATCCGTCTTACCCTGACAACCCCATTGGCCAAAAAAGCCTGACGGATGGATAATGAATCAATCAAACCTAAAGAGTATAACGAACTACATGGGGCCATTCCTGAGTCACCCCCGACTCCAAAAGGGAGATAAATACGACTTTTCAAGGCCCATTAAAGTAATCACCTCCCAATCCACGGTTTCTAACCACCAGCAGTGATTTAACTCCACTGGTGAACATAGAAAGAAGGATCAGCTATTTTATTGAGACCAAGAACTTCCAGTTCTTCATTACAGACAACAAATTTGTTGTCTATAGCAGTTACGCTATTTATTGAGACTCTCCAGATCTTCCGACGGGTCGCAGACAACACTCTGTTGATCTCCCCGTTCAGTAAGACCTCGGCCGTGGGTTGTCTTTGGGCAACCGTCCGTGCGTCTTGAGGCCGTAACGGCAATCAAGAAGGCCTCTGGCCTTGCCGCTCTGAAACCTTCGTGGGATTCCCGGCTCCCCAGTGAAAGATTTTATCTTTTGTGCATGGTTTTTTTTTTTTTTTTTTTTTTTTTTACGTAGGCAGGTGAGGAAATCTTTAAGATCCTAAGGTGGTAATCGGATCTCGTAAGATACCCAAGAGGGACCGCACTCCGGGTTATGTATGATTCAAACACACTAAAACCTCACCTTCCTTTTCCCACGTTGGAACTCAGCCTGGAACTGTTTAACACATTACAGTTCGTGCCTGGTTGAGTCCCGTGCCGTTGCTGCTCGCCGAAGTCGCCAAGGGAGCTTCACTACCGCGCAGGCTGAGCGCACCGGTAGGCGGCCGATCACCGTCGCTGCTCAAAGAGGCTTCACCTCTGCACCGGCTAGATGCCCCTACAATAACTGCCCTTTTCAGAGCTTCGTTTTTCCTAGCAACGACAATGCCCGTCGGCCTCAACGTCGTTCCAACAGGAAAGACCCACGTCCTTTCAATAATCCTCTACAGGAATTCAGGACCTCCACCATCCCTGGACAACACCCGGGCGATCACACCCCAAATTTGATTCCCCCGTAACCAAAACTACACTGTCCTCATCAGGACACGTTATCGTCCAAACTTCCCTCTCGGGATACCTACTCAGAATTTAACATATTTAAATTCTCCCTGTAGGACAGACCCGCATAACCGGATCATGTATCCACCACAAACGGTGACCCCATATCTTTATACACAGACTACAAAGCAAACACAAACAATAAATCCTCTACATTTACTAATCTCCTCTAGGACAAAATCCCTGTTGTATAGAATCTTGGTGTCTGTTGAAGTCATCTTGATGCCAAAACAATATAAAAAACGAAACAAAAATCAACTGAAATCTACCTTCAGTGAAAGCAATGACTGACTGCATTTTTGGTCTGCAATTTGCCCATTCATGGGGTGTCCGGCACCATTGTATGGATGGAGTGATGGTGCAGCTCATCTGGATTTAATCTGTTGGAATTCCAAACCCCTCCTGTCATCCACTCCATCCAGTGTAGTTTTCCCCATTGACGCAAAAATTCTGGAGTGACACCACACCGTTTGGACAGATTGAGCAATCTTCAGTGGCTGGCTTAGGAGCGCTTTAAAGCAATATGTGATTGTAGACTATAGATATATTTGTCCTTCGTTCTAGAATATTGTTTAGAGAAGATTATTAATAGTGCAAAGTTCCTATAGATAACTGTGGGAACCACAATGTATTGAATGTCAGTGTTAAGGGGTCTTTACACGAGCAGCAAAAGTTGCGCAAGTATATAAAAAATGCACTAGAAAAGTTGTAAGCAACACAAGGCAATAACCATTGCCTCATGTTGCATCAAGATGTTGCAAGGAATTAATTGCGTTGTGTTGTAAAATAAAGTTGACCAATAGAAATTGCTCAATTTTTTTTTTTTTTTTTTTTGTTTAAATCGGCAATAAAAGTTTGTGCCATGGACGGTGAAGAGGTGGTCGTCGCTGGTGCTGCTAACCAAAGAAAAATAGAGGAATTCGGCAGCACCAGTTTCTAAGCCAGAGAGAATGTGGGTTGGCTCTCACCTCTGAAATTCCATAAATCTATAATCTTCTCATTTGGCCTGTTCACTTTCGCAAGCGGGACTAACGACTGGAAGAACGAGAGACACGGGGAGCCGATCGGCGAAAAATGTGAATCACAGAAAACGCGCAATATGATTGGCTGTTTCGTTCCATCTCTCGACCCAAAGCAGAAAAATTGCCGGAATAGTGCAATAATTTTCCAAACCCCTTGGTCTTCATTTCATCATGATGCAACAGTTATCGAGAGGGCTCACAGGGCCTGAAATGTTGTTCAACTCCAGTAAATCAATTGCCTACAAATCTTCGGCAAAAGTGAATAGTTGAACAACTTTTTTGAAATAGTTACGCATTACTTTTTTCTGTAATTATTGCTGGAAAAAATCGCTTGTGTAAAGGGAAGGGGCCTTTACAGATATTAAAGTCACTTGTGCAGAACTCACCAGACGGCAAGGAAATCCCAAGGAAGGGTTGAGCTGCCCTCCTCAGGCCACCCCCCGAACAAGCCTTCAGCTAGTATTTATTTGGTCAGTTTGGCTCCTATATTCCTTCCTAGTGCTATTTTAAGATAGATGCCTGGGAACATTTTCCTTAAATTTGACAACTCCTTTCCTTGCCTGTTTGAACGCCTTAGAACACGCCTTCCCCTTCAAATTGTAATAGATGATAACGGGATTTTATCCTGGGACCATTTGTTACCAATTTGAAGATTCACCTCAAAGTTCATTCCTCCTGTTCAAACATTGATGGCAGACACTAACTAACTAAGGTGCTCTGGAAACGCCTCCAGCTCTACTTTTCCACACAGATCGAAACCAAAGCAAATTTCAACTAGTTCCTCCAGATCGGAGGAAATGAAATTACGTAGGACTAGGACCCTGTAAACTAAATTCCCTACAGTAACAATAGTTTTTGTTTTTAGAAACTTTAGTGTCTTATAACAAGTCATATCGCTGTCATATGGAGCTTATAGGCTTTTTTTTTGAGAAAAATAAATGAGAGGGTCAGATATCACATGTCTTTCGTCTTTGTGACTTTCGGATTAATGATCATCTATTTTCATAAGTATTTCCCTTTGTCTATTTCAGCATACCAGCATAACAAATGGAGACATCAAAGCCAGTGGTAAGGACGATGTAATGCTTGTAACGACTGATGTGGGAGGTGACTCGACAAGCAAATCGACTGTCCCAGCACCTCTCCCTCCTCAGCCGCCCTCCGATCCCTTCACTTCAGAAATCGACATAAAAGATGAGCCGTTTTCCGACCATGAGGTAACTGTTTTCATATCGTTATTATTGTTTTCAAAAAATATTATAATTAGCTAGGATATTACTCAGATTGTATACTGAATATTACACAAGACTGATTGAAATTCGACTTTTTTCCATTTCAAAGAATTTGTTTTGTTGAGGAATTTCAATGAATGAGATGCAAACGAAGGAAGCATTACCTATAGAAAAAAAAGTCCAGTCATGCAGCATGACCCCATGAGCGAATTTTTGAAGAAATCCGATTATTTCGATTTTGACAGATTTTTCAACTTTGAAATTTTTGGAAACTTGATACATATTCTTATAGGAAATTTTACGCTGATTCCGAATATACCACATGTTAGTATGCTGAAAAAATTATTTCGCACAACAAATCGCAAAAAACAGGCTATTTTGAAATTTTTGACTACATTTTTGAAAATTTTCAACCCGAAGATGTAATCCGATCATGCTGGCGAACTTGAACTTTCGTTTTGTGTATTTTAAAATTTGTTTGAAGTTTCTAGCACAATTCTACGGACAGTTATCGTCTGGAATGACACATACATACATACATACATATATACCTACATACATATATACATACATAAAAAAATGCGTTAAACTTCAGAATATGATTCAGAATAGCCTGAAACGGATTTCTGCATAAAATTTTTTTAAAAATCACATTCTACAAATTTTGAGGCGAGTGCAATAGATTAATTTTCTTCAAAAATTCGCTAAAAGTTCCAGTCATGCAGCATGATCGTATGAGCGAATTTTCGTAAATTATCGTATTGTATAATGTTGAATTGTTTTCAAATTAGAGCTTTTGGAGTGCAATGAAATTGTTAAATATTAATTTTATGGCAAACAACAGATTTTAAATAATAACCTACTATTCAGAAATGAGGTTTTCGATTTTTAGCTTTTTTTTGCAGTTTTTGTCAATTTTTTAGCAAATTTTAATGAAATTTAAGTACATTTTTCAAACTAATTTTGTACATGGCAAGGGCTGGTTGACGAGGGGAAATACACTGGGTACGTCGACTTTCATCCTTTGAGCCCTTGGAATGAGCTGAAATTCGGGATTTGATTAGAAGACCCCCTTCTTTATCTGGGTAGATGAAAAATTGGCACTGTCCGACAATTAGGGTAGGCGTGAGAGGGCTTTGAAAAGTGTAGTTATTACACAACGGCAAATTGTGGTAGGGCAGGAGGATAGACAGGGACTGGGTGAGTGGGGGGTTGGGTAGAGGACGATCGGAAAAGGGTTCGCTCAAAATTTGGAGGCGCTGGGTCTAATAGGCAGCATTTTGGGGGAGGGGGTAAAATTGATAATTTTTTCAAAATTTATATTTTCCGAGCTAATGAAATAGTTCATTTTCTACGAAAATTCGCTAACTAAACAGCTTTTATTCAGAATAGGCAACCTAACATGCCAAAATAGGTAGGCAGTTGTGCCAACTGTCGTAATCAATGCGAATGTGACTGTGACTGGGAACAGTGTTGTCCCTTTGTGGGCGTGGATAAGTTGGTAACACTGGACCTACACCAATCTAAAAGGGTAGTCCTCCTACCTGTTTCTAGCAGTTAGTGTCCAGCTTGCGAAGACAATACCGGGTAAGTGGCTTGTAAATAATTAACATTTATGAACTATTATGAAATGAATAAACCACCACAAGTTCTCAGTTCTTCATCTTAACCCAACGTCGACCACGTGGGGTCCAGGTGGGCCCCATGTGCACCTTTCCCCCCCTCCCTTATAGCCACTTTGCCCCTCACTGCCTGCTCCTTGACACACACATGTTTTGTCTCAATTTTCAATCGTTTGAGCATACATACGTAGTGGTTACTTAGTTCTCCTGTTAGCAACATGGAAAAAACTGGGAATGTGAATCAGTCGTTTTTGGTTTATTATTTCCAATAATAAGCCTATGTGATCGTGTAGGAAACAATTTTTATAACCCCCCCTCAAACTTTGTCACTTTACGTTTCAAGGTGCGTAGAATCCAAATTTGAAATGTCCGTCCGCCGTCCGGGCCATAAAAGGCCTAAGAATTGACTTAAAAAACCCGTTCTTTCGCACATAGACTCCATTTGGGGTCTAGTTGGTCCTAACGTTTAACCATCACGATCGCTTTACTCGCATAGATACTATGGGCCAAAAACGGGCAAAAAAGTGTCTTTTTCTACGCGCGCACGCCTGGCACGCTTGGCAGGGGGTCACGGTGGGCGGTGAGGGTGGGTGAGCGGGGGGGGGGGGGGGGGTGGAGTGAGAGGAGGCGCCGGCGCCGCGGCACCTTGTGGTGGGTACGGCGCCGGCGTTCCTTCGAGGCATGAATATATGTTTTTTTCAAGGTCATATTTGTGTGTTAATACCAAAGCTTTTCCTACGCATATTTAATAACATATCCTCTCGACTTTTTGTACGTACTTAGATAATGATATTATTAAGGCAATAACTATTTGAATAGATAGGAGCTCAAATCGAGAAATATAAACATGCGTATATAATTATAGAAGTATAGGTTGTGGCAACTCGAAATAGGACACGCCGAGGAGTCTGGACGGGCCTTATGACGTACGCTAGCCAACTAAAACTATGATCATACTCAATTGAAAAAATAATAAACCTTTGTGAAATAATTTGCAGCGTTTTTGTCCATACTAGTAGACAGTGAAGAGGAGGACGAAATCTTGCCTCACAATGACTCAGTGTCCGACGAGTTCTTTGTTGTGAAAACATAAAGAATACCAATCGCAATGTGACTGCAAACAATTGGTTCAAGTCGTACGAATTAGCGGAGGAGCTCACTAAATGTAAACTCACTTTCGTAGGCACCATGCGAAAAGGCAATATGAAATGTCAATTTTCGAAAAAGTTCTGTGTTGGCTGAAGTTCCGTATTTTATTGAAAAACAATGGGCCTACTTAGTTTATATGCCTAAAAAGTTGACTAAAGTTTATATTTCGTTCTGATATACTTAAATTAAAGACTTAAACGTTTTGCTTTTTATTCCTCTCTCCTGCGTTTTTGGTTTTCTTAGATGAGGAAATTCTTTGGCCCATTTAATTTCAGAGCTACAAGCTGCAACTTTGCTACCTTAGATACGATATTAGGAGGGTATCCTCGTAGACACCTCAAAATTGATTGCATGTTTTTTTAACGCTTGTCCCATGCAACAATAGGGCGGCACAGCCAGAAATGTGAGTGGGGTCCTGGTGGACCCCACGTTGGCGACTATTATTCTAGCTCCCACGTGGTCGACGCAGGGTTAATCTATACAAACAGATACATACATCACAGTTTGTTGTCATAAAAACACTATTAACTGCGCTATGAAGACACCAATACAGTGTGTCTTATATAGTTACCCACAATAAAACAGTATTTATGCCAATACAGTGCATTAATACGTCATTGACTTTAATACAATATGCCTAGTCCAATAAGGCCTAGTCCAGAATGTTCTTTCTCGGTTTATGAACCTCCGTAAATGGATGGGTAGGTAAATGTAACTCTTTCCTTGCCTGCCGGACATTAACCCCTCAAGTTCAAAGTTCATTAACTTTCACTCAAAGCGTCCCTTTTTTACCTGCTCGACCCATTTACAGTAGACCAAATGATATTTACAGCGCAGTAATATGTTTACAAACACGGACAGCAATCTTGAATAAACTGTTCCGAATAAACAGAAATAATCTTAATGTAATTAAATAATTTTGGGCGTTGTGGTTTTATTTCAGTGGAACTAATATTGTTAGAGGGGGGATGAAAATCCAAATAATTAGCAGAAAACCTTTTATATTAACAACAAGAGGTGATATGGATCAATCCACCTTGATACGGCTCGATCTTATGTATCAAAAGGTGGAGGAAGGGTATGTGGTATGTCAGACAATTTTGGCAAAATTAAAAGAAGCTGAAGAGGTCCGAGAGGAAGACGAAATAAACATTGAAAAAATGAAATTGTCCTTAACACGATTCAATAATGAAATTCAGATTTCCATAAATTTGGGATTCGAAGTAAACTCAGAAGTTCAATCTAAGCTTGAACAGCTTACTACTCGTCAAATTGAGGCTGAAGAATTACTGGTTGAGATTGAAACACGAGTGAGAACTAAACAAAATCAACTAACGAATAATACCTCATGCTTGTCAGCCCAGATTTTCCGTGTAACACAACATGAAACTTCATGTCGGTTTCCTAAACTGGATATGCCCAAATTTGATGGAGACATATTACGGTGGACAGAATTCTGGGATCGATTTGAGTCCAGCATTGATAACCGTACTATGATGAATGTAGACAAATTTGCATACCTACTATGTGCACTGGAAGGGGAGGCAAGGAGGAGGAGGATATGACAAACAGTAATTACTCTATGGCAATCAATAAACTCAAAGAACGCTATGGAAGACGAGGTGCATTTATCGATGCACATTATGCAGCACTTAATTGGCTGAACCCCACCAATAGTCACATCGGTGAGTGTCGAAACTTATTTGACGAAATAGAAAGGCACTTGAGAATTTTAAAGTCTATGGGAGAAAATGTGAACCATAATCAACTTAGAACTACAATTTTTAAAAAGTTCCCAAATGATATCATTTTTGACTTGAGATTGATGATGCGGTCATATTTCTATTGATGAGGTCATGTCATTCTATTGACGAGATTCGGTCATATTTAGAAAAGGTTTTACTAGCCAGAGAAACAGCCTTTAACATAAATGACGGTAACACTATCGCAGCCAGCAACAGTGGCTTCACTACACAAGCCTTCTTCTCAGGTTCAACGCCCCCACCAAAACTACATAAAACAGATTATAATCGCAATAGCAGTAATAAAAAAAAGTCCAGTCATGCAGCATGACCCCATGAGCGAATTTTTGAAGAAATCTTCGACATTTCAGTCGCTATTGATCGTGTAGAGAAATTTTAGTTTATGATTTTGATAGACAAACATGGAATGAAATTTTAAACAAGCACCTACTATCTACGTTTTAAACAGCATGGTTCTAGGATTGGTTATACAGGGATACTTCCATAAGAGTAGTTCAATCTGAATTTGGACAATGTTTCATGCAAATATTACCGATTTTTACAACTAGCGAACGGCATTATTTCGATTTTTGACTGATTTTTCAACTTTGAAATTTTTGAAAACTTGATACATATTCTTATAGGAAATTTTGCGCTGATTCCGAATATACCACATGTTAGTATGCTGAAAAAATTATTTCGCACAACAAATCGCAAAAAACAGGCTATTTTGAAATTTTTGACTACATTTTTTGAAAATTTCAACCCGAAGATGTAATCCGATCATGCTGGCCAACGAACTTGAACTTTCGTTTTGTGTCCTTAACATTTAAAAATTTGTTTGAAGTTTCTAGCACAATTCTACGGACAGTTATCGTCTGGAATGACACATATATACATACATACATACATACATACATATATACATACACATATACATACATACATACATAATAAAAAAATGCGTTAAACTTCAGAATATAGCCTGAAACGGATTTCTGCATAAAAATTTTCAAAAATTCACATTCTACAAATTTTGAGGCGAGAGCAATAGCTTAATTTTCTTCAAAAATTCGCTAACATCATAGTCAAAATTCCCGACCAAATCCATCCCAGAAATTCAGAGGTAATTCAACAAACCATAATGCTTACAACTATAAAATTAACTATGGCCCCGGTGCACACGAGCGGCAAAAGGACGGACGCAGGAACGCAGCGTCATTTTCAATCGGATAACTAGAAATACACAGCGGAGAATGGTGCGGTGCACACGGGACGCCGATACCTATCTGCAGCTGGCGTCACCGCGGATAGTTATCGAGGTTGCCGCTGGTTTCTGATTTGCGGGCGATAGCTATCTTGCCGCCCGATACCCCTAGCAGTACTCAACAGTCAATCGGCCGGTGCACACGTGCAGCTGCCTCACTTCGCGTCAACCATCATTTTGAAGATTTTGGCCCACTATTTTTTGAAAAACTTCAATTTTCTGCACATTGATTCATTGTCAAAGGATACGGGAAAGCTACGTGCAATACCCAACATGCCGTTTTTAGCGAATCTTCGCAGAAAATATGGCTACTGCAATTGTATAAAATAACAATTTTCGAAAACATTCTTCATTGAAATCCGAGTCCTAGCTCCGAGGTCCTTCCAACTTATCGTCCAACACCAACCAAAATCCATATTCATATCAATTTCATATACCTATATATAGCATTTCCGAATTGAGTTAAACTTTTTCCATTTAGGTTTAGTCCTTTTTCATTTTGGTTTAAACCTTTTCCATTTAGGTTTAGACCTTTTCCATTTAGATTTAAACCTTTTCCATTTAGATTTAGACCTTTTCCACTTAGATTTAGACTTTTTCCATTCGGATTTAAACCTTTTCCATTTGGATTTAAACCTTTTCCATTTGGATTTAAATTCAGGAAATTATCATGGAGTTGAAGGTAAAAGTACCCAAGTCACAAATTCAACACGTGGTAAAACCAATATAGAATATTATGATTATATACAGAATATTATGATTATTCAACTGTTGTTATTATTGGTGATCAATATCATAAAACTATGTATCCAACCTAAGAAAATAATGTATTATCATATTTACCAAACTAACTTTTGAAATTTTAATTTGATTTTTGCACAATATGAATTTACCTCTTCGGTACTTTTACCTCTAACCCGACGTTATTATGCCACAACTTGAAAATTAAATCATGCAAGTGTTTTTTTATTCACAGAAATGTAATATATATAATAATTAGTATTTTCTTTTACCGTTTCCTTTTTTTTTTTACTTCTAGCCTAGGTAATGAAATTTTAGTAGGTAGGCACTTACTTACTATGATGGGGCTAACTACTGACGTTTTGATGGAGTTTAAATCCAAATGGAAAAGGTTTATATCTAAATGGAAAAGGTTTAAATCTAAATGGAAACGGTTTAAATCTAAATGAAAAAGGTCTAAATCCAAATGGAAAAGGTTTAAATCTAAATGCAAAAGGTCTAAACCTAAGTGGAAAAGGTTTAAACCTAAATGGAAAAGAACTAAACCTAAATGGAAAAAGTTTAACTCAATTCGGAAATGCTATATATATATAGGTATGTATGTGGGAGTTCGGGGATGTTATTTAGAAAAAGTTCTAGTCATGCAGTATGATCGTATGAGCTAATTTTCTTAAATTACATGTCGTATTATATTAGGTATGTTAAATTGTATCAAAATTTGAACAATTCAAGTAGAAAGGAATTGTTAAAAGCCAATGCTGTGGCAGAGAAAGCTCATACTAAATAGAATTCGGTGATCCAAATAAAATTGAGGAGTTTTAGGTTTTGTTTTTGCAGTTTTTATAGATTTTTCAGCAAATATTAATGAAATGTAGGTACGTTTTAGCGAATTTTCGTCAAAAATGAAGCTATTGCGATGGCTCCAAAAATTGTTAAATCAAAATTTTTGAAAATGTTCTTCATTGAAATCCGTTTTGAGACATTCTGAAACGAATCCTAGAGTTTAACATTTTTCATATATATATATATATATATATATATATATATATATATTTGGCACAGATGTGCGGAGAAAAATAGAACATATATAAAGATAAATAAAAAGGAAAAACTCACGTTATAATATTTCGGCTTTTGCCTTTGTCATAGTAGAGTCTATATCTATATATATATATATATAGAGTAGAAGTATATATATATATATATATATATTATATATATATATATCATTCCAGACGATAACTCTCCTTAGGATTGAGATAAAAATCCCGTTCTTGCGCCAAAAAATCAAGCATTCCAAACGAAAAGATGAGTTTGTTGGTCAACTACCTATTTTTGAGCACATTAAATTGGCAAATTTCGAAAAATGTACTCAAAAATCACAAAAAATGGCTAAAAACAGCCAAAAAGCGTTACAGTTTTAGCACAATTTTAGTCAAAACTGAACTGTAAGCAATTAACTAGGACATTTAATAAGTTTTGCTCAAAATTATGCTGAAAAACGTACTTTAATTTCAATAATATTCGCTTCTTCAGTACTTCCGATTTCTGCCCTCTTCTTTGCGAAATACGTACTTGTGCACCAAATACGAAAAAACCACTTTCTTCTTCAATATCTGGGCGCGGGTTGACAGATCCATCCTCGTAGGTGGCGAGCGAGTGACTGACGCGTCATGACGCGGCTCTGGCCTATCCAGCGTGTGCATTGAAACGGAGATAGGACGCAGATAGCTCTCCTAGGAAATGACGCGTCGTCCTTTTGCTCCTCGCCAAATCAAACCACCAAAGAAAAGTAGCTTCAACAAACGTAGTAATCGGTCAACGTCTACAGCAGGGGTGCTCAAACGGTCGATCGCGAGTTCTTTTAGCGAATTTTTGAAGAAAATTAAGCTATTGCTCTCGCCTCAAAATTTGTAGAATGTGAATTTTTGAAAAAAAATTATGCAGAAATCCGTTTCAGGCTATTCTGAATCATATTCTGAAGTTTAACGCATTTTTTTATGTATGTATATATGTATGTATGTATGTATGTATGTATATATGTATGTATGTATGTATGTGTCATTCCAGACGATAACTGTCCGTAGAATTGTGCTAGAAACTTCAAACAAATTTTAAAATGTTAAGGGCACAAAACGAAAGTTCAAGTTCGTTGGCCAGCTTGATCGGATTACATCTTCGGGTTGAAATTTTCAAAAATGTAGTCAAAAATTTCAAAATAGTCTGTTTTTTGCGATTTGTCGTGCGAAATAATTTTTTCAGCATACTAACATGTGGTATATTCGGAATCAGCGTAAAATTTCCTATAAGAATATGTATCAAGTTTTCACAAATTTCAAAGTTGAAAAATCAGTCAAAAATCGAAATAATGCCGTTCGCTGGTTGTAAAAATCGGTAATATTCTTCAAAAATTCGCTCATGGGGTCATGCTGCATGACTGGACTTTTTTGAGTAGATCTCGAGAAGAAAAAAATTTTTAATAAGTAGGTAACTAAACTACAAAAATTTATTACGTAATAACACTGCTCTTTGACATCCTAGAAAGGTTTCAAGAATTATTGCCCGAAATAACAGCTTTTCTAGACGAAAGAGGTGATGACACTGAGATGTTGAAAAACGAAAAATGGCTGACTGATTTGGCATTTTTGACTGACATCACAATGCACTTAAACACCATTAACTTGGAGCTTCAATGTAAAGGAAAAACTATTATTGAGATGATTAGCGCAGTTTCAAAAGTAAATTGCAACTTATGATAGATCAACTGAAAAGAAAGGATCTGAAACATTTTCCGTCTTCGAAAGCAAGGATTCCTCAGTTGAATTATGATATGTATGAGGCTGAATTATCAAATATTTTGGGACAATTCGAAATGCGTTTTTTATGATTGCAGTAAATTGGCAAATATAGCATCATTTATGAGTTATCCTTTTTCATGTAAAAACATTGAGGAATTAGCTACTGAAGTAGCAAGTCAGTTTAATATGAACTCATGTTCTGTTGAAAATGAGTTGGTGCAGATTATATCAGATATACATCTCAAAGCTACAGCATCTGATACAAATTCTGGTGTTTTATATCTGAAGATAAATATCCGAATCTAAGGCAAATCGCCCTTCAACTGACGGCAATGTTTGGGTCAACTTACTTGTGCGAGTCTGCATTTTCTGAAATGAAGATAATTAAGTCAAAATATCGCAATCGACTAACTGACGATCATATGTCATCATGCTTGCGATTGGCACTCAGTGGTTACGCACCATCTTATGAAAAGTATGCTGAGGATATGCAGTGCCACGCTTCAACATCCAAAGTCACTCCTTAGTTTAACACCATATGTAACTCTTTTGTTTTGTAACAACGAATAAACTCGCAATTTTGAATAACTAGGAGTTTTTTCATTGATATTGTAGAGAAGAACTTAAGTAAACCTAACCCAAACCTTGACTAAAATAATGTAAATTGTGCGGAAAGCTAATATCTACGAGTATATATGCTACGGTACACCCTACCTAGGTAGGAAGGGTGTATCGTGTATGTACGACAACCCTGCATCACACATACTTGCAGCCTCTCAGAGTCGATCGTAAGTAGTCTAAAAATATTGAGGTAGATCGCCAGCAGTTCAAGTTTGAGCACCCCTGGTCTACAGCATTCGAACCAAAACAAAATAAATCTAAAATTTCGTGTGTGTTTTGTCATGGAGACCATTATAATGATCAATGCTCAGTTTATAGCACAGTACTCGAAAGAAAAACCTTACTTTCATTTATGAAACGTTGCTTTAAATGCACTGGGCTTCACAAAGACGAATGTCGAAAAAAAAGACTTAAGCACTGCCGTCTTGGAGTAATAACCCCTTATTTCGAAGAACTGAGATCATCAGAAACACATAACAGAATATCATGAATATCCTATGGTTTCGTCTTTCGTCACAATTCATTATTCACGTAATTTACCCACCTAATGATGATTACTCGTGATTTAACAATTTTCACGACACCATCCAAACTGAAATAAATATCTCAACAATTATAACTTACATATACCTCCATGCGGCAACATAATATTTAAATATTTAACATCATTATTTGTGCTCTGCAGGAATCTATTGAAGATATGTTGGCGAAAATGAACGATGAAGCAATTGAACCAAAAGTATGTTACTTTTTATTTTCGTAATTCATTATACTTTTGTATACAAAAAACATGATTTGTAACATCCTATTTTAGTTAACTTATTGTCTATCAAAACGAAAACTATTGTGGATACGGTAGTCCAGTCACATTAGACAAAAATCGTCGGAAAAGGTAAACGGGTACTGGGGTAAACTTCTTTTTTTAATATGTTGTCAGGGTTCACCCAGAGAGTGGATATATAGATTTGCAACCCTGAAAAATGACCGCGTCACCCTTAACCAGCAGAAAAACTCCTAAAATTTTCGACTTTTTTCGGTTTTTGGCCAAAAATTCACTGAAGGAGCCGTCTGACGAAAATGTTACCCGATACCTTCTTTAAAGAAGACTAAATTTGCAATAATTTGAAAGGTTCCAGAGCTTTTTATGTTCAGTAGTTCCGGAGATACGGCCTTGCAAAGTTTGGTAATTTTTCCCAAAATGAGAAAATTGTAACGTATGGTCTAATGTTGACCGAAATATTGGCCAAAGCACTTGTCCCACGAAATACTTCTGAGAAAGGAAGTTGTAGTCAATGTAATTCTCTTCATTTTTAGACTAAATTGGTACTCGTAGGTATTGTAGGTAGCTCAAGAATGCCAAAGAACCGTAGATACAAGTAGCAACCCACGCCTAGGGAAAAGCAAATTAAAAACCAACAATCATTTTCCTCAACGATACGTTTATTATTTATCGTTGTAAATAAAACGTACATAACTAATTATAAGAATATAGAAAAATTGAATAGACGAAAAGGAGACAAGTAAACCTTTATTTATCATAGCTGAAATGGGATAGGAATTCCTCTTTATATGCGCGATGCAGGTACATAATATCCAAATCCGCCTCATCCAAATGTTGATGGCTGAACTTGAGAGGCAGGGCATTGGCTGTGAGCAAGCAGAGGAAGATGCAGATGTCCTGATAGTAGAAACCACCCTGAGAAAGAGACTAGAGACTAGTCTTCATAGTTGGGGAGGATATCGATCTTCTAGTCATTCTAAATGGACGCAGCTCTGGGTCCACTCCAAACGTTTACCTCCGTAAAACAGGAAAAGGTGGAGTAGAACCGACTCAGTTCTCCTCATCCTCATTCATCCTTGCAGGGCCACAAGGGCTGCCTCTTGTACTGCATGCCTTGAGCGGATGTGATACAACTTCTGCACTGTTCTGGCAGGGATACCAAGCACTTCACAGTGCTCGAGAGGAACCCACACCTCACCGAGGCTATTCAGGTTTTCCTTGACGAATACTCCAACCCTGATGATATTGAGAGAGCAGGAAGCTTTCTTGGGGGCAATGAATGAGGGAGACAGTAGAGAACCCCTGACCTCTCTCCGTTTCACTCTGTTCGTAAGGGCTTCAGCCAATGCCAACATAAATCTGGCTCGATTCCCACCGACAAAAGAGGCTGCGAAACATCACTCATATCGCCCCTACCACCAAGTTCAAAAGTGGCTGGGGATCGACAAAGATCCTAATGCTTGGGCTTGGCAAACGAGGGAACAAGATCTATTGCCAGTAAGCAACACCCAGCCCCCTGCTCCTGAGTTACTTCTGAAAACCCTCTCCTGTAAATGCTAGAAAGGATGTTCAGGAGCCTGCTCCAGCAGAAAAGCAGGTTTGCACTGCTCAGCACTGTGCAGATTTTGTGATGGAGTCGTGTGCACCAACGTCCCGCCATCGAAGCCGTTGACGAAGGAGAGGTGCTGGAAGATATGGAGGAAACTGAGATGTCACCTCTTATTGACGAACCACATGAACGTGACAAACCAGGGCCATCAAAACGGCCACAAATCTAGATTCTCATTCATACAAATAAATTTCCATTTTATTCAATTATATACACAATAAATAAAATTAAATTCTCATTAAAATTTTCATTTCTCAGTTTTTGTTCTCAAGTAAATATTTTCCATATTAAATATTCCAATATTATGTTTTGAATATTAACATTCCATGTTCATTACATTTCTACTATTTATTTATTTTTTACAGAAGTTTTTTTCTATATACTTTTAATTACCTATGTACGTTTTATTATCAACGATAATAAACGTATCGTTGAGGAAAATGATTGTTGGTTTTTAATTTGCTTTTCCTTAGGCGTGGGTTGCTACTTGTATCTACGGTTCTTTGGCATTCTTGAGCTACCTACAATACCTACGAGTACCAATTTAGTCTTAAAATGAAGATAATTACATTTACTACAACTTCCTTTCTCAGAAGTATTTCGTGGGACAAGTGCTTTGGCCAATATTTCGGTCAACATTAGACCATATATTACAATTTTCTCATTTTGGGAAACATTACCAAACTTTGCAAGGCTGTATCTCCGGAACTACTGAACATAAAAAGCTCTGGAATCTTTCAAATTATTGAAAATCTAGTCTTCTTTAAAGAAGGTATCGAGTAGCATTTTCGTCAGACGGCTCCTTCAGTAAGGTTTTGGCCAAAAACCGAAAAAAGTCGAAAAATGTAGGGGTTTTTCTGCTGGTGACGCGGTCATTTTTCAGGGTTGCAAATCTATATATCCACTCTCTGGGTGAACCCTGACAACATATTAAAAAAGGAAGTTTACCCTCATTAATACCTTTTCACATGTTTTATATGACTGGACTACTGAACAGTATCGGATAGAAAAACACTTTTGATGGGATTCAAACTCGAAACGTTCAATAACGTTACATGATAAGCGGTAAAGTGGGAGAGAAATTAACTTATACGGGAGGTGGAAATAGACTCAATGAATTTTCCTTCATCGCCCGCAGGACGGGAAGGGCGCTAGTGAGTGATGCCGTGTTTACAGTATGAAAAGTTCTTAAACAATTTACAATTTCAACTTCACAATTTCACTGCACCTTCGGACGGGATGATCGGGAAAATAGGAATTATCAGTGTTCCGTCATGAAATATGTAAAAAGCGGGATCAAAAATATTGAGCGACATTAGCACTCTGTCGGAAATTTGGGAAGACAACAGTCCAACTCCATCTCAAGCCCTGGCGGGGGGGCCCTGGCCCTGGTTAGTGCCAAACAGACACTATGCAATAGGCATTTTTCTCTTTTTGGAATTAAATATAGTTTTTTACTAAGTTATGTCATTAACCTCTCTAATGAATGTATGATCCAAATATGGAAACACGTCAAAAAATGATGGAGCTCCCTGGACTCGTAAAAAATGATTGTGGGATATTGGATAGGTTCACAATATTTTGTGAGTGTTTTTAGCTCTTTCCATTCCAGAATTCAATTAACTTTTTTCCCACACCTAGTGATTTTCATGGTAAACATTTTTTTTGTTTCAAGGAGAAAAATGTGTCCGTTAACAAAAAGGATAATACAGTTGTTGATCCGCCCACTACATCAAAACCTATGGCTGCTTGCAAAACTTGTGGTATGTAAATATGGTAGCTGTAATTAAATGAAAATGTATTTTAAAGCCCCAGCAGCCAATATTTTTGTCCCATCGTACAGGGTGGGACAAAATGTAATACCCAGTTTAGATTAATGCTCTATTGAACGTGATGTAATCTAAAAACTGGTATGCAGTTTTTTTAAAGTAATTTTAATGAATTTGTTATGTTTATGTACATAGCGGTTTTGTAATTGTACCAAATAACTTATGAGGTTTGTAACACCAAATCAGTTTGCAACACACTTGAGGCGTTTGATGAGATCTCTGATCATTAGAGTGCCCCCACCCTCGGTCACGGCCTGTTTGCAGAGATTTCCAACCGGTTGCAGATTGCCAAATCGTTCTGAGCTTTCCCCAGCTAACCACCTTCTGACTGTGCCCCCCCCCCCCCCCCCCCCTCCCATTCCATACTCATGGCACCCAATGAAATCATTCAAAATTTAGCCTGTTTTCCCCACTGTTTCGTGCCTCTGAGTATTTTGCTTAAACATTCTATAATTAAATGGATGGATTCCAATCCCCAACCGGTTTGGAATCACTTCAAAAATTGGCAGAAATCAGGCATGCGCACTTGACCAGTATCTAACCAGTTTGCAAGTCACTTCAAACTGCCTCAGCAAACAAACTTATTGTGGGGGGTGTTGGTTGGTGGTTGTTTCATTTTTAGGTTTATGCGCACAATCAGTCATTCAGTAGGAATAGCAATTGGGAAATAAATTGAAGTGAGGAGGAACAACAGTCTACTCTTATCTGGTTGCACAAATCAATTGCTTCAATCCAAGTTGCTATCACTGACAACTAGTATTCAGGTTTCTTATTTAATATTGCATTTGTTGAATTTTTTACAGCTAAAGAAGCGTGTGAATGCAAGGAAAATGAGAAAGAGAACACATGTAACATTAGTGGAAAGAGTTTCGAACCATCAAAATTTCCCCCAACGCACCAGTGGTCTAACTCCTACAGTGGGGCGGATAGAGCAAAAACGGACTTTGCCTGTGAAGTTTGCATGATTGGCTTCAGCAGTAGCCTGCAGCTTGAGGAACACAACAAGAGTCTTCACACAAAGATTCCTCCTCGGCCTTACGTCTGCATTTTGTGCAACGAATCTTTCAAGTAAGTCAGATTGATGAAAAGTTTTATGAAATAAATACAGGGGTATTCATGGTCTAGTAGTTTCAAATTAAGTTTCGATGGGTTACAATGCGCATGTGTGTTGTCTACTACAACGACTTAATTTACAACAGACTGTAGCCTTTGAAGGTCATGTTTTGAATGTTCAAAAAGTAGCATCGTTCCTCCTGGCTGCAACGTGCAGCAACCAAGAAGAAATATCTTTACTGTCAGTAATTGCACACCAAGGATCTATAAAATATCGCAAATGGCCCCCAGGAGGGGGCCAGAACTTACCTGCTGTTGCTGAGGGAGAACTAATAGCGTTGGGGATGGAGGTTTCCTGTTGGACCCTTCCTGGGGTGAGCCTGCTGCCCCTGGAGGAACCGCCTTCACATACCTGCATAGCTGAGCTGCCCCAGGGTGGTTTTGGCGGGATCGAGCATTTGGATCGGACTTCCCCTACTGGGCAGCCTGGCTGGGCCCGTTTCCCGGCATTTTCCCCTTCATATGCCCTTGCTCACCCTGCTGGGCAGTAGGAATAACAGGTCGAGGGGGTTCCCACAGTGAAACCAACTCCCGGCAGCCTTCTCCATGGCCAAGTGTTCTTTTTACCTAATACCCAGGCCATCCTCAAACAAGTATCGTGTAGGCCTTTTGGTAGAAATAATTTCTAGTGCCGGGGTAATTTCTAGTGCACACCTTACAAGTCGCATGACATCTAGCTCTATTTAGGTTGAAAAATAGGGTCTACAACACGCTTCCCATATCACAAATTGCTGTATAGGCAGCAGTGACCTCCCTCGCTGCCTCTCTCCCTGGTCTAATACTGTGGTAATACCTCGACCTAAAGCCACCATGGCAGTTGTGATTTGTCTTTGGATGTACAAAAATATGCAGTCTCCCATGAACACTCCCACTGGCACCGATGAGATGATCTCCAGATTTAAGCTCAGGGGGATTAAGGCCTGTAAATTAGGTGGAGCCGGATATTCGGAATGCTATGTCCAGGCCATGGTAGAGAAAATGGTCCCACCGAGCTACTAAACTAGGGTGGAGAGCCAGAACCTGGGGTGGCTTAATCTGGGTCTTAATCTGGCTTAGTCCCGAGTGCCAAAAGGAAAGCCGGGTCCGGATTCCCGTCTAGATCTCCTTCGGCTTGGGCAAAAACTACGATACCATATTTACCCTATAGAGCCAGTTGCCGAGTGGTTGTCTGGGGGTAAATCTCCCCAATGTCACCAGTCGAATTCCGTGGTTCTATCGGTTCGAAGAACTCACTAACATCCCCTTCTTACTCTTGACTTGGAACACAAATAAAATTCCCCCTGAAGGTCAACAACCGAAAAATCTTCCTGGGCTCACCCACCCTGAGCAAGATGGCGATGCCACGCCGTTGCTCCGCTTAAATTCCCATCCAGGTACCTCTGAAAAGCCCCCTCACACTCGCCCGGTTGAGAGACAAGCTGTCCACAATAATGCAAGGGAAAGCTCCTTTCCCGGTCTGTTGTTGTGCGGGAAACCCGTTTTTGCCGGGGTTCACCATCAAAATCATCCCATCTCGGGCAAGAACGCGAAAAATTTTACATGAAAAAACGAGCACTTCAGAGAAATGTTCACTTACATAAAACACGCTCACGGGAAACGTGCGAAGTTTTGCATGAAAAATCCCAAGGGCACTTAATTCGTGATAAAATTATTTGATAAATCAAAACTGGAAAAAACTCCAAACTGATCATGTGGCGAGCTGGAAGGCAAGTGAAGATGGTTGTAGACAGTACTGCCAACATGGTTGGGCAAAATTTTGGTTGGTACAATCTCCCTGGAGGCGCCCATCCTCCTATTTTTCTAAATAAACTAGGGAATCAGCTCTGTCCGACGATTCTTAAAACACCCTCTAGTGCTCCAAGATATAACTTATTCATGAGGAAGCTGATATTATACGCTTTCTTGGTAAACATTTTTTTGTGAGTTTTCATGTTTGCATTTTTTTCTCTCTGCTTTAGGGCCAAGACAGTTCTAATGGAACATGTTGCCAAACACGCTGTCATAAACAACTTCCAGTGCAAAGTCTGTTCGGGGTACTTCCCTACCAAAGACGACCTTGACAGCCATTTCCGAGGTCATCGCATCATGAAGCGCGAATACTCCTGTCGCGAGTGCAATGCCGTGCTCAAGACACGAGCGGCCTGCTGGGACCACCTGAACCTTCACCTGCGCAGCCGCTCAAAAGCCGTTGGTATCCCGTGCGAGGTCTGCGGTCGTGTCCTGTCCACCCGCATCACCCTCAAAGAGCACATGCTCATTCATTCAGGCGAGTCTCAATGCAAAGTTCAAGGTATCTAACTGAACCCAGTGAAGCATGAAATATCCAATTGTTCTAATGAAATACAGATACAAAATTAATCTTGAACCATAGTTCTCATGGTTCATTTTTAATATTGTTCTTTAATTTTTTGTTTCACTTTTAGATTTGTAGATTCCTTTGCAATGGTATTTTTGCATTGCGTTGTCGTGAATAATTATGGTATTCATATTAATATACGGTGTTCAATAGAAATTATTGTTAAGCTGATTTTCATAGTTTTATTTCATTAAACTCCAAGATTTCTTACAATAAATATATACGTTGTTTTCTTGTCAATGGCTGAATGTTAAAGGGATAAAAACTGAAAATCGGGACTACTGATAGATCGAGCCACTCAAATAATTTCATTTTGACAAGCATCGTCTTATGATATTTCCTGAAATAGAGAAGAGAGATGAGATCATCCCATGGAGATGATCTCTCCCATCTATCGATTTCTATACCTCTTCTGATATTGAATAGGGCATGAGTAGGGCTCTTCCTTCTTGGATACTATCCAAACACCTAGCCAGTTTAATCACTTGGTAGAGTGAATGCTAATACAATAGATACTTGATAGTACTGAAAATATGACTGGAGCGAGAACACACCCAGATCATCATTCCAGCTTATCTTTCAAGTCGATGGAAACCGAGAACCTGGCATCCAGCTAACAACTCAATCCACTGGAAGCGTGTATATTAATCTTGGAGTATCATGGGAAATTCAAGTAGCCAATCAAAGCAGGCTTGATCTAGCCATAGGGGCGATTTTAAATTTGTACCCTATTAACATTCGTGAATTTCAACATTCGTACTATTAATTGCTATGCAATTCTTAGGCCGACCCCCAACAATTTTTTATGCAACGTCCGTAATGAAATAACGTCCGAAACGCACGTTCATCCGCATCATGGGTTCGAATCCCAGCCAGGCTTGACAATTTTTTTATATCCATTTTTTTATGTAAATTATTATTTTATATCCATTAATTAATTAAATTAATTAATTAATTAATCGTTGCTAGCATTGATAATATGCAATTAATAAATTGCATAGCAAATTATCCTCGTTTTCTACGCAGTAGAAAAGAGAAAAGATCCGGGGGGTCCTGGGGGCGAAGCCCCCCGGCGAGGCGCGAAGCGCCGAGTATATATATATATATATATACAGCGTACAACCCTATTTTCTCTCAGTCTGTATCAAAAATGTAGTAAAATACCGTCGACCACATATTTTTATCTCAAGTCATGATTGTTTAAAAGTTTTTTTTTCAAGCAAACCGTGTTTCTTTTTCTTTTAAACTCAAATTTCTCCACTTTACCTCATTCAATTTTAACTTTTGACCTCGTTTTGGTTTATTATTTCCAATAATAAGCCTATGTGATCGTATAGCAAAAAATTTTTATAACCCCCCCTCAAACTTTGTCACTTTACGTTTCAAGGTGCGTAGAATCCAAATTTGAAATGTCCGTCCGCCGTTCGCCGTCCGCCGTTCGCCGTCCGGGCCATAAAAGGCCTAAGAATTGACTTAAAAAACCCGTTCTTTCGCACATAGACTCCATTTGGGGTCTAGTTGGTCCTGACATTTAACCATCCCGATCGCTTTACTCGCATAGATGCTATGGGCCAAAAACTGGCGAAGAAGTGTCTTTTTCAAGGCATTGTTAGACTTACGCACGCACGCACGCCTGGCACGCTTGGCAGGTGGTCACGGTGGATGGTGAGGGGGTGAGCGGGGGTGGAGTGAGAGGAGGCTCCGAGCACCTTGTGGTGGGTACGGCGTTCCTTCGAGGCATGAATATATGTTTTTTTCTAGGTCATATTTGTGTGTTAATACCAATGCTTTTCCTACGCATATTTAATAACATATCCTCTCGACTTTTCGTACTTGCTTAGGATAATGATATTATTAAGGCAATAACTATTTGAATAGATATGAGCTCAAATCGAGAAATAAAACATGCGTATATAATTATAGGAGTATAGGTTGTGGCAACTCGAAGTAGGACACGCCGAGGAGTCTGGACGGGCCTTATGACGTACGCTAGCCAACTAAAACTACGATCATACTCAATTGAAAAAATAATAAACCTTTTGAAATAATTTGCAGCGTTTTTGGAATCGGCATTGAATTTTCTATGAGAATTGTGTGCTTGGGTTCTTAAAAAGTACCATCCAATGATCTTCACGTCAGCTCAAACATAGACGATTTTGAAAAATTTCTGAAAATCTTTAAAACTTCATTATTCTTCCATAAAAATCCTGGAAACTTGCAAATATCATAAAAACTGCTTCATTTAACACTCTTTCCAATGGTATTGTCAATTTTACTGTTGCTTTGCGATTTAGGGGAGAAAGGTTTGTTTTAATGCTAAAAATGACCCTTTTTGAACCTACGAGTTTGGGGTCGGGTCGGGCGAATGTTTTCACGCTGAATCACGTGGTAACACTTGCAGATCTCCCAACTTCGTTATAATCCAGTTTTTCACTTTATTTAACTAGTTTTTCCCCTAAAAACATATACAATTGAGCATAACAAACAAACTAAAAATTTGTGAATCTAAGTGCCTCGAGGTTTGTAGGTATATCGATGGTTTTAGGTACTAGGAGTTGAAGGTTATAGGTATAGTTTTCTGTGATTACACGAAAAAATTTTTTCGGGTCTCTCAACAACTACTCGCTGCCCGCTCGTTTGTTTGTTCTGAGTAGGTACATCGAGAATTGAGAGTTGATAGGTGTGTTCCAAGCAGCGCGAGTTCATGTTTCGGGACTGGTTCGGCGCCGAACCTTATGCGCACGAGAATCGTGCTCCAAACGTTTTGAGTTCAGGAACTCAATACTCGCTGATGTTCCCACTGCGTCGGGTTCATGAACTGAGTTCAGTGAGTTCATGAACTTTTCAGACCTGCTCGGGGATAGGGTTGAGAACTCGAACTGCAGGAAACCTTTCTGAACCTTCCTAAAATTCATTTCACCGCAAACCTTCACGCTAAATGCCTTGTCATTAGCCTGCTTGATGCTTGTTGTGTTATCGTTTTTCACATCTCTTTTTCAATTTGCTTCATCTAATAATTATTACAACCGTCAGTTTTCTTTTATCAGATGTCTACACATAGATAGAAAACGTTTATTTAAGGGTAGTTGGTAATTGGCAGGCAAAGTCAAACCAATGTTTTTCTCGAACGCACTTGGAAAAACCACCCACCTTACTTGAAAAAACGTCGTTTAGCACTTTTTTTCCTTTTGCCTTTTCTCAATAATGGCTCGAGGGATTTTGATGAAATTTTCAACAGTTACTCTTCTTCTAAATAGGAATGATATCCCATACCCTTCACATCTGGGAAAATACTCTGAGGGTGACAATTAGCAAATAACCTTAAAAAATAGCCGAAAATGCCGTTTTTTTTTTTTTTTTTTTTTTTTTTTTGCACCTTCTTGGCCTTCTCTTTAAAAAGCTTAAAGAATTTCGATGACGAGGTTTTCACGTTACTAAAGACGACGCTAGCGCTGGTTGGTGCATTGAGTGTCAGGTGAACTATAGTGTTCCCACCGACGGATTCTTGAAAATAAAAGTTCCTTGAACTCGTGGAACCCATCTGAGTTCATGAACTCAGACGGGTGCTTGGAACACACCTCTATAGATAGCTAACTGCTCAGATAACTTCGTCTGAGGGAAAAAGGGGTACCACTACTACAACAATGATTTCCCCACAAAACAGCCTTACAACACTGGTATTTTTAGTTCTACGTGACGTCTATCGGTAAAAAGTAGATAGGTATAGTACAATACAACAACAACAACACTCCTGTCCTTTCCGTTTCATCTCCCATGTGATGAATTAAGATTTCGAATTATTTTTAAGAAAATTATGTTAGGAAATAAAAAGTTAATTGTGGAAGGGGGAGGAGGAATGATGGAGGGGGGAATGAACTGTAGTATTTACGCTATTTTCAACCGATTGTTTCTAAATGTATTTTATTCTTTCCCCTCCCTTTGTTTTATAATATTTTGCTCGATATAATTTGGTCTCTATAGAAATCATTCTCAGTAAACAAAAATTTCATCACGGTGGGTTAGGGAGCGGGTAATATAAATATATTTTAGACCAATTTGTAAAAACAGTTCATTTATATTTTATTACGGTTGTGAGGATGGTGGAGGATGGTTTTGTGATAGGCGATATAGAGTTGTTCCTATCACTGTGGGATTCTATTTTACCTTCTATCAACCGCAGCACAAACATAGTAGTTTCTTTCGACAACTGGAAACGTGTGTGAAAATCTACATCGTCAAGTTCATTAAAATAATCCGGGCGTGGCCGGACCGTGCACGGTCTCCGTTCATATTCCAAAAATTGAATGATCTCATCCGAAAAGATCTCATCCATCAATTCAACTTCGTTATTATACATCATGACTACCTTATATGACTTTATTTTATTGTTATATAGATTTTATTATTATTAGTACAAGCTATATAACCTCTTCACATAACTTTACCCACAAGATAAATCGCTATCTGAGGTAGGTGAGTCTCAGGTAAAGATACTAAGCAGATAGTGGTATCTTGCGGATAAATGTGAGTTGATAAACAGCCAACGAGATGTTATCTGAGGCTGCTAGTTACCTAGAGTTTGCCTGGGCTTTATTTGTGATTGATAAACGGCCCCTAAATGGGATAAGTGAATTTATGTGTGTGGAAGTACCTGGTCAGTGTAAACAGAGGCTATGAATAACTAAATGGCTGATCAATACAAGTAACTACCTACCATGCCAAGAATAAAGGGAGTGGTAGAAATTTGGCCCAACGATGCCCTGTGCTTCATATCGCCTATCTTCTTAGTGCCTAAAAAATCAGAATTTTGCGCGATTATTATTCTTCGGAAATTAAACAAATTTTTTCCATTCTAGAATGGATGATTACCGTTCGATACTATCAATTCTAACTAAGGGAGATTCGGGGGCCAGTTTAGATCTACAAGATGATTAGTTCATGATCCGAATTGCACCGGAACATAGAAAGTATTCTAGCCTTCACCCTAGGCAGTACAACTTATGTTTTTTGGCACTGCCTATGGGATTGAAATCAGCACCATTTGTTTTTCACAAACCGCTTTGCCCGGTGATGGCTAAACTAAGGAATCAGCAGATCACAGCGATCTCCCGATCTCACCCCATTAGATTTTTTCCTTTGGGGTTATCTCAAAGATAAAATCTACACCAATCAACCCACTACACCGCAAGTATTGAAAGGTGATCTGGTACTTGCTCAAGTATTCCACCAGATGTGATCCAAAGAGCAACTTCTGCAGTGGGAGATCGTCTCGCAATTACAAAAGCAAGGGGGGCTATTCGCAACATGATGGGAAGATATAATTTTTGTAATAAAATGTGGCAATTAAAGTTGTCTACCTAGTCAAAATTCATAGTGTACTTACTACCTACCTACCCTTCACTTGATGCAAGAACTGTAATTTCATCCCCCTGATGGTGATTGTTGATTATGGACGCTGGGGTCTGATGATAGATAGTTCAATGCTGATTTCAAAAGTGTGGTGAACATCTCAAAAATTGAAGATAAAAATAGTAAGAAAGTGTTGGTAAGTTCAAAGTTGGAAAATTTCAAAGAAGCATTTTCTGTTCCAAATTCAACCTAGAATCGAAAAAAGCAATATAAAAGGGGGGTCAAGAGGAAACCGTAAGTTTCAATAAATGAGTTGAGACCCTAAAACATAGAAAAATAAAAATCGGACTTCTGCATCGTGAAGCTGAGTTAAAATACTATAAAAAAGGTCCAGTTCAATTTTTTGATAACTCGCACCGTAAGGCTGTAATTTCCCGATGGGCCCGTTTAGATGGGACACCCTGTATAGCATTCCATCTTCCCAGCTTTTAAAGTTTTAAATGTGTGCTCTTCTTCAGGTCGCAGCGAAATTCACGGGGGTCGTACGTTTTACTCCCCATGAAACAGGAAAAGTGAAAGGTCGCCCGCCGATGATAGCGTTCTACTCCATAACTAGTCCATTGTTGTTGCTTCTTTTCTCGTGAATCTTGACGTTCTACTCCCAGAATGAAAACATTAATTTTTCCGAATCGACAGTCTTGATACAACCATGTCTGAGGTCGTGTGTGTCGCTGGAGGAAGCAAGTACGGGAAGGACGTAATATTTTACAAGGGCCATAAATTTGTTTTTCATAAATTATTTAAAAATGGTCAACGCCGATGGCGTTGAAAATGGAGATGCGTTCTGTGACTGGGTGCTGGACAAGCCAATGGACTTTCCTGAGGGCCAGGATTTCCTCGAATACGTCCATAACAACTATGTCCGCGACGAAGCACTGTTCCCATCTGCGGGGAAAGTAAATCTGCTGACCTCACTAGAACTACAAATGCGTGTGAGTTCTTCCACTCTGTTTTCAACAAGGATTTCAACGCACCCCACCCCAACATTTACCATTTTTTCAAAGAGCTGGTTGAGGTGCAAGCTGTCGTTTAGACGAAGATAGCCTCCATAGACGCCGACGAACGTACGACCCCCCGAACTAAACGAGTCAAAAGCAAGTGTGGATCCGACAGCTCATCTACAGGCAGCAGTCCCCTGTACAAGTTTGTTCAGAAAGTTTCGGCCAAAATTTCACTGCCCTTTGACTCAAATGAGAGCAGACGACATTAGGGGCATATTGCAATTTTTTCATTGTATGTTTTATTGTACATCTATCTATGTTGACAAAGTGGCTCTTGCCACTGATCCTTTTTTCTATTATCATGATTTGACGAAGTGGATCTTGCCACTGATACGGGGGACAACGTGAGCAACCTCCTCGAGGTGTCCACTGGGTAACGCTAATAGCTCACATAATCTGGGGAGTAGAACGTCAGGAGCCGGGCACGCCGCCTGTTTCATTCCGGGAGCCCAACGCAATCCCGGGAGTGAAACGACAAGATCTGGAGTTTCAGTTGGGGAGTAAAACGATGGCATTTAGGCGAGCGGGGAGTAAAACATAAGGACCCGAAATTCACATGACTATCATCCATTGTCAAAATCAAAACGGTAGCAAGAAGAGAGGAATCTTACAACGATTATGTTAATTTAGGAAGGCAGTTAGGTAGAATGGTACTGCACAATTATTCTGTAGATAGTTAGGTAAACAGCTAATAAATCACGATTAGGTAAATGTAGAGGTTCTTATGGAGATAAGCTATCAAAATATTATTCGTATTTTGAATATTAATTTATATTTTAATTACTCAGAATCAATAGAAATAGGTTATTATTACCACAAAAAACTTCCAACAAGACTGAAGATTGGAGCACTGGGGCAATACCTTCATGGCGGAATTACCCTGGATTAGGTGTGGCGATATTGCCGCAGTAAACTTTTCGAGATGAAAAATCATTAAAAACTAATTACAAGGGTCTCGTTAATTGCTGTTTACTAATATTAAGTTGCTACACAACCAGCAAAAACATTGTAATTCACTAATGCAGATGTTTTTTTTACAATTTCTCTTCAAAATCTGAAGCTCCTGACGCTAAAGCGAGGTAGCTTCCTCTGAGTTTCCCAAGCAACCGCATTCTGGACTTGTCACCCACAAAAGGGCTGGACAGGAAGCTGTTGAACACCCAGGAGCCTTTGGTGTCCTCTGCGATGGCTCTAAGCTAGCTCGGGTCGTTCGAAAGAAAACTTTCGACCACCTACGGATAAAAGAAAATCAGTAAGTTGAGAATCGTTCAATGTGTATCAGTTCTAATGAACTACAAAATGGAAGTTAGTGAAAAACACTAAATCAATTTCGACAGTTAAGCCATCATCAGTAACAAACAATAACTGAACACACATTAGAAAGGACACAGCTTATATAGTCACAGGTGAAGGGAGATTGAATCCCATTGGTCGAGAGAAAGGAAAGGGGGCTGGAGGTACAACCAATCAAGTGCAAGCGAAGTGGAGGGGGATTATAGCTAATCAGATGAAGCGAAAGGAGAGGAAGAATTATTGGTTTCAACAGTTTGAAGGGATAATTCCAAGCTTTATAGAAATGGACTTATCAGTGGTGAAATATATTGAGGTATATCCTCATTTAAACATACCAGATCTGTCACTTTTGATAATTTCGAATTTTTCGAGTACATGTAACATCCTTTGGACGAAAATGAAGAAATTCTACAAACTGTCTATCTGTCAATTCAAAATTGTAAGTATGATTGGATTCCTTAAGATTTTTCGCAAATGTAGACCTACCCTAATTTTCCCTGAAATCCTCCTGATGCTTTTCTATTCTTTCCCTGAATTTCCTACCAGTTTGACAGCAATATTCGTAGCCGCAAGAACATTTTAGTTTATAAAAACCACTTTTATCCAGAACATTGATTTTGTCTTTAACGGACTTTTGTCTTTAGTAATGCTCTATTTCTAGTTTTAAAACGCACTTTGTGACCCCTCGATGATGAAATTGATACTATTGATAGAACTGTGACTACATAAGCTGTGACTTTTCTAATGCGTGTTCAGTTATTGTTTGTTACTGATGATGGCCTAACCGTCGAACAATCGATTTAACATTGTAACGCTTTATTTTTCCGTGGAATAGAGAGGCGTTCAAAAGAGCGCTGGCAGGATTTACCGGGATCCTCCGGCTCTCGAGCTCATTCGTGAAACTAAGAAGTCTCCTTCTTCTTTGTGTGTATAGCAATTAATTATCATATAAACCATATTGAATTCTATCCATATAAATATATACCCCAATCCTACAAGCAACACGGGAAAATACCAAATATACTACATTAGCAAATTTTTGAAGAAAATTAAGCTATTGCTCTCGCCTCAAAATTTGTAGAATGTGAATTTCTGAAAAAAATTTATGCAGAAATCCGTTTCAGGCTATTCTGAATCATATTCTGAAGTTTAACGCATTTTTTTTATGTATGCATGTATGTATGTATGTGTCATTCCAGACGATAACTATCCGTAGAATTGTGCTAGAAACTTCAAACAACTTTTAAAATGTTAAGGACACAAAACGAAAGTTCAAGTTCGTTGGCCAGCATGATCGGATTGCATCTTCGGGTTAAAATTTTCAAAAATGTAGTCAAAAATTTCAAAATAGCCTGTTTTTTGCGATTTGTTGTGCGAAATAATTTTTTCCGCATACTAACATGTGGTATATTCGGAATCAGCGTAAAATTTCCTATAAGAATATGTATCAAGTTTTCAAAAATTTCAAAGTTGAAAAATCAGTCAAAAATCGAAATAATGCCGTTCGCTAGTTGTAAAAATCAGTCAATAGCGACTGAAATGTCGAAGATTTCTTCAAAAATTCGCTCATGGGGTCATGACTGGACTGGACTTTTATATGTATGTATGCATGTGTCATTCCAGACGATAACTGTCCGTAGAAATGTGCTAGAAACTTCAAACAAATTTTAAAATGTTAAGGACACAAAACGAAAGTTCAAGTTCGTTGGCCAGCATGATCAGATTACATCTTCGGGTTGAAATTTTCAAAAATGTAGTCAAATATTTCAAAATAGCCTGTTTTTTTGCGATTTGTTGTGCGAGATAATTTTTTCAGCATACTAACATGTGGTATATTCGGAATCAGCGTAAAATTTCCTATAAGAATATGTATCAAGTTTTAAAAAATTTTCAAGTTGAAAAATCAGTCAAAAATCGAAATAATGCCGTTCGCTAGTCGTAAAAATGACCACAATGGACATCGAAATCTATGAATATTTACCTACATTTGTCTTTAAATCTACAAGATTAGTTTAATAATAATAAAGTATGAGTACTTACCTCCTAATTTTAATAATTTGATTCCACGTTTGTCTATCAAAATCATAAACTAAAATTTCTCTACACGATCAATAGCGACTGAAATGTCGAAGATTTCTTCAAAAATTCGCTCATTGGGTCATGCTGCATGACTGGACTTTTTTAGTATGCCAGTGCTTTGTGGAAATTAGTTAATTATTAATGAATGATGAATTAAGAATGAATATAAAATTACCTTGATGGGTTAGTTGAACTTGAAAATATCTTGTAGTATGAGGGAGCCGATCCGATCGATTTTCGAGTTTTCGTTGACTTCAGACAATTTCATCATGCGTAAAAGGCGGTGAGTGAACCGGTCTTCTTTCTGTTCGCAGCCCAACCAAGATTTCATTTTCTGTAAAATATAAAATAAAATGAATAAAAATAAATGAATAATCCAGACATGCAGCATGAATGTATGAGCGAATTTTCATAAATTACGCAGGTCGAAAATAAGGCACTAAGGGTGGTACGCTAGAACGACCCTCGAAGTTGGAGGGATGTTTGAGTAAGGGAGCTCCCGTACTTTTTGGAGGGTGGTTTTGAGGGAGGCCCTTGAAATAAAATGTAGTGCAAGAAAGACCCTTACAGTTAGAGCATGGATTCCCAAACTGGGGGGCGTGAAGACGGGTTAGGGGGGGCGTGAGACCACGACCATTCTTTGGGGCAACATCAAGCCAACTCCAGGGGCTCGTTTTTGCCCCAAACTATCATATATCATCCTTGGGGCTGACAGCAGGAAAAAATTATCTCAAATAAAACTGTCGGACAATATAGTGAAACATCGTATTGATTATATGGCTGAAGATATAAAAAACCAGGTTGTCGATGGAATAAAACTATCACCATTTTTTGCCATCCAGCTATGCGAGAGTACAGACGTTGCTCAACGTTCTCAGTTAGTTGTATATGTTCGATATGTTGAAAATGAATCAATGAAAGACGAGCTACTCTTTTCAATAGAGCTGGAGACCACTACAAAAGCTGTTGATGTGATGAAAGCCGTGTCTGATTTTTTTGACAATCATGGACTCTCATGGCAAAAACTAATGCGCACTGATGGCACCCCTTCAATGCTTGGTTCTCGCTCAGGCTTCGTGCAGTTAGTCAGAGAAAAAAAAAAAACGCTGATGTGACGCTTTATACACCGACAAGCTTCGGCAGCCAAAACTCTTCCAAACGACCTCAATGCCGTCTTAAAATTATGTATTAAAATAGTGAACTACATAAAAAACAGTGCACTAAATACCCCACTGTTTGAAATTCTTTGTGAAGATTACGAACTGACCACAAAACACTGCTATTTCACACAGAAGTACGCTGGCTCTCAAAAGGAAACATGTTGGCAAGACTATTTGAGATCCGAGATGAAGTGACTTCGTTCTTGGAAAACCAGAAGCAAAATGAGCTAAGCATGAACTTCAGCAAACCTAGTTCTCAAGTAATGTTGGCATATTAGTCAGACTTCCTTGATTCGTAAACAGCCTTAACTTAAAACTGCAGATGGAGACTCAAATATCATAACTCATCATGATGACATCACGACGTATGTTGGGAAACTACAACTTTGGAGACGAAAAGTATCAGCCAACCCCTGCAACTTTTCAAATTTACCAAAGCTAGTATCAAACTCAGAAGAAACACGCTTCAAGGAGGTTTTTGAAGGATAAAACTTGTCAAAACAAGTGTCAAACCATTTGGAGACGCTCACTGATGAATTCGGGAAATACTTCCCTAACACTGCTGACGAACATATTTACAGACTTTCAACAGATCCTTTCCATGTCAACGTTGAACATGTTCCAGAAGCCCTGCAAGAAGAATTTGTTGAAATAAAAAATGATTCTTCTGCCAAGTATGACTTCGAAAAAATGGCTACTTCATAAAAGCTACGTGTTATCAAATCGTGTTTTGTATAAATATCAAATAAACAATTGTTTTCAGTGTAAAACTTGCATTTTTTTTCACATCCATTCATTAGTTATGTAAGGGGGGCGTGGGAGGCTTTCATTTTACCACAAGGGGGCACGGTACAAAAAAGTTTGGGAACCCCTGAGTTAGAGGGATGGTGGTTTGCTTTGAGGGTGGTTTGAGGGGCTGTTAGCTTCAGTGCCTATCCAACTTTCCATGTGTGGCGGGTCGGAAATCTGAAGAATATGTTTATTATTTAGCCTTATTTCTCAACTACCTACCTACACCTATCATGGTTGAAAACAAAAGTGCAAACAACCAAATAGTTGAGAGTGAAAACAAACAAATATATAAATTCTACCACCTCACAGATCACTGTTTGTTTTCAAACTTAAGCAACACCTGTACAACTGTAAGTATCTAGTTACCTGATCTTGATTGACCACCGTCACCTACTTTTACACATATATTAATTACTACCATATTGTCATTCATTGTTGTAGAAATCTGCATGATTAGGGTCAGATCCTGACCGAAACGTCGCAGTAAATAAAAAATATCTACCCCCAGACAGGTTTGGTCAATCACAAAACCCATAAACTCAAGTTTATATATTGGACTAATCAAATCCATCACCATATATATATATATATATATATATATATATATATATATATATATATATATACTCGGCGCTTCGCGCCTCGCGGGGGGGCTTCGCCCCTCTGGACCCCCTAATCTATACTCGGCGCTTCGCGCCTCGCCGGATCTTTTCTCTTTTCTACTGCGTAGAAAACGAGGATAATTTGCTATGCAATTCTTAGCCTGAATCAACTTAATTTGGAATGTAGCCAGGCACGTAAGGAGAGGGAAATTGGTAGCTTGAAATGTGAACATTTATCACATAAATCAAGCGCTTTCCAACGAGTGGCGAACGATTTTTGTGCGATGAAAACTGCGGAAGTTTCATTCCCCTAACAAAGGCTGGGCTGTCCGTGAAAAACACTGAAATTGTGACACAATCTATAGCAACTACTCAACTACTCGGTTGAACGTGAAAATGATCTTTAATTTCGTTCCGGACGTTACATAAAAAATTATTGGGGGTCGGCCTAAGAATTGCATAGCAATTAATATATATAAATGCACTTATTGATTGTTTGGTTCTACTGAACTATATGATAAATTGATTTAGAAGAGAAATTTCACAAATAAAATAACGAAAGTAATTAAATCTGATATTTCGAATAGTATTCTTGATCACTGATAAGGTACAGAAAGAAAGAGTGACCTTCAGACAAGGAAAAAATATTGGGAGATCTTGTCTCATCGCCATCCACGATCGCAGCCCTTAGAGCCACAGCAACATGGCTTACATCCTGTCAACGAGCAAGATGTAAGCTGTGCAAATTGGTTATTGAAGGGTCAGACTTCTCTTCTGCCATTACCAATTGCACATACAAGTGTCGAGGTGTGGCAGAGTGCCAGTCCAGAATGTGTGTATACCAGCTTGTTTGCAAAAAGTTCACAGAATCAACTGCGTTCTATGTTGGTAAAGCAACGACCCTAAATTTAAGAATGAACAATCATAGGGCGTCTGTAAACCAATCTCGGCCACTCCCAGTGAAGGTTCACGCATCATCCCATGACGCAACATTTGACCAGTGTTTTGGCGTGAAAGTCTTGAAGAAGCTACCTGATACTGCCAATGACAGAATGCTGCAGCAATCAGAGAGAGCGCATAGATGATGGGTACTCGAAGCAAATCGACCACCTGGCCTCAACTTAAATGATTAATTTAAAATGTATCAAAATAATTATTATTATCTCGGCCATGGATACGATTGTTCTGAAGAATGCAAGTAAAATCATTTCTTTCTGTACCTTATCTGTGATCAAGAATACTATTCGAAATATCAGATTTAATTACTTTCGTTCTTTTATTTGTGAAATTTCTCTTCTAAATCAATTTATTATATATATATATTAATTGCTGTGCAATTCTTAGGCCGACCCCCAATAATTTTTTTATGTAACGTTTGTCACGAAATTAAAGATGATTTTCACGTACAACCGTTGCTATCGTCCGTGACGCAAAGCGCGAGTTCGTGGGTTCGAATCCCAGCCAAGCTTCAAAATTTTTTTATATCCAAATTTTTTTATATCAATTTTTTTCGCATCGTGGGTTCGAATCCCAGCCAGGCTTGAACATTTTTTTATATACAAATTTTTTCAGGCTAAGAATTGCATAGCAAATTATCCTTGTTTTCTACGCAGTAGAAAAGAGAAAAGATCCGGCGAGGCGCGAAGCGCCGAGTATAGATTAGGGGGGTCCAGGGGGGGGGGGGGGGGGGAAGCCCCCCGGCGAGGCGCGAGAAGCGCCGAGTATATATATATATATATATATATATATATATATATATATATATATATATATATATAGTTTTGATGAAAAATGAAAACACTCGCGTGTAATATTATTTTGAGGAGTTACAGAAGGTTGGAAAAAGATAGGAAACAAATAAACTTACAAAATTGAGAGAATATTTTGCTGTGTCAGCGTCGTCAGCTCTAGTGCACTAGAGCTGACGACGCTGACACAGCGAAATATTCTCTCAATTTTGTAAGTTTATTTAAGTGTTTCCTATCTTTTTCCAACCTTCTGTAACTCCTCAAAATAATATATATATATATATATATATATATATATATATATATATATATATATATATATATATATATATTATATATATGTTAAATATATGTATGTACATCTGAAAGTATTAATGTAGAAACATGCTTACTGTCACGAACCTGAATGAAATCACCCTGTTTGGTGATGAGATTGAGGCATCGATCGGACACAGCTGTGAAAGTTTTAGGGTGAGCGGCAACGTCGTCGACGGACTCCATCAGGATGCCGTAAATCTCTTCAAACTGCCAAGAAAGAGAGTAATATGTTTATTGAAAAAAAAAACACCTATACAAAATGGTTAGAAACAAGGCTAAAGCATGTTCCATGCTAAAAACATGAATAGGACTTGGCATTCTGCCGTCAGTCCGGGTCTGCTGTAAGTATCCAGTGCGTACCTATTTGGAACAAAATTCAAGTAAAATATTATATAGATGAAAACGTCTGCCAAGTTGAGTGTGGCACATAGCTTCCTCGTTTACCTATCATGAATGTATAGAACATTGAAAAGTTTTAAATGATCTTATTCCATAGCTGAAAAGAGTAAATCAAGAAGTAGCGTGAAATGTCATAATGGTCAATTAAGAAACGAAAAAATTATACTCAATGTAATTTACGTTTGTGCAAGTGCAGAATGAACTGATGAGTTGAAAACAATGAAATAGGTACGGAACAATATAAAACCTAAACCGCGCATTCACTGAGAATTTCATCGAAATCGGATGAAACCTGTGGAAATTAAGGTCGTTACAGGGATTTCACATTGGCGCATGTGCAGTGGCTATTAATGATACAGTCGTGTTGAAATTGACATGAGGTAATCAAGTCATCTGCTTCCAACTATCATTCAAATTTAAGCGAAATCGAACAACTAGAGTGTGAAAAAATGGAGCATAATAGAATTTACGTTTGAGCATGCGCACAATGAAGTATTTATTTTTCAACAATGAAACTGATAGGGGACCATCTACAACCTAACCCGTGCATTCTCTGATAATTTCATCGAAATCGGATGAAAACATTGGGAATTAAGGTCGTTACAAGGATTTCACATTGGCGCATGCGCAGTAGCTATTAATGATACAATCATGGTGAAACTGATATGGGATGATCAAATCGTCATCCCCCAACTATCATCCAAATTTGAGCGAGATTGGACGACTAGGCCATAAAAAATGGAGCGTAATGGAATTTACATTTGCGCATGCGCAGAGTGAAGTATTGATTTGGCAATAATGAAACTGACAGGGGACCGTCTACACCCTAGCCCACACATTCCCTAAATTTCATCCAAATCGGAGAAAAACTGTGGAAAATAAGCTAGTTACAAGGATTTTATATTGGCGCATGCGCCATACTATACTACTTATAAATTACCATCTAGGACCGAACCCCAAGTGCCCCACTGGGTCAAGAAGTGTTTGTTACCTATCATAGCTTATGATACTCATTTGAAATGTCGTAGGTAGGTACGACGGTGTGCTATATATTATTGAATTCTCGTAAAAAAATGAAGCTATTGCAATGGTTCCACAATTTTTAAAATGCATATTTTCAAAAAGTTTCTTCATGAAACTTCAATTTCGTAAGTACTGCATTTTTGCAGTACTTTATTTGTGACTAGTTGGTTCACCCGTGCGTTGCACAGGTTGACTTGAATACACATTTTGGGACACCCCTATGGATGTGATTCAAAAAAGTCCTTACTTAAAAAACTTATACACTATGAGGGACAACTATGTTCTATGTACAATAAACAATATTATTATTATTATTATTATTACTTACTTATAAATTACCAACTAGGACCAAACCCCATATGCCCCACTGGATCAAGATTGAACATAATCAAATAGCCTGTGACCCAAGTTAAATTCTCCAATATTCGCCCACTCAGATCCCCAGTTGGTTCAGTGACGTTCAAAAGGCTTTAACACCCCCCCCCCCCCCCCCCCCCCCCCCCCCCCCCCCCCTGGATTTGAAAATTTTGAAAAAAGTAGTCTTTGACGTGAATTAGAGTAATCCAAACACATTTGACAATCAAATCCCCAGTTTGTTCAGTGAAGACAAAGATACCCCCTCCCCCCTCCCCTAGAACACTCCCTATGGGGCCGACTTGAGAAATTTCAAGTAGCCTATGATTTAAGTTAGATTAATCCAAACATATTCGCTCAATCAGATCCCCAGTTCGTTCAATGGTGTCTAAGATACCCCGTTTCACCCCCTGCCCATCCCCTAAACACCCCCTAAAACAACCCCTCTGGCTCAAATTTTATAAACTTCAAATAGCCTATAATTCAAGTTAGACTGATACAGACATTTCCCCCACTCATATCAGTTGTCCAATCCCCAGTTTGTTCAGTGATGACAAAGATACCCCATCCCCCCCTCCTGTAAAACACCCAATATGGGGCAGATTAGAAAAATTTCAAGTAACCAATGATCTAAGTTAGATTAATCCACACATATTCATCCAATCAGATCCTCAGTTTGTTCAATGGTGTTTAAGATACCCCATTTCACCCCCTGCCCATCCCCTAAAACACCCCCCTCTGGCTCGAATTTTAAAAACTTCAAATAGCCTATAACTAAATTGGACTGATACAGACATTTCACCACTCATATCAGTTGTCCAACCCCCAGTTTGTTCAGTGATGAAAAAGATACCCCCCCCCCCCCCCCCCCCGTAAAACACCCACTATGGGTTTGTTCAGATTAGAAAAATTTCAAGTAACCAATGATCTAAGTTAGATTAATCCACACATATTCATCCAATCAGATCCCCAGTTTGTTCAATGGTATCCAAGATACCCCATTTCACCCCCTGCCACTCCCCAAAAACACCCCCTCTGGCTCAAATTTTATAAACTTCAAATAGCCTATAATTCAAGTTTGACTGATACAGACATTTCCCCCACTCATATCAGATGTCCAACCCCCAGTTTGTTCAGTGAAGACAAAGATACCCCATTCACCCCCCCCCCCTCCCCTAAAACACTCCCTATGGGGCAGACTTGAGAAATTTCAAGTAGCCTCTGATTTAAGTTAGATTAATCCAAACATATTCATCCAATCAGATCCCCAGTTCGTTCAATGGTGTCGAAGATACCCCATTTCACCCCCTGCCCATCCCCTAAAACACCCCCTCTGGCTCGAATTTAAAAAACTTCAAATAGCCTATAATTTAAATTGGATTGATACAAACATTTCCTAGATTGGTGTTGGAAACACTGTTTGGGAATTAATTCGTCTAAAAGTAAAACTATTATAATTGGAAATAGACGTATGGCCCATATTCTCGTGACGTCACGCCTGGAGTAGGTTCGCGTTTTAGCCAAAGTCGGCCATGATACCGCCCTACGTCAATGAATCGCTACTCAACCAACCTATTTCTCACAACATAATTCGTGGTTATAAGGCCATTTTTCAACAGTTTTGTTTTGAAAAAGTATAATATTGTAGCAATACAAAGTTTCAATTCGACTAAATGTTATAATAATCATGCCTGCCAGCGCAATAATTGATTGTAGATTGCTGTAAACAATACCAATCTAACGTGAACGAGTTTTTATTTGGACTAGGAGCCTACTAACTACAGTAGTTAATCAGTGTCAGAAAACTAAAGAACTTCATTCGTTTAGGCTTTGAGAATAACTATTAACCTGAAAAATAGTAAAGAAAAGATGTTTGAAAATTCCTCAGGTGTCTGTACTGCTGTGTAGGTACCTAGCCATTGCTCAGGTAGCTTCATCAGCGTTTTATTATAAGTTCGTAGTGCTATGCTTAACTGAGGAAGCTTTACTTGTTATATTGAATGAATAAAAGGAGAGATTTGATAGTTTATCAAAATAAACAAGGCAGGTTGTTGCTACACCAAGAAACGAAACTACTTAGGTAGATACGAACGTCCTACCAGATTTGCTGTTGGTTTAAAGTGCCTAAACAAAGTAGGTGGGTCGTTTCTTTGCCGACGAATACAACCGCTGATTAGCAAGTTTGTCAAATATCGAATCAGGGAATATGCAACATGAATTAAAAACCCGGTTGCATGGAAAAAACCTTGAAATGCATTCCTCTGAAGGTAAGATTTCATAAAGACGGCATTGGCAGTGCAGTTATTGCGCGAGTTTTGCAGTTACGCAAGTTTTATGAACAAAAAAGGTAATTAGGTAAGTACTTTCGTTTTGATCAATGAAGTACATAAGTGAACAAGTAATTATATACGGAAAGTATGTAGGTATACCTTACCTCAAGGTTCTTACCTTTCCAGATGTGGTACAACTTACTATTCCCGCCTAACAGAGCTCTCATAACACATCCTTTCACAAGACCACTTTCACAGTACTCTAAAGATTTTTAGTTTCAATTGATTCAAAGAACAGTTCTAAAACTAGATAGGTAATCCACAACATCTTTGCGGCTGATGTCTGGATCATCTAGAACACTTGTACCTATGTCAACTCCCCAACACACATTTCATATGGATCTCTACCCCACAGATTAAATCTTGCGTTGGTAGCGTTTGAGGTCAACACCTGATAATAACTTGATGTAATTTGCATACAATTTATCACCTTGCATATTACAAATAATGAAAATATTGACTCGGAACTAGGTGAGATATGTTATGCTGTTGTCCAACTGTGGCTACAAATGGCGCATTTTCGCATATGTTTACTCGTCACCATGACAACAAGGTGAAATAACTTCGATTTCGCCTTGCCTCGATTTAAGGATGCGCTAGTGTCCAAGTCTCGAGAATATCACCCATACTAAATAATTTAGATCGTAATATGTTACACCCTGTAATACTGAACTCGGAGAGCTTACATTTTGAACGAAATGTACATGATCTTGGGATACATGCTGATGAAAACTTATCATGGTCTAACCAAGTTAAAATGACATGTAAAAAAGTGCACAGTGCTATTTATCAGCGTATTGCATTTAACTGTCCAGTAGCTATAAAATCAAATCTTATTATGAGCTTAATGATGCCTGATTTTAACTATTCTTCATGTGTCATGTGCGAAGTAAATGAAGAAGATATTGACACGTTGCAGAAGGCGCAAAATGCCACAATTCGTTTTATTTTCAAATTGAGTCTTGATGATCACGTCACACCATACTATAAACAACTAAACTGGCAAAAAAATGAAGGAAAGATGGGAATTCAATTTTGCCGTTCTTGCATTTAAAATTCTAAAGTTTTCTAAACCAGAATATTTAGCTAAAATGTGTATAAATCGAAGTAACATTATTGATGTTGAAACTAGAAATGTAAGAAACCTATACCAAATACCTCAACACAGGACTACAATTTATTCAGAGAGTTTCCTCATTCAAAATGTTAAATTGCTGAATGAACACCCTGATTTATTCAAACTTGCTACTGTGGCATCATTTAAAAAACAATTTAGAGAAATTATTGCGAAACCCGAGGCGATACCATAACGTTATATCTACACTGTAATTATCTTCACCTGACTTATAATTTATTGAATTCATATATTTTTCTGTATAGTTGTAAGAGTGGACTTTATATTCTAAAATCGTACAGATTGTTCGCGCAAGAAAGCTCACAGCGTTCTATTTATTTCCTTGTTTTTCTGTTTGTTTCTACGGCTATGAAGACGCATTGTGTATATTGGCAAGTGCGAAAGTGCAAATGCGATAAGACGGGTTGAAGAGGCCGCTCATCACGGGCCGGCAGTGTCCCGCTTTCCGAGCTCCAGCTATCATCTAAAATCTAATTTCCTTTTCGTTCGTTGTGCGTGTACGAGTCATCAGCATCTCGCCGCCAAGCGTTTCGATTGTCTTCGATTGTCAACTGGTACCTACCCGCCACGTAGGCAAATAAAATTCGGATTCTAATCGGATTCTAATTTCCCCACCACGACCAGCAATACGTCTGGATTTTGGATAATCGGTTCGTGGAAAAGGCCGTCGGATTCAAAGGAAGAGTACGACTTCAGCCGACGTCACCCGAAGTCGCCACTCCGAGACCCGAGTGGATCGGACCCCCCTTCTTTCCTCTTCACAAGCGTCCCTCCCCCCCGTCGCTCTACCACTTACGATCATCACCAAGAGTTCACCCAGCTGCGTCGTGAGTTCAAATCCCGCTCAGGGCAACAAATTTTTTATATTGGTTTACAAAGAAAGAGACTTTATTTTATTAACTATCTATTTTTAACATAATCAGGAGCTCTGAATTAGGCATTATTGTACTATAATTTCCAATAAATAATTTATAGTAAGGCAAATTTAGTACGTATTATTTAATTTCCAATTTGCCAAAATCAGATTTTGAATTTGCAAGGCACCTAAAGCTTAGTTCAAACAGAACCCCGACTTTGATTTTTTCATCCCCCCCCCCCCCCCTTTCAACGTTCAAATCCACCATCTCTAACTCTCTAGTTATTTACAATTGAAAATGTACAGACACTTGTAAACACCATTAGAATGACTTATATGTACTATGTAATTGGGCTTTCCCGTTAATAAATGAAAAACGCTGCAAATTATTTCACAAAGGTTTATTATTTTTTCAATTGGGTATGATCGAAGTTTTAGTTGGCTTGCGTACGTCATAAGGCCCGTCCAGGCTCCTCGGCGTGTCCTATTTCGAGTTGCCACAACCTATACTTCTATAATTTTATACGCATGTTTATATTTCTTGATTTGAGCTCCTATCTATTCAAATAATTAGGTATTGCCTTAATAATATCATTATCTAAGTACATACGAAAAGTCGATAGGATAGGTTATTAAATATGCGTAGGAAAAGCTTTGGTATTAACACACAAATATGACCTAGAAAAAAACATATATTCATGCCTCGAAGGAACGCCGTACCCACCACAAGGTGCCGCGGCGCCTCCTCTCACTCCACCCCCGCTCACCCCCCTCACCACCCACCGTGACCCCCTGCCAAGCGTGCCAGGCGTGCGTTCGTGCGTAAGTCTAACACTCAAAGCCTTGAAAAAGACACTTTTTCGGCCGTTTTTGGCCCATAGCATCAATGCGAGTTAAGCGATCGGGATGGTTAAACGTTAGGACCGACTAGACCCCAAATGGAGTCTATGTGCGAAAGAACGGGTTTTTTAAGTAAATTCTTAGGCCTTTTATGGCCCGAACGGCGGACGGACATTTCAAATTTGGATTCTACACACCTTGAAACGTAAAGTGACAAAGTTTGAGGGGGGGGGGGGGGGGGGGGGGGGGTTATACAAATTTTTTGCTACACGACCACATAGGCTTATTATTGGAAATAATAAACCAAAAAATGAATAAATAAATGGCCCCCAAGTGTAAACTACTGTATGCTTACCTTGGCGGGCTGTAAGCTGATCTTTCCCGGGAGGATCGAAGTCGGCGGGTTGAGGAGCGTCATGTCAGGCAGGGGGATTTGAGAGGTGATCCCGAGGGCCAGGAGATTCTCTTGGTTTTCTCTGATGGGTAGAGGGATTTCATCGACTTGCACCTGCAATACGAATAATACTATTATGAAAATGAAAAGTTGTACGCAACGTTACAGAGGAAGTGTGAAACAGATCAGTGCTGATGAAGTGAGTCACATTAAAGCACATCAAAACGGAAGTTAGTGAAAAACGTTGTCTATTTCCACGAAAAATAAAGAATTATGTTGAATCGATTTCAACGACGGTTAGGCCATCGTCACTAACAAATAATAACTGAAGACACATTAGAAAGGACACAGCTTATATAGTCACAGGTGAAGGGAGGTTGAATCCCATTGGTCAAGAGAAAGGAAAGAGAGCCCCCCTTTCCCCGGAGGTACAACCAATTAAGTGCATACAAAGTGAAGGGGGATTATAGCTAATCAGATGAAGTGAAAGGGGGAAATAACTAAATACAGTTTCAACAGTGTGAAGGGATAATTCCAAGCTTTATAGAAATGGACTCATCAGTGGTGAAATATATTGAGGTATATCCTCATTTTAACATTTACCAGACCTGTCACTTTTGATAATTTGGAATATTTCAAGTATATCAACATACCTCCCTATGGGTAAAAATGAAGAAATTCTACAAACTGTCCATCAGTCAAATCATAATTGTAGGTATGATTGGATTCCTTAAGATGTTTCGCAAATTCAGACTTACCCTTATTTTACCCAAAATCCTCCTGATGCTCGTCTATTCTTTCCCTAAATTTCCTACCAGTCTGACCGCAATATTCGTAGCCACAAGAACATTTTAATTTATAAACCCCACTTTTATCCTGAACATTTATTTTGTCCTTAAGGGATCCTAGTAATGCTCTAAGACTATTTTCAGTTTTAAAACCCACTTTGTAACCTCTCGATGGTAGATTTTTGCCGATTTTATCAGAAAATTTTACATAAGGTATACTTATCCATTGTTTTTCTTCTAAAGCCAGATCCCCTATCCAGATCCATCCTGCCATCTTCCCTAGCCAGATTGGAATCTTTTTCCCTACTCTTTTTCCTAAGAACCTTATCCCATATGGTATCAACAAGATCTCCATATCCGTTACTAGCCACAATGCTTTTGATAATAGATTTTCTTTTGATAAATTTCGTTCTGGAACGTTCATTTAATTTAGTTCGTTAAAGCACATTTACTTGTAAAGAGATCCTCGGGAAATAGACGCATCCTGCGTTGAATAGGAGGCAGAATGGCTTTGGAGCTCACTCAGCTGATCAATGACCTCTCATGCGTCTTCAGCATTCTCCCTTCGGCCTCCCTCTCAAATTTCAGCCTCAATGTTTCTGGGATCTTGGGCTACAACTGGGGCTTCGGCTCATTGAAATTGATGGTTTTTTGTCCTGCTAGGAACAAACTTTTCATGTTCCGATATGTCCCATTGGGGGTGAAAGGATTAAGATATCATTGGTCCTGAATGTGATAATCTCGTCATTATGCTCCTGTCGTATTGGGCTTGCCAATATTATAAATAATTTAATTAATAAATAAAGAGCGAAATAGAAACGCAAGAGCCTCTCAAACCGGATAGTACATACCTGTTGCGCGTGTCTGACAGCCTCGACGTGGTCACCGTGCTTCGCCGCTTCTCATACTCCGCCTCCGCTCTCTTCAGCTCCTCCCACTTTTCCGGATCTTCTTTTATGTACATTTTAAGAACCCTGTGCAATAACAAACAACACTTTTAACGTTAAATTTATTATTTATATCATTTACTAGCTGGTTCACCCGCTTGAACATTATTAAATAGCCTGTGACCCAAGTTAAAGTAATTCTGATAGATTCGCCCACTTAGATCCCCAGTTGGTTCAGTGACGTTCAAAACGCTTTAACATCCCCCCCCCCACCCCTCACCACTGGGTCAGATTTCAAAAATTTGAAAAAAGTAGTCTTTGACTTGAATTAGAGTAATCGAAACATATTTGATAATCAAATCCCCAGTTCGTTCAGTGATGACAAAGATACCCCATTTCTCTCCCCCCCCCCCCCCCCCCCCCCCCCAAGTTAGAATACTCCAAACATATTCGACAACTCAGATCCCCAGTTCGTTCAGTGACGTTCGAAACGCTTTAGCTCCCCCAACCCCTCCCCTTCCATTGTGGCTCAGATTTGAAACATTTGAAAAACGCTGCAAATTATCACAAAAAGGTTTATTATTTATATATTAGACAGCCCGTCTACGTAGATCTCTGGTCCATAATTATTAAACGCCGCTTATAGTATATTTTTAGTATCGGAACTCGGAGCTTCGGACCTCACAAATGAGTTCAATCCATTACAGCAGCGGAATCTCACAATTTTACGCTTTTTAATATAGTTGATAAACAAAACAATTTATTACCAAGTCATCTTTCCAACACATAAAAGTGTTACCTATACTGTATATTGATATCATCTAATTGGTCAAATTTCAAAAAATGTGGAGACAAAATCACTGAAAATATCTAAAAATCGTTAAATTGATATTTTTTAGCATAAGATTGGTCAAATAAAGTTTATCAACTATGAAATAGAACATTCAACAATTTATGTATGAAATTATGCTAAAAACTTGAACTCCATTAATTTTGTTTTAAAAAATCTATAAAATTGCAAAAAATAGCCTAAAATCCAAAATCTCTTTTTGAATAGAAGAGTATCATTTAGAATACTTTTTTTTTCATAAAATTAATAGCTAACATTTTCTTTTCACTCATAAATCTCCAATTTCTATGAAACTTGAAATATACAAAAAAAAGACACTTTTTCACCTATTTTTGGCTCATAGCACCCATGGGTGTGGAGCGATCGAGCTGGCGAGAAGTTAGGACCAACTAGACCCCACGAGGAGTCTATGTGCGAAAGAACAGATTTTTTAAGTCAATTCTAAGGCCTTTTATGGCCCGGACGGCGGACGGACATTTCAAATTTGGATTCTACGCACCTTGAAACGTAAAGTGACAAAGTTTGAGGGGGGGTTATAAAAGTTTTTTGCTATACGATCACATAGGCTTATTATTGGAAATAATAAACCAAAAAGTAGTCTTTGACGTGAATTGGAGTAAGTAATCCAAACGGTGGGTGGAGAGGGGGGTGAGCGGGGGGATGTAGTGAGAGGAGGCGCCGGCTCCGCGGCTTGTGGTGGGTACAGCGCCGGCGTTCGTTCGAGGCATGAATATGTTTCTTTCAAGGTAATTTTTGTGTGTTAATACCAAAGCTTTTCCTACGCATATTTAATAACATATCCTCTCGACTTGTCGTACGTACTTAGATAATGATATTATTAAGGCAATAACTATTTGAATAGATAGGAGCTCAAATCGAGAAATGTAAACATGCATATATAATTATAGAAGTATAGGTTGTGGCAACTCGAAGTAGGACACGCCGAGGAGTCTGGACGGGCCTTATGACGTACGCTAGCCAACTAAAACTACGATCATACTCAATTGAAAAAATAATAAACCTTTGTGAAATAATTTGCAGCGTTTTATATACATAGATTACGCACACAGCCAACTCATTCTACCTATAATCAGCTGACTGACTTCCCCAAATACAAATACCCACTTTGCTTGTAAATTAGGGGGAGTTTAATTCTAAATGTTTACTTATTAGAAGAAAGGCCCCCATTCCCTTCTTTGAGAGTTTTCTACGGTGAAAGTACCAAGAAAAAGTTGATAGCCGCCCCTTGCTACCAGGTGCCCCTGTACCCAGGTCCACCAGTAGAATCGTTATGCACGAGGCCTGTAGTGATATCAGTTAAATAGTGTCTAATAATTCTAGCAGTGACTCACCGATCCATAGTCTCTCTCAACTTCCGCCGTTTGTCTTTAAGAACTTTCTCGTTCAGGGGAGATGGCTGGAGGACGTTGGGTAATTGTTTACTATTACTTTGTCACCTCTAACTTTTTCAGTATGAAGACATTTGTAATATTTATGCTTGTAAATAAAGGATTTATATTTATTGAGGCCCGGAAAAGTAAAAAAGTAAGATACTTACTTTAGAAGTCGTCTTCAGATGAACTACTGGTCTATACGTCCAACTAATCTGAATTTATACTAAGGGATTGACTACTTGATGGTATGTATTTTTGAGATGCTAGCGTAGCGAGCATCCAGACCACTGATCTATGCTAAAAACTTATCCATGTTTTTAGCATAGATCAGTGGTCTGGATGCTCGCTACGCTCGCATCTCAAAAATACATAACATCAAGTAGTCAATCCCTTAGTATAAATTCAGATTAGTATAATATAGATTAGTAAGGTAAATATGACTTTCCGGCCCTCAAATTTATGTTATCTGTCGTTGGTAGTCCATTGCTGATAATTATTGACGATGAACTAAAACATTCAAAAATGTATTCACAAAATTATGGTGAAAAAAGTACTTGAATTTCATCAATATTTGCTGAAAAATCGATTGAAAAACTGAAAAATTGCTAAACATCCAAAATCTGTTTTTATTCGTAGAATATGATTAGGAACGAGTTTGTTTGCCATAAAATTGGTGGTTAACAATTTCTTTGTACTCGGAATGCACAAATTTCAAAACAGTAATATAATATAATGTTACGATAATCTACGAAAATTCGCTCATACGATCATGCTGCATGACTGGAACTTTTTAATTTAGGTTTCAAAGGCATTTTTGGAAATGCAGATGGAGGGAGAAAGGCCCAGAAACTTCGTGATTCTCATGACCAGGAATCCATTTTATGGTTATTTTGTTGTTGTTAAGTAAACAAATTGTTAATGTATTTCTTTGTTCCCCAGACCAGAGTTTTGAGGTCGTGAGGGGGTTCAGGAGTGCTTTGATGCTGGCCTGACTATAAGTAAAAATGTGAATGTTTTGTTATAAGTATTGTGGTTTTGTAAGGTGACCAAGCACTTGTTGATAGCATAGATTTCAGATTGAAACACAGTTGCATATTTGTCAAGGCTATAAGAGTCTGCCACTTGAAGGCTGTGTATGAACACACCAGCACCAGAGGAAGGTTCGGGTCCCCTGTCCATCTTAGAACCATCAGTGTAGCAGTTGATGGTGTCTATAGTCTCAACAGGGGGTTTGTTGATTGTTCCACTCATTTCTATCTTTCATTTCAAAGGTGGTTTCGAACTAAAAGACAGAAATGAGTGGAACAACCTACCTAATAATTTTATAAGAACGCAAATATAAGATTTCTCACCTTAATAGAATGTTTACAAACGCGGAAAAACAGCTGGATTTCTCAAAAGGCGGTGGCGCCTCGATCGGTGAAACTCGTCATCCCGACGCGAGTTCACATTTGAACAGATTTTTCTGGTTTTCAATCCAAAACTCAATGAAACTCCACTATCACGAGAAAGAAAATCCAAAACTCACGAATAACCTGAGTGAAATTTACTGAATTTGATAAAAATAAACGAGCAGCAAGAGTTGGTAAGCTTAAAATGTTGTAATTCGTAAAATTGTAGTGTGTGTGTGTGTGTGTGTGTTGACATCTTCGTTTTAGTCCTGGTTCGTCTTGGAGGTGGTGGTGATGCAATTTCTGTTCAACGTTGTATGTCGGACACAATTAGTTGGGGTTTATGTTGACATGGATATGTCTTTTGACTGGGGGTCAAGGAATTTTTCGCGACACTTTTTGTTCCCGACCGACACTTTTTTTCCCGACCGGCAAATTTTCTATTGATTTTCACGTACAACCAAGGCGTTACTAGGGAAGAGTAACTCCCATAGTTTTCGTAGTAGGAAAATCGTTCACCACTTTTTGGAATGCTCTCATTTTACTACGACATTTCATGATCTCTAAGCCATTGTAGTGTCAAGGAATGCTGATTTATTACTCTAAGTTAAAAACTAATACTGTTTTGTAACCATAATGGAATAATCTTGTGAAAAGAAGGCACTGCAGGTTGGTATACAATTGAGTAGTAGGTATCTACTGGTAAGCAGTAGGTACTAGACATATCAATGATCTTTTGTTTTTCCCATCAAGGGAGAAATTAAAATGCTAGATTTACACTTAACAAATATTTTTACAAAACTCTTCTCAAAGGGGGGGGGGGGGGGGGTAGGAAGTATAAATGATTTTAGCGAATTTTCTGACTTGGAAAATTTTAAAATAAAATTTTCAAAAATTTCTTCATCGAAATCTGTTTTGAGGCATTCTGAAATGATTCCTGGATTTTAACGCTTTTTTATATGTATGTATATAAATATATAAATGTATGTGTCATTCCAGACGATAACTCTCGATAGAATTGAGATAAAAACTTGGTTCTTTTGCCGAAAAATCAAACAAGGATTCGTTCTTTCGCCAAGAAAGGAAGTGGAGTTCGTTGGACAACACTTTTTGACATTAAATTGGTAACATTTCAAAAAATGTACTAAAAAAAATACACAAAAATGACAAAAAAAAGCTTCTTTTCACTCAAAGTCCTCAATTTTCAACACAATGTAACACTATAGTATTCACAATAACTAACGAAAATTCGCTCATACGATCATGCTGCATGACTGGAACTTTTTCGTTAGGTTAGAGAAGGTTTAATAGTTTTTTTTTTTTTTAACAATTATCATAGCCATCTCTAGTAAAAGTGGCGTGACAAAAAAAAAAAAAAAAAGGGGGGGGGGGGGGGGGGGAGGCCCGTGGCCCCAGAATCTGGTCCCGTCCCGACTTGGAGATGAGGCGGCCCTGCTGCAGGTTGGTATACAATTGAGTAGTAGGTATCTACTGTTAAGCAGTAGGTACTAGACATATCCATGATCTTTGTTTTTCCCATCAAATGAGAAATTAAAATGCTTGATTTACACTTAACAAATATTTTTACAAAACTCTTCTCAAGGGGGGGGGGGGGGGGGGCACACCATTAAATTCAAAAATAAAATAATAAATCAATAAAAAGTGGGGAGGACGCCCAGGTTAACCCGACGCCGGCTAGGGTTAAGGGATGTTGCAGGATGACGAGGACGAATGGGATGAAAGGAAGTTCCCATGTAAAATGACCACCAATTTAAGTAAGATTTTACTCCACACAAAATGCAACGCTCCGGCACTTTTTCTATTGATTTTTACAATCAATGCGTTGCTAGCAAAATGGAACTCCCTTATTTTTCATAGCAGGAAAATCGTTCGCCACTTTTTGGAATGCTCTAATTTTATCATAACATCTCATGATCCCTAAGCCATTGTTGGGCCCAGGAAAGCTGATGTATTACACTAAGTTATAAGCTAATATCAATAAGTAACCATGATGAACTAATAATGCAAAAAGAAGGCACTATATGGTAGGTACTATTGAGTAGTAGGTACTTGTAAGCAGTAGATACTAGACGATGCATAGACTTTTCCTTATCATAGGAACTAGCTGCTCTCGATCCGGTTTCCATTCGAGTTGGCTCTCGTCGATTTTGTTAACACTTTCAGTGCATGTGGGTGCTTAAGCGCCCATCTGTGCATTTGTGCCACACGGGAGGGTACTTAAGCGCCCCTGTATATGAAAAATCATTTCAGAATGTCATAAAACAGATTTTAATTTAGCATTTTGAAAACATTGATCTTAAATTTTTAGAGCCACTAAAATAGCTTAATTTTTCACAAAACTTTTCTAAAAAGGTAGGTAGGTACAGATACAATAACACCCAAATGGCACAAGATTTGCAGTCAGGAACTGCCTAGTTCAATTTCTGCCGCTACGCTGCGCATCCTAAATTGCAATTTTCGTTGAGAAAGTACGAAGAAGAAGTTGGTCACATCTAATGGAGATCTCCCACCACCATCCGTCAGAAAGAACACGTCAATCAGATAATCGAATTGATAACAGTATAAATTTCCCATATTTCACATTTTGCTGCAACACCTAGTTGGTCTATTCAGTGCTTCTTAGTTTACTAGTTGCAATTGCGAAACGATAATAATTAACATTCATATTGTTTTCGGTTCATTTTTATTTCGTACGCGAACGAATGATGTCGGTTGATACCCATTTCGGTTTGTCTCAAGAGGTGTTTGAAATGATTTTGCAACACTTAGACACGGAAGATGTTCTATCTTGCTCGTTAGTTTGCCTTGGTTGGCGCAATGCCGTCAATAGCAACAGCGTCTGGGAAAAGCTGTGCAGGAAAAACATACCGGAGGAGAGATTGAAGTTACGGACTGAACGCAAGAGAGTGGGGTCTTCGTACGAAGTGTTCGAAACCGAGAATCTGCCGAAGCTGTGTGATTGGAGAAAGAGATACATGGATGACGTCGATCTCAAAAGAAATTGGAAACGTGGATGCTACCGGGAAGAATTTATTAATGGTATTCCACCTGCCTCCGACTGGATGGAGAGTGATAATGAACTGTTATTGGTGCGTCAGGGTCGCAGCTATTCACATTACACCGAGTTCAACATAGTGGACCAGCCGAAACCGACAGGTGAAATACATCTCGCGCTGGGGGACCACAGACCAGAACTTTTCAAACTATCCAACAACATCCTGGTGATTGTTCAACGAATGTTGCTGCAGGTTTATATTAAAGACAAAGATAAAACCCTGAAGCTGAAGTTTCTCGCTTTGTTCGACAGGGATCATTCGGAGACCATCCCCGATACCCCAGACCTGACAAACTGGTATGAGCAAATTGGTTACCCTGGCAACCCTAACATAAAGTGTGACCACAATGGTAAGCATTTTGTCGGTATGACTTCACGTTATGATCCAGGTGTATTACGTAACTTAAGAGTGCACATTTGGGATCTGGAATCCCAAACCAAAATCCAAGAAGTTGCTTTGCCTATGCAGATGCCCGGAGAACAAGTAGAACGTGCCTCTTTCTTTTTACGTGATAATAACATATATTTAACTTTGGGATGTCTGAGTTTTACCTCGATATATGCTTATGATGTGGAGAAATCTAGTTACAGTGAAACTGTTCTGCAACTAGAAGGGCGTTTGGAAAGTATACTACTCACGGGAACAGTGGCTATTATGGCAAGTCTCTCGGAGAGAAAATTGCTTTTATTTGACTTGAGAGACGGTCGAATGTTGGACACGTTGAATACTAGGGGCCGTATAAACACAGTATTTGCCTTTGGGAATCTCATTACTTACGCAGCAGGTGGATATCCCCCCACAGTGACTGTCTATGACACTGAGAAGCTGCGTCTGGTAGACCAACTCCAAGTTGGGAGCGGTTACGGAGATGTCTACAGGATCCACATCTTCATGGACAACATTATGCTCATCCGTACACGTGAGCAGCTCCTCATTCGAGATATAAAGACACATGAAACCCTGCGAACTGTCGAATGCTTTGATTTCCTTCCCCCGGACCCTTCCTGCTCCAAGTTGGTTGTGAAAAAACGAGGAAATAAATTCGTAGTTCTCCATTTCTGGTAGAAGGTAATTAATTATGTACCAGAAACATCTACCAATTGTCTTCATTTGTTTAAGTTGTAATTTTTCATATTTTCATATGCAGTGCTTACTGTGATCATCACAAGCAACATATCCAATAGTTACTAAAATACAATATAAATATTGTGAATTTGTTGAGAATTTTTTGAATTCCCTTAATACCCACAAACGTCGAAATATTTGCCTTTTTCAACAATTTAGTTTAAATTCCAAAATCTTCTATCCTTTAATAAAAAAAAAAATCTGATGCGAGGCTTCACACTTCTTTCCCTACTTGTATTCATTACACATGGATGCTATTATGATGGGTCGTATCTATTGGAAAAATAACCAAGAAAGTGCTAAAAAGTTCTAGTCATGCAGCATGATCGTATGTGCAAATTTTCGTAAATTATCGTACCATATATATGTTACATTGTTTTGAAAATTAGGGACTTTTAGGGAAGGGAAATTGTTAACTACCAATTTTATGGCCAAAAACCCGTTCTAAATAATATTCTGCGAATGAAAAAGAGATTTTGGAGTTTTTATAGATTTTTTAGCACATTTTAATGAAATTCAAGTACATTTTTCCGCATAATTAGCACATAACTTTTTTAATGTTCTATTTCATAGTTAATTAACTTTATTTGAGCAATATTCTGCTAAAAATATGAATATAACTATTTTTAGTGATTTTTTATTACTTTTTTGAAATTTGACCAATTTAATGGGCTGGAGAAATACTGGCCAACGAAATCGTCCTTTCGTTTGGAAACCTTGATTTTCTGGCGCAAAAACGGAATTTTTATCTCAATCCTAAGGAGAGTTATTGTCAGGATGGACACACACACATATATATACATATATATATGTATATATTTGTGTGTGTGTGAAAAAGCATTAAACTCTAGGATTCGTTTCAGAATTTCTCAAAACAGATTTCAGTAATGAAAAATTTGACTTTAAATTGTCAACGAAAATTTGCTAAAAATGAAATTATATCTCACCATGTCCCCAGCTTGACCAGGCCCTCATAGACTGTGATTTGAGGCAGGTTTTGATGGTAGTGGCACCCCCTACATGTTTTTTAGTGTTCGGAGTTACAGCCATGAGAAAACTTCATTTCAAAATTAATCGTCATTAGTCGAACTGGGTACTTGTGTATTATAAGGAGGCCACTATTCTTAGAGCACCTTGTGGTGGTGCACACATCATTCTGATCTAGTTGTCCAGCTAATCTATATTTACTAAGAGGATTGGTTTAGGACTTTTTTTAGTTTTGAGATGCGAGCATCCAGACCGCCAAACTGTACACATCATTCTGATCGGTGGGTTGTGATGGGAGGACGAATGGTTGTGGCAAATCCTCATGTCATGTGATTTACTTCCAAGCGCTTTCACCCTTCGAGGACCTCGTCAGGGATGCAGAAGTAATATAGTTGGCAGTGGATACTTCCTACTACTAGTTCTTAACACGCAGGGCCGCCAGGTTTCTTTGGGGTGTATAACTTCAGATGGTTTAGCTGTTTGATAAACATACATATATAGAAATGATCATCTAACATTATTATGATGTAGGTATGATATTATACATTTCTTCTATGATGCTATCAATCTCTTGTGAGAAGACGTCAGTTTGCAGGAGGAGTGATTACCTGGTGCTCACTGATCATGAAAAGATGCTGTGAGTTCACTACTAGTTATGCATCTAAGTTTGGTCTTACTGGTGTCATATCCATACTGAGAAGGTGGGGGGGGGGGGGGGGGGGGTTAACCTTTATGTGAGAAATGGGCAGAAAATTTAGCTTAAGCCTCCAGGAGCACATAGGGCGTTTAATGTAATATTAAATGCCCCAATGTGATCCTAAATGTGTTTATATTATTTATCAATATACATTAAGGAAACTACGTTCCACATTGTGTGCATATATAACTAGGGGGCCACACCTGCAGGCTTTGCTTGAAATTTTGGAAAACTAAGGTTTTTCAGTTGGTCAGGAGATCTAGGGCTTGAATTTGAGTACCAATGTGCTGGGGCCCTGTTGAGCCGAAATCGGGCGGTCTTTTTGGTCCTGTTCATCATTAGTTTCATTATATAGAATATTCAAATCAAGAATCCATCTGTGTATTCACAGACTTAATTTAAAATTAGAAGAAAAAACAACTGTAACAAGGGGGAAAAAATGTGTAAGTGTGTAAATATATACAAGTATTTGAAAGAGACCAAACATTATATTTATTATATCATGCACATGTAGTTACGGAGAAGGACAATCTAAAAAGTCCAGTCATGCAGCATGACCCCATGAGCGAATGTTTGAAGAAATCTTCGACATTTCAGTCGCTATTGATCGTGTAGAGAAATTTATGTTTATGATTTTGATAGACAAACATGGAATCAAATTATTAAAAATAATTAGGAGGTACTCATGCTTTATTATTATTAAACTAATCTTGTAGATTTAAAGACAAATGTAGGTAAATATTCATAGATTTCGATGTCCAATGTGGTCAGTATTGAAGGCAGTTGAAATCTTAACAGTATCCTATCATAACATCATCAAATCTTGACATAAAATAAAATAACATACCAACGTCATATGAAAGAAACAGCCAATAGATGATGAGGCTTTATATTACGAGTGATATAAAGTTTGTTGCATTCGAATCTAGTATCCTACAGCAAGAAATTGACAGACTAACTGTAGTCTCTGTGCATCTATTGACAGCCTAAATTATGGGGAAGTGTCACTTGGGTTTTCCGTAGCAACAAGAAAGAAATTGAAAATATTTACTACTAGCATTAAATCCCAAATTATTGTTGATTTATCAACGATTCGATTAGGTAAATTCTTGAATTTTAACTGCTTCATGTTATTTCTTCACTCTACTATTTGATAATTGTATCGAACATATTGGTTATTGAGCTAGCGAACATCATTATTTCGATTTTTGACTGATTTTTCAACTTTGAAATTTTTGAAAACTTGATACATATTCTTATAGGAAATTTTACGCTGATTCCGAATATACCACATGTTAGTAGGTATGCTGAAAAAATTATTTCGCACCACTAATCGCAAAAAACTGGCTATTTCGAAATTGTTGACTACATTTTTGAAAATTTCAACCCGAAGATGTAATCCGATCATGCTGGCCAACGAAATTAAACTTTCGTTTTGTGTCCTTAACATTTTAAAACTTGTTCGAAGTTTCTAGCACAATTCTACGGACAGTTATCGTCTGGAATGACACATACACACATAGGTACATACATACATAAAAAAAATGCGTTAAACTTTAGAATATGATTCAGAATAGCCTGAAACGGATTTCTGCATAAAATTTTTTCAAAAATTCATATTCTACAAATTTTGAGGCGAGAGCAATAGCTTAATTTTCTTCAAAAATTCGCTAAAAATAATCAACTAATCTAGAGGATTCAAAGCAGCCAAACGTCAGAGGAGATGTTGTTGCATGAGAGAAAAATAGTTGGAAAACTCTGAATACATTAGAAAGTTTGGGAAATTGAGTTAACCTGAATGCGGTGTCTTAAGCAGGTCTATAACTGGTGTCGTTACCCTAACATGAAGATTTGTTCGACCTAGCGCTATTCTTGAAAAGTATCGTGATTAGAATTTCGTGAATGACTGTGGCAATGATCAACTTCAGGGGTCGTAAGTCACATTTGAATGAACGAAAATCAGATTTTACTTCCTCCAACAACTAGGTAACTCGTAAAAATTGGTGAAATAATTCATTTTAAAAGGTAAGTCGACTCTGGTATATTTCTGTTGAAGTTAGGATGTGAAGGTACACGATACGATTTTCAGATATTCAATTGGGACCCAACAATAATAACTAAAAGGGTTCGAAAATGCGTAAAAATTTATTCACATTTTCTCAAAACTGCCAATTTCGAGTTACCTAGTCGTTGTTCTAAGCCCACGAATTGGTATATTGATATATTCATCACAGCAACTCGGGCTTTGGTGGTTCCCTGAGAACAGTGTGAACCCTCTTTTCATTTGGAGTCGCGATGGTTTATGGATACTGTCTCTAAGCGAGTTATTAAATGAGTTCATGTTCAAATAATATATAAATCAAATGGAGACTTGAAAATTAGCCAAGATGAGGTGGGGGCTCCATGGGGAGACCCTCAAAAAGAGGAGACAACGAAGGTAAGGGATGGTGGGGGGCATGCGACTGCAGAGGGCAGAAGTCAGTCGCTGCAAGTGCGGTAGCATGGTGACGTGACAGTGGTTTTTTACGAGTCCAATGTTACCCACTTTTTATACTTTCAAAAGCACTGGTAAGTACCTACCATACATAATAGACCATGGACCGAACCATGGGCCCTACATGCCTTTATTTATAAATATTTTGAGCGTGGAGCAAACCACATATCGTAAATATGTTTCACTGTGGAACAAACCACGTGTTTATACATTATTTCAGCGTGGAGCGAGCCACGTAGGTATTTATAAACATATTTTACCGTGGAACGAACCACGTATAATACATATTTTACCGTGGAATAAACCACGTATGTGTAATACATATTTTGCGGTGGAACGAACCACCTATTCATAAGTACTCATATTGACTGTGGCCTTAGACCACGTAAGTCCTTTAGCTGGAGGTTGTGGACACCTAGGAAAGGGGTTGATGAGGAGGGTGTCATGAAGGGACTAATATTTATACAAATGTGATATTGGATCGACCGAATAATCCAAATATTTAAAGTAGGTATAACAATACACTATCAAAATGGTTGTGAATATGGAAAGGCCAGTTCTTCGCTTCTCACTTGTAAGTACATAAAGTCCACACAATACTCTCATGATGACATTAATTTATATCTACGAAATAAGGATTTTCGACAGCTACTTACTTAATTACTTTTCTATTCTTCACCAAAACACTTGAAACCGCTGATTCTTGGGCCACTCAGTCCCGGAGAGCGTTAGAGAAATTTAAGGGTTGAGAATTATAGAAGTAATTAGGGAAGGCAAATTAAGGAGATCGACGTTTTCAAGTTGTTAATAAAGTTTCCAAGATTAAGAAGGTTGGAATTGAAAGTTGTATTTTGGAATGTTTTCTTCTCAAATAGTCTTTCTACATATTTTAAATTTCATTAATTTTTGGTTTATTATTTTCAATAATAAGCCTATGTGATCGTATAGCAACAAATTTTTATAACCCCCCTCAAACTTTGTCATTTTACGTTTCAAAGTGCGTAGAATCCAAATTTGAAATGTCCGTCCGCTGCCCGGGCCATAAAAGGCCTAAGAAATGACTTAAAAAACCCGTTCTTTCGCACATAGACTCCACTTGGGGTCTAGTTGGTCCTAACTTCTCCCCCAGCTCGATCGCTCCACACCCATGGGTGCTATGAGCCAAAAATAGGTGAAAAAGTGTCTTTTTCGAGGCTTTGAGTGTTAGACTGACGTCCGCGCACGCCTGGCACGCTTAGTGGAATGATGAAAACATTGACAGAGGGTCATGAGGGGGAGGAAGCGCGGCGCCTTGTAGGGGCATAGCGGCACGTCACCAGGGGCGTAGCAGAACGGCGCCAGGGGCGTAGGATAACGAATATATATTACTTTTACAAGTAACATCCATATAATACACCGCGGCACCATGATTTTTAAACATTTTTACTGTGAAGCGTAAGATTATGGGGTCTTGGAAATGTAAAATTGTGAACCCTTCTCGGAGGCACGGTGCGCCATGTTCTGATCTTATATTCCATATGGGGTTTAACAGTTATAGACCAATGATCTGCATAGAAGGGCTATGTAACACAGAAATGATAAACCATTGTGTAATAATTTGCAGCGTTTTTATATTGTCATTCATTTACGCCGTAAGGATTACAATATGCTACCATTGATTTGAGAGTGTGCCCTATTGGACCAATAAGTGTTGTAACGAACTTAGATCACCCCCAGAGGTGCAATGGGGCCTAAACCCGCACTCATAGAGAGAGGGGGGTGTGACAGTACCATAAGAGATACAACTTGTAAAAATAGCATAGGTGCTATGTTCGGAGAAGATTATTATCTGGTTCTCGGATCCTCATCTATCGCCAAACGCAGCATTTCAAGAACTTGAGGATGACGCCCGGCGCGGGAGCGACGAACGCGCATTCTCTTAGATCTCACTGGAACTGTCACAGTGTCTTTAGCATAATAAAGTTTTATTATTATTAAAATATGATGTTGGTAACTTGTGAACAGTACCGAGTGAGAGTATCTTTGAACCTTGGGAAGTATCTATTAAATGGGATAAGTGAATTTATGTGTGTGGAAGTACCTGGTCAGTGTAAACAGAGGCTAAGAATAACTAAATGGCTGATCAATACAAGTAACTACCTACCATGCCAAGAATAGAGGGAGTGGTAGAAATTTGGCCCAACGATGCCCTGTGCTTCATATCGCCTATCTTCTTAGTGCCTAAAAAATCAGAGTTTTGCGCGATGATTATTCTTTGGAAATAAACAAATTTTTTCCATTCTAGAATGGATGATTACCGTTCGATACTATCAATTCTAACTAAGGGAGATTCGGTGCCAGTTTAGATCTACAAGATGCTTAGTTTATGGTCCGAATTTCGCCGGAACATAGAAAGTATCTAGCCTTCACCCTTGGCAGTACGACTTATGTTTCTTTGGCACTGCTTATGGGATTGAAGTCAGCGCCATTTTTTTTTTTTTTTTTTTTTTTCACAAACCGCTTTGCCCGGTAATGGCTAAACTAAGGAATCAGCAGACAGCTGTCAGCAACTAAGGAGACAGCTTATTTGTGGCACCAACAGCTGAAGGATGCATACGTTCTGTGCGGATCTGAGGAAGTTACTGTACCTGGGTAGCTTGGTTCCAGCTGATCTGGTCGTCACCGGCTCTTTAGTTCCACTGGTCGCCAGGAAGGTAGATAGCGCTGGGATCCTACCTACTCTACCTGTAGTTCAAGTGTTCCTAACGTTGTGTACTTTGTTGGCTCTTGTACTGAATGTTCCACTTGAATGTATTTGGTTATGTTGAACAATTAATACCCTAACCTCGAGACCAAACTAGGCTAAATCCCAACCAGTTAAGTGCCTACATCAGTAGCGTGCAACCACAAACAAAGCTAACAATGTACCTTTGGTTCTTAAATTTGGTTTTTGGAATCTATGTACCTACTGTTGCTGGGGGTGGTGAGTTGGGATTTCATATGAAAAGTAATGTTTCGGGTCACTAGGAGCTTTACAGCTAACCTAGCCACCTCGCTGTGAGCAGAATGTGTCGCCCATACCTTCCGGATGTTGCCCTGTGTGTTCTGTTCGTGGTGCACGAATGGCTGAACCTTATCCTGTTGTTGTGGTTTAGGTCTACCTTGATATCGCCAAGCTCAGGAAGACCAATCAAACTACCTTGCTTCCAATGCTTCATTTCTACCTTGTTTGCATTTGAAAAGGGGGCTTATCCTTTTTTAACTCCCTCACTGTTCTCTAGTCTCTTAGTGTGGTTTTTGACTTTGAAATGAGTTTGGTTCTTCAAATTCCAGATATGGTCCCACCCATGGGGAAACTTGGGAACATCCTTTAGGTGAAATATAGCTAAAACCCTCCTAACTCCCCCCCACCAGGTGGGGAATCTATTAAATGGGATATGTGAATTTACGTGTTTGAAAGTACCTGGTGAATGTAAATAAAGGCAAACAATGAATAATAAAATGGCTTATCAATACAAGTACCTACCTACCATATCAAGAGTAGAGTATATGAGGGGGTTACTGTACCTGGGTAGCTTGGTTCCAGCTCATCACCGGCTCTTTAGTTCCACTGGTCGCCAGGAAGGCAGATAGCGCTGAGTTCTTACTGTACAGCTCAAGGTAAGTTGTACCCCATTCACTAAATTTTTATTAAAATCTCTGACATCTCTTCTCGCCACTGTCCACCCCTTCTGTGTGCATTGCATACACCACCTCTCCGCCCAATGTCGTTTCTGTGTGATTCGGGCCTTGGGAGTGAGGTGGGGTCAGGCCAGCTCGACAGACTCATCGCGATACAAAACAGAAGATAAACAAAATTATTGTTTGTTACTGTTTGCTGTTGTTACTGAAGGTGACCTAACTGTCGAAATCAATCTCAATACATAACTCTTCATTTTCGTGGAATTAGACACCGCTCTTCTTAACTTCAGTTTTTCATTGAAGGGTTTGTTTGAAGGTGAGAAATAGGTTAACTTCTCGTATTTGTCTATTGTTGCTTAGCGCTTTCACCTTAATGCCCCAATGGAAATTGTTTCCACCAAACGACCCTCCCATATACAATAAGCTCTGACGAGGCCATTAAGACGAAAGCCCTTAGCAACAATAAACAAATACGAGAAGCTAAACCTATTTCTCACCCTCAAACAAACCCTAGGATGTACCTACTCCTTGAAGCCTACTAGCCAACATATTTTTCATTGAAATGAGTTTCCACAACTTCGTGAGTTAGCTCGTGTAGACGCATTGCGGACAGTAGAAAGGTGCGGTTAGCTTAGTGCTGCAAATGAATTTTTTTTTTTTCACCATATTTAAATTTTTCGATTATTTAGATAATAAAAATGGATTAAAAATTGAAACTAAAAAAAAAAAAAATGTATAATTTACGAACAGAATCTGATGTTACCTCCAGAATCTGACTAATAAAATTACCAACATTTTAATATAGTTATGCAGGCGTGTATTATCAATAAGGAGGTACAAAGACTATACCAGTTGTAGAGCGATTAATAGACTCACGAAAGACTTGTAGTTTTGTGAACCCAACTCGCTATGCTGTAATTCCATCCAGCATAGCACATACTGAAATTTACCAACATTTTAATATGTTATGCAGGAGTGTATTACCAAAGGAGGTACAACGACTATACTTATGAGTCCCGGACCACTCGCATTGTAACCAAAAACATCTTTGACACAACCGTAAGCTGTGTAGGTAACTAAGGTGTTATCATAACTACATAGTACCTAGTTGTTTGTACAAACATATGCATTATCTAATACTAGCTGGTTCACTTGTGCGTTGCACAGGTTGACTTGAACATTATCAAATAGCCTGTGGCCCAAGTTAAAGTATTTCTGACAGATTCGCCCTCTCAGATCCCCAGTTGTTCAGTGAAGTTCAAAACGCTTCAACATCCTCTCCCACTCCATTGTGGGTCAGATTTGAAAAAAGTAGTCTTTGACTTGAATTAGAGTAATCCAAACGTATTCGACAGTCAAATCCCCAATTCGTTCAGTGATAAAAAAGATACCCCATTTCTCCCACCCCCCCTTCCACTAAAACACCCTCTTCTATGGGTTAGATTTGAAAATTTTCAAGTAGCCTGTGATTTAGGTTAGAATACTCCAAACATAATCGACAACTCAGATTCCCAGTTCGTTCAGTGACGTTCCAAACGCTTTAATTCCCCCTCCCCGTTCATTGTGGGTCAAATTTGAAAAAAGTAGTCTTTGACTGTGATTGGAGTAATCCAAACATACTCGACAATCAAATCCCCAGTTTGTTCAGTGATGACAAAGATACCCCATTCCCTCTCCACCCCTCTGCCTATGAGGCAGATTTAGAATTTTAAACCTTCTCTGGACTTCCACAAATAATTTAAGACCACAATTAGCCAAATCGGTTCAGCCGTTGTCGAGTTTTAGCAAGACTAACGAACAACAATTGGTTTATATATATATATATATATATATATATATATATATATATATATATATATATATATATATAGATACATTGTTTATGAAATTGAGGACTTGGAGAGAAAAGAAATTGCTAACTACCAATTTTATGGCAATAAAATCGTTCTAAACATTAATCTGCTATAGAAAAAGAGGTTTTGCATTTTTAACTTTTTTGCGGTTTTTACAGATTTTTTTAGCACATTTTAATTAAATTTAAGTACATTTTTCAGCAAAATTTTGTGAATTAATTTTTGAATGTTCTAGTTTATAGTTAATAATATTTTTTGGACGATACTCTGCTTAAAAATATAAATTTAACGTTTTTTTTTTTTTTTTAAGCCGTATTTCGCTATTTTTAGTGATGTTTTCAGCACTATTTTTAAAATTGGACCAATTTAATGTGCTCAAAAAAATGCTGGCCAACGAACTAGTCCTTTTGTTTGGAAAGCTTGATTTTTTGGGGCAAGAACGGAGTTTTTATGTCAATCCTAAGGAGTGTTATAGTCTGGAAGGACACACACACAGATGTATATAGATATATATACTTATGAAAAAGCGTTTAACTCTAGGATTCGTCTCAGAATGCCTCAAAACATATTTCAATGAAGAAATTTCTCAACAATTTTTATTTCAAAATTGTCCATCTCATTGCAAAAAATTCATTTTTTACGAAAATTTGCAAAAATCCAAAATCTTTTTTGAATCTGCATATTGTCAAGAAGGAGTTTCGTGGCCATAAAATTGGTAGTTAACAATTTCTTAATATTCGAAGTGGTCAAATTATGAAAATTCGCTCATATAGTCATGCTGCATGGCTGGTATTATTATTGGAAATAACAAATTGAAATTCTCCAAAACTGAACCATAGAGAGCGAGAAAATAGCTTTCAGGAAAAAATTGTTATTGGAAGATAGAAGGTACCTTAACAGGACATGCAGCACTGGAAGCCCAGACTTACGTTTTGCTGAGAATGAACCATTTAGGGTTTTTAACACAGAATGTGTTTTTGCGATGACCTACCGAAAAAAAATCGTCACAAAAAACCGACAGAAAAAACCGTTATGCGCCTTTTATAATGATTTTCACGTACAACCAAGCCGTTGGTAGGGAAATGGAACTTCCGCAATTTTAATCGCACAGAAATCGTTCACCATTCGTTGGAAAGCTCCTGATTTATCCAACCATATTATGTTAACTACTGCGAAGTGCGTGGCCATCAACCTGAGTTATGAGCATGGTTATTTGAATCAATTGTTTACACACAGATGATCATTCTCAATAATTGATATTGTCAACATGATTGCAACCGCTTGTAAATTTTCTTATGATTTTCACGTACAACCGAGCCGTTGGTAGGGAAATGGAACTTCCGCAATTTTAATCGCACAGAAATCGTTCACCATTCGTTGGAAAGCTCTCAATTTATATAGTATTTTTCTTGTAGTTACATATTTATTTATATAATATTTATAGGGTTTTAGACCAAATTAAATGTCTAACAATTATTTATTTTATTATTGCCAAATATTGTTATTATTCACGTGCAACCAAGCCGTTGGTAAGGAAATAGAATCATCGCAAAAACACATTCTGTGTTCCTATGATTTCATACAGAGTATGGAAAAAGAAATAAACCGGGGGTGCAGGGGGGCGGAGCCCCCCGCCGAGGCGCAAAGCGCCGAGTTTTCTTCTAAATTTCAAGATAGAAAACTTTGGAATTTGACAAAAATTTGAAAAATGCATGCATTTCAAAAGTTTGTGTGTATTCAGGAAATTGAAAGAATTCTCAGTAGATTAAATGTTATTTAATAAGTATTTAATTAGAATAAGTGAATCTTAATAACATTTGTTATTTAATTATCACAGTAGGTACTGCATGTGGAAAAATGAAAAATTGGCACAAGAGGAGACGTTTGGTAGATGTTTCTGGTACATAATTACATACCTTCTACCAGAAGTGGAGAACTACGAGTTTATCATCCGGTTTTAGAACAACCAACTTGGAGCAGGAAGGGTCCGGGGGAAGGAAATAAAAGGATTCGACAGTTCGCAGGATTTCTCGTGTCTTTATATCTCGAATGAGGAGATGGTCACGTGCACCGATGAGCATAATGTTGTCCATGACGATGTAAACCTTGGGGACTAGTCCAAACCTGGTCTCAAGTTGGAATTTGTCTACCAGCCGCAGCTTCTCTGTATCATAGACAGTCACTGTGTAGGGATCTCCAAATTCTGCTCGTTCTGCGTATGTAATGAGATTCCCAAAGGCCTGTACACTACTGGTCATTAACCATTGCCTAGTTGTCAACATGTCCAGCTTTCGACCGTCTCTCAAGTCGAATAGAAGCAATTTTCCCTCCGACTCCATAATAGCCACTGTTCCCGTGAATAGTATACTTTCCAAACACCCTTCCAGTTCCAGAACAGTTTCACTGTAACTGGATTTCTCTACATCATAAGCATATATCGAGGTACAACTCAGATATCTCAAAGTTATATATATGGTATCATCACGTAAAAAGAAAGAGGCACGTTCTAATTGTTCTTCAGGCATCTGCATAGGGAAAGCAACTTCTTGGATTTTGGTTTGGAATTCCAAATCCCATATGTGCAGAGGTGAGTACCATAACACACCTGCATCATCATAACGTGAATGCATGGCGACAAAATACTTCCCATTGTGGTCACACTTTATGTCAAGGTTGCCAGGGTAACCAATTCGCTCATACCAGTTTGTCAGGTCTGGGGTATCGGGGATGGTCTCCGAATGGTTCCTGTCAAACAGAGCGAGAAACTTCAGCTTCAGGTTTTTATCTTTGTCTTTAACAAAAACCTGAAGCAACGTGCTTTGAACGATCACCAGGATGTTGTTGGATAGTTTGACGAGTTCTGGTGGGCAGTCCCCCAGCGCGAGATGTATTTCACCTGTCATGATTGGGTTGTCTACTATGTTGAACACGGTGTAATGTAATGAACCGGACCAATTAGGATCCAATAACAGTTCATTATCACTCTCCTTCCTGTAGGAAGATGAATTGCTAATAAAGTCTTCCCGGCAGCATCCACGTTTCCAATTTCTTTTGAGATCGACGTCATCCATGTATCTCCTTCTCCACTTGCAAAGCATCGGCAGATTCTCCGATTCGAACACTTCGTACGAAGATCCCACTCTCTTGCGTTCAGCCTGTAACTTCAATCGCTCCTCCGATATGTTTTTCCTGCACAGCTTTTTCCAGATGCGGTCGCTATTGACGGCATTGCGCCAACCAAGGCAAACTAACGAGCAAGATAGAACATCTTCCGTATCTAAATGTTGCAAAATTATTTCGAACACCTCATCAGGCAAACCAAGATGGTTATCAACCGACATAACTGAAATACCGTCCGCGTAAAAAACTGAGATCAACCAAAAACAACAATGAATGTTAACGATTAAATATAATTGTTTCGCAATTACAACAAGGAAAGTAGGAAGCACTGAATATACCAACTAGGTGTGGCAGCAAAATGTGAAATATGGAAAATTTATACTGTTATCAATTCGGTTATCAGATTGACGTGTTCATTCTGAAGTGTGTTGGTGGGAGATCTCCGTTTATTAGTTTTTTTTTACTATTATTATTTATTTATTTCATTTTTTCTTTACACGTTTTGTTCAGAGAAGTTTTTTTTTTTATATTGTCATTCATGTATAATTCAATTGTTTTCTGTATTTTTTATTTTATTAGTGCAGTCTTTTATTTTAAGGCCAAGAATGTATTTATCTAATAAGTTAATTTTTTTATGTTACGACTAAGAGAGCCCTTGAGGCTTGTGTAACAAGTGCCAATAAATAAATTCTTACTTCTTAAAAAAAAAAAGATGCCTTTGCCTTGTGCGAGCAACTTCTTCCTACTTTCTCAACGAAAAATTCCAAATAAGGATGCGAAGCGTAGCGGCACATATCGAACTAGGCAGTGCCTGACTGCAAATTTTGTGCCATTTGAGTATCATTGTATCTGTACCTACCTACCTTTTTAGAAAAGTTTTGTGGAAAATGTAGCTCTTTTAGTAGCTCCCAAAATTTTAAATCAATATTTTCAAAATGCTAAATTAAAATCTTTTTTATGACATTCTAAAATGATTTTTCATATACAGGGGCGCTCAAGTACTCTCTGGCAGAGTTGGGCGGATTCGTATTCGTAAATTCGAATCCGAATTTGATTCACAGTACCTTAACGTGTCAATCCGAATACGAATACATTCGTATTCAAAAGTGTGAATTCGAATAGATTCATATTTGCAAGTGTGAATCCGAAAACGAAATTTGGATTCACACCTATGAATTCGAATCCGAATCTATTCGGATTCACACCTATGAATCCAAATCATTTCGGATTCACATCTATGAATACGAATCCATTTGGATTCACACTTGGATTCACTGAAAAATTCAATTCAAAACGCCAATATAAATAAATAAATAATTGCTCGACTGTGCTTCGACCTTCATTTGTTTATCTGTACCTCGCTACAGGTCGAATTTTGGATTTTAGCGAATTTTTGACGAAAAATGAAGCTATTGCAATGGGTCCAAAAATTTTAGAAGTGGAATTTTTCAAAAATGTTTATACCGAAATCCGCTTCAGAACATTCTGAAACAAAATCCAAAGTTTAACATGTTTTTCCATATATATAATATGTGTAGATATAATTATCGTCCTTCCAGACGATAACTCCCGTTAAAAAATAGCTAAACACTTTTAGTTCTAAGCACTAAATCTTGACAGATCATGGAACATGTTTTTGCATCCCGGAATCTATTTGAGCAACTGCTCGCTGCAGAGACCTAATTGTTTTTATTTTACTGCACAGAAGATGTTCTTGGGAAGACTATCTATCTTATTATATACTGACGTGAACTTCTTTCTTTCTCACGTCCGGCAGTGGTTTTTGTACCTATTCAACTACGGAATTTAGGAATATGTTTTATAACTCACCGTCCGTTGTTGTCAATAAGTGAAACGAATCTTACCCAATATTGCAATGTAGATAGGACCTATTAAATTATTCAAGCTTCTCAATGCGTTGATGTTATATAAATAAATATGGAACTAAGTGCAAGAAAAATAGGTACTGTATAGATTCAGAGCTTTCTAACGAATGGATAACGATTTTCGTGCAATGAAAACTGACGAAGTTATTATACCATAGCAACCGGTTGGTTGTAAGTGAAAATGATCACAACGCTTTCAATGAATTTTCGAAAAGAATGAAGCTATTCATTACAAAATTTTTGTAAATCGAATTTTAGAATTTTTTTTTTCATGGAGATCCGTTTCAGATCATTCTAAAACGATTCCTACATTTGATTTTTTTTTCATATATATATGTTTATATATATATATATATATATATATATATATATATATATATATATATATATATATATATATATATATATATATATATATATATATATATATATATATATATATATATATATATATATATATACCTACGTCACTCCAGAGCCAGACGATATCTGACCTTGCAGTGGATGAAAAAAATCCGAAAATTTTTTAAAATGTCAATAATATAAAAAGAAAGTTTGAGTTCGTTGGCCAGAATTTTAGGAGTACATCTAGGGGTTGAATTATGAAAATGTAGAGTCAAAAATGGCCAAAAAAACGTGTTTTTTGAGGTTTTTAGTGAAAGTTACAGTTTTAAACATAGGAACATGGGGTTTATTCGGAATCAGCGTGAATTTCCTATAAGAATATCTGCATTATATAATGCTATATATATCTACATTAACATTAAAAATTTCCAACATGACTGGCAAAACAAATGTTTATAGTGCAAAACTCGATAAAAATTGGTTAAATTGATTCTTCGAAAATTCGCCCTTTAACTCATGCTGCATGAATGTTTCGTAACGCTTTCGTGTGACTTTTTGTGTGACATTTTTCGAAGACCAGCTTTTTTGGAGTACCAGAATGTGTTTATTTTATTTATATTTTTTTGCTTAAAATTGGAATGGGGATCGTCTCATTAACCTTATAGGGCATAAAGGCGAATACAAAAATTTTGGCGCACCAAAAAACGCTACAAATCGTTAAAAAAAAAAAAAAAAAAAAAAAAAAAAAAAAAAAAAATCACCAACAAAATCACGGGTAACTTTTCCTTTCTTCATTTTTTTATTTTTGAACAAGATCAATACAAATTTAGTAATTGTATTATATATTATGGAGGTACTTACTTGAATTTATTTGAATTGTACATTAAACTACACCTACATCCAATTTTGATGAATGAACGACAATTTAGAGGTACTGAGGAGTCGATACTTTTGAAATATCAAGGTGAAAAACCCAAAACTCGACCTTTAGCGAGGCACAAACAGACAAATGAAGGTCGAAAGCACAGTCGAGCAATTATTTATTTATTTATATTGGCGTTTTGAATTGAATTTTTCAGTGAATCCAAGTGTGAATCCAAATGGATTCGTATTCATAGATGTGAATCCGAAATGATTTGGATTCATAGGTGTGAATCCGAATAGATTCGGATTCGTATTCATAGGTGTGAATCCAAATTTCGTTTTCGGATTCACACTTGCAAATATGAATCTATTCGAATTCACACTTTTGAATACGAATGCATTCGTATTCGGATTGACACGTTAAGGTACTGTGAATCAAATTCGGATTCGAATTTACGAATACGAATCTGCCCATCTCTGCTCTCTGGTGTGGCAAGAATGCACAGATGGGCGCTTAAGCGCCCACACGCACTGAAAGTGTTAACAAAATCGACGAGAGCCAACTTGAATGGAAACCGGATCGAAAGCAGCTAGTTCCAATGATAGGGAAAAGTCTATGCATCGTCTAGTACCTACTGCTTACAAGTACCTACTACTCAATAGTACCTACCATGTAGTGCCTTCTTTTCGCATTATTAATTCATTATGGTTACTTATTGATATTAGTTCATAACTTAGTGTAATCCTTAGTGCATTCCTTGACCCTACAGTGGCTTAGTAGAGGTCATGAGATGTTATGATAAAATTAGAAGTGGCGAACGATTTTCCTGCTATGAAAACTAAGGGAGTTACATTTCGCTAGCAACGCATTGGTTGTAGGTAAAAATCAATAGAAAGTGTCGCGAAAAATTCCTTGACCCCCAGCCAAAAGACATATCCATGTCAAAAATTGCTTGACCCCCACCCAAAAGACATATCCATGTCAAAGAAGTAGAAGTAGTTTAATTTCTCCCTTGATGGGAAAAACAAAAGATCATGGATATGTCTAGTACCTACTGCTTACCAGTTGGTACCTACTACTCAATTGTATATCAACCATGTAATGCCTTCTTTTCACAAGATTATTCCATTATGGTTACAAAACAATATTAGTTTTTAACTTAGAGTAATAAATCAGCATTCCTTGACACTACAATGGCTTAGAGGTCATGAAATGTCGTGGTAAAATTCCCCAGCCAAAAGACATATCCATGTCAAAAGTGCCGGAGCGTTGCATTTTGTGTGGAGAAAAAAAGTGTCGGTCGGGAAAAAAAGGTGTCGCGAAAAATTCCTTGACTCCCAGCCAAAAGACATATCCATGTCAACATAAACCCCAACCAATTGTGTCCGACAAACACGTAGAACAGAAATTGCATCACCACCACCTCTAAGACGAACCAGGACTACAACGAAGAAATCAACACATACACACTACAATTTTATGTATTATAGCTCATCAACTCTTGCTGCTCGTATATTTTTATCAAATTCAGTATATTTCACTCAGGTTATTCGTGAGTTTTGGATTTTCTTTCTCGTGATAGTGGAGTTTCATTGAGTATTGGATTGAAAACCAGAAAAATCTGTTCAAATGTGAACTCGCGTCGGGATGACGAGTTCCACCGATCGAGGCGCCACCGCCTTTTGAGAAATCCAGACGTTTTTCGGCGTTCGTAAACATTCTATTAAGGTAAGAAATCTTATATTTACTTATGAAATACAAAATGCTTAGCTTTTGCTCGAGGAAGACCACGTAAAATGAAGAAGCTTTATTGTGGGAACGAACCTATTGACTATGTTACGTCCCTAACTTAACTTGGCGTCCTATTTTCGCGTTCATGTCAAATCAATGTGAATAAAGATACCCGATTATCCAAGGCCAGATCGGCGCTGGGCTGTACTAAGGGATTGCTATGCGGGGGGAAAAATCGGGTCTTGGGGTTCAAAGATGCGGCTTTTTCAATCGCTGGTAGAGGTTTGGGTTATGTGGTACGGAGACAATACAGAAGTGATTCAGAATCAGTTCATTAGGAATCTTTCCGGCCAACACCCCCTCACATTTCCTTAGATTAGAAGTGGGCTGTCTTTTCATGTCTTTGCTTTGGCACATAAACTGAAAAATCGTCACGAAAACTTGCTCACGCGATACCAATGAATAAAATAGACTCACTGTGTTGCGTAGAGAACAATCAACTGTTTTCTTATTTTGATGCTTGGGTACATGAACTAACAACCTTACTTCACTACCTTGTTGTGTAGTGGTTGCCAACGCTACTGGGGTAGGTGATGTAGCCTGGCTCGAATTCGATAAAGTCGAATTCAATTAAGTACCCACGGGTGGGCGGTTTCTCTTATGGCCCATTTAATTGATCTGTACGCCCCGCCGTGCAATGCACGGGTGAGATCTGCCTAGTAATAAATACAATAAGAAAACACACATGAAAATGTCCCAATGTGTTGCAGACTCGTATGCAAGCATTTGTTCCTCAGACTGAGAAGAGAACGCGTTTTCTCTCTCTCTCTCTCTCTCTCTCTCTCTCTCTCTCTCTCTCTCTCTCTCTCTCTCTCTCTCTCTCTCTCTCTCTCTCTCTCTCCTCTCTCTCTCTCTCTCTCTCTCTCTCTCTCTCTCTCTCTCTCTCTCTCTCTCTCTCTCTCTCTCTCTCTCTCTCTCTCTCTCTCTCTCTCTCTCTCTCTCTCTCTCTCTCTCTCTCTCTCTCTCTCTCTCTCTCTCTCTCTCTCTCTCTCTCTCTCTCTCTCTCTCTCTCTCTCTCTCTCTCTCTCTCTCTCTCTCTCTCTCTCTCTCTCTCTCTCTCTCTCTCTCTCTCTCTCTCTCTCTCTCTCTCTCTCTCTCTCTCTCTCTCTCTCTCTCTCTCTCTGTTTTTGCTATGGCACATAAACTAAAAAAAAGTCCAGTCGTGCAGCATGACCGCATGAGCGAATTTTTGAAGAGTTAACTCATCAGTTGTGATTACTTTTTTTTTTCAACAAGCACCTACTACCTACGTTTTAAACAGCATGGTTCTAGGATTGGTTATACAGGGATACTTCCATAAGAGTAGTTCAATCTGAATTTGGACAATGTTTCATGCAAATATTACCGATTTTTACAACTAGCGAACGGCATTATTTCGATTTTTGACTGATTTTTCAACTTTGAAATTTTTGAAAACTTGATACATTGGAAATTTCACGCTGATTCCGAATATACCACATGTTAGTATGCTGAAAAAATTATTTCGCACAACAAATCGCAAAAAACAGGCTATTTTGAAATTTTTGACTACATTTTTGAAAATTTCAATCCGAAGATGTAATGCGATCATGCTGGCCAACGAACATGAACTTTAGTTTTGTGTCCTTAACATTTTAAAATTTGTTTGAAGTTTCTAGCACAATTCTACGGACAGTTATCGTCTGGAATGACACATACATATATACATACATTCATAAAAAAATTCGTTAAACTTCAGAATATGATTCAGAATAGCCTGAAACGGATTTCTGCATAAATTTTTTTCAAAAATTCACATTCTACAAATTTTGAGGCGAGAGCAATAGCTTAATTTTCTTCAAAAATTCGCTAAAAACGTCACGGAAAATTGCTCACGAAAATATTTTGATGATGATTTCCACTTACAACCGAGTCGTTGCTAGGGAAATGGTACTTCGTCGTTTTTCATCCCACAAACTTCGTTGACCATTCGTTCGAAAGCTCTCGATTTATCCAACCATATTATGTTAACTACTGCGAAGTGCGTGGCCAACAAGCTGAGTTATGAGCATGGTTATGTGAATAATTGTGTACACTCAGGTGATCATTCTCAATAATTGATATTGTGAACATGATTGCCACCGCTTGTTAATTTTGTGATGATTTCATTGAGCTGGTGTTTCGATGATTTGATTCAAAGCAGGTGATTCAAATATTGCGAGAACGGTTTGATTTGTGAAGCGGTGGTTAAATCAGTTTAATAGGTAATTTCTATGCTTTACACTCTAGGAAGCTGTAATTTCGTATGTAGCCTCTTTAGGACATTTACTCGACGATGCCCAGGGTCCGGATCAGATGAGTGGCTCTTAGAGCTTGCATACGAGTCTGCAACACATAACTTGTTTTCAACTAAAGACATGAAATGTCCCAATGTGTTGCAGACTCGTATGCAAGCGTTTCTTTTACTAGAATTCTCAGAATGAACCGTAATTGTTGGCCAAGAATATGTCTAGGAGAACTAATAACCAGGAAGGCTTAAACAATAAGATATCATTGAACTGGGCCACTGGGTTGAGGTTTTTGATGAGCGAAATAGGGGCGTTCAATGACTGGAATGACATAGTTAGTGAAGATGCAAAATTTAAAAATATGATTACAAAATATAACATCCATTGGCTATCACTGGATATTCAAAAAACTTATGAAGCGCTGTACAATAATTATTAGCGAATTTTTGAAGAAAATTAAGCTATTGCTCTCGCCTCAAAATTTGTAGAATGTGAATTTTTGAAAACATTTTATGCAGAAATCCGTTTCAGGCTATTCTGAATCATATTCTGAAGTTTAACGCGTTTTTTTATGTATGTATGTATGTATACGTATATATATATATATATATATATATATATATATATATATATATGTATGTATGTGTCATTCCAGACGATAACTGTCCGTAGAATTGTGCTAGAAACGTCAAACAAATTTTAAAATGTTAAGGACACAAAACGAAAGTTCAAGTTCGTTGGCCAGCATGATCGGATTACATCTTCGGGTTGAAATTTTCAAAAATGTAGTCAAAAATTTCAAAATAGCCTGTTTTTTGCGATTTGTTGTGCGAAATAATTTTTTCAGCATACTAACATGTCGTATATTCGGCATAAAATTTCCTATAAGAATATGTATCAAGTTTTCAAAAATTTCAAAGTTGAAAAATCAGTCAAAAATCGAAATAATGCCGTTTGCTAGTTGTAAAAATCGGTAATATTTGCATGAAACATTGTCCAAATTCAGATTGAACTACTCTTATGGAAGTATCCCTGTATAACCAATCCTAGAACTATGCTGTTTAAAACGTAGGTAGTAGGTGCTTGTTTAAAAAAAAAAAAAAAAAAAAAAAAAAAAAAAAGTAATCACAACTGATGAGTTTACTCAGTGAAATATTCCATCCTCCGATTCCGTCGCTCTCTTTAATGTTTTACGCTCAACTGTTTTAGGACTTGATGTAGCTTCAATACTGACTGTGGCTTAAAAAATATCAGCCATGAAATTATGAAGAAGTTCTATGTATGTACGTACTAGCATGCAAACCCAAGGCCTCGCTCCGCTCGGCCGTCAGTAACGTTAATCTCAAGACCTCCCTCCATCAAAATCTATGAATATTTACCTACATTTGTCTTTAAATCTACAAGATCAGTTTAATAATAATAAAGTATGAGTACCTCCTCATTATTTTTGATAATTTAATTCCATGTTTGTCTATCAAAATCATAAACAAAAATTTCTTTACACGGTCAATAGCGAATGAAAAGTCGAAGATTTCTTCAAAAAGTCGCTCATGGTGTCATGCTGCATGACTGGACTTTTTTCGTTCGATTCATCCACAGGCTACTCTTAGTCGAATTTTCGCGAGAAATAAACCGTTCCCTCGTAGCTTAATTCGTTGAATGGAAAAGAAGACCGTATGTACCTAGTAACTCTGTGTAGATCACCTACTAATATGGGACGAGCGCGTATTTTTATTGAGGTTTCAGTTGGACAAAGATACATCTCTTTACATTCTAACACAGATAGAAGATGAAATTATGTCCACAACAATTCATTCGTAATAATTCAGGTTGCAATATCGCAATTCGTGTATGTATTTCTCTCTCTAGAAATGAAGCAGATAGCAAAAATGTTGTGGTTTCTTATTTGCTGAGCTTGATAACATGATGGATACTGTTTTGGAGATAACGTCAGACCCGGTGGTTTCTTCTATAGTGTACCCATGAAGAAAATGTAGCTCCAAAGACGAATTCTCACAATTCTTGACCAATCTAGCGATTTTGGGGGAAAAAGGGTAGTAATAAGTTGGGAGATCAACAAAGAAATAATTTGACATCCCAAAATCCCCTTTAACCAATACACAGTGATGACGAATGAAACCTGAAATCCTGGAAACTCATGAGTGTTACTGTCCAATCCTACCTAACATGTAAGTAGAAGTTAGATAGTTACGAAACAATGACAATCTAGAAGTGGCCAGGGTTACTAGCTGGTTCCTCTTTATTTAGAGTAAGGATTTACATTTTTAAGATTTTTCCCAACCCATGAAAATCTAGTTTTTCAGTCAGTCCCCCATATCTCTTCTCAATGGGACCTCAGGAGTATTATCATTTTTGCGATCAAGAAAGCTGATGGAAAATGGCGGGAAACAGTCAGATGTGAAGGTTATATTGTCCAGTTGAAGATGTGAGACTGTAGTGGAGTGCTTGGAGTTGCAGCAGTTTTTACAGCGGAAGAAGCCTAAAAACATGTTATTTTTATTTTCAATCATGAGTGTTACACTAATTACGAGTGTTGTTAGTGCTTAAACAAAATAATCCGATATCAAGAACCATACTGCTTGGTGACAGGTTTCAAACAGTAGCCATCCCCGAGTTTTGCCACTTCATCAACCTGTGTGACGCCATTTTTACCGGAAATTCTCATGAGTGTTACCTCTCAGGAGTGAGACCAAGGATGGGTAACACTCCTGATATTACAGTACAATAATAGGGTAACACTCCTGAGATTTAAGCTCAATTACACTGCCTTCAACATGAATTCCGTAAAATCTGAATATTACGTTTGAACGTGATTCTTTTGTACTTACTTGAGCAACAACAACAATTTTGCCTAAGTCACTCATTTTACAGAAATCAAATACATCAATGAAAAACTCACTATTCATCTATGGAACACAAATCTGCAAAGTACAATGAGTATTATTTGCCGATCTAACCTCATTTTCGAGCACTTTCATACTTCACATCACTGAGGTTCTCAAACGACCCAAAGCAGCAAATGAAATGAGAATGACCCAAATGTTGACTCGTATTATGTTCCAGGTTTTTCTTTCGCCGTCGGTAATAGAAAACCGCAAACATGGGGCGAAGGTCGATAAACACGACGAAGAGCGGGAAGTACATGAACCCGACGGACCAGGCGAGGAAGGAGGCGAGAAAGAAGGAGTTGAAGAAAAACAAGAGGCAGAGGCAGTTGGTGAGAGCTGCAGTACTCAAAGGTGAGTTGGTGGATAGAATAGAAAATTGTTCATTTGGAAAATCCACTAGTACAAACCCTCCTTGCAAACCCTCGTTGTATAGGAAGGGTTTCGCTTGCTCAAACCCCATCTCAGGGGCAACACTTGGGCACCATTTATGGTTTTTTGACGGGGTTTTAAGTATTGAAAATGTGCTTCTCTTCCTGGAGGAGTGATGATTGTACCGATCCAGTTGTACAGGGTGCGGCAGAGAGGACGGACGGTTTTAAAAAAATCATAAAATAGTGAATTCTTACTCAAAAACAAATTTATTGATGCAATCAGGTTCGCAAGGAAATAGCATTTGAGACAGTCAAGTGTGAAAAATCACATCAGGCCGAATGTGAATTTGGAGGCCGAAAATGTTGATGCAGTGCTGGAGGCGTTCTCTCCAACATAGCTCTCTCAACTTGGGCGACTTCCACGCAAATCGCGTCCTTCAATTCGTCAAGAGTTCGGGGCTTGTTCTCGTATACTCTAGCCTTGAGGTGTCCCCATAAGAAAAAATCGAATATGGATAAATCTGGGGACCGAGGAGGCCAATGAACATCGCCAAACCTGGAAATAAGGCGACCAGGGAAGAGAGAGTGAATAACGTCCATGGATGCTCTGGCTGTGTGGGCGGTCGCCCCATCCTGCTGGAACCACACACATCGGGGTGGAACACGTCACCGTCGTAATTCAGGGAAAAAGTAGTTGTTGATCATTTCAAAGTAGCGCTATGTTGGAGAGAGTCTACGCGAACTTCCAAGAACACCTCCTGCACTACATCAACAATTTCGGCCACCACATGCCTGATGTGATTTTTCACACTTGACTGTCTCAAATGCTATTTCCTTGCGAACCTGATTGCATCAATAAATTTGTTTTTGAGTAAAAATTAACTATTTTATGATTTTTTTTAAACCGTCCGTCCTCTCTGCCGCACCCATTAGCGTTAAGGTGCGCCCACACATGCGGGGTTTGGCAAATACCGAATGTTTGGCGAACCCCAAGCAACTCGCGGTCGGCCGATTCGGTATTCGCCATGAAGCGACAAACATAGTAGTTTTTCTTAATTTCTGTCACTGACCACTTTCCACCCAGTTTTCCCTCAAGGCGTTTCCACTCATCCGAAAATTTAATACTGAGTGGTCAGGAACATTAGTCATTATATATATATATTCATCATATATATATATATAATATTCTGGATATTTACTTACATTATTTAACTGAACATTTTTTCACCTTTCCATAATCTGGTCAACGAATTGCTTTATTCCCATAACATGTGTTGACTAAAAACGATAATGGGGACTCTGCAAATAATCCCGGCCCCAATCCCTTGCACGATGAACAGTTTACGAAGTATCTTCCTCATCGCGTAGCTTAACCATCGTAAAAGCCATCCCACTCTCGGCCCTCTGATTATGACAGGTGTGCAATATGTAGGTGGGCCCTTTATGTACCTATGAAGTAACTCGGACAATTACCCAACATATGACTTACTATCGCTGGTTTTAATTAATAAAATTGATAGGTATATTTTCTTCGAAGGACCACTGGAATACCAGAGAGATATTATGGTAGTGCAATAAACTGTGACAATTATTCCAATGAATAAACAGTATAATTGAAAGACATTTAAATTTGTATAATGGAAAACTAAACGCAGTGGCCACTGAACCTACTAATGTCATTGACAATAAGGAATATAAATTATATGGTTGATTGGGCTGTAAATAGTTCATATACTACCTAATTAATTGTTGATAATTGTAGGTGAAGAAGTAGGTAGGTATGAAGGCCCTTGAGAATCCAAGAGGTAGGTAGATAGGTGGTGAAGAAGGGGTTGATACCCTGGTTCTTAAATTCAATACAATTATGGTGAGTGCGACCACCAAAACTGTAATTATGATGATTTCTCCCTTATTGTCTGAGGAGATGGTAATATGGTAAGATCTTACCGGTTTCAATCCAGTTAGGGAACAGGATCCAGGTAACCCAAGTCTGGGGGTTGTTTCCTCAAACAATCCGCACCTTTCCAGCGAGTATTTGGTAACTGCACCGAAGTCTGCACGTCGTGAACGAAGCAAAACAAAAGGGACTTGCGGATGGGTCAGAGCCGGCCGGCATTTACTTTTGAAAAAGCGAGGATAAAAACGTTAAGGTAGGTCAGTTTTCGACGTGGCGAGAAGTTGTAATAATGGCGATCCGTGAGAACAAAGGAATGATGCGTAGCAACACGTGTAAAACTTTTTTCCTACAAATAACACTGAACTAAATTTTAATAAATAAATAAACATCTAACAAAAATTCTAACATAGAATAATAACAACAAGAACACTAGGAAATTACCAAAAATCCCATTTGAATAGGGAATTTTAGCGCAAGTGACCTATAACAATCCATATCATGGAATAATTAGGTTGGCCTCACTGATGTTATCAATGGGGAGTCAGCTGAGAGAATGAATGATAGGTACCTGTTATCGGCAGAAATTATATAGATCGAGATATTGATTTATTGTTGAAATGATGGAAATTACTGAAGAACTATTGCAATTAAAGTGAAAACTAGGAAAAGTGGATGCGGAACGGACGGAATGTGTGGAAGAAGGAAGGTTGATTTATGTGATGGTGTTTGTTGCTGACATCGGAGTTGCGAATTCCAGGTAACAAGGTTTTGTTCTTGTACAACAGGATTAGGTAGGTTTTGTTGCTTCAAGGAGGACCTGCGTTACTCACCACTACACCACTATTTCGCTTGTTACAAGTTTCACTAAAATACTGTGGCGGTACCTGTTGGAAAAGTGATGAACTATTTCACACCCCTCGACCCCCCCTCAAACCCCTAAAGTCAGGAATTTCAGTTTTAGCAAGTTATTATACACTCCGTTCAACCTGTCATGATCAAATTCTGGGAATAACTCCGGATTTAATATTTGGGTGTTGGTATGAAGAGTGTTTTTCTCTAAATCCACCCAAAAAACAGTCGTATTCAAATTTTTGGGAAATTTTAAATTTAGCCTTCATCTCAACTTGTAAAAATGACTCGTGATTAAGACACCCCCTTAGCTATTTTTAGATCAGATTTAAAATAACGGATCTTTCCGACCAAAACGCAACATCTGGTACCTACCTAGACAATTTTGTACATTTTTTCTTTACATGACAGGTAAGGACCCCCTTCAGCTGATCCAGGAAATGGAGAAGATCGACAACATGGAGTACAACGTCCTCCAGCCGTCTCCCCTGAACGAGAAAGTTCTTAAAGACAAACGGCGGAAGTTACGAGAGACTTTGGATCGGTGAGTCACTGCTAGAATTAGTAAATACTATTTTTTAACTGATATCACTACAGGCCTCGTGCATAAGGATTCTACTGGTGGACCTGGGTACAGGGGCACCTGGGCGGGGCGGTTATCAATTTTTTCTCGGTACTTTCACCGTAGAAACCTCTCGAAGAAGAGAATGGGGTGTACCTTCCTTCTAATAAGTAAAAATTTAGTATTAAACTCCCACTAATTGTCTTGCTTGAGAGCAAAGTGGGTATTAGGGGAAGTCAGTCAGCTGGTTATAGGTAGAATGAGTTGGCTGTGTGCTTAATAAACTATATAAATAATAAATTTAACGTTAAAAGTGTTGTTTGTTATTGTGCAGGGTTCTTAAAATGTACATAAAAGAAGATCCGGAAAAGTGGGAGGAGCTGAAGAGAGCGGAGGCGGAGTACGAGAAGCGGCGAAGCACGATGGCCACGTACTCCGAGGCTGTCAGACACGCGCAACAGGTATGTGCTATCCGGTTTGAGAGGCTCTTGCGTTTCTATTTCGCTCATTATTTATTAATTACATTATTTATAATATTGGCAAGCCCAATGCGACAGGTGCATAATAACAAGATTGTCCCATTTAGGACCAATGATATCTTAACCGTTTCACCCCCAATGGGACATATTGGGACATGAAAAGTTTGAAAAATCCTAGTGGGTCAAAAAAAAAACATCAATTTCATTGAGCAGAAGTCCCAATTGTAGCGCAAGATCCCAGAAACATTGAGGCTGAAATTTGAGAGGGAGGCCGAAGGGAGAATGCTGAAGACGCATGAGAGGTCATTGATCAGCAGAGTGAGCTCCAAAGCCATTCCGCCTCCTATTCAACGCAGGAAGCGTCTATTTCGCGCGGATCTCTTTACAAGTAAATGTGATTTAAAGAACTAAATTAAACGAACGTTCCAGAACGAAATTTATCAAAAGAAACATCCATTATCAAAGCATAGCGGCTAGTAACGGATATGGAGGAGATATTGTTGATACCACATGGGATAAGGTTCTTAGGAAAAAGAGTAGGGAAAAAGTTTCCAATCTGGCTAGGGAAGATGTAACTTTAGAAGAAAAACAATGGATAAGTATACCTTATGGAAAATTTTCTGATAAAATTGGAAAAATTCTATCATCGAGAGGTTACAAAGTAGGTTTTAAAACTAAAAATAGTCTTAGAGCATTACTAGGATCCGTTAAGGACAAAATTAATGTTCAGGATAGAAGCGGGGTTTATAAATTAAAATGTTCTTGTGGCTACGAATATTGCGGTCAGACTGGTAGGAAATTTAGGGAAAGAATGGACGGGCATCAGGAGGATTTTGGGTAAAATAAGGGTAAGTCTGCATTTGCGAAACATCTTAAGGAATCCAATCATAGTTACAATTTTGATTTGACAGATAGACAGTTTGTAGAATTTCTTCATTTTTACCCATAGGGAGGTATGTTGAATGTACTTGAAAAATTCGAAATTATCAAAAGTGACAGGTCTGGTAAATGTTAAAATGAGGATATACCTCAATATATTTCACCACTGATAAGTCCATTTCTATGAAGCTTGGAATTATCCCTTCACACTGTTGAAACCGTATTTAGTTATTTCCCCCTTTCACTTCATCTGATTAGCTATAATCCCCCTTCACTTTGTATGCACTTAATTGGTTGTACCTCCTGCCCCCTTTTCTTTCTCTAGACCAATGGGATTCAATCTCCCTTCACCTGTGACTATATAAGCTGTGTCCTTTCTAATGTGTCTTCAGTTATTATTGACATGGAATGTGTCTTTGCTCTAGGGGGTCAACCAAAAATTTCTGTCACAATTTCAGTGTTTTCCACGTATAACCCAGCCGTTGCTAGGGGAATGGAACTTCCGCAGTTTTCGTCCCACAAAAATCGTTCCCCACTCGTTGGAAAGCGCTTGATTTATGTGATAAATGTTCACATCTCAAGCTACCAATTTCCCTCTCCTTACGTACCTGGCTACATTCCTAAACTAAGTTGATTGGACTATAAACAATTTTAATAAGCCGGTTACAATATTCTTAACGTAAAGCAATAGCATCATTTACTCCACTCCATAGGAAACATTTTAATCCCCTGACAACAGTCGACTGTTAACAACAACTCATTGCGTCTGTATTGGAGAAATAACTTTAATTTATAGTATGCTTTTTGTGCCTCCAAGAATGATAAAATAAATTCTTTATCCTACATTTCGTTGCCTACAGTCCAAAGTTAAAGGATTTATTTACAACTCTCGAGGACAACCGTTATGAAATCCCCAATCAAAGACATGTCCATGTAACATGGTATCTGCTTGTAAAGCAGATAGTGGAACTCGTTTTTGTTACTGATGATGGCCTAACCGTCGTTGAAATCGATTCAACATAATTCTTCATTTTTTGTGGAAATATACAACGTTTTTCACTAACTTCCGTTTTGATGTGCTTTAATGTGACTCACTTCGTCAGCACTGATCTGTTTCACACTTCTTCTGTAACGTTGCGTACAACTTTTCATTTTCATAATAGTATTATTCGTATTGCAGGTACAAGTCGATGAAATCCCTCTACCCATCAGAGAAAATCAAGAGAATCTCCTGGCCCTCGGGATCACCTCTCAAATCCCCCTGCCTGACATGACGCTCCTCATCCCGCCTACTTCGATCCTCCGGAAAAGATCAGCTTACAGCCCGCCAAGGTAAGCATACCGTAGTTCACACTTGGGGGCCATTTATTTATTTATTTTTTCTATTATTATTATTTTTGGTTTATTATTTCCAATAATAAGCCTATGTGATCGTATAGCAAAAAATTTTTATAACCCCCCCTCAAACTTTGTCACTTTACGTTTCAAGGTGCGTAGAATCCAAATTTGAAATGTCCGTCTGCCGTCCGGGCCATAAAAGGCCTAAGAATTGACTTAAAAAATCCGTTTTTTCGCACATAGACTCCATTTGGGGTCTAGTTGGTCCTAACGTTTAACCATCCGGATCGCTTTACTCGCATAGATGCTATGGGCCAAAAACGGCCGAAAAAGTGTCTTTTTCAAGGCTTTGAGTGTTAGACTTATGCACGCCTGGCACGCTTGGCAGGGGTCACGGTGGGTGGTGAGGGGGGGGTGAGCGGGGGGTGGAGTGAGAGGAGGCGCCGCGGCACCTTGTGGTGGGTACGGCGTTCCTTCGAGGCATGAATATATGTTTTTTTCTAGGTCATATTTGTGTGTTAATACCAATGCTTTTCCTACGCATATTTAATAACCTATCCTCTCGACTTTTCGTACGTACTTAGATGAAAAAATCAAAGTCGGGGTTCATCGTCAAAAATAGGTTAGCGCTGCGCGGAAGTCTTTGGAAAGGTCGATTTCGTTGGTTCGTTGGTTATTTTGAGAGAGAGATGTTTATTGATCTGTACGATTTTAGACTATAAAGTCCACTCTTACAACTATACAGAAAAATATATAAATGAATTCAATAAATTATAAGTCAGGTGAAGATCATCACAGTGTAAATATAACGTTATGGTATCGCCTCGGGTTTCGCAATAATTTCTCTAAATTGTTTTTTAAATGATGCCACAGTTGCAAGTTTGAATAAATCAGGGTGTTCATTCAGCAATTTAACACTTTGAATGAGGAAACTCTCTGAATAAATTGTGGTCCTGTGTTGAGGTATTTGGTGTAGGTTTCTTACATTTCTAGTTTCAACATCATGAATGTTACTTCGATTTATATACATTGTAGCTAAATATTCTGGTTTAGAAAACTTTAGAATTTTAAACGCAAGAACGGCAAAATTGAATTTCGATCTTTCCTTCATTTTTTGCCAGTTTAGTTGTTTATAGTATGGTGTGACGTGATCATCAAGACTCAATTTGAAAATAAAACGAATTGTGGCATTTTGCGCCTTCTGCAACGTGTCAATATCTTCTTCATTTACTTCGCACATTACACATGAAGAATAGTTAAAATAAGGCATCATTAAGCTCATGATAAGATTTGATTTTATAGCTACTGGACAGTTAAATGCAATACGCTGATAAATAGCACTGTGCACTTTTTTACATGTCATTTTAACTTGGTTAGACCATGATAAGTTTTCCTCAGCATGTATCCCAAGATCACGTACATTTCGTTCAAAATGTAAGCTCTCCGAGTTCAGTATTATACAGGGTGTAACATATTACAATCTAGATTATTTAGTACTAGAGGCCTGTTAGGGCTTGGAAAGCCCTAATCTAGAACACGATCAAGATAAGCACAGAGACGACTTGGGGCCGTCTAACACTAAAATCAGTCTGCGAAGTTCTTCACTATTTCAAAGATCGTTCAGAAATAACTCTCCTAGATGTTAGTAACTACACTACGTTTCTTACTTACCGTGGCAACTGTTGTTACTACCACAGCCTAATTAAACAGAGAGTCTCCCTATCAAATTTCAACTTCTTACAGTAAACAAGAAAGGATTTAGCTCACTCAGCTGATCAGAACAGACCCCATCACTTCACTCGTCTCTTAATGTCCCAGAGAGTCTCCCTATCGAATTTCAACTTCCTACAGTGAACAGGAAAGAATATAGCTCACTCAGCTGATCAGAAAAGACCCCATCACTTCACTCGTCTCTTAATGTTCCAGAGAGTGATCAAATTTCAACTTCCTACAGTGAACAGGAAAGAATTTAGCTCACTCAGCTGATCAGAAAAGACCCCACACTACGTTTCTTACTTACCGACACCTGGAGCCGTGCTGATTCGGAATTATGTATAAAGTCCGCTAAGTTCTTCAATTTCAATTTCTTCGTTCAGAAACAACTCTCCTAGATGTTAGTAACTACACTACGTTTCTTACTTTCCGTGAATTGATGGCAACTGTTGTTACCGCCACAGCCTAATAAACAACTCTCGTTGATAAGAACCGCCTAGAACACGATCAAGGCGGGTATAGAGACGAACGGCGACACTTTTGCAACAAACTTGGGGCCGTGCTGATTCGAATGAGCCGTCTAACACTGAAATCGGATCGTGAAGTTCTTCACAATTTCAAAGACCGTTCGGAATTATATATAAAGAATATGTGTATTTCTAATTATAATAGTTTTACTTTTAGACGAATTAATTCCCAAACGGTGTTTCAAACATCAATCTAGGAAATGTTTGTATCAGTCCAATTTAAGTTATAGGCTATTTGAAGTTTTTAAAATTAGAGCCGGAGGGGGTGTTTTAGGGGAGGGGGAGGGGGTGAAATGGGGTATCTTAGACACCATTGAACGAACTGGGGATCTGATTGAGCGAATATGTTTGGATTAATCTAACTTAAATCATAGGCTACTTGAAATTTCTCAAGTCTGCTCCATAAGGGGGTGTTTTAGGGGTGGAGGGTTGGTGAATGGGGTATCTTTGTCTTCACTGAACAAACTGGGGGTTGGACATCTGATGTGAGTGGGGGAAATGTTTGTATCAGTCCAATTTAAGTTATAGGCTATTTGAAGTTTTTAAAATTTGAGCCAGAGGGGGTGTTTCAGAGGAGTGGCAGGGGGTGAAATGGGGTATCTTGGACACCATTGAACGAACTGGGGATCTGATTGAGCGAATATGTTTGGATTAATCTAACTTAAATCATAGGCTAATATGTTTGGATTAATCTAACTTAAATCATAGGCTACTTGAAATTTCTCAAGTCTGCTCCATAAGGGGGTGTTGTATTGGCAGAGGGGGGTGAATGGGGTATCTTTGTCTTCACTGAACAAACTGGGGGTTTGACATCTGATGTGAGTGGGGGAAATGTTTGTATCAGTGCAATTTAAGTTATAGGCTATTGAAGTTTTTTAAAATTGGAGCCAGAGGGGGTGTTTTAGGAGAGAGGGAGGGGGTGAAATGGGGTATCTTAGACACCATTGAACGAACTGGGGATCTGATTGATCGAATATGTTTGGATTAATCTAACTTAAATCATAGGCTACTTGAAATGTCTCAAGTCTGCTCCATAGGGGGTGTTTTAGGGGTGGAGGGGGGGTGAATGGTGTATCTTTGTCATCACTGAACAAACCGGGGATTGGACAACTGATGTGAGTGGTGGAAATGTTTGTATCAGTGCAATTTAAGTTATAGGCTATTTGAAGTTTTTTTAAATTGGAGCCAGAGGGGGTGTTTTAGGAGAGAGGGAGGGGGTGAAATGGGGTATCTTAGACACCATTGAACGAAATGGGGATCTGATTGATCGAATATGTTTGGATTAATCTAACTTAAATCATAGGCTACTTGAAATGTCTCAAGTCTGCTCCATAGGGGGTGTTTTAGGGGTGGAGGGGGGGGGTGAATGGGGTATCTTTGTCTTCACTGAACAAACTGGGGGTTGGACATCTGATGTGAGTGGTGGAAATGTTTGTATCAGTTCAATTTAAGTTATAGGCTATTTGAAGTTTTTAAAATTTGAGCCGGAGGGGGTGTTTTAGGGGAGGGGGAGGAGGTGAAATGGGGTATCTTAGACACCATTGAACGAACTGGGGATCTGATTGAGCGAATATGTTTGGATTAATCTAACTTAAATCATAGGCTACTTGAAATTTCTCAAGTCTGCTCCATAAGGGGGTGTTTAGGGGTGGAGGGGGGGTGAATGGTGTATCTTTGTCATCACTGAACAAACTGGGGATTGGACAACTGATATGAGTGGGGGAAATGTCTGTATCAGTCAAACTTGAATTATAGGCTATTTGAAGTTTTTAAAATTTGAGCCAGAGGGGGTGTTTTAGGGGAGGGGGAGGGGGTGAAATGGGGTATCTTAGACACCATTGAACAAACTGGGGATCTGATTGGTTGAATATGTGTGGATTAATCTAACTTAGAGGTTACTTGAAATTCCTCTAGTCTGCTCCATAAGGGGGTGTTTTAGGGGTGAAGGGGGGGGGGGGTGAATGGTGTATCTTTGTCATCACTGAACAAACCGGGGATTGGACAACTGATATGAGTGGCGGAAATGTTTGTATCAGTCCAATTTAAGTTATAGGCTATTTGAAGTTTTTTAAATTTGAGCCAGAGGGGGTGTTTTAGGGGAGGGGGAGGAGGTGAAATGGGGTATCTTAGACACCATTGAACGAACTGGGGATCTGATTCAGCGAATATGTTTGGATTAATCTAACTTAAATCATAGGCTACTTGAAATTCCTCTAGTCTGCTCCATAAGGGGGTGTTTTAGGGGTGTAGGGGGGGGGGGGGTGAATGGTGTATCTTTGTCATCACTGAACAAACTGGGGGTTGGACATCTGATGTGAGTGGGGGAAATGTTTGTATCAGTCCAATTCAAGTTATAGGCTATTTGAAGTTTTTAAAATTTGAGCCAGAGGGGGTGTTTTAGGGAAGAGGGAGGGGGTGAAATGGGGTATCTTAGACACCATTGAACGAACTGGGGATCTGATTCAGCGAATATGTTTGGATTAATCTAACTTAAATCATAGGCTACTTGAAATTCCTCTAGTCTGCTCCATAAGGGGGTGTTTTAGGGTGAGGGGGGGGGGGGGGGGTGAATGGTGTATCTTTGTCATCACTGAACAAACTGGGGGTTGGACATCTGATATGAGCGGGGGAAATGTCTGTATCAGTCCAACTCAAGTTATAGGCTATTTGAAGTTTTTTAAAATTGGAGCCAGAGGGGGTGTTTTAGGAGAGAGGGAGGGGGTGAAATGGGGTATCTTAGACACCATTGAACGAACTGGGGATCTGATTCGGCGAATATGTTTGGATTAATCTAACTTAAATCATAGGCTACTTGAAATTTCTCAAGTCTGCTCCATAAGGGGGTGTTTTAGGGGTGGAGGGGGGGTGAATGGGGTATCTTTGTCTTCACTGAACAAACTGGGGGTTGGACATCTGATGTGAGTGGGGGAAATGTTTGTATCAGTCCAATTTAAGTTATAGGCTATTTGAAGTTTTTAAAATTGGAGCCAGAGGGGGTGTTTCAGGGGAGTGGGAGGGGGTGAAATGGGGTATCTTAGACACCATTGAACGAACTGGGGATCTGATTGAGCGAATATGTTTGGATTAATCTAACTTAAATCATAGGCTACTTGAAATTTCTCAAATCTGCCCCATAGGGGATGTTTTAGGGGTTGAGGGATCTTTGTCATCACTGAACAAACTGGAGATTTGATTGTAAAATATGTTTGGATTACTCCAATTCACGTCAAAGACTACTTTTTTCAAATTTTTCAAATCTGACCCGGGGGGGGTTAAAGCCTTTTGAACGTCACTGAACCAACTGGGTATCTGAGTGGGCGAATATAGGAGAATTTAACTTGGGTCACAGGCTATTTGATTATGTTCAATCTTGATCCAGTGGGGCATATCCTAGTTGGTAATTGATAAGTAAGTACTTCAAGTAAGTTCTTTTAAGTAAGGATTTTTCTTAAATCACATCCATAGGGGTGTCCCAAAATGTCTATTCAGGTCAACCTGTGCGACGCACATGTGAACCAACTAGTCACAAATAAAGTACTGCAAAAATGCAGTACTTACGAAATTGAACTTTCATGAAGAAACTTTTAGAAAATATGCATTTTAAAAATTGTGGAACCATTGCAATAGCTTCATTTTTTTTACGAAAATTCAATAATATATAGCACACCATCATACCTACCTACGACATTTCAAATAAGTATCATAAACTATGAAATGTAACAAACACTTCGGGGCTCCTGTGTTTTTAAAGTGGACCAAATCGAAATTTCGATCGGCCTACCAAAATTCATCAGGGCTTCAGACGGAGCTAATCGTATTATTTTTGTTATACAAGAAGTTATGCATATTGTTTTTGTTATGCAACAAAGAATTCTTCAGCCTTTCGTTCTTTTTTTAGGTCGTTCCTCAGTTATTAATTCTTTTCGGTCGGGATGCTCTAGTCTAGAAACTGAGGAGTAAAGGTCAAGAAGAAAGAGATGGTAGGCAAGATTAGCTCATTTTCCAAATTTTCGTAAAACTCCCGTAGTTTAGGATTAAGTCTTTTAATTTTAACAGGTGTGTTAATTTTTATTTATTTATTTATTTTTATTTATTTTTTATTTTTTTTTTTCAATTTGTGGATTTGTGGTTAAAATTCGTGTTTTTCTTGGTCGATTACAGAGGTGTATTATTGAAAATAATAAACCTAAATTGCTGCGTTGTCAGAAACCCAAACAAAAGGTGGGGCGAGAAGATGTCGTGTGTGTAGATATTCATGTAGATGTATAGGAAAACTCTCAGGGTGGGGTTATTTTAGACCCCAAGCACGGAAGCCTGGTGGCTTATTGTACTTTTCTGAGAGTTTTGCATTTAATCCAAGAGATTCAGCCCTCTGGTGAGGGATGTGTGACCTTTGATTAATTGTTTGCTTCGAATAGACATCATTGGGGTTTGTGCCCCGAAGAATTCAAATCTGCAACGGGTGAGTGCAGGGTAGAGATCCCAATCTTGAATCCTGCAATTGCACGATCCTGCAGGATCCTGCCGCTTTTTGGGAAGGGATCCTGCAGGATTTGTGTGTGGATCCTCAATCCTGCAAAAATGTGAATAACAGTTTCCACTCTTGGCGTGGGCGGGGTGTTTTCCCCTCCAGCACTCCTGCCCCCTCCTTCTCCGATCTTCTGCGTTAATCACTATTTCCCAGACAGGGTGCCAGCCCAGTCTTCTACCATTTTATCGTGGAAGAAGAGATTATTATTCCTTTCGAGTCGAAAAACACAAATTTGAGCAGAAGGTTGGCCACTTCTCTGAAGAAGAGGATTGCAGGAAGGCGTACCAACCTTTCGCCACTCATACTCTACTTCCAGAACCCTCAAACCTACTATAACGACATTAAAATATACAGCTCAAACCATGAATCATTTTGGCTAATGATAAAGTCGGGCATCAGGCAAGAACTGAAGATTTTGTTAACAGGACTGATCATGGAAGTCTGTGAATCCGTTTCGGAAGATCGTTTCATCACCTCAGAAACTGAATCAGGTCCAACCCCAGGTCCAAGTCCAAGTTCTGCATCATCTTCGACTGGGTCAGGCTCAGGCCAGCTGAATACTTTACATTCCGCACATCTATCATTAAAAGAAGAACTTGAATTGAAACTTCAACAAGCTCAAACCTCCTTGCAGGAATGGACTCTTGCCACTCAGGTCTTGGAAACTCTATTGAAGGAAGAAATGGCCACTTTCGACAATGACAACGTAAGAGGAAAATGTATCTCCATGGCCTTATCTTACCTGACAACGATACCACCCACCAGTGTTGAATCCGAATGCACCTTCTCCGCTGCTGGAGATTTATGTACATCCATTCGTTCGCGTCTCAACAGTGACACTCTGAACGCATTGTGGATGCTTCGACCGTTTTTCCAGACTAAGTAAAAACATCCAGTTTTCAATCCATACCGTTTGTAACTATCATAATAATTATATTCTGTCATTAAGACGACCTAAATCTCTTCATTTAATCTACCTACCTATTACGGGTATTTTGTCATGTCTAAGCATTATAAATTACTAATTAATAATTAAATAAATAATTGATTTGCGCTGTTGGGGAGATGCAGAATCCTGGGCAGGATCCTGCAGGATTGGCAAGTTGGAGTTGCGGATCCTGCAGGACTGAAAATCCGTGCGAAATGGGACCCCTAGTGCAGGGCACTCGAGGATTATGTGGGATACTGTTTCGTCTGTCTGCTCACATAGTCTGCACAGGGTAGAGTTTTGTGTGACCCCTATGCGGTGTAGGTGGAAACGTAGGGGTGCGAAGCCAGTTATAACCCCGACTATTGTTTTAAGTTCCTTACGGTTTTTCCTGAGAAGTCCCTCTGTAAGTTTGGCATTGGGTTCGGCCACCATGAGCTTGCTGTGGACATGTCCCTCAATATTGGACCATCCTCTTGTGGTCTGTTGGTCAACCCACATGTTTATGATCCTTCTGAAGGTAGTTAGATCTTCATGGTAAAATTGAGTTGTCGAAGAGTTGAGTTATTCAGGTTTGGTTCATTGTGGTTTTCATGTCCCTGCTCGGACTTCGAGTAGACGAGGCAATTACGTGGCGAGCCCATACTCGAGCTCTGGCCAAAAATTTGGGGAAGTTGTTGTTCCTCTTCAGAAGACTTTCCTCAGTAATATCTGCCAAAGTTCTTTTAACCATGTATTATGGTTTGTTCGAATCTCGTCTGAGGTATGGAGTTCTCTTATGGGGCAACTCCAGTGGAGCACAGGCCATCTTCCGTCAGCAGAAGGCAGCTATAAGAATTTTAAAAGGGGTGCCAGGCAACTCCAGTGGAGCACAGGCCATCTTCCGTCAGCAGAAGGCGGCTATAAGAATTTTAAAAGGGGTGCCTTCTGATGCCCATTGCAAGCCCCTCTTTGTTGAGCTTGGGCTTCTGACATTGCCGGCCTTGTTCATATTGGCCGGCTTGGAGAGGATCAAGGCTCGTGCGGATGGTTTGCCTCGTCTTGGCGACAATCATGACTACTACACGAGGAACCGTAACCCGCTCGCCGTTCAGCGATAGTCGTCGGGCCTTGGTTCAACGGCGGAATCCTGACGTCGTAGGAATCGGATTGTTCAACGGTCTTCCGGAGCACCTCAGGTCCCTTCCCCTTCAACAGTTTAGCAGGAGGATCAGGGAAATCCTCGTGTCTGCTGCGCCATACTCGGTGGGCGAGTTCAGTGCAGATGTTGGGCGATGTTTCGTGTTTTTCTGTGTTGTTGTAGTTGTTGGAGTCAGTTGTAAGCTCTTTTTAGCGAATTTTCTTAGAAAATATAACTATTGCAATGGCTCTAAAAATTTTAAAATAAAAATTTTCAAAAATGTTCTCCATCGAAATCTGTTTTGAGGCATTCTGAAATGATTCCTGGATTTCAACGCTTTTTTATATATATATATATATATATATATATATATATATTTCAAAATTTTTTTATCAACGTTTCGCATTTTGCGTTATCAAGACTGTTGGGATCTGGGTGAAACTCATCTTCTTAGCAATTTGTGGCATGTTGCTTAATGCAGTGGAGTGTCCATGATGCCGTCTCCATGGACACTCCACTGCATTAAGCAACATGCCACAAATTGCTAAGAAGATGAGTTTCACCCAGATCCCAACAGTCTTGATAACGCAAAATGCGAAACGTTGATAGAAAAATTTTGAAATTTATGAATTCCTTTGTGAATAGTTTGTGTCCAATTTAAGTGTATATATATATATATATATATATATATATATATATATATATATATATATATATATATATATATATATATATATATATATATATATACAAATTGATTATTGGTTCTACAGAACTTTATAAATTATTATTTAAGAAATAAATTTCACAAATAGAAGAAGAAAATTTAGGTTCTGATATTTCGAAAAAATCTTGATCACAGAATACAGAAGGAAAAGTAAATTTAACTTGCGTAGTCCCTGGTAGCTTGAAACGTAATTAATGAATCCATGGCCGTGATTGTAGACACATATTCAATCGTTCAAATTGAGGCCAGGTGGTCGGTTTGCTCCAAGCACCCATCGATGCGCTCTCTCAGATTGTTGCAGCAGTCGATCATTAGAAGTATCTGGCAATTTTCGCAAGACTTTCACCCCATAGCATTCGTCAAACGTTGCACTATGTGACCTCGCATGTTCTTTCACAGGGAGTGGTCGGGTTTGGTGAACAGACGCTCTATGATTGTTCATTCTCAAGTTGAGAGTGGTCGCTTTACCTACATAGAATGCATTATTGTCAGTACACTTTTTGCAGATTAGTTGGTACACACACATCTTCGATTGACATTCTGCTGAACCTCGACATTTATATTTTTGACTGGTATTGGCTGAAGTGAAGTCCGAACCTTCCAACACCAAGTTGCATAGCTTGCACCGAGCTCGTTTACAAGGATGTAAACCTTGTGCGCGTGAATCTGTAGACTGCATCCTTGGGTGCCGATGAGACAATATCTCTCCGATGTTCTTTCCCTGTCTGTATGTAACTCGAGGTCTTTCGGAAAAGACATCGCGAGTTAGTTGGCTGGAAGTTAGAATAGTTTGTAATTCTCGAAGGATACCGTTGAGCTTCTGGGCCCCAAAGAAAAATGTTGTGACCAACGAAACTTGATTAGTGGCCGCTACTCGTCTCTGTTGGTAATTTACATGGGCCGGTATGATCCTCTTCTTGGCAAATCTTCTGGGGTAACCCCTGTCAACCAATTTTTCTTCTAATGTAGATAGATAGCCATCGAGTTTTTCGTGATCGTTGCAAATTCGATGACCTCTAACCGACAAGGATCTTGGGATCGAACGTTTTGTATGCGGGGGGTGGCAGCTTTCATAGTGCAGATACTGTTGCCTATTCGTGGGCTTCACATGCACTGCTGTCGAGAATACCCCGTCCGTTAACGTGACATCCACATCGAGGAAGGTTGCACATGATCTTGAATACGACCAAGTGAACCTCACTGAAAATTGGGAATTAAGTTCATGAAGAAACTGCAGAAGCTCTTCTTCCCCATGAGGCCAAATCATGAAGATATCATCTATGAACCTCTTCCATAACAGTGGAGATTTCTCCCTGTTTGACAGAAAACTGTTTTCCAGGTCAGCCATAAACAGTTTTATACAGAGTTATTTCGTCACCGCTGACACAGCGAAATATTCTCTCAATTTTGTAAGTTTATTTAAGTGTTTCCTATCTTTTTCCAACCTTCTGTAATACCTCAAAATAATATATATATAATATGTATATATATATGTATGTGTCATTCCAGACGATAACTCTCGATAGAATTGAGATAAAAACTTCGTTCTTTCGCCAAAAAATCAAGCATTTCAAAAGAAAGGATGAGTTCGTTGGACAACACTTTTTGAGCACATTAAATTGGTCAAATTTCAAAAAATGTACTAAAAAAATCTCTAAAAACGGCTAAAAATTGTTCAATTTATATTTTTTGGTAGAATATTGCTCAAATAAAGTTTATTGTCTGTAAAATAGAACATCCAAAAATGTATGTACACAATTATGCTGAAAAATGTACTTAAAATTCATCAAAATTTGCTACAAAATCGATAAAAACTGCAAAAAAAGCTAAAAACTCAGAACCTCTATTTGAATAGCAGGTTATTATTTAGAATACGTTTTTTGCCATAAAATTAATGGTTTAAAAATTTCCTTGCACTCAAAAAGCTCAAATTTCAAAACAATACAACATTATACAATACGATAATATACGAAAATTCGCTCTTACGATCATGCTGCATGAATGGAACTTTTGTGTTTCCTGTTGGCGGTGTGCCGTCCCTGTTTTTTTTAATTTGTTATTTATGATTAGGTTAAGACTTCTATCTTTTATATTATGTATTTGACGTATGTTGTTATCACATGACTTGTACTTTTATGACGTTTTGTTATGTACCGTTGCTTTACGTCAACAATAAATTGATTGATTGATGTTTCAATAGGAACAAAGTACCTCCTGGAGTTCCACCAGGACCACCTCCTGAACTCAGCTCCGATGAAGAGGACCCCGAAATGACTGAGGAAAAATCCAAAGTTCGAACAATCAGGTAAACCAATTTCTTATGTCAATATAAATACAAGGTGTTAAGGTTCTCGAAGGTTGTTCAATAAATCAGGTTTTTTTTCCTTACGCCGACGTTTCGTTCAATTTATTAGACATCTTCAGACCTAAAAACAATCCAATAGGGTATCAACTACGAGGTAGACAAATCACTGGGATCTTAATCTTATGGGCAACATTACATTTGGTATGGCCCATGACATCACCCCCGACAACAATTCACAGCTAGTCCTCGAGCTGTGTGGCCAGGTCTAGGTTTTGTGTCCTTGTTGGTCCATTCATCCTCTTAGTCCCATAGATCTTCATTGGCCTGGGCAGAACTCACTCTTTGGGGAGTACAATAGGTGACACCAGCTTTTTGCATTATGAATCAGCTGCTATCTGGAGCTCTCAGAGCTAGGTATGAAGTTGCGAAATAAATTACCCACATTTGGTGGTGGGAAGAGTGAGAAGCTGGAGGACTTCATCCGTTCACTGGCGGATGCTGGCAAATTGTATCGTGCTCCGGCCTGGTTCTGTGTACAAATAACAACAGAAGGGTGAGACTGTAGAGGCATATGGGGCTCGGGTCAGGGAGCTTATGATGAAATGCGTAAAAGATCCCAATAATCCAGCTCTAGTGGAACAGGCTGAGGAAAACGCAATTTCTTCATTCTGTAAGGGCCTCACGGCAGAGCTGGTGGTACCAACCTTGCAGAGTCAGGCTTCAACATTAGCTGAAGCCATTGACTTTGCATCCAGCTACAGGACCCACCTTGATATGGCTAAAGCAGCTGGCGCCAGAGATCAGCGCAACCAGGTGTTAGTAACTACAGCCTCACATAAACCTATAACATCCACACAAAGCGAACACTATAAAACGGACTTTAACAAACAAAATTCAAAGGGGTACAACAGGGGAGTAGGTGTCATCCAATGGAGAAATGGCTTCCAAAAAAGGAACAACTTCCACAGAGGGCCTTACTGCCATGTCTGTGGTGCACAAACACACTATACCAACCAGTGTGATTACCGACATGGCGGTCCTAAAGCAGGTCAAAGGATCCCACCTGGACCTGCTACAGATAGAGGTTCAGGTAGAGGAAGTGAAAACCCCAGTACTATCCTAGCCACAGACGGAAGCAAGGAAGGCTTGGGGTGTGTTCTGAGCCAAATGGATGGTAAAATAGAACATCCTGTTGCTTATGCCTCCCGCCGCACAACAACAGCAGAATCCACCTCATATTGTGCCACTGAATTGGAATTAGCTGCACTTGTATATGGCATAAAACAATTCCACCATTATTTGTGGGGAGTGGACTTTGTTGTTTACACCAAGCCTTGAAATATTTAAATACGCATAGAGACTTAAATTCCCACCTCACACGATGGGCATTAGTTGGTATGGCCCATCACTTACATTATACTTACATTACATGTTGCTGATAAGATTAAGACCCTAGTGATACTTGTCTACCTCCTAGTTAATACCTATTGCATTGTTTGTAGCCCTGAAGATGTCCAATAAGAAGATGTCCAGAAAAACCTGATTTATCGACCAACCTCAGAGAACTCAACATATTGTTAACAAAAATGCATGCAGGGTGATTCCCTCGCAGATGCAAAAAAACATTTTGGGTGAAACTACATCAAAAATGGAGTAAAATGCCGCCAACTGCATATTTTTATCTCAATCCGTTCTCGAGATTTAATTTTTTAAAGGTTTTTTCAGGAAAACCGTGTTTTTTTCCTTTTAAACTCAAATTTCTCCACTTTAATTCATTAAATTTTAACTTTTGACCACATTTTCGGAATCAGCATTAAATTTACTATAAGAATAGTGTACTTGGGTTCTTAAAAAGTACCATCCAAAGGCCCTCACATCAGCTCAAACATTGACGATTTTGAAAAAACAATATTTCTGAAAATCTTTAAAACTTTACTGCTCTTCGAAAACGAATCCTGGAAACTGGCAAATCTCATAAAAACTGCTTCGTCTAATACTCTTTCCAACGGTATATTCAAGTTTACTTTTATTTTGTTATTTAGTGGAGAAAATTATGTTTTAATGTTAAAAAATGTGGGGTTTTCAATGAAATTGTTGGTTTTCTCGAAAGATGACCCTCCATGAACCTGCGAGTATGGGGTCGGTTTCTATGTATTTTTTCACGCTGTATCGAATGGTAACATTTGTAGATCTCTCCAACTCCGTTATAACCGAGTTTTACACTTAAAATCGCAAATGTTTAGTTTGTTTGTTACGATTAAATGTATGTGTGTTATGGGGTAAAACTAGTTAATTAAAGTGTAAAACTCGATTATAACGTAGTTGAGAGATCTGCAAGAGTTTCCATTCGATCCAGCGAGAAAAAATACATAGAAACCGACCCCATACTCGTTGGTTCATGGAGAGTAATCTTTCGAGAAAACCAACAATTTCATTGAAAACCCCACATTTTTTAACATTAAAACTTTATTTTCTCCCCTAAATAACAAAATAAAAGTAAAATTGATAATACCGTTGGAAAGCATATTAGATGAAGCAGTTTTCATGAGATTTGCCAGTTCCCAGGATTCGTTTTGGAAGAGTAGTAAAGTTTTAAAGATTTTCAGAAATATTCTTTTTTCAAAATCGTCAATGTTTGAGCTGATGTGAGGGCCTTCGGATGGTACTTTTTAAGAACCCAAGTACACTATTCTTATAGGAAATTTAATGCTGATACCGAAAATGAGGTTGAAAGTTAAAATTAAATGAGGCAAAGTGGAGAAATCCGAGTTTAAAATGAAAAAACACGGTATTCCTGAAAAAACCTTTAAAAAATCATATCTCGAGTACGGATTGAGATAAAAATATGCGGTTGGCGGCATTTTACTCCATTTTTGATGCAGTTTCACCCAATTTTTTTTTTTTTTTTTTTTTTTTTTTTTTTTTTTTTTTTTTTGCATCTGCGAGGGAATCACCCTATATATTGCTTGCGAGTCTACCTAAAGGTAGCGGAAGCATTGTTTTCACTTTCAGGAGAAAAACAATTTTTGGTCTTCGAAATCAAAATTTCCACTCGCATTTTACGTTTCAGACCATTCTGAACAACTTGTGTTCCGTGTCTGTCTGTCTGTGTGTCTTTCGTGTATCCGCAAATCCTTGTCACAAGCTTATTTTCCACAGTTTTCATCAGATCTGGTAGACAGTCCCCAATCAGTTTCATCGTTCTTGACTCAATACCTCAAGATCCTCATGATAGTTGGGGGATGACGATTTGATATCATCCTATATCAATTTCAACATGATTGTATCATTAACAGCTACTGCTCATGCTCCAATATAAAATCCTTGTTACAAGCTTATTTTTCACAGTTTTCATCCGATCTGGATGAAATTTAGGGAATGTGCGGGCTAATGTGTAGACAGTCCCCTATCAGTTTCATTGCATACGCAAACATAAATTCAATTATGTTTCATTTTTTACGCCCTAGTCGTCCGATCTCGCTCAAATTTGGATGATAGGTGGGGGATGACGATTTGATCAGCCCATATCAATTTCAACATGATTGTACCAATACGCTGCTGTGCATGCGTCTATGTGAAATCCTTGTAACAACCATAATTTCCACAGTTTCCATCCGATTTCGATTAAATTGTCAGTGAATGCGCTGGTTAGGTTGTAGATGGTCCCCTATCAGTTTCATTGTTGCCAAATTAATACTTCATTGCGCGCATGCTCAAACGTAAATTCCATTATGCTCCATTTAAGCGAATTTTTGAAGAAAATTAAGCTATTGCTCTCGCCTCAAAATTTGTAGAATGTGAATTTTTGAAAACATTTTATGCAGGAATCCGTTTCAGGCTATTCTGAATCATATTCTGAATTTTAACGCATTTTTTTATGTATATATGTATGTATGTATGTATGTATGTATGTGTCATTCCAGACGATAACTGTCCGTAGAATTGTGCTAGAAACTTCAAACAAATTTTAAAATGTTAAGGACACAAAACGAAAGTTCAAGTTCGTTGGCCAGCATGATCGGATTACATCTTCGGGTTGAAATTTTCAAAAATGTAGTTCAAAATTTCAAAATAGCCTGTTTTTTGCGATTTGTTGTGCGAAATAATTTTTTCAGCATACTAACATGTGGTATATTCGGAATCAGCGTAAAATTTCCTATAAGAATATGTATCAAGTTTTCAAAAATTTCAAAGTTGAAAAATCAGTCAAAAATTGAAATAATGCTCACTAGTTGTAGAAATCGGTAATATTTGCATGAAACATTGTCCAAATTCAGATTGAACTACTCTTATGGAAGTATCCCTGTATAACCAATCCTAGAACCATGCTGTTTAAAACGTAGGTAGTAGGTGCATGTTAAAAAAAAAAAAAGTAATCCACAACTGATGAGTTTACTCTGAAATATTCCGTCCTCCGATTCTCTCGGTCGCTCTTTTAATGTTTTACGCTCAACTGTTTTGGGACTTGATGAAGCTTTAATACTGACTGGCTTAGAAAATATCAGCCATGAAATTATGAAGAAGTTCTATTTATGTACGTACTAGCACGCAGACCCAAGGCCTCGCTCCACTCGGCCGTCAGTAACATTAAGCCTAAGGCCTCGCTCCGCTTGGCCGTCAATAGTGTACATCAATAGTGTATTTGTCTTTAAATCTACAAGATTAGTTTAATAATAATAAAGTATGAGTACCTCCTAATTATTCTTAATAATTTGATTCCATGTTTGTCTATCAAAATCATGAACTAAAATTTCTCTACACGATCAATAGCGACTGAAATGTCGAAGATTTCTTCAAAAATTCGCTCATGGGGTCATGCTGCATGACTGGACTTTTTTTTCATTTCTTAATTGGCATTTCACACTACTTCTTGATTTACTCTTTTCAGCTATGGAATAAGATAATTTAAAACTGTTCAATGACCTATCATTCGTGATAGGTAAACGAGGAAGCCATGTGCCACACCCAACTTGGCAGACATTTTTTCTTCTTAAACCTATTTTGTATACTTTATTTGATGTATCTCCACCAAATAAGTAATCTGAGTGTGCCCCTTACTGTTGAGTGAACCACCCCACTTAACTATGAATTTGAACTAGTGCAGTGATGGGCAAACTTTTTAAAAGGAGGGCCAAATAAAATTTAAAAATTTACAGGCGGGCCAAAAAAAAAAAAAAAAAAAAAATACAAGTTATAGGCCTAAACCTTTTTATTGTTTAATTTTACATCATACACAACTTATATACTAAAATGGTAAAAACTTCCAAACAAGTCACAAAAAATGATTAATCTTTAGAAGAGCATGAAGGCGTATGAGACAGATGAAACTGTGACTGAGATTCTAAAAGTTGATCATAATCTGGTAGAAACTGAGATGAGCTGATTCGCAGTAGTGAAGCTAAATTATGGTCAGTCAATCGGTTTCTAACACTGTTTTTGCGAAGCTTCATAGTAGAAAACACCTGTTCACAGATGTAAGAAGAGGAATACATCGAAATTATCTTCTGAGCGTGAGATTTCAGGTTTGGAAAAGTTGTTTTTGACAGGGCCTTGTAGAACTCAATCTTCGAAACATTGAGAAATAGTTGTTTCAATTCAGTGTTACATTGCAACTCAATTAGTTCGAGCTGCAGTTCTGGTTTAACTGATTCACAATCCAAATTAAATGTCATGCTAAAAATCTCCAGGTCCCGATGAAGTCTTGGAATCTTCGTTCATATTCTTCATGAAGGCATTTTACGTTTTTCTCATAGCTCTCAACTTTGTCTTCTGTAACTGCAATGGATTTTAACCTTGGAAAATGAGTGAAGTCTTTCTTGAGTAGTTGTTTGGAAAATAGATTTAACTGCAGTTTGAAACCCCTGATATGACCCCAAGTATCATGAATCAATTGATTTCTTCCCTGGAATTTAAGGTTCAATCTATTGATGTGGCTAAAAATATCTGTAAAAAATGCAAAGTCAGAAAGCCATAAGATATCTTTCAAATGATCACACTCGTCCATTCCTTAGTTAGTGTTAGATGCGATAATACCATACCTAAGGCTCCCGTTAACTATTATAGCTGCACACAAAAAAATTATCACTTCCTAAGTGCAATTAATTTTAGGGGTTAATCAAAATCGTGTCGCGGGCCGGATCAGACTAGCCCGAGGGCCGCACTTGGCCCGCGGGCCGTACTTTGCCCATGACTGAACTAGTGAGTGGAGGGTGGGTGACCTTCCTTTTAGGTGAGTGCGAGTGAACACACACTCTCTTAGGCTTTGTCCTTGGACCTTTTGTATCTGAAGGTCTTAATTAATAATCGATAACTTTTTTAGGTTTGCGGACAGCGATTCGGAAGGGGAAGAACCTTCAGGCAAAGAGACTGGTCCTAAACTGATGGAGATGGTCAAGCCGTTGGATCGCGAAAGCTTTGTAGGCCCAGTGCCGCCTCCACCCGGGATGCCCCCCTTGGCGCCCCCCATGCCCCCTCCACTTGGGGGCATGTTGATGAGACCTCCAGGACCCCCGCCGGGTCTGCCACCTCGCCTGCTCGGCATAAGGTAATATCTTATACATTAAATACCTCTATTTACACACTTCGAATGAAATTATTGAAACAGAATGTGTTTTAGCTCACGCGTTTTATACAGGGTGTTCCGTAATAAACGGACACATTTTAAAATCCTGTAACATTCACAAATTCGATCGTAGGGATTAAAAAATAAGCAGAACGTGTAGAGAAAATCAGTAAGTTTTATTCACAATCGAAAAAAAAATTATCAAGTTTTAAAAATTATGTCATTTAAATGACGACCCTGTTTGGTAACGCACAGTTCAAGACGGTCCTTGAAGTTCTGCATCACTCTTTGCACCATGTCTTCCGGTATTTCCGCGATTTCTCGTCTTATTGACTGCTTCAATGCTTGAATGGTTCGTGGTTTGTCCACGCACACTTTAGATTTCAGGTGGCCCCATAGAAAAAAGTCACAGGGGGTGAGGTCTGGGGAACGCGGAGGCCAGGGAACATCCCCATGCCGGGAGATCACGCGTCCGGGAAAAATCGTTCGCAAAAAGCCACCTGAAATCTAAAGTGTACGTGGACAATCCACGAACCATTCAAGCATTGAAGCAGTCAATACGACGAGAAATCGCGGAAATACCGGAAAATATGGTGAAAAGAGTGATGCAGAACTTCGAATACCGTCTTGAACTGTGCGTTACCAAACAGGGTCGTCATTTAAATGACATGATTTTTAAAACTTGATAATTTTTTTCCGATTTTTCGATCGTGAATAAAACTTACTGATTTTCTCTACACGTTCTGCTTATTTTTTAATCCCTACGATCGAATTTGTGAATGTTACAGGATTTTAAAATGTGTCCGTTTATTACGGACCACCCTGTATAAACCTGTGAAACCCACATATAAGAATAACTCAGCTTTTGCAGTGTATCTTATCACTACTACGAGTATGTCAAGTTGTTATTCGTTGACTTATTTATCACCAGCTGAACGACTTACCACCAGCTCAATGAAATCATCAGAAATTAACAAGCGGCTGCAATCGTGTTCACAATATCAATTATTGAGAATGATCACCTGTGTGTAAACAATTATTCAAATAACCATGCTCATAACTCAGCTTGTTCGCCACGCAGTTTGCAGTAGTTAACATAATATGGTTGGATAAATCGAGTGCTTTCGAACATATTTGAGTAATTTTGAGGTGAGCAGTAGGGTTACATTTACAGGAAGGTTAGGCTGGTATCGTGTGCCTTTAGATCCCCAAACGGGCGACATTGAATGAGCCATTCTAACGTACGACGTTGCTGACGTCCTCTCAAGGTTACGTACTCTTGGGTACGTTAGGGTGACGTTAAGGGCGCGTTAGTGGTCACCAAAAACTCTAAGAGACTAATGAAATGACGGCCTCTTTTCTAATCAGCTAAGTGGCCTTGTGTTCTTCGATAAGGCGTTTGGACCACCTACTCAGTGCCAAAGTTTGCTAGCCAAGGAGAATCACAGTCAAACTCAATCACGCCAATTTCCTATGCTCAAAGTAACTCACAACATTGGTGCACCAGACGTACAAAACCTAAACAGTCATTGTATGGCCACTAGTCAAAGTTTTGGGATTTGCTAAAGCATGAGTCTGAAGTAGGCTCATCCAAAAAATAAATTCCTCTCGTGATTCCATTTCCTATAAACTAAATCACTCGCGACGAAGTGGAAACCCTTTTCAATGAAAAACTGTATTTTTAGCGTAATCAAACTTTGTTACGCAAAAAACGCGCATTTTTCCGTCTGTCTGTCTGTTTGTTCCACCGAAATCTCGGCCCCCTGGAGACTTCGGTTTTCACTAAATGGTAGTGGAAAGCGTCAATATTCACCATAATGATGGCAAAATCGTGGTTTTTCACGGGTGTGGCCTCCGAAATTAAACCGTAAATAGGGAGTTGTTTACATTACATAGGTGTCGTCGCGTAACCAAACAGTTAATATTTATGCACAGATGAATTCAAAACACGTGGAACTTCAAAGTACAATCTTTTTTTGAAGCTGGAAATAGCTTTTTAGCGAATTTTTGTAGAAAATTAGGCTATTGCTCTCGCCTCAAAATTTGTAGAATGTGAATTTTTGAAAACATTTTATGCAGAAATCAGTTTCAGGCTATTCTGAATCATATTCTGAAGTTTAACGCATTTTTTTAATGTATGTATGTATGTATGTATATATGTATGTATGTATATATGTATGTATGTGTCATTCCAGACGATAACTGTCCGTAGAATTGTGCTAGAAACTTCAAACAAATTTTAAAATGTTAAAGACACAAAACGAAAGTTCAAGTTCGTTGGCCAGCATGATCGGATTACATCTTCGGGTTGAAATTTTCAAAAATGTAGTCAAAAATTTCAAAATAGCCTGTTTTTTGCGATTTGTTGTGCGAAATAATTTTTTCAGCATACTAACATGTGGTATATTCGGAATCAGCGTAAAATTTCCTATAAGAATATGTATCAATTTTCAAACATTTCAAAGTTGATGAAAAATCAGTCAAAAATCGAAATAATGCCGTTCGCTAGTTCTAAAAATCGGTAATATTTGCATGAAACATTGTCCAAATTCAGATTGAACTACTCTTATGGAAGTGTCCCTGTATAACCAATCCTAGAACCATGCTGTTTAAATTTAAAACGTAGGTAGGTAGTAGGTGCTTGTTTACAAAAAAAAAAAAAAAAAAAAGTAATCACAACTGATGAGTTTACTCTGTGAATGTGTTAATAATTTGATTCCATGTTTGTCTATCAAAATCATAAACTAAAATTTCTCTACACGATCAATAGCGACTGAAATGTCGAAGATTTCTTCAAAAATTCGCTCATGGGGTCATGCTGCAAGACTGGACTTTTTTTAAATTTATTTGGCATCAGTTACAAATTACACTATACAGCCAACACTAAGTAATTGTTATGAAATATATACAATACATATAGCTACAGTAGTAAATACTCGTAGTATCACAGCTTCAGACCACATGCTTGTAGGAAGTTGAATAGAGAAATGTATACTGGTGGTACTATAGTGCGATGTCGAGATTATATGGTCTTGATTGTTCTTTGTACAACTTGTGGAACAGCGTGGCTCTTTGGTTGTGTGTCTTGGTGCACTCCATAATCAGGTGCTCTGCAGTTTCTTTTGTTCGGCAGGTGGAGCATAGCCACTCCAATCCTCCTGACCAATATGGTGCAGAAATGATTTGGTGACGGTCACCCCGCTTCTCAATCGTGTTTTCGCCTTATAAAACTGTTTTGGTAGGCCAGCGGAGGATGGATGGGAGTGCCAGGGTGTTGGTGATCTTGCAGGGAACAAGGTAGTGTAGCGTCGGCCAGAAGGATAAGTAGAGTGCCATTCTTGTCATCGAAGGAGACACTGAGCTTTAAACATGCAATGTTGATTGGAGGGTGGGTGGGTACCTATATGGTCCAATTACCCGGTGGGTTCGGTTGGGTTGTCTCAGTTTTTGCAGCCCTGTCTGCTTTCTCGTTGCCTACCAGACTGTTGTGTGCTTTTATCCAGCAGAGTAGTTGTGGTCATTCCAGCCTGTTGCAGGTGCCATATGGTTTCCAACATATTGCCTTCAAAAGCGTTGATATTGGAAGAGAGATTAGTGAGCGACATTTTGGTTAAAGCACTTATGCTATCGGTCAGTATTAGTACCTTTGAATAGTGTTGGGTGTTCTGTTTTGCATACTCCAGGGCCTTTAGGATTGCAATCAGCTCAAGAGCATATATTGAGACCTGTTGCCACAGTTTGAACATTTGAGTGTGGTCATTGGAGGCATCAAATACCATGGAAAGAGCTAAGAGAGGAATATACGTTCATCATTCTCTAATTTCTGAATCCATTTGGACTAGACTATGGGCACTTAAACTACTCTTAGACCAATTTCAAGACCAGACTAGCTGCACATTAAGGGGCACCACACTACGACTACATTAGCTCAAAAACATACCTAGGCTTGCCATCAAGATATGGGTATTTGCGAGTATCACTGGTTTTACTAGAAGCCGAAATATTAACTGTTTGGTTACACAGCAACACCCATGTAATGGGTTTTGAACCATTTTTAGCATGGAACATGCTTTAGCCTTGGGCTAACTAGCGGAAAACGTTTCGCGGATGTGTCGCGAAATTTTTGACATTTTCATTGCACAAAAAACTGTCACGTAACGTAACGTAAATATTTTGACGATTTCCGCTTACAACCGAGTCGTTGCTAGGGAAATGGTACTTCGTCGTTTTTCATCCCAAAAAATTCGTTGACCATTCGTTCGAAAGCTCTCGATTTATCCAACCATATTATGTTTACTACTGCAAAGTGCGTGGCCAACAAGCTGAGTTATGAGCAAGGTTATTTGAATAATTGTGTACACTCAGGTGATCATTCTCAATAATTGATATTGTGAACATGATTGCCACCGCTTGTTAATTTCTGATGATTTCATTGAGCTGGTTCGATGATTTAATTCATAGCAGGTGATCCAAATATTGCGAGAACGGTTTGATTTGTGAAGTGGTGGTTGAATAATTTTAATAGGTAATTCTATGCTTTACACTCTAGGACGCTGTAATTTCGTATGTAGCCTCTTTAGGACATTTACTTGACTATGCCTCGGGTCCGGATCAGATGAGTGGCTTTTTAAGCTAATTTCTATGCTTTACACTCTAGGAAGCTGTAATTTCGTATGTAGTCTCTTTAGCACATTTACGTGACGATGCCCAGGGTCCGGATCAGCTGAGTGGCTCTTAGAGCTTGCATACGAGTCTGCAAGTACCCACGGGTGTCGGAACAATGAGTCAACACGATCGCGAATTCAATTAAGTACCCACGGGTGGGCGGTTTCTCTTATGGCCCATTTAATTGATTTGTACGCCCCGCCGTGCGATGCACGGGTGAGATCTGCCTAGTAATAAATACAACAAGAAAACACACATGAAAATGTCCCAATGTGTTGCAGACTCGTATGCAAGCATTTTTTTTTTTTCTTTTGATTTTCACGTACAACCATTTGTTGCTGGGGAAATGAAAGTTTTGTAGTTTTCACTGGACAAAAATCGTTCTCCACTCGTTGGAAAGCTCTCGATTCACATCACGCATTCCTTTCGTACTTGTTCTTCTATTCCTGTCGTAGTTTTATATTTATTTATGTAATAAATGGATATAGTAAACAATGCCGCTTGTTTTGTTGTCCTATATGGGTGATTCTCACAGAAAAGGTCAGTTTTGAGTTTGACTTTTGAAAAAAGAAAAAGTGATCGAATCGAGCTGAAAAAAATCACAGATGCTCTCTATATCGTATGTATCGAAATTCGAAGCAAATCCAAACAGTAGCGCTTTTATTAATTCAGAAAAAAAATATTTAAAAATTTAGGCGGACAGGTCGATGACACTAGGACAGGGCGATGATGCGACCCGTTGATTCTCACCATTTGCATCACCACCCTGTCCTGGCATCATAAAAGGAAAATTTGCTATAACTGCCAAGAAACGTTAACCCTCAACATTTCAAGTCAAAAGACCGAAAAACGTGACCACTGTAGGGCGAATCCAACAAACGAAGAATGACAGAAATTCTCGAATAAGTCCTAGTAGACCTTCACAACGTTCGGCTAAGTAGATATGTGTTTTGAATGGTCAATACGAGAATATTGGATTACTAAATGCGAGAATACGGGAATACTAGAAAATCCAAAAAACATAATAGATTTGCCTTTTTCCTCATCGTCCTGTCCTTTTCGTCATCGTCCTGTCCTCGAATTTTCAGGAGAGGACAGGTTGATGATGGACAGGTCGATGATGATTCTTCAGTTTTTCTCAAATGTTTCACCTTGTGGCAAGCTTTTTCCCAAATTCGGCATATAACATGAAACTAGACCGTTCGGTGCACAATAAAAATACCATAAGAAAAAATTGAGTTCAAGTACTCACTTAGAAAAAGTGGACAGGTTTCTGACGATTGTGATTGACCAACCCACGGTCCAGCACACATCTGCTCCCGCTGACGACCACGAGTTGACTGAATTAAAACGAATGGCGGTTTTTCTGGTAACTGAGAAGGGCGCGAAAAAAAAGCGGCAAAAAAACCCGCTAAAATACAATTGTGACCGCGAAAATTCGAAAAACAATATTGGACAGGTCGATGACGGCGATGCTCCGGACACACATATTTCCATCCAAATACACTTTTCTAGCGGTTCTACATTAATTTTATCGATCAGAAACGCATCTCAGAAATCATACTGATGTAGAAAAATTGAATAAAATCCAAACTCAAAAGCGGAAAGACCTTTAATTAAAGCTTGAAGTTGGGAAGGTCGCATTGGGACAGGACAGGTCGATGACGATTTGACTATATTTAGTTAATTTTCTATTTAAAGGAATAAACATAACCTAAAAATGGAAAAAAGGGTTCTAGATAAAAACCTATACTACAATTTAAGACCTTCGCCAGCTCCCAAATCCTTATTGGGTCGCCGCAACTGGTCCGGACATCACTTCTGCCCCTTTCTGTGAGAATCACCCATATACCATGACCCCATGAGCGAATTTTTGAAGAAATCTTCGACATTTCAGTCGCTATTGATTGTGTAAAAAAATTTTAGTTTATGATTTTGATAGACAAACATGGAATGCAATTTTAAACAAGCACCTACTACCTACGTTTTAAACAGCACGGTTCTAGGATTGGTTATACATAGATACTTCCATAAGAGTAGTTCAATCTGAATTTGGACAATGTTTCATGCAAATATTACCGATTTTTACAACTAGCGAACGGCCATTATTTTCGATTTTTGACAGATTTTTCAACTTTGAAATTTTTGAAAACATGATACATATTCTTATAGGAAATTTTACGCTGATTCCGAATATATACCACATGTTAGTATGCTGAAAAAATTATTTCGCACAACAAATCGCAAAAAACAGGCTATTTTGAAATTTTTGACTACATTTTTGAAAATTTCAACCCAAGATGTAATCCGATCATGCTGGCCAACGAACTTGAACTTTCGTTTTGTGTCCTTAACATTTTAAAGTTATGAAGATCTAATTTTATATTGGCTACTCATGATTACAGTAGGTCTACTGGTAGGTATTTCGGTAAGCTGTTTCTAAAGATATTAAAGCCTGTAAAAGATTTTTAAAATTTAGAACCCCAAAAGTCCCCGATTTTTATTTTACAGATCTAGTAGACACCCTGACTTATCACATTTCACTCTACTTCTTCATTTACTCTTTTCCGCTACGGAATTTGTCTAGTTCATTTGAAACTGTTCAATGATCTATACATTCATGATAGGTAAAAGAGGAAGCTATGTGCCACACCCAACTTGGCAAAGTTCAAAACGGCAGTTAGTGAAAAACGATGTCTATTTCCACGAAAAATAAAGAGTTACAATGTTGAATCCATTTCGACGGTTAGGCCATCATCAGTAACAAACAATAACTGATGATTATTATTGATGACTGATTGTTGTTTGTTACTGATGATGGCCTAACCGTCGAAATCGATTTAACATTGTAACTCTTTATTTTTCGTGGAAATAGACAACGTTTTTCACTAACATCCGTTTTGAAATGGTTTCCACAACTTCGTCGCGAGTGATTTAGTTCATAGGCAAAGTTTTTGATATGTGATATAAATTTGGCAATATAGCCTTGAATTGTGTATATGAGAAACTGACTTTGTTCTAGATTGCCTCCGGGACCACCTCCCGGTCTACCTCCTCGACTTTTGCCTCCTCGACTCCAAGGTGCGCCGACGCCCAATGTCCTCTCAGCGGCGCCGCAGCTCATCCGAAAAGACGGCGCCAAGGGCGCCACCATTGAGGCCAAGGCCCAGATCAGGTAAATTTGTATATATATGTATATATATATTTTTTTATTTTACATTAGCAAAGAAAACCATACAGCCATGTCATGTTGGAAGGATTACAATACTGCCGTACTAAGAACAGATCCCGTATCTGACCAAACCCTATCGTGAAAATGCGTCTCTAGGTTTTGAGTAGAAATTTCCTGATATTAGCTCTATTTTACATTGTCTAGAGCTACAAAAGCACTCATTCCGCTCTACGTAGGATACTAGGAGCAAAAATCTTGGTTGCCAACCTCTGATAACCGTATCTGATTCGACAAGAGAAAATACATTCGTATGATCAAAATACTGGGAAGAAAAATCGTATCTGCCAATGATTCCGAAATCGTATTGGACGCCACGAGTCCTAAAATACTAAGAAATGGATTCTTATCTGGACTAAATACTAATAAAATAATCGTTTCTGACGCCCAGATGGGGGTTTTTGCTCTATTCTTTTTTTAATTTAAAAAAACTTGATATTTAGGATATTTGATTTAAAGGGGAACTGTTCATGTAGCTGGGAAATGGGTTTTCCAGGGTTTCTTCTTTTCTTTTTTTTTTCTTTTTCTTTGACTAACGTCAAGTGTGATGTAGTGTTCCCTAATTCATGCCCAAGGACAGGGCGGCCCCATCGCCAAACCCTATCAAATCTTCGGCGGAGATCTATTTTTTTCGCGATCCTCTGATGCACATGGATGCTGCTCTTACTATCGCGAATCCTATTCTCACCCTCAGCCATCCTCTAATTTGTCCTTGTGGTCTGAACCATTTTTCAGCCAATTTTTCAGCGAGAACTTTGGTAAAGGCATCTGGGGGGCAAAGAGACCGTCGGCCGAGCAGACCAGGGGAGTAAATGATGCGTGTCTTTGCTCACTTGCTACCAGATATTTTCGTTTATTTTTTCTCCTCAGTCAGCGAGGACCCCCGCAACTGTGCGATCGACGTATGTGGGAGCGTCAGTGTCAGAGACACGGACATCGAACAACGCTTCCCTCTGTCGATCCCACACGCCACGGCATGCGAGGTCCCCTCTGAGGCCTGGTGTGGTTGGAGATGGTTCAAGAATTACTGGTTCTTTGATGACATTGCCCCATGCGGATCACATGAGCTCACCTACAAGGTCTCGTATCTCATTGCGCCTTCGTGTAATTAGTCCCCCCGTTTTACAGTTCAGGGCATGTTCGAGATTGAATTCATGATTGCCACACCCATCACATGTAACTGGCATCTCTACTGGCTTTCTCTTGTAGCGGATGGCTAAGGCGTCTCGAAATTCGCAAGCAGACAAGACGTAATTGTGCTTTTTTAATTGAAGGGTGGTGAGCCAACTTGACGTTTTTACTTTAGTTGTCTTCAGGACTGCTCGTCCTATTGCTCTTTGCCGTTGAATTGGGAGCTTTTCCAATGTGGTGTTCAGCAATTCGTCTTCTACCTGGTGTTTCTGTCTTCTTGCTTCTTCCTTCGCCTGCCTTAGTGCCGCTAAGTGTTTGCTGACTTCAAACGGTTGTCCCTGTCGTACAGCTTGCTCTAAAACTGTCGTGCCTGCTTTGGAAGTCATATAACTCTGATTGACTGAACGCACTGGATCCGTCCATGCATCCATGCATCCATCCGTCCATGGATCCGTCCCCCTTTGTTGGCTGGTAGAGAGAAGAGGTCGCTTTCTTCAGATGACACATTTCCTCCTAGAATCGATGGCATGAAGACTGATCTAATTGAATTTCGTAAGGGCATATATGTGATATATTCTTAGTACGGCAGAATAGTAGTCTGTGCGTATGCGCAAACCGTTAACTTTTTACAGCAGCGACCTATCAATCATTTTTACTCGTACTTTGATCTTCAAGTAATTCTATACGTCCATGTTACAATATGTGGGGACTGCCCGCCCTACTTGGCGGACGTTTTTCATACTTGAACGTTACCTTCCCCTATTCTTTCAGAAATCTCACGGCTGATGTCACGAGGTTCGTTCCAACGGCGCTCAGAGTCAAGCGGACAGACGTGGCCGAAGGGCGGGGACTTGGGCGAAGAGCGGAGTCGGAGAGGAAAGTCGAAGCTCCGAAGCCGCAAGCGACCAAAGACGACGCTTATTCGCAGTTCATGCGGGAAATGGAGGGCCTCCTGTAGAGTCCAGAGGTGGGTAAAATGTGCGTAAACATGTCACGGTTAAATTCCTCGCAAAAAATTATGGGAGGTACCATTTTTTTGATATTTTTAACTCGTATATTTCGTATATTGAGACACCCTGTATGGCCCATGGCCCATATTCTCGTGACGTCAAACCTGGAGTAGGTTCGCGTTTCAGCCAAAGTCGGCCATGATACCGCCCTACTCAACCAACCTATTTCTCACAAGAAGTTTGCCGTCTCACGTCAACATAATTCGTGGTTATAAGGCCATTTTTCAACAGTTTTGTTTTGAAAAAGTATAATATTTTAGCAATACAAAGTTTCAATTCGACTAAATGTTATAATAATCATGCCTGCCAGCGCAATAATTGATTGTAGATTGCTGTCAACAATACCAATCTAACGTGAACGAGTTTTTATTTGGACTAGGAGCCTACTAACTATAGTAGTTAATCAGTGTCAGAAAACTAAAGAACTTCATTCGTTTAGGCTTTGAGAATAATTAACCTGAAAAATAGTAAAGAAAAGATTATTGAAAATTCCTCAGGTGTCTGTACTGCTGTGTAGGTACGTAGCCGTTGCTCAGGTAGCTTCATCAGCCTTTTATTATAAGTTCGTAGTACTATGCTTAACTGAGGAAGCTTTACTTGTTATATTGAATGAATAAAAGGAGAGATTTGATAGTTTGTCAAAATAAACAAGGCAGGTTGTTGCTACACCAAGAAACGAAACTACTTAGGTAGTTACATACGTCCTACCAGATTTGCTGTTGGTTTAAAGTGCCTAAACAAAGTAGGTGGGTCGTTGCTTTGCCGACGAATACAACCGCTGATTAGCAAGTTTGTCAAATATCGAATCAGGGAATATGCAACATGAATTAAAAACCAGCTGCAAGGAAAAAACCTTGAAATGCATTCCTCTGAAGGTAAGATTTCATAAAGACGGCATTGGCAGTGCAGTTATTGCACGAGTTTTGCAGTTACGCAAATTTTATGGACAAAAAAAGTAATTAGGTACCTACTTTCGTTTTGATCAATGAACAAGTAATAATATACGGAAAGTATGTAGGTATACCTTACCTCTAGGTACTTACCTTTCCACATGTGATACAACTTACTATTCCCGCCTAACAGAGCTCTCATAACACATCCTTTCACAAGACCACTTTCGCAGTACTCTAAAGATTTTTAGTTTCAATTGATTCAAAGAACAGTTCTAAAACTAGATAGGTAATCCACACCTAGATGTCTGGATCATCTAGAACACTTGTATGTCAACTCCCCAACACATAGTTCATATGGATCTCTACCCCACAGATTAAATCTTGCATTCGTAGCGTTTGAGGTCAACACCTGATAATAACTTGATGTAATTTGCGTACAATTTATCACCTTGCATATTACAAATAATGAAAATATTGACTCGTAAATAGGTGAGACTATGTTATGCTGTTGTCCAGCAGTGACTTCAAATGGGGCATTTTCACATATGTTTACTCGGCACCATGTCAACAAGGTGAAATAACTTCGATTTCGCTTGCCTCGATGTAAGGATGCGCTAGTGTCGCAAGTCTCGAGAATATCACCCATATTGCTAAATTTCTAAAATTCCCCCTTAAGTTCTGTGCTATGTTTGCTTAAGCTTAATAAGATGTTAACTTCGGTTAGGCGAGATAAAGAATAAATTGTATTAACTTCATTGTAAACAAACAAATGCCAGTAAGGCAACAATAATTCAGGGTCATAAAATAATAAATTTTAGCAGAAGCTTAAAGGACATCCTTCCCTGGTTTGAACTTATAACAATCAAGTGCGAAGTGGAGAAATTTACCATTGCACAATTGAATGAGATATGATCGAGGAAAATCTAGTTTTTTCTTCACTGTGCCTTTGCACCTCATATCTCGCACCCACACGGTAGTGCCGGATGTAAACTCTGTGGGTTCCTTCCTTGCTCGTGTTTTTTATAGTTCCTAAACTTCATCCCTTCACGGATCTTCTGCTCCTTGTCTCGCAGTATTTGATGATCTGGCGTTTTCGGAATAAGATCGGTGATTGAAGTTGGCACCGTTGTTCTTAATTTTTTTCCCATTAGAAGTCCAGCTGGCGAGTATCCTTTCTCCAATGGGGCAGATCGATATGACAGCAACCCCAAAAACGCTGCAAATTATTACACAAAGGTTTATTATTTATGTATTAGCCCTTCTACGTAGATCTCTGGTCCATAATTATTAAACGCCGCCTGTAGTATATTTAGTATCGGAACTCGGAGCTTCAGACCTCACAAATGGGTTCAATCCATTACAGCAGCGGAATCTCACAATTTTACGCTTTTTAATATAGTTGATAAACAAAACAATTTATTACCAAGTCATCTTTCCAACACATAAAAGTGTTACCTATACTGTATATTGATATCATCTAATTGGTCAAATTTCAAAAAATGTGCTGACAAAATCACTGAAAATGGCTAAGAATTGTTAAATTGATATGTTTAGCATAAGATTAGTCAAATAAAGTTTATCAACTATGAAATAGAACATTCAAAAATTTATGTACGAAATTATGCTAAAAACTTGAACTTCATTAAATTTTGTTTTAAAAAAATATAAAATTGCAAAAAATTGCCTAAAATCCAAAATCTCTTTTTGAATAGAAGAGTATCATTTAGAATACTTTTTTTTTCATTAAATTAATAGCTAACATTTTCTTTTCACTCATAAATCTCCAATTTCTATACAACTTGAAATATACAAAAAAAAGACATTTTTTCACCTATTTTTGGCTCATAGCACCCATGAGAGTGGAGCGATCGAGCTGGCGAGAAGTTAGGACCAACTAGACCCCAAGTGGAGTCTATGTGCGAAAGAACAGATTTTTTAAGTCAATTCTAAGGCCTTTTATGGCCCGGACGGCGAACGGCGGACGGACATTTCAAATTTGGATTCTACGCACCTTGAAACGTAAAGTGACAAAGTTTGAGGGGGGGTTATAACAATTTTTTGCTATACGATCACATAGGCTTATTATTGAAAATAATAAACCAACTTGATCTTCGCACTTTGTCAAAATCTTTTTCGCAGTATTGACTGCAGATTCTTCAAGTCCATTTGACTGAGGATATTTATTGCTGCTTGTCACAATTCAGAAACCAATCTGCTCTTAAAACTCCTTAAATTCACTGCTAAACATCTGCGTGCCATTGTCACATCGAACACATTGGGGAATACCCAATCGAGAAAATATTTTCTTCGCAGCTGTAATCAATACACGTGACGTAAAAGAATTTAGAGGACCCACCGCCTCAAGATATCGTGAAAAGTAGTCTTGAACTACCAGATAATTCTTTTGTTTGGAACTAAATAAATACATTCCACGTGAGTTTGGGAGTTTGATGGAATCATTGGTGGTGGTAGGGTTGTTCCGGTTAGTAGCACAGACAAAACAATCCTCAACTTTTCTGTTTATACAGGGTGGTTCCCTCGCAGATGCAAAAAAATATTTGGGTGAAACTACATCAAAAATGGAGTAAAATGCCGCCAACTGCATATTTTTATCTCAATCCGTTCTCGAGATATGATTATTTTAAAGGTTTCTTCAGAAAAACCGTGTTTTTTCCTTTTAAACTCAAATTACTCCACTTTACATCATTCAATTTTAACTTTTGACCACATTTTCGGAATCAACATTAAATTTACTATAAGAATGGTGTACTTGGGTTCTTAAAAAGTACCATCCAAAGGCCCTCACATCAGCTCAAACATTGACGATTTTGAAAAAAGAATGTTTCTGAAAATCTTTAAAACTTTACTACTCTTTTAAAAAGAATCCTGGGAACTGGCAAATCTCATGAAAACTGCTTCGTCTAATATGCTTTCCAACGGTATAATCAAGTTTACTTTTATTTTGTTATTTAGTGGAGAAAACTATGTTTCAATGTTGAAAAATGTGGGTTTTTCAATGAAATTGTTGGTTTTTCCGAAAGATGACCCTCCATGAACCTACGAGTATGGGGTCGGTTTCTATGTATTTTTTCACGCTGTATCGAATGGTAGCATTTGTAGATCTCTCCAACTCCATTATAACCAAGTTTTACACTTAAAATCGCAAATGTTTGTTTGTTACGATTAAATGTATGTGTGTTATGGGGTAAAACTAGTTAATTAAAGTGTAAAACTCGATTATAACGTAGTTGAGAGGTATGCAAGAGTTTCCATTCGATCCAGCGAGAAAAAATACATAAAAACCGACCCCATACTTGTTGGTTCATGGAGGGTCATCTTTCGAGAAAACCAACAATTTTATTGAAAAACCCACATTTTTTAACATTAAAACATTATTTTCTCCCCTAAATAACAAAATAAAAGTAAAATTGATAATACCGTTGGAAAGCATATTAGATGAAGCAGTTTTCATGAGATTTGCCAGTTTCCAGGATTCTTTTTAAAAGAGTAGTAAAGTTTTAAAGATTTTCAGAAATTTTATTTTTCCAAAATCGTCAATGTTTGAGCTGATGTGAGGGTCTTCTAATGGTACTTTTAAGAACCCAACTACACTATTCTTATAGGAAATTTAATGCTGATACCGAAAATGAGGTTAAAAGTTAAAATTGAATGAAGTAAAGTGGAGAAATTTGAGATTAAGAGGAAAAAAACACAGTATTCCTGAAAAAACTTTTAAGAAATCATATCTCGAGTACGGATTGAGATAAAAATTTGCGGTTAGCGGCATTTTACTCCATTTTTGATATAGTTTCATCCAAATTTTTTTTTTTTTTTTGCATCTGCGAGGGAATCACCCTGTGTCTTCATTTATTCCACCACACCAAACAGTCTGTCTGGAAATTCCACGGCACTTCGTTATCCCAAGGTGCCCATCATGTAGCTTGTTTAGAACTGAATCCCTTAGAGTTCGAGGAACAACAATCCTGTTGCCCAACATTAATAAGCCTTCTTGGAAAACCAGGAAGTTCTATTTCTCTGTTCAATATATTATTTTAATGTTTCAGGTCGCCCAACTTCAGTTCCAGCTGCGGACCTCTCTCCACCAAAAATGTTGGAAACTTATCAATTTCTGCGAAAAACTATCGTGTTTGCCGTTCTCTCATTCATAAACAACACCACATTATTATGCTAATTGTATCTATGTAAACTCTGTACTGTCTGATGGATTAATACAACTTTATTAAAATAGGATACCTACTCTTCGCGTTTGTGTGCTAACTTACCTGTGACGTTTATTGAGGTGACAATATTTCATTAACCTTTATTAAACCTTTTTCTAAATTCACGGCTTTAATAAAATGGAACTGTTACGTAGTTTGAGAAACAAACAATCACGATTGCAGATTTTTTTCATAATTTTAGAACTAAATTGTCATGGTAAAATCAATGAAAAACAGCAAAAAGTGGCTGAAGTTACCATCGTCTTCGGTACTTAATTGTGGTTTAAAAAACGCTGCAAATGATCACACAATGGTTTATCATTTCTGTGTTACAGCCCTTCTACGCAGATCATTGGTCTATAATTATTAAACCCCGTTTGTAATGTATGATCAGAACATGGCGCATCGTGCCTCCGAGAAGGGTTCACACTTTTTCAGTTCCAAGAACCCGCAATTTTACGTTTAGATATTTAAAAAAATCATCCCGTGTTGATTTTGGTTTATTATTTTCAATAATAAGCCTATGTTCCTATAGCGAAACATTTTTATAACACCCCCTCAAACTTAGTCATTTTACGTTTCAAAGTGCGTAGAATCCAAATTTGCAATGTCCGTCCGGGCCATAAAAGGCCTTAGAATTGACTTAAAAAATCCGTTCTTTCGCACATAGACTCCACTTGGGGTCTAGTTGGTCCTAACTTCTCGCCAGCTCGATCACTCCACACCCATGGGTGCTATGAGCCAAAAATAGGTGGAAAAGTGTCTTTTTCGAGGCTTTGAGTGTTAGACTGACGTACGCGCGCACGCCTGGACCAGATCATGCGCGACCACAAATGCACGACCTAATAATTATTATTGTCATGTTAGGACAAAATTCACTCATCTCAAAATGCACAACTTTCAAATGAATGTTGATGGAAAAATATGAGTGATGTGATAGTGTAAGCGTAATAGGGTGGTGAACCTCCGGTTGTGAGGTAACGAGACCTAGGGAGTACCTCCAGGGTGGCGTGGAAAACTTCCTACACTTGTATTGCTTTCGAATTTCATGTTCCTTCGAGGCATGAATATATGTTTTTTTTTCTAGGTCATATTTGTGTGTTAATACCAACGCTTTGCCTACGCATGTTTAATAACATATCCTCTCGACTTTTCGTACGTACTTAGATAATGATATTATTAAGGCAATAATTATTTGAATAGATAGGAGCTCAAATCGATAAATATAAACATGCGTATATAATTATAGTATAGGTTGTGGCAACTCGAAATAGGACACGCCGAGGAGTCTGGACGGGCCTTATGACGTACCCAAGCCAACTAAAACTACGATCATACTCAATTGAAAAAATAATAAACCTTTGTGAAATAATTGTGAAAGTTCAAGCCATTAAGTAGGAGACCAAACGTATGAAGTTACAGCTACCTGAGTGGTTTCTTTCGATTCTTTAGTATCATATCTATGAATTATTATTAAACCCCGTTTATAGTAAACCTGTTTTAGATAGCCCTTCACCGCAGAACACTGGTTCAAAAAAATTACCTACCAAAAGAAAAATCTACACTACATGCAGATACATCGGTACATGGATATGCCTTATTTTCATCCTGTGATATAAGCGTTTTGTGTCTCAAGTTAAAAATGTCTCTACTAAATTAGCTAAGTCAGCTGATCAGAAAAGACCCAATCAATTCAACTGTCTTTTAGTGTCCCAGAGAGTCCCCATATCAAATTTCAACTTCTTAGGGGTAACAGAAGAGAGTTTAGCTCACTCAGTGATAGAGAAAGACCCAATAATTGCAATAGTCTATTACCTACTGCTTACAAGTACCTACTACTCAATAGTACCTACCGTATAGTGCCTTCTATTCTTAGCAATATTAGTTTATAACTTAGCGTAATAATTTCCTTAACACTACAATGGATTAGGGATCATGAGACGTTGTGATAAAATAACGGCATTCCAAGAAGTGGCGAACGATTTTCATGCTATGAAAACTAAGGGAGCTACACTTCGCTAGTAACGCATTGGTTGTACGTGAAAATCAATAGAAATAGAAAAAGTCCAGTCATGCAGCATGACCCCATGAGCGAATTTTTGAAGAAATCTTTGACATTTCAGTCGCTATTGATCGTGTAGAGAAATTTTAGTTTATAATTTTGATAGACAAACATGGAATCAAATTATTAAAAATAATTAGGAGGTACTCATACTTTATTATTATTAAACTAATCTTGTAGATTTAAAGACAAATGTAGGTAAATATTCATAGATTTCGATGTCCAATGTGGTCAGTATTGAATATTACCGATTTTTACAACTAGCGAACGGCATTATTTCGATTTTTGACTGATTTTTCAACTTTGAAATTTTTGAAAACTTGATGCATATTCTTATAGGAAATTTTACGCTGATTCCGAATATACCACATGTTAGTAGGCTGAAAAAATTATTTCGCACAACAAATCGCAAAAAACAGGCTATTTGAAAATTTTGACTACATTTTTGAAAATTTCAACCCGAAGATGTAATCCGATCATGCTGGCCAACGAACTTGAACTTTCGTTTTGTGTCCTTAACATTTTAAAATTTGTTTGAAGTTTCTAGCACAATTCTACGGACAGTTGTCCTCTGGAATGACACATACATACATACATAAAAAAAGTCCAGTCATGCAGCATGACCCCATGAGCGAATTTTTGAAGAAATCTTCGACATTTCAGTCGCTATTGATCGTGTAGAGAAATTTTAGTTTATGATTTTGATAGACAAACATGGAATCAAATTATTAAAAATAATTAGGAGGTACTCATACTTTATTATTATTAAACTAATCTTGTAGATTTAAAGACAAATGTAGGTAAATATTCATAGATTTCGATGTCCAATGTGGTCAGTATTGAATATTACCGATTTTTACAACTAGCGAACGGCATTATTTCGATTTTTGACTGATTTTTCAACTTTGAAATTTTTGAAAACTTGATACATATTCTTATAGGAAATTTTACGCTGATTCCGAATATACCACATGTTAGTATGCTGAAAAAATTATTTCGCACAACAAATCGCAAAAAAACAGGCTATTTTGAAAATTTTGACTACATTTTTGAAAATTTCAACCCGAAGATGTAATCCGATCATGCTGGCCAACGAACTTGAACTTTCGTTTTGTGTCCTTAACATTTTAAAATTTGTTTGAAGTTTCTAGCACAATTCTACGGACAGTTATCGTCTGGAATGACACATACATACATACATACATAAAAAGTCCAGTCATGCAGCATGACCCCATGAGCGAATTTTTGAAGAATATTACCGATTTTTACAACCAGCGAACGGCATTATTTCAATTTTTGACTGATTTTTCAACTTTGAAATTTTTGAAAACTTGATACATATTCTTATAGGAAATTTTACGCTGATTCCGAATATACCACATGTTAGTATGCTGAAAAAATTATTTCGCACGACAAATCGCAAAAAACAGGCTATTTTGAAATTTTTGACTACATTTTGAAAATTTCAACCCGAAGATGTAATCCGATCAAGCTGGCCAACGAACTTGAACTTTCGTTTTGTGCCCTTAACATTTTAAAATTTGTTTGAAGTTTCTAGCACAATTCTACGGACAGTTATCGTCTGGAATGACACATACATACATATATACATACATATATACATACATACATACATACATATATACATACATAAAAAAATGCGTTAAACTTCAGAATATGATTCAGAATAGCCTGAAACGGATTTCTGCATAATTTTTTTTCAAAAATTCACATTCTACAAATTTTGAGGCGAGAGCAATAGCTTAATTTTCTTCAAAAATTCGCTAAAAAGTCCAGTCATGCAGCATGACCCCATGAGCGAATTTTTGAAGAAATCTTCGACATTTCAGTCGCTATTGATCGTGTAGAGAAATTTTAGTTTATGATTTTGATAGACAAACATGGAATCAAATTATTAAAAATAATTAGGAGGTACTCATACTTTATTATTATTAAACTAATCTTGTAGATTTAAAGACAAATGTAGGTAAATATTAATAGATTTCGATGTCCAATGTGGTCCGTATTGAAGGCAGTTGAAATCTTAACAGTATCCTATCATAACATCCTATCTGAATTTGGACAATGTTTCATGCAAATATTACCGATTTTTACAACTAGCGAAGGGCATATTTCGATTTTTGACTGATTTTTCAACTTCGACATTTTTGAAAACTTCATACATATTCTTATAGGAAATTTTACGCTGATTCCGAATATACCACATGTTAGTACGCTGAAAAAATTATTTCGCACAACAAATCGCAAAAAACAGGCTATTTTGAAATTTTTGAAAATTTCAACCCGAAGATGTAATCCGATCATGCTGGCCAACGAACTTGAACTTTCGTTTTGTGTCCTTAACATTTTAAAATTTGTTTGAAGTTTCTAGCACAATTCTACGGACAGTTATCGTCAAGAATGACACATACATATATATATACATACATACATATATACATACATATATATATATATATACATATATATATATATATATACATAAAAAAATGCGTTAAACTTCAGAATATGATTCAGAATAGCCTGAAACGGATTTCTGCATAAAATTTTTTCAAAAATTCACATTCTACAAATTTTGAGGCGAGAGCAATAGCTTAATTTTCTTCAAAAATTCGCTGAAACCTAAGTATGTGGGGGGAAAAACCCCATTTGGGCCCATTTTTGGCTCGTAGCATTGATTCAGGCTAGCTAGATTCTAGGACCAACGAGACCCCAAGTGGAGTCCTTGTGGGAAAGGGCGTATTTTTCTCATCAAGTTATAGGTCTCTTATGGCCTGGACGGCGGACGGACATTGCAGTTTTAGAATCTAAGCACCTTAAAACGTGAAGTGACAAAGTTTCAGAGAAAATAATTGTTTTTCCCCTATACTATTACAAAGGCTTATTGTTGGAAATAATAAACCCAAAGTTGGGAAGCACCTCTGAAATTTTAGTCTATTCGAAAACGTTAGTCCTGGCCCCTGTGCCTGCCCCCCACTATCTAACTGGCGGTAAAAACCAGAAAATTAAACACATGTACCACTGATGACAAAGATACTAACTTTGATCCAAAGTTGTGAGGTTTAGCTGCAATAATATAGTCTTCATCTCCCCCATACAACATGATCACTATATTATAGCATCCAACCCTCACAACTTTTGATCAAAGTGAGTATCTGTGTCATCAGTCAAGTTGATATGAATAGGTATTGTAAGACTATATTTTCGTGGTGGATACACTATTTGTGATCACCACTCAAATACGCCTACTTGAGTGCTATGAAGGTGTTTCACCGTGTTTGGTTATTTACTCGTATACGTTCAAACTCCCTTCACAGCTAAACCCCTAACTAATGATATCTTTCAAACATTAGAGGTTTATATCCCTGATTCCCCCTTCACTCAACCCCAGACCTTTTTCCGTTTAGTAACTTGAGGTTTTCCCAGGCTTCAAAGACAGACGGATCCGATGTATATATCCGTTCTATTGAGAGCCGTATTTGGGCTCACAGGTACTTGTTTAGTTTCCTCATTTTGGATGTTATTCAAGTGACAACGGCCTCGAGTCATTAGGAAAAGAAGATTTGTTGGGGTCTTGAGGTTCAGTCAGAAAATGTACCACGATATTTCTAGGCCAACGTTTCGGTATATTTGTATACCATCCTCAGGACTTAGATAGGGGGTGGGCTAAACCTCAAACTTGGGTGGTGGATACATTAAGGTTCTTGAACTTGAGGAGGGTGAATGGATTTCACCTATTTCAACTGGGTATTCACTTGCAAACTTATTGTAGACAAAATGCCGAAATGTTATTAAACATGAATGAAATATAATGAAGTGCTGAAATCTAATGAAGGGAAGCGCGTGTATGTAAATCAATATCAGATAGGTTGGTAAAGAATGTGAAAAGGTTTACCCTTTCAGTTTACCTTTTCACATTCATTATCTGATATTGAACAAAATGCGACTCCTTTTCCAGTCTTTAAAGGAATTTCATTGTTTGTACTTCCAAATGGGGATAACAATAGGGTTAGAATTCCCTGTATTCATGGTGAGAGAGACCTCACTATTCTTGGTTGCCTCCACTGCTGGAGTCACTGGGTTGTCAGTATTAGAGTAACAGAGACAGAAAATTAATTAAGTATATTTTTTATGTTAGTCGAACTAGTTCGCAACCTATAAGAAAGTGTAATACCGGAAAATCTTGTTGGATTCCCAACAACAAACATGCACGCATCTCAAAAATACATAACATCAAGTACTTACCTAGTCAATCCCTTAGTACAAATTCAGATTAGTTGGACGAATAGATCAGAATGATTTGTATAGTTTGGTAGAAAACACAAGTGTATGATGAAAAATGTACCTATATTTCATTAATATTTGCCCAACAATTAGATTAAAAAACACGGCAAGCCGCTGTATACAGGGTGTCTCAACTTAAGTAGGCAAGACTTCAGGGATCAATTACAAGTAATTTGCAACAAAAAGTGCCTTGTAAACTTTTTCTTCTAGAAGCTTCGGTTCCGAGTTATTTATTTTTTAAGATTTTTTTGTATTTTCAAACTTACATCACAAAAACAGCTCTAACTCCCCAATTTGTCGAGTTTTCTCAAATTTAAGGATACCGTTGGAAAGAGCGTTAAATTTCCAATCATTCTGATGTAAATTTCAATTTTTTTGATTGGTTCTTGTTAGTGAAAAAATGACCAATGTTTAACATTTGAAAAACATGTAATAACTGTAGATTTTTTTTCGTTTTTCTGCTCCTCAGTATGGAGATTTTTCAGCAAGCGCTTTCCGGGAAAAATTTCCTCAACCTGTCAGTTTTTCAACAGTTTACTAAAAAAAAATTTTTTTATAGGGAAGTTTTGGGAGAAAATAGCGTTTGAATGACAAAAAACGTGATTTTGTCGGTCAAAGTCAACGTTTCTTTTTTTTTTTTCTCAATATTTTATGATACACAGCTGTATTCGATGATAATAGACCAAAAAAATAATAGTGTCTCTACTTAATAATACGGGGTGGGTTGGCAATGAAAATGCTGTTGTGTATCAGAGATCGCTCGTGTTATAAAAAATTATTAATTACTTCTTAAAAAAATAAAATAAATACCTACATAAATCAAAGCAGGTTCTCAAAGTGCTTCCATCCTTCCTGTATGCGTTGGTGGCATCTCTTCCTCGCGGATCGTGTGACGTTACGTAAGGTATGTGCATTCTGCATACAGGAAGGAGGGAGACACTTTGAAAACCTGCTTTTTTTTCCTTTTTTTAGAAGTAATTATTATTTTTTTATAACACGAGCGATCTCTGATACACAACAGCATTTTCATTGGTAATCCACTCCGTATTATTAGGTACCCACTCAAATGAAAGATAAGTATCCGAGGAATAATTTTGAAGCACAATTGACTGAGGTAGCCGGTCGTATTATCGTATTTTTCTGCCTGCCCCTCCGATGATTATCTAATTTTGCTCAAGTAGATGAGGCAGGTGGAAGATGAGTTAGGTAGAGCCACTATTATTTTTTTGGTTTATTATCGTCGAATACAGCTGTGCATAATGAAATAAAAATAAAATACTTAAATAAAAAAAAAAAAAAAAAAAAAAAAAAAAAAAAAAAAAAAAAAATGAAACGTCGATTTTGACCTACAAAATCACGTTTTTAGTCATTCAAACGCTATTTTCTACCAAAACTTCCCCATCAAAAAAATTTTTTTTTAGTTAACTGTTGGAAAGCTGACAGATTAAGAAAGTTTTTCCCAAAGAGTGCTTGCTGAAAAACTTCCACACTAAGGAGCAGAAAAACTAAGAAAAATCGACAATTTTAACATTTTTTTCAAATGTTAAACATTGGTCATTTTTTTCACTAACTAGAACTAATCAAAAAAATTGAAATTTACATCATAATGATTGGAAATTTAACGCTCTTTCCAACGGTATCCTTAGATTTGAGAAAACTCGACAAATCGGGGAGTTAGAGCTGTTTTTGTGATGTAAGTTTGAAAATACGAAAAAAATCTTAAAAAATGAATAACTCGGAAACGAAGCCTCTAAAAGAAAAAGTTTACAAGGCACTTTTTGTTGCAAATTACTTGTAGAATCGATCCTGAAGTCTTGCCTACTTAAGTTGAGACACCCTGTATAAAGCGGCTTGCCGTGTTTTTTAATCTAATTGTTGGGCAAATATTAATGGAATTTAAGTAAATTTTTCAGCATACATTTGTATCTTCCATCAAACTATACAAATCATTCTGATCTATTCGTCCAACTAATCTGAATTTTTACTAAGGAATTGACTACAAAATAGGAGAGAGAAGGTTTGAACGAGAGTTAGCTATCGAGGAATCACGTTGCTATAATATTTTTTAACTAAAATAGTAATTGTTGAAATTGAATTGTAATTCATCACAAACGTTGTGACTAAATCCGTTGTAATCCCATTGTATCCTGTCATCGTAGGCTTTGTGACCCACGCTATAAGGTAAATTAGCGGATTTTCTTCCAATAGGTAATATGTGAAAGACCTATATTGAGAAATAAACAGAATTTGGCCATCTCAAAAAAAACCCATACTGATTTCGTCAGAAGAGAAGCTAAACTATATAGCTAAACTGGCGAAAAATTGAATTTTCTTTAAAAATGTTTAAGAGCATATTAAATCCATTTTCATTACTTTTCATTTACGGACATTGCAAAATGTGCAGATATATACCCTATAATAATATTATAAATATTAATATATAATTTTGTATAATTAATTATAATAAATAAATAATTAATTAATGATAAATGTACCTCATGTAAAAAGGAAATAAAAACTTTTGAAATTGAATCTGAAAGAAGCTTACAGAGCAACCGCAAGAGCGCTCTGAAATTCCCTACATCACAGCTAAGAGACGAAAGTCTGGTGCTTTTGCCTCAATGACAGTCGGGTGGTCCATTTCATCCGAAAAATGTCCGTATATCGGCCGACTGTTTCTGAAATTCCGTAGATTTTGTTGTTTTTTTTTTCAATATTCCTACGAATTCGTAGATTATTATATTATTACGTAGGTACTTGAATCGCCTCACGATATCAATTTAGATTCAGGGAAAAATCGGATAACTGCTGTTTTTCCAGCCAGTCGCACATCTGTAGGTAGCAAAGAGCTCATTAGGTAGGCTGATTTCTTCAACAAATGTCCGTAGATTTGCTTAGAGCTTCTGAAATTCCGTAGGATTTGTATTCATTCTTCTTGAAATTTGTAGTTCATTTAAAGATCCGTGGATATTACTAAAAAAATCAGTAGATAAAGGAAAAAACCTTCAAATCAGGTCATCATTGGTGATTTCACACATTGGACATTTTGAAGAACAATAGGTAAATTGATTTCTTCAACAAATGTCCGTAGATTTGCTTAGCGCTTCTGAAATTCCGTAGGATTCGTATTCATTCTTTTTGAAATTTATAGTTCATTCAAAGATCCGTGGATATTACGAAAAGATCAGTAGATAAAGGGAAAAAAAACCTCAAATCAGGTCAGCATTGGTGATTTCGCACATTGGACATTTTGAAGAAACCAGTTTAGCCAACCTCACAACACCGAAAAACCGCTTCCCCCAACAACTCAGAGCCTCAACACTGTCTCCCAGTTTGTTCCTTTTCCCGTTCATCGACGCATGATTACAAGTGAGTTCTCCATTTTCTTTGGATTTATTTAGTATTTTTCCAGCAGTTTTTACTATTTTAAGGTACCCTCGTAATTGTAATAAACGCGAAAAATATCGCGAGAAAAACCCCGAGCGGGATTTTGGGTTCGGCGTCGATCTCCCGAGTGTTGGTTCGGATCGGATGTTTTGCGATGAAAATGAGGTTCCACGCCTCGTCCTGCGTTGAAATTTAGTCTGGAATTCCGGGTTTAAGGTTATGTGAACGTAGGAAAAGTGCGAAAATTTCGGTTGTTTTCGACGATATTGAACGACGGAGAGAAGTGGATAATTTTGTACTGGTAAATGTTCGAAGGGGACGGAAAGTTTTAGGAAGAGGTTCACCAGGCACATCTTGTTAATATAACCCTTTGATGTCGTGTTTTCTGGTTTGAAGTTAGGGTTGACCGGATCGTATTTGAAATGGCCGACTTGTCAAGTTGAAATCAATCCAGATTCTCTTTGAATTTGTGGTATGAGATATAAACCGGTGTTTGGGTAGTACTTGTAAGGGGTAGGGAATAGTTTAGTTCGTTTCGGTAAGCATCTGAAATAGCTAGGTGCATTCTGTGGAGTAGCCATGTATAAATGTCTACATTGAATAGGTATTTCTGTTCCCATTGACATCATGATAGGAGATATCTTACCTACATACGTCTTTCTTCAAGGATTCTCTTTGAATTTGTGGTTTGTGATATGAACACGTATTTGGAATAGGTTTTTTAGTGTCGGTAAGCACCTGAGATAGCTAGGTACATTCTTTGGAGTAGCTATGTATAAATGTCTACATTGAATAGGTATTTCTGTTCACATTGACATCATGACAGGATATATATCTTACCTACATAGTGTAGGGGCACCAGTAGTAGCCACCGTTAAGCAGCCCGCATTTACAACGTAATTTCTTCATTTCTCCGTTCTTTCTTCCAATCCCGTGTTTTTCCTTTCCCCCAATGTCTGCTCGAATGGCTATTTTTAAAAATCGAATGCGTTGATTAGTTTTACGAAAATCGAAGAAAAGTAAACCAAGATCTGTCGCTTGTAGTAGCCACCAGCAGTAGCCACCTCCTGGCTACTACTGGAACCTCTAATTTCAGGAAAACTAAATATCACTGTGATCCTGATGAAAATCTAGCTTATTTTCATGTTTAATGTGAAAAAACACGAAAACTCAGTAGTGGCCACATCATGGCTCCTACAGAAATTCGCTAGGTTTTCAAGAACTGGTAGTAGCTCCACAAATATGACCCTTAATTGTCTAAAATCCTACGTGAAACAACTTGAAATACATCAAGAAATCACCAAGGAACGTGAATAAAACGAAACTATCTCAAAAAGTCCTCGAATTAAGTGAAACATTGAGGTAAACAAGGACTACGTCCTTAATCAAAACCGTTGGTGAGGAGTTCATCTGATCAACTGGCAGTCCATCTGGGTTATAAGGCGTGTTGTTAATCAGACTGGTTTCTTGATTATGGCGAGAACGATTGGAATGCGCAGCTGACATCTGCTGCTTTAAAATGGTGCTAATGTCGAATGTCTTGATCCTTATTTTTCAAATCTAAAGTTCATGGGTGGCTACTACTGGCAGGGGTGGCTAATATCGGTGCCTCCACCCTACGTCTTTCTTCATGGATTCTCTTTGATTTTGTGGTTTGTGATAGAAACCGATCTTTGGGAAGTACTTATAAGGGGTAGGGAATAGTTTAGTTCGTGTCGGTAAGCATCTGAGATAGCTACGTGCATTCTGTGGAGTAGCTATGTATAAATGTCTACATTGAATAGGTATTTCTGTTCCCATTGACGTCATGACAAGAGATCTCTTACCTAGGGTGACCCCCGGTCTGTGGACGATTAAGATGTAGTGGAACGAAGTATCAACTTCCAACTAATAGTACATAGTCCCTATTTAATTTTTCCCCCGATTTGTCTTCAAGTACCTTCTAGGTACGATTCAGTTTTGAACGACCTAAAGTTAACTATATTTGTGGCTCATAATTGATTTCAAGAAAATGTGGAAAAAAGTGCGATTTGCCAGTATGTGGGCGGTGAGTTCACATTCTTTTTGGGCGCCCACTTTCTGGAAAACATTCTTTTTCCTTGTGAGCAATTTCAGAAATGGAAAGCTAGAATATTTCTGAACAAATATAGGCAGCAATTGAAGAGATAAGAGTGGGAAGTTTCCTAGTTTATGGACGGGCGTCCACGGACTGGAAAACAAGAGATTTGTCAGACAAATTGTGTCTGCTGACCTCATACATCACTTGGACCATGAATTTTACCGATTCTGAAGCATTTTTCCAGTACGCGAGGAACTTGTAAAAAACAAGGAATTGAAGGAAATGTGGTGGGTTGATAACTTGAATTAGGTACATAGGAAAGGAAGTCTTATCACTCCACCTCGTGTTTACATGCACTTGAAGAAGTTCACCATTCTACTTGTGTTGTCCTCCACCATTTGGAAAGGCCTTGCTAATTAGAGTTGTCAAAGCCCTTTGTGAAATACCAAAGTAACTAAATGTAACAACTGCATCGACTAGAAATCGCTACAGACCGTATTATAGCCATTTTATAGCAGAGGCGTCCACAAACTGGGGATCGTCCTCAGACTGACAAGTCACCCTACAAATGCCTCTCTTCGAAGATCTGTTTGAATTTGTGGTGTGTGATATAAACCGGTATTCGGGAATTACTTATTAGGGACAGGGAATAGTTTAGTTCGTGCCTGAAATCATATGATATAGCTAGGTACATCCTGTGGAGTAGCTATGTAATCTTTTACTGATATCCCATTCTAGTTCTTATGTGTCATAAATCGTGATTGATTCAGTGATTTGACCGGACATTTTAGGTAAATTTGGTATTACCAATCAGCAATACTTGATAAATAATTGATATAAAATATTGTATATGCGATTTAGGCAATTATCCACAGCAGTAATATATGTTTAATAAGATCTATGCTCAATTTCCCGTGTAGAATTTGTGAATCGATACTTTTATTCCGATTTCTTTTTAAATCGTGACTCGATTTTATTTTTTTTAGTTGTCCGTTGTCTCTTAGATGTAGACAGCTTTCCAACGAAAGTTTTTCCCCCTTTTGAAAAAGTTGTTATAACTACGCATAGGGTGACCTACCCAGTCTGTGGACGATTAAGATGTAGGCATTAATAGTACACAGTCCCTATTCATTTTTCCCCCTTTTAGTGCCATCTAGATATAATTCAGGTTTTAAAATGACCTAAAGTTGCAACAAACTCTCGGTTTCGGCAGAATAATATATGGCCATGTCTACATTGAGTAGGTATTTCTGTTCCCATGGACATCATCACAAGAGATATCTTACCTACATACGTCTCTCTTGAAAGATTCTCTTTGAATTTGTGGTTTGTGATATGAACCGGTATTTGGGAAGTACTTATAAGAGGTAGGGAATAGTTCATTTCGTGTCGGTAAGCATCTAGGTTGCATACTGTGGAGTAGCTATGTATATGTTACCGTTAAAGTGTGTAATTCAGTTAATGTATAAAATAACTAGTTAGTATATAGAATAACGAGCGGTTGTAGGTAGTGTGTATAATTCAAAGTTTTTATATGCTTTCCCTAGGGAATATATGAAATAACTAGGTATTATGTAAAGTAACGAAACACCAATCGTTAAAGTGTAGAATCGACTGCTTTTCTTGGGAAGTCACTACTAGAATGATATTATTCAGAGGAAATGAAAGGATTGAAGAATTGGCATGCATTTTCATTACTAGTATGTAATTCGTCGAAATAATAGAGTAAGGTAGGTAAGTAATATACACGTCAGAAGTCAAAAATTGTGAAATCACTTATTTGAACATGGGTTGCTTTGATGGCATTTCGAGTTGCACAGAACCTTATTTTTGACACACTTGCTGTTTGAGGTGCATTTTTTTCCGTCTTGTTTCTTTTTCACATCAATGATCAACTGATCGTATTTCGTTTTGGTCAGCACAACACTGTTATGAGCAACTTTCTCAAAGTTCAGTCTTTGATTGAATTTAATGTTAAAGTCACCCACATCCACGTTATTTTGAAAGAGCACTTGATAAGGAACTTGCCATGTTGAGGTCACAAACAAAACTGAGGATAACTCAGAATTGAATTGGAGGAACAGATAGGAGAAGATCCTTTTTGAACTGAATGACCCTCAACCTCTGACTCCTCAACTGACTTCTCAACGAAATCCCATTCATACTTCCCAATAATATTATTATACACTTTCACGGCTGGCCTCCCGTTATTTTATACAGGGTGATTCCCTCGCAGATGCAAAAAAAAAAATTTGGGTGAAACTGCATCAAAAATGGAGTAAAATGCCGCCAACCGCATATTTTTATCTCAATTCGTACTCGAGATATGATTTTTTAAAGGTTTTTTCAGGAATACCGTGTTTTTTCATTTCAAACTCTGATTTCTCCACTTTGCCTCATTTAATTTTAACTTTCAACCTCATTTTCGGTATCAGCATTAAATTTCCTATAAGAATAGTGTACTAGTTGAGAGATATGCAAGAGTTTTCATACGATCCAGCGAGAAAAAATACATGAAAACCGACCCCATACTTGTTGGTTAATGGAGGGTCATCTTTCGAGAAAACCAACAATTTCATTGAAAAACCCACATTTTTTAACATTAAAATATTATTTTCTCCCCTAAATAACAAAATAAAAGTAAAATTGATAATACCGTTGGAAAGCATTTTAGATTAAGCAGTTTTCATGAGATTTGCCTGTTTCCAGGATTATTTTTAAAAGAGTAGTAAAGTTTTAAAGATTTTCAGAAATATTATTTTTTCAAAATCGTCAATGTTTGAGCTGATGTGAGGGTCTTTGGATGGTACTTTTTAAGAACCCAAGTACACTATTCTTATAGGAAATTTAATGCTGATACCGAAAATGAGGTTGAAAGTTAAAATTAAATGAGGCAAAGTGGAGAAATCCGAGTTTAAAATGAAAAAAACACGGTATTCCTGAAAAAACCTTTAAAAAATCATATCTCGAGTACAAATTGAGATAAAAATATGCGGTTGGCGGCATTTTACTCCATTTTTGATGTAGTTTCACCCAAATTTTTTTTTGCATCTGCGAGGGAATCACCCTGTATAATAACTAGTTGAAGTGTCTAATTCGAGAAATTGCACACTTTAACTGGTCTCCGAAGTTATTCTATATACTAACTAGTTATTTTGTATACTAACTGATTTCACACTTAAACGGTAACATATAAATGTCTACATTGAAATATCAGGGTGTCTACAGGTGACGTATTTAATAGTAGGGCACGGATTTTGATGTAGAAATCACCGATTTTTATGGCGTCGATAACCAAATAATCATAATATAATGCCAGTACCGGGATTCACAAAACATACGAAAGAATCAATTGAGATTTTTGAATCTATATATAATAGTACTGACAGCAAATCCGTCTAATGCAGTTTCTCCGCATCAGATACGCAGTGAATCGGTTGCAATGAGACAACAGATTTGAAGTACATTGTATTTTGACAAGATATTATTGACATCATGACAAGATATTATCTTACCTACATACGTCTAGGCAACATATCATCTTATATTATGTGATGTGGGAGTCTTGGAACGATTGGACACCACATTCTGCGTAAATTTGTGTATACGTTTGATAGCTATACCTGCTTGATATTTGTATGGAATTTTGTTAGGGCGGGTTTGACCATTTAAAAGCTAAAATGGGGGGTAACAAACGTTTGGAGTTAAGGGAATTAAGCTATTTCTGTGAGTTAAGATCATTTGCGTTTAACCATGCACTTCAAAGTGGGAGTTAGTTAGTTTTTGATTAGCCTCGAGGTTAGTGTCCCTAGACATGTTTTCCTGCTGATAAAGCTGATGAGTTTTATTATTTAGGTGATTTTTTCGGTTTGGAACAGTACTGTGATATTTGGTTTCAAGTTAGGTGTTCCGCCCCAGTGTCCCACAAATCTAGGTGCATTTCGCCAAAAGGATTGCTTTAGGATGCTTTTCATTTTTGAGATACTTGCTTGTGAGTCTCCACATATTGAATATCATTTGGTCGGTTGGTTTCCTTTAAATACTGACACCAATAACTGACAATGGTGTTTTTCCGAAGGCATTTATCTTGAGAAAACTGTACATTCTGTAAATTTCAGATAGATTCCATTCCCTTGGTCAAATCCGCATTCTCTGTTAATCTGTGGTTTGGTGTGGTGTCATGGGCCACACCAACTCGGGGAACCTTTTTTTGGGTATTCGTGGGAACGATCGAAGAATACAAGATTCGACAGTGAAGTTTCCTTCTTTTAAAACCTATTTTCACCCAGAAAGTGTACAAAGATCGTTCCAGTGGCATAATTCGGTCATTTCTTGGCCCCATGGAATGGCGATGGGAAAATATTGGAATATTTATAAAATATTGATAATGAGTTCACTATAAAGTTATTCCTCAGTAATTCGATTTTCTACTAGGAAAGTATCTCGTGCCTGCAGTAACATCGCTTTTTGAGTATGTAATGTTTAGTTATCACATTTGATGTATTCAGTGCAGTATTCAACTGATCTATTTTACTAAAAAGTTTGATGTAGGATTCTAGTTGTGCCTTCTGAACCTCTTCTCTCGTCTTTCACTCACGAGTCGACTCATATAAACTGCTCCACGCTTCGCCCTCAGAAATTCTTCATGCAGTAGGAAATTTCACGGCTGCCCAGGCTACAATTCTCGACTTATTATTTTATTTTTTCTATACTAATTTCAATTTAGTTGTGCAACAAACCTTGGGGATCACGGATTTGTGGTGGTGTTGGGTGAATGGGGGGTTGTTAGCTGCCCAAGCAACGATTTTCGTGAATTTATTTTCCCCAGTCGGGAATTCAGTCAAGTTTTCCATATCCTAGCACATTCAAATTTCATTATGGAGGGGGTAATACTCATAAATTGTGATGTTAACACTTATTCTCATCTGATTTTCGAGATTTGAGCATGGAACATGCTTTAACCTTGAGCTAACTGCCCGAAAACGGTACGCGGAAGTGTCATTAAATTGTCTTATGATTTTCTCGTACAACCTAGCCATTGCTGGGGAAATTAAACTTAAGTAGTTTTCACCGGACAAAAATCGTTCTCCACTCGTTGGAAAGCTCTCGATTTATCACGCATTTCTTTCGTACTTGTTCTTCTATTCATGTCGTAGTTTTATATTTATTTATGTTATAAATGGATATAGTAAACAATGCCGCTTGTTTTGTCATCACTTGGTTGAGAAGTTAATCTTGGTTATAGTAATTGTAGGCGCACCATAACATAAAATTACCTACTTAGGTACTTCCTTCTAACTTCGATTAGTAAAACATTCATGTCGAAGTTTTAAATTTATTTACATTTACGAATTAGCGGGAAGAAAGCATGCTCCATGTTTTAGCATTTTTGCCAAGGGCTCAAAGCAGAAAACAACCTTTTTTTTTTTTTTTTTTTCAACGAATTTGATTTGAAAAAAAGTCATGCAGCATTCTAAATAATGGTCTGCTATTCAAAAAATGTTTCGATTTCTAGTTTATTCTGAAGTTTTTATTGATTTTTTTGCACATATTAATGAAATTCAAGGACATTTTTCAGTACGATTTTGTGCTTACGTTTTTGAATGTTCTAATTTAGGTATAGTTGATGAACTTTATTTGGGTAATATTCCGCTAAAAATTTAAAGTTCACGATTTTCAACCGTATGGGCCATTTGGTGCTTTTTACTAAGTTTTTAAGGTTTTTAGTTACCTTGAAGTACGTAGGTACTCAAAACCATTCCTTTCTTGGGAGTCAATGCCTAACTGCGATTTTTTTAAAAATTGGTTATACATTCTTTCACAAATGCAATCACTTAAAAAAATGTATGGTTTTTCCCAGGCTTCACTTTCATAATTACCACCAGTACGGTGGAGTAGGTTGGTTTGTTTTCTCTTATATTTTGCGATTTTCGTAAAGTATTGAAGGTGGCGCGTTATACCTACTTTGAAATGACGAGAAATAAAAAATTTGACTGCTATTTTTTGTAAGGGAAATTTAAAATTGCCAGTAGTAGTCATGGGGGGGGGGGGGGGGTCGTAAAACAATATAATCTTTAAGTCACATCAGCAATAGGTTCACTCTTAAACTAGGGTCCCGTTGAAAATTTCCCCACAATCCCAATTTCACAATTAAATTTCAAAATTGAGGTAGGTACTCCTTATCACTCTTAAACCATACAAATAAAAATCGTGAAAGTTTCGCATAATAAGAAACCTTCTACATGCAGCATGAAGCCAATTCTTTCTGGCATGAGCAATGGCAGGGTGAGGTCACTGGTCTGCGTGGAGTCCTCCCGTGCCGGTTGATCCTTTCATGGCCCACCTTCCAAGTAGGGACTGAATAGTGGTCATTCGGGTAGCCACTGGTCATACCTGTCTTACTCACAGACACCTGCTGGATCCAGTAGCTTGTGATGTTGTGTGTGGGAGATGTGGGGGGTAATTTGTCTATCCGCCGCTTTTTGGGGGATTGCCCAGCCCTCATGGACCTCAGAGTCTAGCATTCACTGTGGATTCAGTAGGTGGATGTTCTGTCAGGACCAGACAAGGTCCAGTCCCTGTTGATGTACTTGCAAGCCACTGAGCTTTACAACGAACCGTGATATTCCCATCTGTGATATATTTATTTATGTACATCTAGTCACACCTTTATTTAACTAAGATGTACAGTATTTATCATTATATGTCTATAGATAATAATTATGTATCTGTAAGGATCATCTAGTCTTAGTTTAGTCTTTATTACGGGGTATTTTTATCCGCTAAAGGGGCTAAAAAGCTGTCATCATTGTATCCGTTGAGACAGTCTTTTTCGCCGTCCGGGCCATAAAAGGCCTAAGAATTTACTTTAAAAACCCGTTCTTTCGCACATAGACTCCATTTGGGGTCTAGTTGGTCCTAACGTTTAACCATCGCTTTACTCGCATAGATGCTATGGGCCAAAAACGGGCGAAAAAGTGTCTTTTTCGCGGCTTTGAGTGTTAGACGCACGCCTGGCACGCTTGGCAGGGGGTCATGGTGGGTGGTGAGGGGGGTGAGCGGGGGGTGGAGTGAGAGGAGGCGCCGCGGCACCTTGTGGTGGCTGGAGTGACCAGGGGCGTAGCAGAGGGGTGTAGGAGAATGGATATTTATTACTTTTACGTGTTATACCCATATAATACACCGCGGCACCATGAGGTGGGTACAGTGTTCCTTCGAGGCATGAATATATGTTTTTTTCTAGGTCATATTTGTGTGTTAATAACAATGCTTTTCCTACGCATATTTAATAACATATCCTCTCGACTTTTCGTACGTACTTAGATAATGATATTATTAAGGCAATAACTATTTGAATAGATAGGAGCTCAAATCGAGAAATATAAACATGCGTATATAATCATAGAAGTATAGGTTGTGGCAACTCGAAATAGGACACGCCGAGGAGTCTGGACCTTATGACGTACGCAAGCCAACTAAAACTACGACCAAACTCAATTGAAAAAAATAATAAACCTTGGTCAAATAATTTGCAGCGTTTTTTTGATTGCCGCTAACGACCCTTCCGGTTGAGACGTGGCTTAAATTCTTTTTTAAAAAAAACAGCCTTTTTAATTATAGACCCGTGGAATTTCCTACAGCATAGGGCTTATTAAAAAATTCGGCCTCCTTCAGCAGTTTATATGAGTCGACTCTAGGACAACCTTACATTTTTTTCAGGAACTGCCATGGAATAAAGTTGGAAAGCTATTCGAACTATATGTGGACTGTTTTTTTGCAAATATCTCAACCATGGTTTTAAGGTGACCGAACCTTGGTGTTTGTGGGAGCCCTAAAAAACACTGTAATGTGACGTGATTGTCATCGGGTTTGTTTTCCAGCAAATACACCTAATATTGGATTCGAGGTCTGAATTCCAGTGCTGTGTGATTGAAGTCTGCGTAGATTTCTGAGTTTTGTGTGTTTAGTGGAGTTATTCTGGGTGTTTTTCGAGTTTTGTTGTGTTTGCAAAATGAGTTATCATAGGGGAGGGGATGGTAAAGCGAAAGGGTTTGGGTTTCCGGGGTTTAGCTTGATGTCACGCGCAGAGCGCGCTGCAGCAGCCCCGCCCCCACCCAGCGCCGGCCTGTCCAAACAGGGGTATTCCACGATGACCTCCATTACGGAGAACGCTTTGAACGCTTCGTGGGGCATACCGAAGAAACGAACCAAAACCGAAGATGAGTACTTCGAAGAAGAAGATGAAACTCCGAGATTGGACTACATCCCTGCTCCGGGCAGTCCAAGCGCACTGCCCGCTGCACAGGAGTCAGACGAGGAGGAAGATCCGTTGGACGCCTTCATGGCTGGTATTGAGTCCCAAGTCAAAGCAGAAGCTGGTAGCTCCACTGTGACAACCGTCCCGAAAAAAGGCATCCGCGTCGATATTGATTCCGAAGATATCGAAGAGAGCTACTACAAATACATGGAAGAAAATCCCAGAGCAGGACTCCAAGATGAAGAATCTGACAACGAGCTAATGTACGACGAAGATGGGAATCCTATAGCGCCGAAAAAGTCTAAATATATTGACCCATTACCACCGATAGACCATTCGACTATAACGTACGTCGATTTTAGAAAAGATTTTTATAACGCGCACGAAGAAATCGAAGCGTTGGATGATGACAAAGTGGGAGAGCTGAGGGCAGTTTTGGGTGTGACAGTTTCTGGGTTTAATCCCCCCAAACCGGTAACCAGTTTTGGGCATTTTGGGTTTGACGAGCAGTTGATGAAGGCGATACGGAAGTCCGAGTTTACCCAACCGACGCCGATTCAAGCACAGGCAATCCCCACGGCTCTGATGGGGCGAGATGTGATCGGGATCGCAAAGACTGGAAGTGGTAAAACTGCCGCATTTTTATGGCCGATGCTCACGCACATCATGGCGCAAAGGGAACTGGCCCAAGGCGAAGGCCCTATCGGGCTCATTCTCGCTCCAACCAGAGAACTCTCCCAACAAATCTACACCGAAGCGAGGAAATTCGGCAAAATCTACAACCTGAACGTCGTCTGCGCATACGGCGGTGGATCGAAATGGGAACAAAGCAAAGCTTTGGAGGAAGGTGCGGAAATCGTCGTTGCAACGCCCGGACGAATGATTGATCTAATCAAAATGAAAGCCACAAACTTGGAAAGAGTGACATTTCTCGTTCTGGATGAAGCGGATCGCATGTTTGAGCTCGGTTTTGAAGCTCAAGTCCGCTCTATATGCGACCACGTGCGTCCTGATAGACAAACATTACTGTTTTCCGCTACATTTAAAAAGAAGATTGAGAAACTGGCACGCGATGTACTGATCGACCCTGTCAGAATTTTGTATGGCGATGTTGGCTTTGCAAATGCTGATGTTGAACAGAAAATCGTCATGATTCTGCCAACAAATAAGTTTGCCTGGTTGTTGAGCAATTTGGTGGATTTCACCAGTGCCGGGAGCGTCCTTATATTTGTGACGAGGAAATTGAATGCGGAGGAAGTTGCGACACAGCTGAAATTGAAAGAAATTGACTGTTTGCTGTTGCATGGGGATGTGGATCAGGTGGAACGTAATAGGGTTATCACAGCGTTTAAGAAGAGGGAATGCGATATATTGGTGGCGACGGATGTTGCGGCGAGGGGTTTGGACATTCCTCATATCAGGACGGTGATTAATTACGAGTTGGCGCGTGACATCGACACCCATACGCATAGAGTGGGTCGCACGGGGCGTGCTGGGACCAAAGGCACCGCCTACAGCCTGGTGACCTCAGCAGACAAAGAGTTCGCGGGGCATTTGGTGCGGAATCTCGAAGGAGCCAATCAGGTAGTGCCGAAAGAGCTGTTCGACCTCGCTTCGACGTCGAACTGGTTCAAGAAGAGCCGCTTCAAGAACAGCTCGGGCTCTGCGAACATCGGTGGAGCCGGCCTGGGTTACAAAGAACCCCAGTCTCAAGCTATACACTCCAACCCATCCGCTCCTAAACCACAGAAACCCAAGTCCGGACCAGCCATGGACCGCCTGTCCGCCATCAAATCAGCTTTCAAAGCTCAATACGAAGCGCAATTCACCGCCGCTCCGGAAAATGCCGAACAACTCCAACAACTACAATCCAAAAAACGCAAGAAATCCAGATGGGACACCGACGATTAACTTTACCACCCAAAATTAAACCCAACAATTTTATATAGTTATCATCACTTTCTTTTGTATATGTTACAATTTACTTTCTATATATTTCTATGTATATACTGATTCGTTATTGCAACTAATGCCCTAGTTTTCATTATATTCAGCATCTTAGTAGTACTGCATTTGTTCCAGAGAAAAAATTGTCTTAAAAGTAAACTGTATGATAGTATAGAAGTCATCTTGGCCACTATTGGTATTACATAGTGCCATAAACAGTTGCATTACAATATTGAAATACATAACTACCTGGTACTTTGTACCTCTGAGAATAATTTCATTCTTTGTACCTTTTATGGTACATTTGGTTAGCATTTACCACCTGATCCATTCGAGAGAAAAAAGTTTCTTAAAAGTAAACTGTATGATAGCGTAAGAGTCATCATGGCCTCTATTGGAATTACATAGTGCTGTAAACAGTTGCATTACAATATTGAAATGCAAAACTACCTTTTACTTTGTACCTCTGAGTATTATTTCGTTTTTTTTTTGTACCTTTTATGGTACATTTGGTTAGCACTTATCACCTGATTCATTCGAGAGAAAAAAGTTACTTAAAAGTAAACCGTATGATAGTATTAAAGTCGTCTTGGCCACTATTGGAATTACTTAAAAGTAAACCGTATGATAGTATTAAAGTCATCTTGGCCACTATTGGAATCACATAGTGCTGTAAACAGTTGCATTACAATATTGAAATACATAACTACCTGGTAATTTATGTACTTCTGAGTATAATTTCGTTTTTTTGTACCTTTTATGGTACATTTGTTTAGCACTTATCACCTGATCCATTTTCTGAAATGGCAAGTTTATGAGAATTTGTGATTTAGCCTCGAGAACATTTTAATCTGAAAAACCCTCCTAACCAACATATTTGTACCTTTTATGGTACATTTTGTAGCACATACTGATTAGGGTGCCCGCTATTTTGAGAAAGTTGGAATTTTGCTGACCTCCACCCGAAATTTGGTTTAAAATGTCAAAAAATGACCCCTGAATTTTTTTCAATTTTTTTGCATAACAAAAACTTACGCCGGTAGCTCGATTTTGGTTTTTGAAATACGCTTTTTTTTGTCAATATCAGAATTTTGAATATAACTTTTACAAACTTCTTTGTAAAATTGTGAAACTTCGTATTCTTACGTTTTTGGGGTCCCTGAACTCGAATATGCAGTCAAAACAATTCGACAGCAACAACTTTTGATAGTTTGAAATCTCAAAATCATGTCAAAAATAGCAATTTTTCAAAATTCATTGTAAAATTATGAAAATTTGCATTTTTACGAAATTCTGTTAGAATTTTCATTAAATTTAACAAAAAAGCAAATTCGAGTTCAGCGAATCAAAAAACAGGAATACAAATTTTCATAATTTTAATTTTTTGACATGATTTTGACAATTTTGAGATTCCAAACTGTCAAAAGTTGTTGCTGTCGACTTGTTTTGACTGCATATTCGAGTTCAGCGACCCCAAAAAAGTAAAGTATACGAAGTTTCACAATTTTACAAAGAAGTTTGTGAAAGTTATAGTCAAAAGTCTGATATTGGCAAAATTCAAAAACCAAAATCGAGCTACCGGCGAAGGTTTTTGTTATGCAAAAATCTGAAAAAATCCAGGGGTCATTTTTTTGACATTTTAAACCGAATTTTGGGTGGAGGTCATCAAATATTTCACCTTTCTGAAAATAGCCGGCACGCTAATAATGTCCTGTCCACCTAACCAAAAATGGAACATTTTTTGATTTTATACCTCTTGAGGTACAACATTGCCTTGGCACACATCCGTGCTAATCTTTTTCTCTGAAATATTCATCCAATGAAATTATCTGATTACCTTCTTGTCATTTCTCTCATGTCGTTTGATGTACCTAGGTATTAAATTTGACGCATTGTTTTTTTCCATCTTCGAGAAACATTTATCCAATGAAATGAAATTATCTTTTGACGAAACATTTTTCGTGTTTTTTTGAATTGTTGGCACATTCTGATCCATCAAGTATCCAACCTTTTGAAAGTTTTAACTTCAAAAGTATCATTTTAATTTTTTTTTTTTTACCTACGCTGAATCATTTTTCAAATCTGGAATGTCCACCTAACCAAAAATGGAACATTTTGCGATTTTATACTGAGATACAACATTTTCTTGGCACACATCTGCTCTGTGCAAATCCGATGACACCGGTACCTACTTGTCATTTCTCTCACGTCTTTTGAGGTACCTAGGTATTAAATTTGACGCATTTTTTCCATCTTCGAGAAATACTTATCCAATGAAATTATCTCTTGACGAAACATTTTTCGTGTTTTTTTTTTAAAGTACTAAATTTCATGAAATTGTTTTCATCCATATGAAATGTGTTTGTCCAATGAAACTGACTATTATATCGCTACCCCCTTGTAATTTATCTCACTACTAACTTTAAAAACAAGTATAATTCACGAACATAAATTAGTATGTGAAGAAAGTAACTTTTATTTAGTGAAATTTACCCCTACAATCATCTGCATCAACTATGTACTCTCTCTCTTCATTTTTGTTCAGATTGTTAATTTTTCTAGCTTTGGGCGCATCACCATATCTATTCCTATATTGACTGCATTGTTTTTAGTGAAAATATAAGAATTTAAATCAATATTTTGCATTTTATTCGTTATTCCTTGAATTATGTAGGATGTTGCTTTCTAAATCAACCGATATTGACGAAGTTTTGGGATTGCTTTTAACAATGATGAATATGATTTATTGTTCAACGCCATTAAGTTGGGTGACGAGATGGATTAGTTTTAGAAGTATGATCGAATTCAAAATCGTCAAATCGTCGTCGTTCAATTCGTCAAATTATTCGTGGGCGTAATAATTTATGAATCATTATGTAATTTTGTCGCATATCTTGCGTCGTCTTGTTGCATTTTTTTTCAGCTCAGGAAACAAGGTAAATTTCGTTTTATGTACTTCATCAAACATAACTAACTTACTTTCAAGTCATATGGGAAACTTTGACAGTTTTTCTCGTAATTTAGGGTCCCTGAAAGGTCCTTGACAGAAAAAAGTCCAGTCATGCAGCATGACCCCATGAGCGCATTTTTGAAGAGTAAACTCATCAGTTGTGATTACATTTTCTTTTTTAACAAGCACCTACTACCTACGTTTTAAACAGCATGGTTCTAGGATTGGTTATACAGGGATACTTCCATAAGAGTAGTTCAATCTGAATTTGGGCAATGTTTCATGCAAATATTACCGATTTTTACAACTAGCGAACGGCATTATTTCGATTTTTGACTGATTTTTCAACTTTGAAATTTTTGAAAACTTGATACATATTCTTATAGGAAATTTTACGCTGATTCCGAATATACCACATGTTAGTATGCTGAAAAAATTATTTCGCACAACAAATCGCAAAAAACAGGCTATTTTGAAAATTTTGACTACATTTTTGAAAATTTCAACCCGAAGATGTAATCCGATCATGCTGGCCAACGAACTTAAACTTTCGTTTTGTGTCCTTAACATTTTAAAATTTGTTTGAAGTTTCTAGCACAATTCTACGGACAGTTATCGTCTGGAATGACACATACATACATACATACATAAAAAAATGCGTTAAACTTCAGAATATGATTCAGAATAGCCTGAAACGGATTTCTGCATAAATTTTTTTCAAAAATTCACATTCTAAAAATTTTGAGGCGAGAGCAATAGCTTAATTTTCTGCAAAAATTCGCTAAAATGTATTAAATTTATCAAAAACATTACAAGTAAGACTTATGTGTTGAAATTTCACTCTTTTGAGTTTAAATTCGGATTCAGCGCACTTGAAAATCCTGATTAGTACCGATTTTCAGCTCAAAAGACCGTTTAGTTTGGCCAATATCTGTGTTCACAGCATTATTGGGAGTTGGGAATTATGTGATTTGTAGGGATTCACTAAGTACCATGAAGGCGATTTGGGACTCATATTCTGATGATTTCCTATTACCACGACATTGGGCTCAACCATAACTGTTATGTGGGTACCGAGCCATTTGGGTATTCGTGGCAATGTGTGTGCAGATGCCCTTGCAAGGAGAGTCATTGGTGGATAACTCCATTGATATGTTGCCTATACTAGGGATGTTGATATCAGAAAAAATATCGATATATCGACTATCAATATTTTAAAAAATATCGTTTTATTACTTCGATATATTGTGGGAAAATATCGATATTTCGATATACCGGTCATCGATATTTTTTTATTCATCTCAGATCCAAATTCGATTTATAAATACATCAATTTTTGTTAGGTAGGTATAGGTCATAGGTACCTACATAAGAAATCCACTCACACAAAAATGCACATAAATATATATACTAAAAAGTTTAATCATTATAAACAAGTTAATCATTATAAAGTTTAATCATGTTAAGAATCATGGTAAGTTTAACCGTCATAAAAATCATTAAAAAATGCTTGTTCAATCAAACCAATACTTATTCGGGATTGAAGTCAAGAAGACTCGTTGTTTTATGTGCTCCCCAGTAAGCCTACTTCTCAGATTTGGTACACACAGGTTCACCGCTGAAGCAACCCTCTCAGATGATACCGATGAGGCACAAGGGATCAAGTACTTCATGGCAATTTCTGAGAGCACAGGGGTAAAGTGGCGACTGTCAATCCAGAATTGTATAGGGTTTGAACCTTTTGCTAGGATGGGTTGGTCCAAATATTGTTTGAAGTCACTCGGGAGGGGCTCCCTTTCAGTTACTTGCTGATGCTGACTCATTGATGCAGTTTTGACAATTTCTTCAAACCTTCTGCAAAAAAGTACCTACTGAGCAGCCAAAAATTCCCTATCTCAGCCGAAATTCTCCTACTCTCTAATTTGAATAATAATAATTTTTTCTAGTGTAAACTTTCTATCGATATATCGCGGTAGAAAATATCGGCCAAAAATATCGATATATCGAGAGGAAAATATCGATATTTTTCATACATCCCTAGCCTATACGCATCGAGGATCAAATCTCCCACATGCAACAAGTCTATTCCATCTGGCATGAGCAATGACAGGGTGAGGTCACTGGTCTGCGTAGTGCCCTTCAGGGCTTGAGTCTGGTGGGCCCTTTCGTAACCTTACTTCCAAGGAAGTTCGTGTTGCCACTGGCCATACCCGTCTTACTCACTGACACCTGCTTAGTGCAAAAGCTCGAGATGTTGTGTGTGGGGGTGATCTGTCCCTCCGCCACTTTTTGGAAGACTGTCCAGCCCAGTACTTTGCACTGGGAAAAGAGCGATTTACGGCCACAGTGCCACCGTATGGCACCGCTCGAGGTGGAGACACTCCTCCCAGATTCAGCCTAGGTTTCCACTGCAGTTTGAAAGGATAACCCCTAACTCTGAGGAGACTCTTGAGTTACAGAAATCCGCCGTTCGACAATAAGCTATGATGGATTCTTTTCTCTACATCAGAGCTACAAGACAGTCACGCAACACCCTGATTGACTCTGACTGACGAGTACAAAGTACAAACCTTATACCCTGGACCTCAGGGTTTCCAGGTTTTTTTCGGGCCAATCCTTAGGGTTACGATATGAGGTGTTTTATCATTGGATTCAAGGTATCTTTGAATAAAACTACATTTAAATTCAACGAGCAGTATAATAAAAACGGATAGGAACTTCACGATGAACCCTTGAACAGATTATAACAAACGGTATCAGCTCCCCATTAAGGCCAGTGATGCCAACCTTACGTGCGTAATAACTTAATGTCCACGGACAAATGGTAATGCCTAAAGTCCGTATACTGTATCCCCTGAACATGAGGTTATGTGGTGCACTCGTATTGGTGATCACCTTCAAATTTCCCATATGACTTCAAAGTATGCAAGTTATGTTTGGTATCACTCGGCTTAATCTAGATCTAGTAGATCACACGATATCACCAACATAAATACTCATACGGGTCATTCTCAAAAAAATTGCCGTTTTGGCTTTTTGACTGGGCGTCAAAGTTGAAATTTTCAAAGTAATTTTCGAGAGCGTTGATGATTTTTATTACTTGATACCACTATTAATGATTCATAAAATACCAATGAATCATGAGTTTTTCCGTTTTTTCTCATTTTTACGAATTTTTTCATGTTGAAAAATATGATATGAATGTCATGAGCGTTACCCGAACTCTAAAGATTTTCTAGAATTATGATCGTGTTGAATTGTTTAGGGGCCACTGTAATATCGTCCTACAAACCCAATACTTTCTTGCAGAAGTCAATAGTAGGTTCTTAGACTTCTTCCAAGAGCGTTTACAGCTGTTTTTAGTCAGGAGTGTTACCACATTTTTTTAAAATTCCTCGTGAATCTCAATTTTTTGCCCTTCTTCCACTTGGCAGGTCAAGTTTCTTTATTCAACACCGAGAACTTTGCTCAGTGATGGTTGAAAAATGATTTAAATGTTTGATTTCAAAAAGAGCAGGCATAATAGTGCATACACTGAAAAAAATTCAAGGTAACGTTCATGACCATTGCTGGTAGAATTGTGGGGTGCATCAATGAAATTTCCATTCCTTCAAAAATATTTATTGACAAAAAAAGTATTTGAAACTTCAATATTGAAAAACAGTAGAAAAATAAGTATAGGTACCTAACGATACAATTTAAAAATAATATCACCTTTGTAGAAAGTTATAGAAAAAATCACATTGTAAACTTGAGTCTTGTACTCTCAAAACTATATTCTAAAAACAGGTACCAACTTGAAAGGAACTTGAAGAATATAAAACAAATTGAATCACAAAACTAGAAATTATGAGACTAGACAAATAATAAGATAGCATTTTTGCTGTGGTCTTTCAGTCAAAAATTACAAAATATGAGCTTAATTATACTAAATAGTTTAAAAGGACAATTCAACTTTAGTATTTTCTCTCTGTTCCTCCTTCATAAACCTGGACTTCACCGGGAAATTGTGGGATATTGGTTTAGATTTTCCCAAAAATCTTTTCCCTGTCAGCTGCACTGTCGGAGTGCGGACTTTTCATGTTGTCAGGTTGCATTCCTGTTAGAGGCTGATAGCGTGTGATAAGGCAGACCGGACAGTTCTAATTATTTTGTATTTTGAAGTACCTAAGTTATATTTATTCAAACTTGTACCGAGTATAATTGTTTTCCGGTAATAAACCTTTAAACGTAATTCGCGAGTGAATCTTCTTCACCTGGTATCCTACAAATTGGCGACGGGGATGGGATTGCCGTTCGTGTCGGTTTAGCTGAACTGAAGTTGAAACCGCGTTGCATTGTTTTGGTCGTGAGGATTTGCCCCCGGCTGCAAAACGGACGACGATCTTTCCGGTGCTCTCGAAGTTCTTCTCTATTGCCCTTTACTTTCAGATTAGGCGCCGGAAGAACTCCCTGTATAGATTCAAATGGGATGTAAGAAATATCTTCTTCATTCATTTTGAATAGAGTATTTTTCGCTCCTACTAGTTTCACAAACATTACTTTTACTTCTCCATCTTCCTCATCTATTGAGATCCGCTTTCCTCCTCTCCCTGTACCTTTTCTGTTTTTCTGCTGCTGTTAGAGCCTGTGAAAGAATAAAAAATGGTGACCTGAGCTAAACATACATATTGCACATTTGTATTGAGTCAGGAGTGTTATCTGTTGTCATGAATGTTACCAAGCTTCCAGTAACACTCCTGACGGTAACATTCATGAAATCCACCGACATATTCCATTCTGACAAGCTTATTATTTGGTTTCCAGAAACAGCAACAAAAAACAGAGTGAAATAGGCACTGTGCTAAATAAATATTTGATTCAAACTTGAAGAAAAACGTTATCCTAGGCGCTTAACTGCAGTAACATTCCTGACATTGAACGCGCTCATTTTATTTTGTATGCTTCAAACTTGTAGTATGTGTTCTTCAAGATGTGAACTTATTGTTGTGCCACTCACTAAATTGTTCAGATTTTTTTTTTTTTTTTTTTTTCTTTCGTATAAGAAATTTCAAGTTTCGTATACTACTGAGGGCTTAGGACAGTAACATGACATTTTTTATGGTTTTCAAGATGTTTTTTGAATTTTATTTTTCTGGAGCACATCCCTGGGAAGAAATTACCATTGCAATAAATTCGTAAAGAGACAAAGTAATGGTAAAAAAAAGATGGCCAACACACCTACTACCTACATAAAGTTACGGGCCCCGGACAGAAAAACGGCAATTTTTTTTGAGAATGACCCATACAGCACCTAGTATTTTAATAGTTCATCTCAGAAAATTAAATTTCTAATATCTATTGAGGATGAGGAACAAATCTTGACTCCCTACAAACTTTATTTGTCCTATTATCTTACCTGATTTGTTGACATTATTTTGTTTGTCCCGTTAATAGGATGGTAGCTCATCCGAAAATCATCAAAGCTGGCGGCGCCGAGCCCGATGCAACCGAAAGCTCCATCGCCCAGGCTCTCCTCGACCTGGAGATGAACTCCGACCTCAAGGCTCAGCTGAGGGAGTTGCACATCACCAAGGCCAAGGAGCTCGAGCTGTCCGGCAGGAAGGTAACTTCACTGTTCCCGTCTTCAGAAAGCTCACAATGTATTGTAAAATGTGTAGAGAAATTTTAGTTTATGATTTTGATAGACAAACATTTTCATGGCTGATATTTTCTAAGCCACAGTCAGTATTAAAGCAACATCAAGTCCTAAAACAGTTGAGCGTAGAACATTAAAGAGAGCGACCGAGAGAATCGGAGGACGGAATATTTCACAGAGTAAACTCATCGGTTGTGATTACTTTTTTTTTTTTTTTTTTTTTTTTTTTTTTTTTTTTTTTTTTTTTAAACAAGCACCTACTACCTACGTTTTAAACAGCATGGTTCTAGGATTGGTTATACAGGGATACTTTCATAAGAGTAGTTCAATCTGAATTTGGACAATGTTTCATGCAAATATTACCGATTTTTACAACTAGCGAACGGCATTATTTCGATTTTTGACTGATTTTTCAACTTTGAAATTTTTGAAAACTTGATACATATTCTTATAGGAAATTTTACGCTGATTCCGAATATACCACATGTTAGTATGCTGAAAAAATTATTTGGCACAACAATTCGCAATTTTCGTCCGACAGCAAAAAATGTCACGCTTTTTTTCGCCTACTACCAATGTTGCCAGACACGGTGGTCCTCGATCGGATTTGACCTCAAAGTTCAAAAACCTTCAAATTTTCTTTCGGAAAATGTTAGGACTATAATTCAGCAAAAACTGAAATCAAACATTGAGCCGTTTTTTATTATTATTATTATTTTTTTTTAATTCAGTTTTTGAATTTTTAATTGATACTTTAATCATGAAAATACGCTATAATCGCTAAAATTCAGAGAAAAAAAAATATTATTTATGTGTCATTATACAATAGAATCTTCATCTAGTTTCATAGTTCTGACCTATTTTGTAATCAAATATAATTAGAAAAACAAAAATAACAACATTTTATTGGACTAAATATCAAATAAAAAGTCATGCAGCATGATCGTATGGGTGAATTAGGTTAAATTGTTATGATATTTGAGCTCTTTGAAGGCAATATTGTTGAATATATATTGTTGACTATAGGTAGTATTTTTTTTCTTCAAATTATACGGTTTTTGTGTTAGAAGCATTTAAGGTACAGTAAAATTACGAGAAATCAAGAAAAACATTGAACTTGATATTTTTTGTCAGGAAAATCTGATGTTCGGTCAGGGAAATTATAAATTCCCATTTTGGGACCACCCTGGATCAGAATGATGTGTATAGTTTGGTGGTCTGGATGCTCGCAAGCTCGCATCTCAAAAATGAAAAACTATCATAAATCAATCAATATGTAATTAATATGAGTGATGCGTATTTGCAAGCTCACATCTGAAAAACAGCGGAATTGTGCTCGTTATGAGCAGATTGCTCCCGTTTACACGCGCGCGCGCGTGTGTGTTTGCGTCTTTTTAGACGATAATTCTCCTTAGGATTGAGATAAAAATTGCGTTCTTGCGCCAAAAAATCAAGCATTCCAAACGAAAGTACGAGATCGTTGGCCAGCATTTTTTGAAAACATTAAATTGGTCAAATTTAAAAAAAAAGTGCTGAAAAAATCACTAAAAATAGCAAAAAACGACTAAAAATCGTTAAATTCATACTTGTTAGCAGAATATCGCTCAAATAAAGTTTATTAACTAAGTATGAAATAGAACATTCAAAAATTGATGTAAAAAATTATGCCGAAAAATATACTTAAATAATTTAATTTAAATGTGATAAAAAATCGGTAAAAAAAAGTTTTAAAGTTCCAGTCATGCAGCATGACCGTGAGCGAATTTTCGTAGATTGTCGTATCTTATAATGTTGAATTGTTTTGGTATTTGGGCTTTTTGGATGCAAAGAAATTGATAACTATTAAATTTATGGAATAAAACTTATTTTAAATAATAATCTGCTATTCAAAAAGTGATTGTGGATTTATAGCTTTTTTGGAGTTTTTATCAATGTTTTTAGCAAATTTTCATGAAATTTAAGTAAAATTTTCAGCATAATTTTGCACATAAATTTTTTAATGTTATATTTTATAATTAATAAACTTTATTTGAGCAATATTCTGCTACAATATATCAATTTAACGATTTTTAGCACTTGTTTGATATTTTCAGTGATTTTTTTCAGCATTTTTTTGAAAATTAACCAATTTAATATGCTCAAAAATGCTGGCCAACGAACTCGTCCTTTCGTTTGGAAAGCTTCATTTTTTGGCGTAAGAATGGAATATTTATATCAATCCTAAGGAGAGTTATCGTCTGGAATGACACACACATACAAAGTATAGATTAGTTAGGCGAATAGATCAGAGTGATGTGCTGCATAGTTCGGTGGTCTGGATGCTCGCATCTCTAATATGAAAAACTATCCTAAATCACTCCTTCTATTGAAATATAGATTCACAGCCATGTGGTTGACGTTTGGATTCCTCCCCCATGATTCAAACGCTGTACTTTGGCTGATATCAGTCTACGTTAAAACATGCTGTCAATGACTCTCGGAATGTTCCCCGAGTCACTTATGTCGGCGTAGACAGGTATAGTGTACGATTATTGACGATTGAGGACATTTATTTTGGTTGAACATATCGTTGATCAATTTTTGGTTCCATGTCTGTGTTACCTGTCTGATGTCTGCCGGTTCCTTCTCAATACCAATTACTGAATTTTAGTCGGATTTTGATGAAATTTTCAAGAATTGCGAGGGTTCGCTACTAGTTTTTAGGACGTCCCTTTGAAGCTAGGTCATATAAGTAGGCAAGGCTTCGTAAATCAGGCAGATGACCTGTTGGAATCGATCCAGGGGTGCAGGGAAAACCCAAACATGAGAGCGAGAGAGAATTGAATTGAATACGCTTTATTTAAAAAATCTCGCAAGATTTGGTCGCACACGACCACTCTTACATCTAACGAGAAATGTTTACATCAAACTATTTTAAAATTTAAATGAAATCTACGCCTTGTTTAGTAATATTTGAACACACGAAAAAGTATTAACAACATATAATATAAGTGCTAACTGTGCGGTCAACTTATAACAGTATATATATCATAGGTATTTAGGTAAAGTTTCAAAACACAATGAACTATAGCAATATTATAAATGATTGATGGGTATCATGATGGATAATAGCAATTACATTTTTTTATGACTAATATTTGTTAGTAAATATAGTTTTCAGATTTTTTTTAAACGTTGGATACATTTTCTGAGTTTTTATTTCCATAGGTAGGTTATTGAATAAGGTAATACTTTTCATCAAAAAGTAGGTTCTACTGCTAGGCAACCTATAATTGTTCATCGTACCCAATTCATGAATTGCCGAAAATTTCTCATATTTATTAAATAAATATAATGGTCTTTCATTCCTTATAATTTTGAACATAGTAGTTAGAACGGAATAATCCAGACGATCTTGAATTTTCAGCCATCCTAACCGTTTATATTTATCATATATTCTATCATCATATTTTAAATTCAATATAAACCTAATTCCCTCATTCAATTCTCTTTGCAATTTCATTGTTGAGTCATAATTTAAGTCACTCATAATAGGCAAACTGTATAATAAATGCGGAATAACCAACGAATTGTACAAATGTTTTTTAATATCTACTGATTTATATCTTAATAATTTCCTTAATGAATATAAGTAGGAGTGAAACTTCTTCACTATAGCGTTGGTTTGTTCAACCCATGACAAATTATCCTGAATGATAACTCCTAAACATTTAACACTTTTTGAGTAGTTCAAACATACTTTATCCATTTCTATTTTTGATAATTCAGATACTGATATTCCTGATAGTAAGCGAGAATGTCCCATAATCATAGCAGTACACTTACTAGCATTTACAACCATCCCATGTCTTTTGAACCAAGTACAAATATTATGAAGGTCACTATTCAATTTATCAATACTTCCCTCAATTTCATCTTTTTTAGATTCAATGTACAAATTTACATCATCTGCGTAAATACTTCTCCTAGTGAATATTATTGCCTCCGACATTTCATTAATATAGATCGCAAAAATAAGACCAGATAATTGTTTTAACATTGTTTTCTTAGAGTTAGGTAGGATTCAAACCAAGTTACCACTTGTTCACAAAAATCTATTGAGAGAGAAATTAACACATCCGTTTCAGACCATTCTACAGGGTGGCCCCTAACTGGAAAAATCATGGAAAATGTGGAATTGTCAGGGAATTATTAGAATCAGGGGAAAGGGAATTTTGCAAAAACCATCAAATGTGAGGGAAGTTTTTAAATGAAAACTTGGTGTACTGATTCACAGCGTTCTTAGGTATATTCTAACTCCTAAGCAGCCGCCATCTGATCATCGTACGTGGTGGGCCCGTGAGCCGCACTGGTGATGAAATATTAGAGCGAATCTCTCACCGTGTGCGGCTCGCGCAGCTGCCGCATGACAAATTCAACGTTCTATAATTGTCAATAATTCGGTTTCATGTATGTGGAAAGTCAAGAAACGTTGCATAAATGGTTGATAATCTCTAGTTCATCCATTATTATTGTTATCTCTCACGTTTCAGTAAATTTTTGGTGGGAAATTGAGAAATTGATTAACTTTTCACCTCAGAGAACCCCCACCTTTGTCCGACTTTTACAGTGGCTTCAGAAGGTTCAAACCAAGTGCGGGAAGAAGAAATGAAGTCCATTTCATGTGCGGTGGAACGAGGAGGTTGGTTTATTTTACAGTACTCCTTCATGCGGCAGCCGCGTGCGACGCACAGTCAATGAATCGGAACTCATGCGGTGAACGCGAGAGCCGCAGCGAACGTGTTGAACTGTTCAAAGAGTAACAACGCTACACGTTGTATTGAACTAGGTAGCAAACCTAGCAGAGTAGTGGATCGATCCAGTGAGAGTCTCATAAGTAGTTTGTATACATAAGCTAACACTTCTCAGGAGGGTTAGGGAGGGGGAAATTGGACCATTGAAATATTGAGTGTGTGTGTTTAAACTTTTGTTTAAGTGTGTGTGTGTGTGTGTGTGCGTGTGTGTGTGTGCGCGCGTGTGGTAAAGAACTCCGACAGTGCTCTGAATCCCCCATTTCCTCCCAGTGGGTTGAATGGGCTTCAGAGGGCATTGGGGCCTGCGACTACCGACATTTTCATACCGTCCGCGTGGCTACATTAGCCACTGCGGTGAGGTATTCTAGAGGTAGTCGTGGGACAGTAGATACCCTTTGCCGTGCCTGTCGGGGTAAAAATGAGAACCTATATCATGTGGTGCAGCAGTGTCCACGGACTCATGGTGGCCGCATTCTGCGTCATGATGCGGTTGCCAAGCAGATAGCAGGTGCTTTGTCATCCAGCGGCTGGGATGTGGAGAGAGAGAGACTGTACCATATGCCGAGTGACCAGGGCAAGAAGCCAGATATCGTTGCCATCAAGCCCGATGGGTCTGCCATAATCCTGGATGTCCAAGTTGTCAGTGGCAGCGTGGACATGGAGCAGACCTGGAGGGCTAAAATAAGTGATTATGATAGGAACGACCTGCGACAAGCGATATCTGAGCTAAAGGGAGTGGCGCCTAATAACACCAAGGTCATGGCCGCGACCGTGTCATGGCGCGGGGTGTGGTGCGGAAAAGTGCCACGGAGCTTCTCGAGTTGGGCATCTCGGCAGGAGTGCTCCGTGGTATCACCACCCGCGTCCTTCGGGGCTCTTACCTCAATTGGTGGTCATTTTATAGGGGCACTTCCTTTCATCCCTCTCTTCCTCCTCCATCTTCCTCAACTTCCCTAATCCCTAGGGCCGGCGTCGGGTAAACCTGGGCGTCCTCCCCACTTTTTAATTTAGTTTTTTTCGTTTCTTTTCTTAATGGCGTGCCCCCTCCGTCTTTGAGGGGAGATTTCTAAAAAAAAAAATTGTGCGTTTATGTGCGCGTGCGTCACACATCATGCAGGCTTGCGTGCCTGCGTGTCCTTCCAGACAATAACTCTCCTCAGGATTGACATAGAAATTCCGTTCTTACGCCAAAAAGTCAAGCTCTCCAAGCGAAAGGACGAGTTTGGTTGACACTGAAAAAACACGAGAAAATATTTTCAAATTCAAACCACTAATTAAATCCTTGTTGTTTTACAGTCGATCATCATCTACGTTCCGATGCCCCAGTTGAAGAACTTCCAGAAAGTGCAGATCCGCCTCGTTCGGGAGCTGGAGAAGAAATTTTCCGGCAAACACGTCGTTTTCGTCGGAGACCGAAAAATCCTTCCCAAACCCACGAGGAAAACTCGCACTCTTAGCAAACAGAAGCGTCCTAGAAGGTTGGTGTCATTGCGTTACCTGTTGATAAAACACGGGTCCAGGGAAAGATTTTATAGTACCCGAGATCTTTATTTTTTATTGACATTTTCATGTCTTTGCCCTGGCACATTGCACAAAAAACTGTCACGTAACGTAACGTAAATATTTTGACGATTTCCGCTTACAACCGAGTCGTTGCTAGGGAAATGGTACTTCGTCGTTTTTCATCCCAAAAAATTTGTTGACCATTCGTTCGAAAGCTCTCGATTTATCCAACCATATTATGTTTACTACTGCGAAGTGCGTGGCCAACAAGCTGAGTTATGAGCAAGGTTATTTGAATAATTGTGTACACTCAGGTGATCATTCTCAATAATTGATATTGTGAACATGATTGCCACCGCTTGTTAATTTCTGATGATTTCATTGAGCTGGTGTTTCGATGATTTGATTCATAGCAAGTGATCCAAATATTGCGAGAACGGTTTGATTTGTGAAGCGGTGGTTAAATCATTTTAATAGGTAATTTCTATGCTTTACACTCTAGGAAGCTGTAATTTCTTATGTAGCCTCTTTAGGACATTGACTTGACGATGCCCAGGGTCCGGATCAGATGAGTGGCTTTTGAAGCTAATTTCTATGTTTTACACTCTAGGAAGCTGTAATTTCGTATGTAGTCTCTTTAGCAAATTTACGTGACGATGCCCAGGGTCCGGATCAGCTGAGTGGCTCTTAGAGCTTGCATACGAGTCTGCAGGGGGGTAGGTGATGTAGCCTGGCTCGAATTCAATGAAGTACCCACGGGTGTCGGAACAATGAGTCAACACGATCGCGAATTCAATTAAGTACCCACGGGTGGGCGGTTTCTCTTATGGCCCATTTAATTGATTTGTACGCCCCGCCGTGCGATGCACGGGTGAGATCTGCCTAGTAATAAATACAATAAGAAAACACACATGAAAATGTCCCAATGTGTTGCAGACTCGTATGCAAGCATTTCAAGCTGCTTTGTCTTTCTTATGATTTTCACGTACAACCAAGCCGTTGCTGGGGAAATAAAACTTCTTTAGTGTTTATGGGACCAAAATCGTTCTCCATTTGTTGGAAAGCTCTCGATTTATCACGCATTTCTTTTTCTTATGATTTTAACGTACAACCAAGCCGTTGCTGGGAAAATAAAACTTTTTATTCACGGCTAGAGCCAATTACAAAACTTTAGATTATAATTAACTCGAAAAGTGAAGGCTAGGTAGAATTTCTATTGATTTTTCACGTACAACCAATGAATTACTAGGGAAGAGTAACTCCCTTTCATAGTAGGAAAATCGTTCGCCACTTTTTGGAATGCTCTCATTTTATCACAACATCTCATGACCTCTAAGGCCACTTTCACCAACAGAATAAACGAGTTTTAGTTAGAAAAGATTAACAAATGACGGAGATTCCAGCTAATCGTCTTTCACCAGACCACTTTACGAGTTTAAACTCCTAACGAGGTGGCTTGAGGTTAATCTCCCAATCAATCTAATCAATCAATCAATCCAATCAATACACTTGCCAATCTCAGATTAGTGATAACAATGATATCGAGCAATATGGCCGAGCACCAACAGCTGATACCTCTACAGTTTGATTCACAGTTGAAGTTAATTGTTATTCAAGTTTGATTGAGTTTATTGAGTTTGTTGTTATCAAGTTTGATGATGAACAACAGTGTTAAAACGTGCCTCTACTTCAGAAAGATATTCTACTGGGTATTATATGGTATTTCTCAACTTACGTTGAAACTGAGCGCCAGCCAAGAACACGAATGGATAGGTCAACTCGATTGAAATCACCAAATATTATAAAAAGTAAAATAACAACAAACAATATACTATATAAACAAACAATATATTATAAATTATATAGAAAAAAATGTTAATTATATTAAAAAGAAGTAAAAAAGAAAACAGGTTTCTCGTTTAGCTCTAATAAACACTAGATAGTAACTAGGCAACTAGACAAAAACAGCGCGGGTTTTAGTTGGTCGTGGATTCACTGCTTTATTGTCTTGATTTGTCGGACACATGGCGGGGTTTCTAACTGTCGTTTCAAATTGTCCAATTTTTCATTGGACAGTTTCCAGAATCTCCGTTAAGGAAACTCGATTTTTCCAATCTTGGTTTAAACGTGTTTTGGGTTGGTGAAAGACGCCAAGGTTTGATCCTCGAGATTATATTTAATCGAGTTTGGCCAATCTCTGCTTACGTAAGTTGTTGGTGATCTAAGCCATTGTAGTGTCAAGGAATGCTGATTTATTACTCTACGTTATAAACTAATATTGTTTTGTAACCACAATGGAATAATCTTGTGAAAAGAAGGCACTACATGGTTGGTATACAATTGAGTAGTACGTACCTAGTGGTAAGTTTGATTTGAAAATTGGGTTGAATTTCAAAAACGCATGACCCCCCTGCCTATGGACATATCCATGTCAAAAAACACAAACGGTGGGTACAGCTTTCGTACAAGTACGCAACCACGAGGGAGATTTTATGTCTTTGTATATTTCGTGCACCTCCAAGAGATGATTCGTTTATCGGTTGTTTGGTCTTAAAATTATGTCTTTACTTATTTAAAGCTTGCAATCGTATTCACAGTATAAATTATTGAGAATGATCACCTGTGTGTAAACAATTATTTAAACAATCACTCATACCGCAGCTTGTCGGCCACGCACTCCGCAGTGGTTATCGTAATATGGTTAGGTAAATTGAGAGCTATCCAACGAGTGGTGAACGATTTTTGTACGATGATAACTGGCGAAGTTGAAGTTCCGTAGCACCCAATCGGTTGTACGTGAAAATCATTAGAAATTTTTCATAACGCTTTCTTCGTCACACCGTAACGTCACACTTTTTGAGTTATGTGCCATAGTAAAGACATAAAATGTAAAATTCAATAATATATTACACAATAGAGATTAAGTGATTTGAAATAAGACATAATTTACGATGAAAGATTAACGAAAATAATATGGTACATAGAACTAGTATAAATACAATATTATAAATGACGGAATTGGAATATTTGACAATGGATTTATGAAAGTAAATTGTTGGGTGGCACATGAGTTTAGGTTTAGAGCAAAAATGATGATAAATGGTATTTCAAAGAGGATAGGGAGACGTTGAAAAAGTTGACTTCGTGACAAGAGCTTGGAAAAACATTGGTTTCATGAGGTAGGCGACAGAGGGGACGATTGTATATTACAGGGTGATTCCCTCGCAGATGCAAAAAACATTTGGGTGAAACTACATCAAAAATAGAGTAAAATGCCGCCAACTGCATATTTTTATCTCAATCCGTTCTCGAGATATGATTTTTTAAAGGTTTTTTCAGGAAAACCGTGTTTTTTTATTTTTTCTTTTAAACTCAAATTTCTCCACTTTACTTCATTCAAATTTAACTTTTGACCACATTTTCGGAATCAGCATTAAATTTACTATAAGAATAGTGTACTTGGGTTCTTAAAAAGTACCATCCGAAGACCCTCACATCAGCTCAAACATTGACGATTTTGAAAAAAGAATAGTTCTGAAAATCTTTAAAACTTTACTTCTCTTCCAAAACGAATCCTGGAAACTGGCAAATCTCACGAAAACTGCTTCGTCTAATACTCTTTCCAACGGTATAATCAAGTTTACTTTTATTTTGTTATTTATTGGAGAAAATTATGTTTTAATGTTAAAAAATGTGGGTTTTTCAATGAAATTGTTGATTTTCTCGAAAGATGACCCTCCATGAACCTACGAGTATGGGGTCGGTTTCTATGTATTTTTTCACGCTGTATCGAATGGTAACATTTGTAGATCTCTCCAACTCCGTTATAACCGAGTTTTACACTTAAAATCGCAAATGTTTAGTTTGTTTGTTACGATTAAATGTATGTGTGTTATGGGGTAAAACTAGTTAATTAAAGTGTAAAACTCGATTATAACGTAGTTGAGAGATCTGCAAGAATTTCCATTCGATCCAGCGAGAAAAAATACATAGAAACCGACCCCATACTCGTTGGTTCATGGAGGGTCATCTTTCGAGAAAAGCCTACATTTTTTAACATTAAAACATTATTTTCTTCCCTAAATAACAAAATAAAAGTAAAATTGATAATACCGTTGGAAAGCATATTAGATGAAGCAGTTTTCATGAGATTTGCCAGTTTCCAGGATTCGTTTTGGAAGAGAAGTAAAGTTTTAAAGATTTTCAGAAATATTATTTTTTCAAAATCGTCAATGTTTGAGCTGATGAGAGGGTCTTCGGATGGTACTTTTTAAGAACCCAAGTACACTATTCTTATAGGAAATTTAATGCTGATACCGAAAATGAGGTTGAAAGTTAAAATTAAGTGAGGAAAAGTGGAGAAATCCTAGTTTAAAATGAAAAAACACGGTATTCCTGAAAAAACCTTTAAAAAATCATATCTCGAGTACGGATTGAGATAAAAATATGCGGTTGGCGGCATTTTACTCCATTTTTGATGTAGTTTCACCCAAATTTTTTTTTGCATCTGCGAGGGAATCACCCTGTATAATTTACGGTGGACAATGGGACAGAAAACAGAGAATTGGAGCGTGTGGCATATTGAGGCGCGTTAATATTAACAGGCTGATAAAGATGGGCTGTCCAAGCTGTTGATTAGAGGCTTGTGGAGGAATACGATGTCAGCCACAACTCGTCTGTCCTCCAGAGGAGAAACACGGTATTCCAAGCCTAACCTACGATTCCAAGGTCTATTCCAAGATCTAAAAGTTATCTAGATCTAACTCTTAGCAAACAGAAGCGTCCTAGAAGGTTGGTGTCATTCTGTTACCTGTTGATAAAACACGGTCGGGGGCTTGCGTCAACCTGTGCAACGAACGGGTGAACCAGCTAGTAAAGAATATATGAATAAATCTTGAAATGAATGGCTATTGTAAACGTGTTTTACACCCTCTGAAACGCAAAGAAAATGCATCTCCACCCCCAAGTGCTGCCATGCCGTAATACCCCCTTTTCACGAAAAGAATAAAAAGTCCAGTCATGCAGCATGACCCCATAAGCGAATTTTTGAAGAAATCTTCGACATTTCAGTCGCTATTGATCGTGTAGAGAAATTTTAGTTAATGATTTTGATAGACAAACATGGAATCAAATTATTAATTCAAGTCCTAAAACAGTTGAGCGTAAAACATTAAAGAGAGCGACTGGGAGAATCGGAGGACGGAATATTTCACAGAGTAAACTCATCAGTTGTGACTAATTTTTTTTTTTTTTACAAGCTCCTACTACCTACGTTTTAAACAGCATGGTTCTAGGATTGGTTATACAGGGATACTTCCATAAGAGTAGTTCAATCTGAATTTGGACAATGTTTCATGCAAATATTACCGATTTTTACAACTAGCGAACGGCATTATTTCCATTTTGACTGATTTTTCAACTTTGAAATTTTTGAAAACTTAATACATATTCTTATAGGAAATTTTACGGTGATTCCGAATATACCACATGTTAGTATGCTGAAAAAATTATATCGCACAACAAATCGCAAAAAACAGGCTATTTTGAAATTTTTGACTACATTTTTGAAAATTTCAACCCGAAGATGTAATCCGATCATGCTGGCCAACGAACTTGAACTTTCGTTTTGTGTCCTTAACATTTTAAAATTTGTTTGAAGTTTCTAGCACAATTCTACGGACAGTTATCGTCTGGAATGACACATATATACACACAAAAAATGCGTTAAACTTCAGAATATGATTCAGACTACCCTAAAACGGATTTTTGCATAACGATTTTTCAAAAATTCACATTCTAAAAATTTTGAGGCGAGAGCAATAGCTCAATTTTCTTCAAAAATAATAGAATTAAAAATTATAATACAATTTTATTAAATGGTTCACTATTTACCTTTGAATCCCGTCCACTTTCAATTTTCCCATCTACAAAACGGAAGTTAGTGAAAAAACGTTCCAAAATAAAAAGTTTCTTATTGTTGATAATTTCAAATGACCAACCATAGGTTTCCAAGGCCATTTCAAAGTGGCCTTTGTTAATTTTTTTTCCCACTTTTTAATTTAGCGATTAATTTGTACTTTTGGTTTTGGGGTAACAGAAAATAGTTCACTTCATTCATAATTCATTTTCACTAATATAGATATGGGATTTTCAAAATGATGAATTCTTATTACTGTACACTTCAATGGATCCTTATGAAAATCCTGTGATTAGTAATAGAATCTGAGTTGAAATCCCATTTCATCTTAAGAAACCGATGTTGAGAGAAAACGGTTTTCATCATTTAATATTGATCAACAGGACGTTTCCATTATTTGTTTTCGTCACGTCACGAGCGTCACGTCACGGTGGGGTTTTCTATTGATTTTCACGTACAACCAATGCGTTACTAGGGAAGTGTAACTCCCTTAGTTTTCATAGCAGGAAAATCGTTAGCCACTTTTTGGAATGCTCTCATTTTATCACAGCATCTCATAATCCCTAAGCCTCTGTAGTGTCAAGGAAAGCTGATTTATTACGCTCAGTTATAAACTAATATTGCTAAGTAACCATAATCTTTATATACAGGGTGATTCCCTCGCAGATGCAAAAAAAAAAAAATTTGGGTGAAACTACATCAAAAATGGAGTAAAATGCCGCCAACCGCATATTTTTATCTCAATCCGTACTCGAGATATGATTTTTTAAAGGTTTTTTCAGGAATACCGTGTTTATTCATTTAAAACTCGGATTTCTCCACTTTGCCTCATTTAATTTTAACTTTCAACCTCATTTTCGGTATCAGCATTAAATTTCCTATAAGAATAGTGTACTTGGGTTCTTAAAAAGTACCATCCGAAGACCCTCACATCAGCGCAAACATTGACGATTTTGAAAATATAAAATTTCTGAAAATCTTTAAAACTTTACTACTTTTTTAAAAAGAATCCTGGAAACTGGCAAATCTCATGAAAACTGCTTCATCTAATATGCTTTCCAACGGTATTATCAATTTTACTTTTATTTTGTTATTTAGGGAAGAAAATAATGTTTTAATGTTAAAAAATGTAGTTTTTTCAATGAAATTGTTGGTTTTCTCGAAAGATGACCCTCCATGAACCTACGAGTATGGGGTCGGTTTCTATGTATTTTTTCTCGCTGGATCGAATGGAAACTCTTGCAGATCTCTCAACTACGTTATAATCGAGTTTTACACTTTAATTAACTAGTTTTACCCCATAAAACACATACATTTAATCGTAACAAACAAACTAAACATTTGCGATTTTAAGTGTAAAACTCGGTTATAACGGAGTTGGAGAGATCTACAAATGTTACCATTCGATACAGCGTGAAAAAATACATAGAAACCGACCCCATACTCGTAGGTTCATGGAGGGTCATCTTTCAATAAAATCAACAATTTCATTGAAAAACCCACATTTTTTAACATTAAAACATAATTTTCTCCACTAAATAACAAAATGAAAGTAAACTTGATTATACCGTTGGAAAGAGTATTAGACGAAGCAGTTTTCATGAGATTTGCCAGTTTCCAGGATTCGTTTTGGCAGAGTAGTAAAGTTTTAAAGATTTTCAGAAATATTCTTTTTTCAAAATCGTCAATGTTTGAGCTGATGTGAGGACCTTTGGATGGTACTTTTTAAGAACTCAAGTACACAATTCTTATAGTAAATTTAATGCTGATTCCGAAAATGTGGTCAAAAGTTAAAATTGAATGAAGTAAAGTGGAGAAATTTGAGTTTAAAAGGAAAAAAACACGGTTTTCCTGAAAAAACCTTTAAAAAATCATATCTCGAGAACGGATTGAGATAAAAATATGCAATTGGCGGCATTTTACTCCATTTTTGATGTAGTTTCACCCAAATTTTTTTTTTTTTTTTTTGCATCTGCGAGGGAATCACCCTGTATAATTCCGAACGGTCTTTGAAATTGAAGAGTCCAGGGGAAAAACCCCGTCATCGACATTTAGGGCTGAATCTTGTTCGAAGTGGTTTCTAAAGGATTTTGAGGAGTAGAATCCAATGACGCACTCGGTTTTGGGGAAAATCAAACTTATTTCTGTTCTAGAACCAAAAATTTCAACCATGTATCATGTTTTCTCCTCGATATTGATTCGAAATTCTATGAAAACATCAGAAATTAACGGGAACTTGGCAATATGTCGACACATAAACTGGTCGACACCTCCTGTCGCCATATTTCCACACCAGGTGTTGAAGAACGTCGATAACGCACATCTTTGAAACTGGTCGACGGATTTATGTCGAAAAATTTGAGATCCGTTTTTCGCTGTATTTCAACAACAGGAGTTGAACATGAGCTAAAAACACCCCTCTTGAAACTGGTCGACTGCTAAACGACGACAAAAGGGTTGTTTGGCCACTACCTGTCCCTTGGTCCCATGGGGTCTTTCAATCCGAGGATTAAATGAAAAGTCACATTTACGTTTCTAAACTGTTATGTGATCGTGTTATGAGACCACGAAACTATACACTTCATTCTGATCTACACATCCAACTAATCTGCATTTTTACTAAGGGATTGACTACTTGATGTTATGTATTTTTGAGATGCGAGCTTGCGAGCATCCAGACCACCAAACTATACACTTCATTCTAACCTACATGTCAGGTATACGAAGGATGTCGATGTAAATATGTCGACGTATCCCCATGGTTGACTTGGACGACCTTTTTCAACAAGGGGTGTTGAAAGTTGTCGACTAGTCGCTGTATTTTTGTGTCGCCATATTTCCAATGCCTGTGAAATCGACATTGGTCAACCCTTGGTGTTGAAAGATGTCGACACGGCTTCTTGCCCGTTTGTCGACCAGTTTATGTGTCGACATATTGCCCCCCATCCAAATTAACAAGCGGTGGCAATCATGTTCACAATATCAATTATTGAGAATGATGACCTGAGTGTACACAATTATTCAAATAACCTTGCTCATAACTCAGTTTGTTGGACACGCACTTCGCCGTAGTTAACATAATATTGTTGGATAAATCGAGAGCTTTCGAACGAATGGTCAACGAATTTTGTGGGATGAAAAACGACGAAGTACCATTTCCCTAGCAACGACTCGGTTGTAGGCGGAAATCACTGTAATTAATTTCGTGCGCGGAAAAAAATTGACTCGCAAAATTCGCTAGGACCCCAGGGCTAAAACATGATACATGTTAAAACCCCGTCATTGGCAGCGCGTGTTGGGAAGAACCCCACCATTGCAGTTCAAAAGGCTCCCACCTAAAAACAACTCCGGTGTTTCACAGTATTTTATGAGCTCCAAATATCCATTGTTTTAACTTGGAATTTGCGTTTCGCCTTTGATTGTGGTGAAAATGTTCAGTGATGATTCAATGTTGAGTGATATTGGTGATGAAAATAAGCCTTCAACCAGCAAGAAGCGAAAGAAAACAGGTAGAGTGAGGGATGTTATGAAGGTGTTGAGGGCTGAGAGTCATGAACTCTGGTCGGATTGTTTGTGCAAGAATCTTCGCTGTTTTGAAGCTGTTCCTGAGGATCAGCGCAAACGAATCATTCGTAAATTCAATGGGCTGGGGGATGTAAATAAACAGAATTCGTATTTAGGTGGTCTGATTATTGTTTTGCCGGTGATGCGAAGAGGAAAAAAAAGAGGATCAAACTAAGTACAACACAGCTTCCTTTGCCTACCGAGTTCTTTTACTAACTGTAAAGAACGCCCGTGATGTGAGAGTGTGCTTGAAACCTTTCATGAGCATGCAAGGTATATCGGAAGACAAAGTGAGGTACATAAGAAAATCTCTTGTTCAAACAGACCCCACAAGCTAACAGAAGATATGAAGGGAAAAATGCACACTTTTTCTAAAGTCACTGAAAGGGAGAAAATCACACTATTCTCTGAAGAAAACTAAACATTGTAGAAGGGAAATTGTTGTGTTAACACTCATTTTTGTGGATATTGAAGTACATTTTTGCATTCTTTAAAAAACCTACCTATTTCTTCTTGTTGGGTTTAGGGGTAAAAGAGGCTTGAAATTCGCATGTTAATACAATATTTTGATTAAAATATGATTTAATATTTCGAAAAATGGCTATCCAGGAAACATATGGTGAATCTGCATTGTTGATTGTTCAAATACAACATTTTTTTCTATTTTTTAAATCATTTTTGAAGTCTCCATTAGTTGGTTAACTTTAAAATTCATTTTTCTCGAATTCAGCTTTGAGTCGATGATGGGGGTTTTTCCCCTGGCCTCTTCAATTGTGAAGAACTTCGCGGTCCGATTTTAGTGTTAGACTGCTCATTCGAATCAGCACGGCCCCAAGTTGCAAAAGTGTCGCCGTTCGTCTCTATACCCGCCTTGATCGTGTTCTAGGCGGTCCTTATCAACGAGTGTTGTTTATTAGGCTGTGGCGGTAACAACAGTTGCCATCAATTCACGGTCAGTAAGAAACGTAGTGTAGTTACTAACATCTAGGAGAGTTACTTCTGAGACTTTATAAATATATAATTCCGAACGGTCTTAATATATAATTCCGAATCAGCACGGCCCCAAGTTTGTTGTAAAAGTGTCGGTAAGTAAGAAACGTAGTGATGGGGTCTTTTCTGATCAGCTGAGTGAGCTAAATTCTTTCCTGTTCACTGTAGGAAGTTGAAATTTGATAGGGAGACTCTCTGGGAGTGAAGTGATGGGGTCTTTTCTGATCAGCTGAGTGTCGAGGACCACCTCGACTGGTGGTATTTATTTTATTACATTACTTACATTTTGGTCGTTATTTCCTCTTTTTTAATCAATTATTAACAACGCCTTAGCTTTGCACTAGGTCACATAACGCCGCAAATAGGTAGGACTTATATCGTTACTACAATGTGCTGGGTTCCTATTAGGTACTACTGTTATACGGACTAGATTAGGGTTTTCCAAGCCCTAACAGGCCTCTAGTGAACTAATAATGTGTAAAATTAATCATTATTAAATGATCTGACTGTGGAACCGTAGGTCTATTATTTAAAACAAACAGTTACAGCCCCGAATTCCCTCTGTCTCGTCCTAAAAATGAAAGAAGTCTTCACCCCTATTGTCGATATGAAACCCAAGGTTGATACAAGTCAGTTGTCTGCTACAATAAATTTGGGATCTGGGCAAAGTTAACTTGAGCCGAATGAATGGAATCTTATTTTCCACTTGTTTTATAATTAGTTCGTTTCCGTGTGAAAAAAACAATCGGGGGATCATGGTCATCAGAAATGGCACTTGGGTTTATTTGGTTTGAAATTGATAAACGAACCACTCGGAACTTCATGAGCAGTTGTCTTGTGGCACATAAGGTCCGAATCCATTAAAAAAAGTATTTCTCAAAAATACTCGACCCATCAGGCCTCGCCAGGGGGGCTTCGCCCCCCTGGATCCCAGTAACTCTCCGCTTTGAGCCTTCGGCTAAAATGCTAAAACATGGAACATCCTTCTTCCCGCTAATTCGTAAATATAAATAAATTTAAAATTACGACATGGGATGTTGGGAAAGTAAAAAGGAACATTACTTTCCCCTCTGTTGGGATGTTGGGGAAGTAAAAGTGGACATTACTTTCCACTCTGTTGGGATGTTGGGAAAGTAAAAAATCCCGCGCTACTTTTGTTCCACGGTTTCGTTACGTTTTCGCCCAGTTAGGTGATGGCTAAAGCATATTCCATGCTAAAATGGCATAGGTTCTTTGTATATGGCGGTCTTCAAGCGTGCTGCTCTATTACTACCTGAATCTGTCCACTCACAAAAAATAAATAAAGATTACGTCGTTGAGTATTTTATTCTAAATGTGGGATTTTTCAAAATGATGATTTCATATTACTGTACACTTCAATGGATCCTTATGAAAATCCTATGTGATTAGTAATATAATCTGAGGAGAATCCCATTTCATCATAGGAAACTGTTACCTACCTTCTTCATCTTAATAAATTTCCCATTTGTTAATGACCTGCCCTGTTGGCTCAAAACTACACCCTCTTGCCTATAAAAGTGTGAAATTTCGGTCATATATCAAATCTGACACTAGTTTGCTGTGTTATTATTATTTATTTATTTTCACATTGATTACAAAGGTTCTAGATAATGCACATACATCCTATTATTCTATACAATTAAAAGGTACCAAGTAAGTTTGCTTGATACATAGATCTGAGGATGAAAATTAATTTCCCATATGAGCAACATTTGCTCGTATTGGGAAATAGAGTCACTGGTCGATGGGATAAAAACTATATTCTATATACAAACAATTGGCTATCCAATATTCATTTTAAAAAATTCAATAGGTACCTGTAAATTTTTTTAATATTGCACAATATTGTGAAGAACACATTAACTATAACAGGCCCAGCAAGCTTTCACTGCACTTGTCAACGTCGGCATAGTTTCCGTCGGCAACGTTTGCTATTGATGTTTCCATTTGTGGAAGAGATCTATTTGCTGTGACCTTTACCTTAAAGTTAACCTCTTCGTCAGTGGTACCAACATCTGCGGGATTTCTTTCGTGGAATGTTGTTTTTGAATTTGAATGGCGATACAGTAAAAGATGGTGTTCGCCATGCGGGACGCTATAATTGGTGATAACTCGCGCCAATACGCCATCACAGAATTCATTATCATAACTATTATCTCTTCCTATAAGAATATCATTATCCGTCAGTGGTACCAACATCCTGAGATACCCCCATTCTCAGGCGTGTTGTTTCTTTCCTTAAAAGCGACGGTACAGCAAAGGTGATTTCCGCCATGCGAGGTGACCGCATTTGGTGTCGATTCTCGCGCCAAGAAATCTTCACAATTATTTTATTTCATTACATATATCAATTTATAACGTAAGTGATGAAAATAAGTACGTCTTGTCCGGTTTGTGACGAAATTCACGAGAATTTTCGATAACGAATTTGACCGTAGAGTCCGAGACGAATATGAAATGTGGAATTCCCAGGACAGAATTTGGTTCAGGGTGATGACCATTCTGTTAGTTAGAATTCCTACATGCTATTGAAAAGTATTGAAGCTTGATTATTCTTAGCAAGTAGGCAGTTTTACATTGACGATACATTTGTCAAATTTGATCCCTTGAAAAATAACCTTTCTGGTGGCTGCATCTCCCTATTTGAAATTATAACCTTTCTCTGCAACGTAGCATCATCCGTCAGTGGTACCAACATCCTGAGATACCCCCATTCTCAGGCGTGTTGTTTCTTTTCTTAAAAGCGACGGTACATCAAAGGTGATTTCCGCCATGCGAGACGACCGCATTTGGTGTCGATTCTCGCGCCAAGAAATCTTCACAATTATTTTATTTCATTACATATATCAATTTATAACGTAAGTGATGAAAATAAGTACGTCTTGTCCGGTTTGTGACGAAATTCACGAGAATTTTCGATAACGAATTTGACCGTAGAGTCCGAGACGAATATGAAATGTGGAATTCCCAGGACAGAATTTGGTTTGGGTCGATGACCATTCTGTTAGTTAGAATTCCTACATGCTATTGAAAAGTATTGAAGCTTGATTATTCTTAGCAAGTAGGGAGTTTTACCTTGACGATACATTTGTCAAATTTGATCCCTCGAAAAATAACCTTCCTGGTGGCTACATCTCCCTACTTGAAATTATAACCTCTCTCTGCAACGTAGCATCATCCGTCAGTGGTACCAACATCCTGAGATACCCCCATTTTCAGGCGTGTTGTTTCTTTTCCTAAAAGCGACGGTACATCAAAGGTGATTTCCGCCATGCGAGACGGCCGCATTTGGTGTCGATTCTCGCGCCAAGAAATCTTCACAATCATTGTATATAATTAAATATATCAAATTATACAAAATATAATGTGAATAAGTACGTCTTGTCCGGTTTGTGACGAAATTCACGAGAGTTTTCGATAACGAATTTGACCGTAGCGTCCGAGACGAATATAAAATGTGGAATTCCCAGGACAGAATTTGGTTTGGGTTGATGACCATTCTGTTAGTTAGAATTCCTACATGTTATTGAGAAGTTTTGAAGCTTGATTATTCTATAACTTGTTGAATAATTTTGCTGTGGTGCATTGCACATAGCGTACAGTAATAGTAAATTATCTAAAATTAGATTAGTTGAAACTGGAGAATGTTAAAACTTGTCTTCAGGATATTCTTGAGGTGGCCAACAGATGTAGGCTTTAAGCAGGTGGTTGTCATTGGTTAGGTGAAGAATTGATGTACTGTACATCATCCCATAATATCGTATAAGATGTAGTCAATTGGTGTCAGGTATGTTGTAGTGTGATGTAGTATAAACTAGTGTAGCATCTGGTGCTGAGCCACCACTCGCCTTTTCAGGGTCTGATGCTGATGTCAGCAGTCAGTCATCATGTGAGGCGTACATCAGTGTGTCCAGCTGTCCAACGAATTGGTTGCAATTTATGCCATTTTGTGTTTCGACAGCGGACCAACACTTCACTTTCTAGAACATCTTAGAAAATGCAGAATCGTCCTTTTTAATACTGATGCTGAAATCAACAACTATCTGTGATTTATGCTGATTCGCCCCTTACTGTGGCACCATATCATTGATTGTGATACGTATATAATTCACTTGAGTATTTAGTTATTGGGATCTATGTTGCTGAACATTCAGTACTCGCCTTTTCAGGGCCTGATGCTGTCATCAGCAATCAGTCATCATGTTGGGCGTACATCAGTGTGTCCATGTCCAACGAATTAGCTGCATATTATGCCATTTTGTGTCTCGGCAGCGGACCAACACTTCACTTTCTAGATCATCTTTGGAATTACGGAATCGGTCTTTTTAGAACTGATGCTTAAGTCAGCAACTAGCTGTGAATAGTGCTGATATACTTCTCTTCTTGTTGTTTAGATTAGTACAATACACTTGGGTATCTTGTTATTAGGTTATAATTATGTTGCTGAACATGCAGCACTCGCCTTTTCAGGGCCTGATGTTGTAATCAGCAGTCAGTCATCATGTGAGGCGTACATCAGTGTGTCCAGCTGCCTAACGAATTGGCTGCAATTTATGCCATTTTGTGTCTCAACGGCGGACCAATACTTCACTTTCTAGATCATCTTTGAAAGTGTGGAATCAATCTTTTTAGTACTGATGCTAAAGTCAGCAACTAGCTGTGAATAGTGCTGATATACTTTCATCCTGTTGTTTAGATTAGTACAATACACTTGGGTATCTTGTTATTATGTTATATGTTGCTGAACATTCAGCATTCGCCTTTTCAGGGCCTGATGCTGTCATCAGCAGTCAGTCATCATGTGAGGCGTACATCAGTGTTGTCCAGCTGTCTAACGAAATGGCTGCAATTTATGCCATTTTGTGTCTCGACAGCGGACCAACACTTCGCTTTCTTGAACATCTTTGTAATTGCGGAATCGTTCCTTTTAATACAGATGCTAAAGTCAGCAACTAGCTGTGAATAGTGCTGATATACTTCTCTTCCTGTTGTTTAGATTAGCACAATACACTTGGGTATCTTGTTATTAGGTTATATGTTGCTGAACATTCAGCACTCGCCTTTTCAGGGCCTGATGCTGTAATCAGCAGTCAGTCATCATGTTGGGCGTACATCAGTGTGTCCAGCTGTCTAACGAATCGGCTGCAATTTATGCCATTTTGTGTCTGGACAGCGGACCAACACATCACTTGCTAGATCATCTTTGAAATTGCGGAATCGTGCTTCTTAGTACTGATGCTGAAGTCAGTAACTAGCTGTGAATAGTGCTGGTATACTTCTTTCTGTTATTTCGATTAGTACAATACACTTGGCTATCTTATTATTAAATTATATGTTGCTCAACATCGCCTTTTCAGGGTCTGATGCTGCTATCAGCAGTCAGTCATCATGTGAGGCGTACATAAGTGTGTCCATGTCCAACGAATTGGCTGTAATTTATGCCATTTTGTGTCACGACAGCCGACCAACACTTCACTTTCTAGAACATTATTGACATTGCGGAATCGGCCTTTTCTAGTACTGATGCTGATCTCAGCAACTAGCTGTAAATAGTGCTGATTTACCCCTTCCAGTTGTTATTGAGATAAGTACTATACACTTGAGGTATCTTGTTATTATGGTGCTGATCATTCAGCATTCGCCTTTTCAGAGCCTGATGCTGCTGCTATCAGCAGTCAGTCATCATGTGAGGCGTACGTCAGTGTGTCCAGGTGTCTTACGAAATAGCTGCAATTTATGCCATTTTGTGTCTCAACAGCGGACCAACACTTCACTTTCTAGATCATCTTTGAAACTGTGGAATCAGTATTTTTAGTACTGATGCTGATGTCAGCAACTAGCTGTAAATAGTGCTGATTTATCATTTCCAGTTGTTATGGAGATAAGTTCTATCCCCTTGAGTCTCTTGTTATTATGGTGCTAATCTTTCAGCATTCGCCTTTTCAGGGCCTGATGCTGTCATCAGCAGTCAGTCGTCATGTGAGGCGTACATCAGTGTTGTCCAGCTGTCTAACGAATCGGCTGCAATTTATGCCATTTTGTGTCTCGACAGCGGACCAACACTTCACTTTCTAGATCATCTTTGAAATGGCGAATCAGTCTTTTTAGTACTGAAGCTAAAGTCAGCAACTAGCTGTGGATAGTGCTGATATACGCCTTCCTGTTGTTTAGATTAGTGCAATACACTTGGGTATCTTCTTATTAGGTTATATGTTGCTCAACGTCGCCTTTTCAGGGTCTGATGCTGCTATCAGCAGTCAGTCATCATGTGAGGCGTACATAAGTGTGTCCATGTCCAACGAATTGGCTGTAATTTATGCCATTTTGTGTCGCGACAGCCGACCAACACTTCACTTTCTAGAACATCATTGACATTGCGGAATCGGCCTTTTTAGTACTGATGCTGAAGTCAGCAACTAGCTATGAATAGTGCTGATATACTTCTTCCTGTTGTTTAGATTAGTGCAATACCCTTGGGTATGTTATTATCAGGTTATATGTTGCTGAAGCAACATAATGCATGCGAAAAACAGAAATCGAAGCCAATTATCGAAAAATCGAAGCAGTAGGTAATCTGTTGCTGGGTCAAATTTACCCCACCAGGTTAGGCACTGCTCGGGACGTATATGTCCCAGCCAGGTTGTAAGGGTTAAGTAGGGACCGAGATTAGCAATACGTCGGAATCTGTGCCATTTGCATTACGTGCTCTTATCTGTGCGTACAATGCAGATAAGTGAGCTTGCTCACATTTGTGAAGGGTATTATCTTGAAATACGATCCGTCTGCAAGATGCAGAATTGTGTGTCCCTTCCTTTATTCGTTGTTTAATTTATCTTATATCGGGTATTGCATTTCCTTTTAGATCTATACGTATACATCATCATTAAGTCTCGTTTTCTGTATGTTTCCAGTCGTACTCTCACCGCTGTATATGACGGTATCCTCGAAGACATGGTGTTCCCATCAGAGATCGTCGGAAAGCGGATCAGGATCAAGCTTGACGGCAAACAGCTGATCAAAGTCCATTTGGACAAACTTCAGCAAACCAACATCGAGCACAAGGTAACGCAACTATAAATATCAGTAGTATATGAGGTTATGGCACCAATAGTAGACATGCAGCCGATGAACGCATGACATACGAATGATGCAATCATTGACATTCTTAAAGTATAGACAGTGTAATGAGGATACCTGGGCCCTATTTCATAAAGTGACAAGTTACAAGCCACTTTTATGTACAAGTTGTAAACAATGAGTGTGCAAGTGTTCCATAAAGGTACAAGTGTAGACTTGTAATGCACTGTGGAAATTAACAAGTGCACAGGCGAATTTGGACAAGTGTAATGACTCTAACATTTATGAACATACGTTCAAGTTTTTGTGTTACTAAGGATTTTGTGTTTACTTAGGTAATTGATTTCTAGTTTTCTTTTTTGAAAATATAATTCGTACAAGTTCTTACGAGATTCACACATTTGTATTATTCCAAAGACATTTTAACAGTTACAAGTGTTTCCCCATCATTTTGAACAAAACACTGTTTTACAGTTGTAAAAACATTTCAAATTTGGATTCTACGCACCTACAGGCAAAAAGCGTTCAGCGTAGAACAAGCCAATTGTGAGATTTTTTCGGCCAAGCACAGGTTCAGCGTAGAAGAAGCCAAAGATTTTTTCGGCCACGAATAAACGCTCATTTCGTGGGTATTTTTCGCGAATTTTTGAAGAAAATTGAGCTATTGCTCTCGCCTCAAAATTTTTGAAAAAAACTTATGCAGAAATCCGTTTCAGGCTATTCTGAATCATATTCTGAAGTTTAACGCATTTTAGCGAATTTTTGAAGAAAATTAAGCTATTGCTCTCGCCTCAAAATTTATGTATGTATATATGTATGTATGTGTCATTCGAGACGATAACTGTCTGTAGAATTGTGCTAGAAACTTCAAACAAATTTTAAAATGTTAAGGACACAAAACGAAAGTTCAAGTTCGTTGGCCAGCATGATCGTATTACATCTTCGGGTTGAAATTTTCAAAAATGTAGTCAAAAATTTCAAAATAGCCTGTTTTTTGCGATTTGTTGTGCGAAATAATTTTTTCAGCATCCTAACATGTGGTATATTCGGAATCAGCGTAAAATTTCCTATAAGAATATGTATCAAGTTTTCAAAGTTGAAAAATCAGTCAAAAATCGAAATAATGCCGTTCGCTAGTTGTAAAAATCGGTAATATTTGCATGAAACATTGTCCAAATTCAGATTGAACTACTCTTATGGAACTACTCTACTGTGTAACCAATCCTAGAACCATGCTGTTTAAAACGTAGGTAGTAGGTGCTTTAAAAAAAAAATGTAATCACAACTGATGAGTTTACTCTGTGCATGTGTTAATAATTTGATTCCATGTTTGTCTATCAAAATCATAAACTAAAATTTCTCAATACGATCAATAGCGACGAAAATGTCGAAGATTTCTTCAAAAATTCGCTCATGGGGTCATGCTGCATGACTGGACTTTTTTATGTATGTACGTGTCATTCCAGACGATAACTGTCCGTAGAATTGTGCTAGAAACTTCAAACAAATTTTAAAATGCTAAGGACACGAAACGAAAGTTCAAGTTCGTTGGACAGCATGATCGTATTACATCTTCGGGTTGAAATTTTCAAAAATGTAGTCAAAAATGTCAAAAGAGCCTGTTTTTTGCGATTTGTTGTGCGAAATAATTTTTTCAGCATACTAACATGTGGTATATTCGGAATCAGCTTAAAATTTCCTATAAGAATATGTATCAAGTTTTCAAAGTTGAAAAATCAGTCAAAAATCGAAATAATGCCATTCGCTAGTTGTAAAAATGGGTAATATTTGTATGAAACATTGTCCAAATTCAGATTGAACTACTCTTATGGAACTACCCTACTGCATAACCAATCCTAGAACCATGCTGTTTAAAACGTAGGTAGTAGGTGCTTTAAAAAAAAATGTAATCACAACTGATGAGTTTACTCTGTGCATGTGTTAATAATTTGATTCCATGTTTGTCTATCAAAATCATAAACTAAAATTTCTCAACACGATCAATAGCGACTGAAATGTCGAAGATTTCTTCAAAAATTCGCTCATGGGGTCATGCTGCATGACTGGACTTTTTTATGTATGTATGTGTCATTCCAGACGATAACTGTCCGTAGAATTGTGCTAGAAACTTCAAACAAATTTTAAAATGCTAAGGACACGAAACGAAAGTTCAAGTTCGTTGGCCAGCATGATCGGATTACATCTTCGGGTTGAAATTTTCAAAAATGTAGTCAAAAATTTCAAAATAGCCTGTTTTTTGCGATTTGTTGTGCGAAATAATTTTTTCAGCATACTAACATGTGGTATATTCGGAATTAGCGTAAAATTTCCTATAAGAATATGTATCAAGTTTTCAAAAATTCCAAAGTTGAAAAATCAGTCAAAAATCGAAATAATGCCGTTCGTTAGTTGTAAAAATCGGTAATATTTGCACGAAACATTGTTTATTCGTAGAATATGATTTGGAACGAGTTTATTTGCCATAAAATTGGTGGTTAACAATTTCTTTGTACTCGGAATGCACAAATTTCAAAACAGTAATATAATATAATGTTACGATAATCTACGAAAATTCGATCATACGATCATGCTGCATGACTGGAACGTTTGAGTTTAACGAGAGATTTAGGATGTTTTCCAAGGCCCATGAATGATTCAAATACTGCGTGACCCTGTGCAATTTTTCCTGATCCGGGTATTGAGAACAAAGTGAAGATAATTTCAAAGTTACAGATGACATTCCTAACCCAGCAGCATTAAAACTTGATGAACTGATTAATCATTTTCGCTGAATGAAGGAGAAAAATCCAATTATGCCTGCCATCAGAATAAGTTGTCAAATTCACACTTTGTCCACTTTTCAGTTTAAAATTTGTCTGTCTTCCAATCATTACGCCTTGTCGTGTACGATAAACATCCTATCATGTACTTAATACTGTTTTTATATTATGATTCGCTGACAAAACTTAAATTTTGACATCCCGCTTGACGTTGTTAATTTTATTTGTCCCCACACGCCATTTTGGTTTATTATGTACAATAATAAGCCTATGTGATCGTATAGCAAACAAATTTTATAACCCCCCCTCAAACTTTGTCACTCTACGTTTCAAGGTGCGTAGAATCCAAATTTGAAATGTCCGTCCGCCGTTCGCCTTTCGGGCCATAAAAAGCCTAAGAATTGACTTAAAAAACCCGTTCTTTCGCACATAGACTCCGTTTGGGGTCTAGTTGGTCCTAACGTTTAACCATCCCGATCGCTTTACTCGCATAGATGCTATGGGCCAAAAACGGGGCGAAAAAGTGTCTTTTTCGAGGCTTCGAGTGTTAGACTTACGCACGCCTGGGACGCTTGGCAGGGGGTCACGGTGGGTGGTGAGGGGGGTGAGCGGGGGGTGGAGTGAGAGGAAGAACAGAGGTGGTTACTAGAAAAGAGACTGGCGAAAGCCCCAGAGCATGCTGGTTACTATAGCTGGCTATCTGATTCAGAAATAATAAACCATTATGTAATAATTTGCAGCGTTTTTCTTTTCTGCTACACTTGTAAACTTAGCTTCTACACGTGTAACTTTTCTAACCTTGAACTCTTTGTTTTGGTGAAACACTTGTTCTAGTTGTTAACTTGTACACTCGTAACTTGTTTTATGAAATAGGCCCCAGCCCACGCACCTAGTTATAAAATTTTAAAATTCTTAGGAAACATTCAGTTAGGGGTAGTGGCAGATGGTTGCAAAGTAGTAGGAAAGTGCATCATCGAGCACAATCTTACCAGCTTCAAAATGACAAAAGCTGCAGCGCCTTGATTAATGCATATGTAGTTATTACTTTTTGGTCCATTCTAATAGCCATTATTCCTTTCCATGGTTTTATGGTCTTCGCTCATGGACAACATCAAAGTGCTGCTGAGTGCAGTAGATTCGTCATATCGGCGAAGAAAACTCGCACCTGCAGTCACAGTCTAGTGTACTTAAAACAACGTTTCTGGGGTTTTATTATGTGAATTTTTGCGTGGTAATTGAGTAATTTTGTTGAATTCTTTGGGTATAATTGAACAATCAACTTAACTTTTAGGGAAAGTTGATTGAGATTATATTAGGTAATTGGAGGAAAAGATTGATACGGTCCCACCCATGACTTGTTACCTGACCCCAGATATCCACCAGTAATTTTCTTTCCCGTCTAACTACAATGGTTTGACACATTGATGAGAGGTGATTCGCCAATATTGGTGAGGAAAATGCACTGATGGATCGTATTTTGTGTTTATAGGCTTATAAAATTCGAAAGATAGGCCTTGACTCATCTGGGTTTCCCAAGTTGAGATTATGTGTGAATGAATGCAAATAGGTGGCGGGGTTACCTGTTGACCTTGATTGACAATTTGATTGATGTTCTTCCCTCGTCCTCGCCTCTCGATCCACTGGAATTATCGGAATGGTCGTCAGTCCCAAAACCTTCAAATCGTTTTGAAGATGTGGAGGCAGTGTCCTGTGCGGCGTCGGGCTCTTCTTCCTGTGTTTTTGATAGCCTGCGTTTGGCGATGGATGGGTGATCCTAGAACTGGAAAACCTATCTTCTCTGAACGTAGCATACATATATGCTATCAGTACAAGTTGTATCTCTTATGGTACTGTCACACCCTCCTCTCTCTCTCTATGAGTGGATTTAGGCCCCCATTGCACCCTCGGGGCGCCTAAGTTCATTACATGGTAGCAGAGCGTGGTTAGGATTGTGTACGGCTGACGCCTAGTAATCCAATCCACTATTTTTGGGGCGTTAATGTTTCAGAAGAAACATGGCCCGGGTTTCCAGAAGGAATACCCTATTATACTCCCTTGGATACATAAATACTTTCATTGTTTCTTGAAAATTAAGTTCTCAATTTTTCCCCTCATATTATTTCTATTTAACCTACTTAATTTTCAAGGGCATTGTTCCCAAACCCAGGGCATCGTTCCCTATTTCATATGTCCCCATAGTGGGTACCTTCCACTGTATGTCTCCAAAGTTGAGCATGTTAATTCCCCTGGGCATAGTTCCCATGTTCGTAAGTCCCCAAAGTGGGCAGCTCCCTACTGTAAGTCTCCTGGTTGACCAAGTTATATTATTCCCGATTGTTCCAATCTTTAATTGGGGGTTGAACTACCTAATGAATACTTGGTATGAAGATTCATTGACAATCCATCCTGTTTTAATTTCACCTTTTTATCCTGAATCGCCAATGCAGCTATTTATTAGTGAGCATCAGTTCTCAGCCAGTTAACTATTCCATCTAGTTTACATACTTGCTCTTCAATCAAGTATGTTTTTTAAGGGTGGAGTGTGACAGTTCCCGCGAGATCCAAGGGAATATGCTGCCGTCGCTCAGTTGTTTCCCAACGGGCGTCGGGCGCTTCTTCCCGTGTTTTTGAAAGCCTGCGTTTAGCGATGGATGGGTGATCCTAGAACTGGAAAACCTATCTTCTCCGAACGTAGCATAATATATATGCACGTAGCATATTAGTACGAATTGTATCTCTTATGGTACTGTCACACCCTTATCTATCTATGAGTGTGGATTCAGGACCCCATTGCACCCCCGGGGCGCCTAAGTTCATTACAGTCCTCATCAGACTACATATCGGAAATTGGCTGCCTTCCGTTTTCATCCGGTTCCATGTACCGGGAGAAATGACGCCCGAAGTTGGGATTTGTCACATCGGTTCTACTCTATTGAGTAGCCGGAATCGGATCCAGATGAAAATCAGCCACTTCCGTCTATTGCCTTTCATCTGCATTTGCTAGAGAAAGAGACTCCAACCGTTTGGTTAGAGGGAGCTCGACCGGTCGGTCGAAGTGGATCCGGACAGCGTATTTATTGGCGGTCTCCGCAGACCTCTTCTTCCTCCTTCTGTCCGACATCCAAAACAAAAACCGAGAAAAACACCATTAGAGTCGAAATTAACGCAATTTTGGAAAGAAAAATTACTAAAAGGAATTAAAAACGAAGAAAAATAGCGTACTAGTCCCAAACTCGTGAACGCGGAACAAACAATGCCAGTAAACAATCTCTTCCGGGAATTACCAAAATATAATATGTATGGAGGGCTACTGCACTATTGTCAATGCTGCTCTGATGTGCTGCTAACATCGTGCTGGTCACATGAAATTACGTGTCCCACCACGCATCCTCTCGTTTCCAATTAAATCGAGTTCCACGTGGTAATTGTTGTTGTTCACGAATATTTGCTACTTCTCACTGATGAATTATAAATGTGTCGTAGATTTGGAACGAAAATACACTAAAAGCTGAATGAAAAGTGATAGACACGTGTGTAAGACTTAATTTTAATAATATCTGCCCCGGGAATACACGTCCATTCTAATAGCCATTATTCCTCTCCATGGTTTTATGGTCTTCGCTCATGGACGACATCAAAGTGCTGCTGAGTGCAGTTGATTCGTCATATCGGCGAAGAAAACTCGCACCTGCAGTCACAGTCTAGTGTACTTGAAACAACGTTTCTGGCGTTTTATTATGTTTGTTGTATTTTATTTTTAGGATTTACCACAGACAGACACGGAACCAAAATTGATCAGCAATGCAAGCAATTAGGAATTTTGATTTTGGGGGACTAAAGTTTTTGCGACTTCAATCAACAAAGCTTCCCTTACCTTCGGTACTGAGGGAGCCATATACCTTTAAATTGCATTTACAACTTTGAATTCCTGCAGAAGTTCCTCCATTCGAGAGGTTTCTTATTTAGCTGTAAAACTCATGTTAAGAACTTCTCTAGGAGCTATTTGAGCTATCAACAGATTTTTAGAGAATTTTCATAGGTGATTAAGCTATAGCTTAAACTCTTAGCTATAGCCACGGTTAACGATATCTGGACACACAAAGTTGTCAGATTTCAAAGCAATTCCACAAATATAATGAGGGGGGGGGGGGGTCCGTTCATATGGTAACTACGAGATTGGAAGTTTCGTTTTAAATTGTAATTCTAGTAGTATTTATCAGATATGTGCTGTTCCCATGCATATTTGCCTTTTGCGTCCAAAATTTGGAATCTGCTTGGTCAGTCAAGTACGAACTGACTTAAGGTGCAGATTTATATACCTAGTAGCTATAACTACATAACCTAAGTGCGTTAGTAGTAGGTTTAATAATTTCGTCATCTTCACTCCTTTTGATTCAAAAGTCTTTGAGTTTTGATGACGACATATACTGCAAGTCCAAACCGAGTTAGAGGAAGTTAATTAAACGAAATTAGAGGTTAATTTCCATATCAGTGAAGTCGTCTTTATTTTTCATATCAATCTCGCTAGTATTGTTATGCATTTATGTACTTTATAATAAACTCGCCTCCACGTCTAGCCTCGCTCCCTTCGCATGCTCTAAGTGGAATGTATAGATGCGATGGGATGTGGGACCATGAAAAGTTTATTAGGTTTTTCAAAGATAGGCCATTTACCTGCGTAGAGGGGCAATCCAATTAAGATTATATGGAACCACGAAAAGAAAAAACTAAAACTAAAATCTTATAAGAGGGTTAAAACGAAAATAATGAATTGCTGTGTTTTCTATGTGGGACCACGAAACGTTTATTAGCTTTATTAAAGATATATGCCATTTACCTTCAAATTGCATTTACAACTTTAAATTCCTGCTTTAAATTCTCATTCAGGAGGTTCCTTATTTAACTGCAAAACTCATGTTAAAAGCTTCTCTAGGAGCTATTTGAGCTATCCACTGATTTTTAGAGAATTTTCGTCGAGAATTAAGCTATAGCTAAATTCTTAGCTATAGTTACGGTTAACGATATCTGGACACTCCAAAGTTCTCAGATTTCAAAGCAATTCCACAAATATGATGAGGGGGGGGGGGGGGGGGGGGGGGGAATCCGCTCATATGGTCATGCTGCTGCGAGATTGGGACTTTCGTTTTAAATTGTTATTCTAGTTGTATTTATCGCATATAATAATGAAAATATAATAAATAATACTATAATACGGTATCTCGCATTTCTTATATCTTTCTTTTCCTGTATTTGCAGATTGACACCTTCGCTGCCGTATACAAAAAACTGACAGGAAGAGAAGTCACGTTCGAATTCCCTGAACCTTACTTGTAAAACGTTTTAATTCCTATAAAAAAGTTTTCAAAAAACTACGTTTTCGTTTTTTTCAATCATTTTGTACTTTTTAACGTAAACCCTCTCCTAAAAAAGAGAAAGAATTGAATTTATTGATTAAAAATTTGAGAAAATTTTGAAAATGTAGTGGTATTTTTATTATTATGTCCTATCAAGGGATCTAGTTATTTAGAACTGTCAGGGTTATTGCGATCTAGGGACTACGGTATATCCATCAGTCTGAAAAGTATGGTAATTGTGGATATTAGAGATTTTCTAAACAATAAGTCAATGGGATAAGGTGCTTGGGGATTTTATCATCTGGGGCGAGCCACAGCGGATGCTAACCTGATGAAGTCAAGAGGGTCGAATTAGTGTTTTATCTTAAAGTGACGCTAAACCACTAGGGGGATATTCCCGCCTATCATGTGTGTTCAGTTTCCAGTATTTCCAAGTTTCCTAGTTCTTTACGAAAGGGTTTTGCAATGGCAGATTTTGAAAATTTATGAACAAGAAAATGAGTATAACTTTCATTAATCATGAGTAACAACAAGAAATGAATATCGCTGTTATCAGTGTGTAAGGTTACTTTGCGAAATATTGAAGTAACGTTTGGCGTGCCTAGTGTTTTCAAACAGTGTCTTGACAACTCTTGTTCTTAATAATTAAAAAAACTGTTCCCACTAGGGAAACTGTTTCGTCAAGAACGGAAAATGATTATTCAATTTCAAATTATATTTATATAAGAAGAGAGGTACGTAATTTGAACTCAACAGAGAAGCAAGAGTGCACGGCAATAATCCTCAAACAACAAACTTCACTTCTACAGTTCATTCACCTGATTCGGCATTTGTTTAGTGCAGTCTCTTTAGTGACTGGAGGGGTGCTGTTACCTACTTAACGTCATGCGAGGTGAGGCATTGGCGCGCGACCAAACAAAAACGTAATAAAAATAGAAGTTCGGCACTGAAATAAGAATAATAAGAAAAGAAGTTCGGCACTAAGAAAATAAGAAAACTTCGGCAAGGAACTAGGAACAATATTTTTGGCACAGGAGAACTGGAATGAAAACGGTAAGGTACAACGCGGTTTCCCTGTGAAACGTTACCTCCCCAAGGGTTATGTTTAGCATTTTTCTTGCGTCAAGGTAAAAATTAGAACGTGTTCTAATTTTCCCAAGTGAGTTTAAAAACGCTCTGCCAGGATGCGCAATGGTCGAAAAAGTTGACCTTGGAAAAAAGTACTTCTTCTTCACGTTTAGTCATTAAAAACGCAGAAAAAATGCTAGTGTGATACGGGCTTTAGGAACTTTCTATTGTTCCGGAACAGTAGTGGAACCTAGATGGTAGGTGCTGGAACACATCAAAAAAGTGTTCCAGCAGTAGGCTGGTGAATTGATGTTCCAGGAGCAAATAGTCTGTTGAGTTGAGGAAGAGACCGATTGGAGGAGTAAATGTGGATATTATTCTGTTCTGTGGAACAGTAATGGATCCTAGAAGGTAGGTTGTGGAACGCAGCTCAAAAGTGTTCCAGCAGGTAATGTTAACAACATTTGTTGGAGGTATCCCATTTATGGATGGTTCAGGAATGTTATGGAACGTTTGGTCCTTGAGTTGTTGGGAGCAAAAGGTCGTTCCAGGGACGAACCGGTTACATTATTTATTATTTACGGGGTCATGGTAGCTATTGGTTCTGGAACAGTAATGGATACTTAGAAGACATTGCTGAATTAGTTGGTAATTGATTTTAATGCAATTGGTAGGAAGTCTGTCCCATTTATAGTTCAGGGAGTTATGGAACATAATAGCCCTTGAGTTTCCAGGAGCAAATAGTCTGTTGAGTTGAGGAAGAGACTGATTGGAGAAGTAAATGTGGATATTATTCTGGAACAGTAATGGATCCTAGAAGGTAGGTAGTGGAACACAGCTCAAAAGTGTTCCAGCAGTGCGCCGGTTGTGACAACATTGTTGTAGGTGTGTCCCATTTATGGATGGTTCAGGAATGTTATGGAACGTTTGGTTCTTGAATTATTAGGAGCAAATGGTCAAAAGGGCGTTCCAGGGACGAACCAGTTTCATTATTTTGTAGGGGATCATGGTAACTATGTATACTGGTTCTGGAACAGTGATGGATACCTAGAAGACATGGCTGAATTGGTTGGTAATTGATGTTTATGCAATTGGTAGGAAGTCTGTCTTCATTTATTCAGGGAGTTATGGAACATAATAGCCAACATAATATTTAGAACAGTCAGGTTCATTGCGATCTAGGGTCTGAAAATTGTGGTGATTATGGATATTGTTTCGGAACAGTAATGGAACCTAGAAGGTAGGTGCTGGAACAGATCAAAAAAGTGTTCCAGCCGTAGGCTGGTGAATTGATGTACCAGTAGGAACTAGTCGTGTTGAGGAAGAGACCGATTGGAGAAGTAAATATTATTCTGTTCTGGGGAACAGTAATGCAGGATGGCCTCCAACTGGAAAAGTCAGGAAAAACCTGGAGTTGTCAGGGATTTAATTGCATCGGGAAAAGTCAGGGAAATTTTGCAAAAACCACCTTAATGTCAGGGAATTTTTCAATGAAAACTTTGTGTTATAGTTAGCTGCGTTTTTAGGTATGTTCGAACTCCTAAGAAATCCTACTTCAACGGCATAGCTTATCACCAGACCCCTTCAAAACATGGCATTTATTTTTCCAAACGTGGCTCTAAAAAACATGGCAAAATGGCACTTATTTTGGCCAAACATGGCATGTATTCTTCAAAATCCAAACTTTTTTTTCTGTTTTCTTTTTTTTTCCCCATTGATAGGAAAATTAAAACTTGCCATTTTAATTACATTATGTACTTTATTTACAAAGAGCATGCTACAAATTACAAATTGACTACAAAAAATTGAATTTAAATCTATATAGGAGATAAAGAACCACGTTCGAACTAGCAACTTTCGGCATAACGAATTTGAAAATGAAAAAATTTATATGATCAATACACGTCCACTTCACCGACACACTTTAGCTTGGAATAAACCACTTATTAGCTTGCCTTTTTTGAAAAAATACTTGGAACCCCAACTTTTTGTGAATTTTCCCAGAAAAAAAAATTGTTTTCACAAATTTTCAAGAAAATCAGGCGAAAAATGGCACAAACGTGGCATTTTTCCAGAAATAGGCAAAAATGGCTTTTTACCCAAAAATTGGCCAAACATGGCATGTAAGGATGGTGCCATGGCAAAATGGCACTTGAAGGGCTCTGCTTATCACACTTATCATTTCAGAGGTAGGAGGTATACCCCATGACAAATGATCTCAAGAGTGATGTTTAAGCTGTTCAAAGAGTATCTCGCTGATTCATTGCGTCATGGATATGTCTTCGGCTCTCCTGTTGCTATATCACCTAGTAGTAAACCGTATGTAAAAAAATATCAACAGAGTATTTAACTTGGGAGCGAACCCCGTACATAGAGGTCTGATCCAGAGAGAGACAACAACTTGTTGGCGTGGGTATGGTGGTTTGCCTTTCTTACTGTCGAAATTGGTGTGGTTGATTGTAGAGGTATTCTTCTCTTGGATAAGCTAGAAGTACACCAAATATCCAAGAGAGGCCTATTATCTCTACCCTCAACCAAACAAATTTCAACAACTTGTTTGTATAAGCTATGAATGGTATCCGTGAGCGGGGGAATGGTATCCAAAACACATTTTAGCGTATTTTTGAAGAAAATTAAGCTATTGCTCTCGCCTCAAAATTTGTAGAATGTGAATTTTTGAAAAACTTTTATGCAGAAATCCGTTTCAGGCTATTCTGAATCATATTCTGAAGTTTAACGCATTTTTTTTATGTATATATGTATGTGTCATTCCAGACGATAACTGTCCGTAGAATTGTGCTAGAAACTTCAAACAAATTTTAAAATGTTAAGGACACAAAAAGAAAGTTCAAGTTCGTTGGCATGATCGGATTACATCTTCGGGTTGAAAATTTCAAAAATGTAGTCAAAAATTTCAAAATAGCCTGTTTTTTGTCCGATTTGTTGTGCGAAATAATTTTTTCAGCACACTAACATGTGGTATATTTTGGAATCAGCGTAAAATTTCCTATAAGAATATGTATCAAGTTTTAAAAAATTTCAAAGTTGAAAAATCAGTCAAAAATCGAAATAATACCGTTCGCTAGTTGTAAAAATCGGTAATATTTGCATGAAACATTGTCCAAATTCAGATTGAACTACTCTTATGGAAGTATCCCTGTATAACCAATCCTAGAACCATGCTGTTTAAAACGTAAAAAAAAAAAAAAAATGAAAAAAAAAATCACAACTGATGAGTTTACTCTGTGAAATATTCCGTCCTCCGATTCTCTCGGTCGCTCTCTTTAATGTTTTACGCTCAACTGTTTTAGGACTTGATGTAGCTTTAATACTGACTGTGGCTTAGAAAATATCAGCCATGAAATTATGAAGAAGTTCTATTTATGTACCTACTAGTCGAAATGTCGAAGATTTCTTCAAAAATTCGCTCATGGGGTCATGCTGCATGACTGGACTTTTTTGCTTTAGAGAGGTTTAGAGATTACTTGGTTTGCTATCCTGTAAAAACAAATCCGAATTATAAAAATTCAAAAAACTTGTGGTAAAACGATTTGAAATCTGTAAGACCATTTTGAATAATACTATTGGGTGATGAAGTATTGGCTATCCCATTCCCCCACTTTGTCCTATATTTTTCTGAAACTGCGAAGAATTCTAGAAGGTAGGTAGATACTATTCTTAGTGCAAGTTCTGGTCACGTGGAGCAACATGTTCCAGTAGATATTAGCGTATTGCTTTTGAACATACACTGTGAGCTATGACCATTATCAAGACTCTAGAGTATTATGGAACTAATAGTTCAAGGGAATTTCAGAGCATGCTTTGGATCTGCTTCCAGTAATTGGTAATCCAGAAAACCCCTCAGAAACTGTCTTATAGTTGTGTTAGCTGAATATTATCTATAATTACAGATTGAAGAAATGATATGCTGCATTGGGTTTTGGGATGTCTGGGATAGACTAGACTCCGTTCTGGAACATGGCTCTAAATTGTTCCTGTAGCAGGGGTACATAATGATTCTGAAGATATTTATGTGAGCTAATTCTGTTATTAAGGCCTAAGAGTATTCTGGAACTAATGAGTTCTAGGAGCATGCTTTGCATATGATTCCAGTTATGGGTAATCCAGAAAAGCTTCAAAAACTGTTTCATCATCAAGTTAGCGGGGTATTCCATATAATTAGATGTAAATGCATAGAGAAGTAGATCAGCGTATAAACGATCTTGGGATATTGTTCTGGAACAGCTGTGGATCCTCAAGGACATTCTGGAACACATGGATCTAAAGTGTTACTGTTGCAGGGGTACGTAGTGATAACAATTATATAAATGTGAGCTGATTCTGTTATTAAGATTTAAGAGTTTCTGGAACTAATGGTCCACTGACCAAGCTTTGGATAAGATTGCAATAATTGGTAATTCCAGGGCAAACTAGAGGGAACCCTCATAAACTGTCTCACTGTCATGTTAGCTGGTCATTCTGTATAAATAGATGTAAATGTATAGAGAATGAAAATGAAAGAAATTAGTGAATGAATAGAAGAAAGACGAGTTTCTAGAGTGTATCAACGATGTCAGGATATTGTTCTGGAACAGCTGTGGATCCTCAAGGAAATTCTGGAACATGGCTCTAAATTACTCCTGTAGCATATGTATGTAGTGATTCTAATTATATAAATGTGAGCTAATTCTGTTATTAAGGCCTTAGAGTTTTCTGGAACTAGTGGTCCACTGACCAAGCTTTGGGTAAGATTCCAATAATTGCAAACTAGAGGGGAACCCTCATAAATTGTCTCACAGTCATGTTAGCTTGGCATTCTGTATAAAAAGATGTAAATGTATAGAGAATGAAAAGATGGAGAAAAAGAAAGGAATGAATAGAAGAACGAAAGACGAGTTTGCAGAGTGTATAAACGATGTCAGGATATTGTTCTGGAACAGCTATGGATCTTAAGGAATTCTGGAACATGGCTCTAAAGTGTTACTGTAGCAGGTGTACGTAGTGATTCTGATGATATTTATGTGAGATAATTCTGTTATTAAGAGTATTTTGGAACTAATGGCCCAGATGAGTTCTAGGAGCACGCTTTGCACATGATTCCAGTAATAGGTAATCCAGAAAGGCTTCAAAAACTGTCTCATAATCATGTTAGCAGGGTATTCTATATAATTAGATGTACTCGTAAATGCGTAGAGAAGTAGATCAGCCTATAACGATCTCTGGATATTGTCTGGAGCAGCTGTGGATCCTCAAGGACGTTCTGGAACACATGGTTCTAAAGTGTTCCTGCAGCAGGGGTACGTAGTGATTCTCAATACATATATAGATGTGAGCTAATTCTGTTATTAAGACTTGAGAGTATTCTGGAACTAATGGCCCAGATGAGTTCTAGGAACATGCTTTGCACATGATTCCAGTAATTGGTAATCCAGAAAAGCTTCAAAAACTGTCTCATCATCATGTTAGCAGGGTATTCTATATAATTAGATGTACTCGTAAGTGTGTAGAGAAGTAGATCAGCCGATAAACGATCTCGGGATATTGTCTGGAGCAGCTGTGGATCCTCAAGGACATTCAGGAACACATGGATCTAAAGTGTTCCTGTTGCAGGTGTATGTAATGATTCTAATTATATAAATATGAGCTGATTCTGTTATTAAGATTTAAGAGTTTCTGGAACTAATGGTCCACTGACCAAGCTTTGGGTATGATTCCAATAATTGCAAACTAGAGGGGAACCCTCATAAACTGTCTCACAGTCATGTTAGCTGGGCATTCAGTATAAATAGATGTAAATGTATAGAGAATGAAAAGGTGGAGAAAAAAGAATGAAATGAATGAATGAATAGAAGAACGAAAGACGAGTTTGCAGAGTGTAAACGATGTCAGGGTATTGTTCTGGAACAGCTGTGGATCTTAAGGAAATGGAACATCGAAGGCAATGGAATTGTTAAAAATAAGTAGACTACATTCCAATAATTGGGAATTCCAGGACAAACTAGAGGGAACCCTCATAAACTGTCTCACAGTCATGTTATGTGGGCATTCTGTATGAATAGATGTAAATGTATAGAGAATGAAAAGATGGAGAAAAAGATAGAAATGAATGAATGAATAGAAGAACGAAAGACGAGTTTGCAGTGTATAAACGATGTCAGGATATTGTTCTGGAACAGCTGTGGGTCTTAAGGAATTCTGGAACATGGCTCTTAAGTGTTCCTGTAGCAGGGGTACATAGTGATTCTGTTATTTATGTGAGCTAATTCTATTATTGAGACTAAGCGTATTCTGGAACTAATGGCCCAGATGAGTTCTGGGAGTATGCTTTGCACATGATTCCACTAATTGGTAATCCAGAAAAGCTTCAAAAACTGTCTCATCATCATTTTATCAGGGTATTCTATATAATTAGATGTACTCGTAAAAGAGTAGAGAAGTAGATCTACCGATAAACGATCTCGGGATATTGTCTGGAGCAGCTTTGGATTCTTAAGGACATTCTGGAACACATGGATCTAAAGTGTTCCTGTTGACGGTGTATGTAGTGATTCTAATTATATAAATGTGAGTTGATTCTGTTATTAAGATTTAAGAGTTTCTGGAACTGACCAAGCTTTGGATAAGATTCCAATAATTGGTAATTCCAGGGTGTGGTGATTCTACTGTCACTGTGATCAATCCATGATCACCTGTTGTAGTTTATTTTATGTTACGTTGCCTAGTTCAGTTTCATTCTAACACGAGTTTTGTGCTAAATAAAACCTTATTCCCAAAAGGTTTTCTCATTACAATTTATTTAGCACTTAATGTTTAGAGGGGGCTTTGAACCACCAAAATCTACTTGAATCGATGAATGATTCTTCAACAAGTCATGTCCTATTATAAGGTCACAGCACAAGTCTGACATAACAGAAATCTTCACATTCTCGTAGATGTAACTCAACATTTTCAATTGAACGACACAATATGAAGAAATTTCTGTACTAAGCTTAGTAGAGGCCATTGAAACCATGCCTTTCATCGGAAATGATTTGATTTTGTGAGTATCTACGAATTTTTTATTAATATATGTCTCACAACTACCAGTATCAATTAGTGCAATAGATGATACATCATTAACTTGGACAGACACCATTGTTTTTTGGAGAGATGAGGGGGAGACTGCTATGAGAGATGCGAGTTCAGAGTTTGATGTGAGGATCGCCGTTGACTTAGTTGGACGGTTGAAAGATCGGCAAACCTTTGCAAAGTGTCCCTTTTTCGAGCAAGATTGGCAGATAGCGTCTTTTGCTGGGCATTGGCTACGAAAGCGATGACGATTGTTTCCACAGAAGAAACACTTTTCTCCTGTGAATTTTGCAGCCAACGTATTATCAATTTGCTCGTTGAAACTAAAATTATTAGAGTTAGTGTTGTTTAAATTTGAAAACGGTTGTGTGGTGAAAACCACCCCCTCTTGTCAACAGCCCTTTTCAGGGCTACCAAAAAGAGGTAGACACAACACAAAAATATTTACAAGACGTCGAGTTATAACTCCGTCAAACAAAATATTTCACCAGAGAGAAAATACGAAATTCTCTCTCAAAAGTGAAATATTAACTAATAACATACAAGGCGACCTCCCTAGACACTTACTGGGCGAGAGAGACGCGACAAGTATCTCGAACCAAGTCGCCTTGAATGAGAAAACTCAAACAGAAAATCAAACGTCCTCTAAAACTAACAAGGACAATTCAAACAAGCCTACTCGCCAATCAGAAACACTGATTACACGAGAGACAATAGGCGAACCAACCAGGAGGCGGCAAGCAACCACCTCTGGTCCAGCAGCCACCTCGGGGACCCCGTCTGAACAACGGACGCAGGGAAACCACCCGAGGTCCCCGTCTAAACTCAAGGTCGTCGGCTCCGCGACGGACGCTCGTAAGCCACCCCCGGGGACCCCGTCGCAACGACGGACGTGGGGAACCCACCCCGGAGGACCAGCTCAGCTATCATACTCGCAGATACTGAGAAAACAATGTGCGAGCCAATGAGATTACACAGTCGAATTAATGAAATTAAGCGGACCAATCAGGAGGCGGCAGGAGGCGGCCACCTCCCTATAAATACCCCGCTCGGAGCCCTCAGAAATTCATTCTACTCTCCGCTCTCGACGACTACACCTCGAAGTACGAAGATTTCTACACGCTCTACGCTGACGAACCTTCTGCTCCCGAGTCCATCTCAAGAACGGCTTCCTACTGCTTTCTACAAGGCCTACCTTCTCTCCACACAGATCTCGCATTGGCATCTACGAGTCCAGTGATTATTCATCCTGCTCATTGCCCAACGTAGTTCATCTGTCAGGACGCCACCCGGTACATCTATCGATATTCTCTTTAGATCGTACGCCCGCTGGGACGTTCCTAGTCGTGTCGCCCGGGTTTCGTAGCACTAGGCTCGTCACCGACCGCTGTGGGCACGCCGGTAAATTACTCAGCTCATACGCTCTAATTTACCGTCCAAGGAAGTCTTTTTCAAGACTACAAGGTAGGACCCTGACATACGAGCAAAGGAAAGAAGCTCTGTCAAGCGAGTCCACCTTCTAAACCCTCTATTTCTATACATAGAGGCATCGAAAAACGAGCTAATAACTCGGATATTTCGATGGAACGTCGGCCGTCCTATTTCCTCATGCAAGGGGAGGTAGACCACGGCGCGGCCGGGCCTCTTAGCCCCCGCAGCGCTACCTACACGCTGCCCGGCCAGTCCGCCGTTCCTAGCGACGGCTCAAGGCTCGATCCTCACGACGAGATCGCCTTCTCACCTAACGTATTCACGAAGGAAACGTTAGATCAAGCCTCACCTATACAAAAGAGCGAGGATACCTTTCAGACCCGCTCTGAAGTCAATCATTATGATTCGACAAAGCTTTCCGACTATCCACGATATTCGACACAAGGCTACCCGGCCGATCAGAGTGTCAAATACACTCCAAATGTACAAAAAACAAAGGATACTTTTCAGTACCTCAACCAGGCTCAACATATTCCTCCTACAGATATAAATCTTAGGCCGGAATATTACAAAACGGCTCAGTACCAAACTGATCGAACCCAGCACCCACTATGCGAGCCCAGTGCTCCACGCGGCTGCGACACGAACTATCTCTCAGTTCATCCCGCCAAGCAAGCTGACCTTGACGGTTTCGCTCACATTCCTTACAGGAATAACCCAGGGACTAACCCGCATAATCAGAATATAAATGTCCCACTTGGTCTACCTACACCAAGTAAAACATATTTAAATCCACTACAAATGGTGACCCCGCCTTTGAACAGGCTTAACACGGAGCATTTCGTTCCCTCTTATGAAGCTAGTGGATTTCAGGGAACCACTGCGGGCGTGCGACCCCCGCCGGGCCTCTACGCCCCACATCTCACTCAACAACCCTCTACACAAAGTGGCTTTCGAGCACTTTTAGAGGAGATGGGAGATTATCAAAAACCAATCTTCCAAAAGAAGAATATCGATCGTGCACTCGCCGAGTTCGATCAATACTGCGTGCGAAAACACCTGAGAACGCAGAACGAATGCTTCTCAGCTATATACAAGTGGGTACCAGAAGAAATGAGGGAAGCTATCGACTCAGCTTACCTCACGGCACCCCACGCACCTTATGAAGAGGCCAAACAGCGCCTACAGCGAGAATACGGGTTGTCCTTACAGGACAGGCTCCTCGCACTCGAGGACCCCGCATCTCTCGCCAAAAAACCCAGCACCAAGTACCACGAAATGTACTCTAAAGCTGTTGGGTACTTCTCAGAGGCTCTGATCACTCAAAAGTGGATCGAAACTCTACCTATCGAAGCACGAGGTATGGTCGCAGCTCAGCCTACCACGACCGCCCGGCTCGACCTAGCTGATACGCTACACGCGTACAAAACAGAGAATACCTCTCTCAACATACGAGGAGTAGAATCTACTCCGAAACCCATGAAAACTGGTTTCAAAAAGGCCCTCTCACAACAAGCTGAGTTCAAACCCCAACCAGTAGAGAGTAGGCCTCACAAACCGACGGCCTATGTCTGTCGAAACCACGCACGTTTCGGTAGCGAAACTCGCAAATGTGCAGACCCAGAACACTGCACTTGGAAGGCAAACACTGCTTCCAAAACTAGCAAAAAGGCTGCGACTATAAGCCAGCCTAAAACCTGGGTTTCAAACGAAAAATACTCAGAGATCGGTACAAGAAAGTACCGTTCCAACCTCCGACGTAGAGAGTTCGGAAAACGAATAACTGCCAGTGTATCTGAGCCTATACACCGGCAGTCTACTGAGTATAAAAGGTTTTTTTTCAAGTGCAAACTAAATGGCACTGAATTTCTCATCGACACGGGAGCAGAAGTGAACATTCTGCCCCACAATGTCACCAAAAAATTGGGCTTAAAAATTCGTAAGTCCAACGTTAAGCTCACAGCAGCTAACGGAGCCCCTATAGACACACTAGGGCGAGCTGACACGACAATTAACATCGGCCTCGGAGACATGACCACCGATTTTATGATCACGAAAGTTGATCTAGCGATCCTCGGTATACCATTCCTCGAGTCTTGGGATATCGGAATACGGGTCAAACACAAATACATTTATAAAGATAAAATAAAAAGCTATGCCGATCAAAAAATAGCTGCAGTCATGAACAAAAAATTCACTGACGAACGAATAGCAGCTACTATCCCTCATCGTGACAACAGCCCTCAACCAGAGGACGTGCAAATCACGGAGGACGAAAACATTCGCTCTATCATTGAAAAGTACAATGATAAAATGAGCAAACTTCAAGGAAAGTGGAAAAACAACGGGGTTTACCACCGTATAACCACGGAAGGAACACCAGTACACTTCCGAGCAAGACCCATGGCGGGCGAAAAACGGGCTCAAGTCAAAAGTACTTTTGACAAAGTGCTTTCCGAAGGCATAATTGCACCATCAGATTCCGAATGGGCATCCCCGTTACACTGTGTGCCAAAAAAAGACGGGTCATGGAGGATCACCGGCGACTACCGTTTCCTGAACGCGAAAACGAAGAAAGACGCCTACCCTCCTCCTCACATTCGCTCTTTCCAAGCGAATTTACATGATACACAAATCTATTCGACAATAGATTTAAAATCGGCATATTACCATATTCCGATGCACCCAGATGACGCTCATAAAACTGCAATTATTACACCTTTCGGTCTTTATGAGTTTAAGAAAATGAGCATGGGTTTGGCCGGAGCGGCTCAAACATGGCAAAGATACATGGACAGCATCATGCGAAAATTTGATTTCGCATTTGTATACCTAGATGACATCCTGGTGGCTTCTAAAAATTATAAAGAACACATGAACCACCTCAAACAAATTTTCGACAAGCTAGGGGAACACGGACTTCGAGTAGGTTTTGATAAATGCATTTTTTCAAAACCTACCGTCGATTTCCTAGGTTTCACTATCTCGAAAGAAGGGATAATTCCCAAACGAGATAAAATAGAAGCCATAGAACAATTTCCTAGGCCAATAGACGTACGAAGTCTACGCAGATTCCTAGGTATGTGTGGTTTCTACCGAGCTTGCTCAAGTAAATTCGCTCACACGGCACAACCTCTGTATGACTCCATTCAGTCAAACAAAAAAAATGACAAAACACCTATCGAATGGACATCAGAGAGAGAAAAAGCTTTCAACAGCTTAAAACAAGCAATGATTAAAGCTACATTGCATAATATCGCTCATCCACACCCTACAGCAGAGTGGAGAATAGTCTGCGACGCATCCGCCACACACATCGGAGCGGCACTGGAGCAGGAAATTACAGACAAACACGGCTCGAAATCTTACCAACCATTGGGATTTTTCAGTAAAGAAATTCCGGAACAATGGAAGAATAAGGCATCATTCGACAAAGAGATGTTCGCCGCTTACCAAGCTTGCATTCACTGGCACAATGACTTGGACGGCCGATCTTTTCATATTTGTTCAGATCACAAGCCTCTGCTAGGCACGATGCTTAAGAAAAATGCACATTTTTCTAAAATGAGATTGAGATGGCTAACATACATCTCGCAAATGACAAGTGACATTCGTCATATACCCGGAGAGAACAACGTCGTCGCCGACGCACTCTCCAGACCCTTCGATCCAGTTGAAATTCAAACAAAATCGATTTCAACCCAAACTGACGAGGGTCCACCCATAGCCGAAATTTCGCAAATTACGGCTGCAATAGAGTACAATCTTCTACTGCACATTTCAAATGCACAAATTCGTTCTCCTCCTAACGCAGAGGACAAATTGAAACTCACACGAGTCGAATTTCCTCAAGGAGAAATTTGGTGTAACCTAGACCTAGGACACCCAAGACCTTATATTCCAAACGAAATAAGGCAAGAAATAATCAGCCAAATTCACAATTTGGGACACCCAGGTATACACTCTACAGTGTATAAAGTTAAACAAAGATATTTTTGGCACGGACTCCGTGCAGATGTCTCCAACTGGGTCCGAGCGTGCGAGACTTGCCAACGAGCAAAAATCACTCGCTCCGTGAAGCTCCCTTACTCCGAATTTGAAACGGCTAACAAATTCTCACATGTACACGTTGACATTACCGGACCTTTACCTTTAGCTAAAGGAGGGAAACGTTACATTCTAATGATGGTCGATAGAGCAACGGGTTGGCTAGAGGCAGTCCCTCTTAACAACATCGAAACAGCCACGATCACAAACGCCTTTATCAATATTTGGGTAGCTTCAAAAGGCGTACCTAAATACATCACGAGTGATCAAGGCACACAGTTCGAATCAGATCTATTTAATTCCATTATGGAACGTCTCGGAGTAAAACATACCCACACGTTACCATACAAACCGTCAACAAACGGAATGGTAGAACGCAGAAATAGATCTCTGAAAGAGGCTCTCAAAGCACAAAACGAAAATTGGCTCGACGCCCTACCAAAAGTACTACTCGCCATGCGTACGGCAGTAGACCCAGCAACGGAAACTACACCGTTCCAAAAAGTTTACGGAATTGACGTACCACTCCCAGGAGACATTTTCGTAACTTCTACAAACCTTTCGGAGCCTCTCTTCTTCCGGCCTACGCATATTAAACATAATAATACGAAATATGCCGTAAACATGCCCAAAAATTTGGATACATGTACACATGTCTATATCAGAGTGCCCACACAGCTCACCTCTCTGCAATGTCCTTACACGGGACCATTCAAAGTGGTTAAAAGAGATAAGTTTTCGGTTACAGTGCAAATTGGCGAACATACGAAAAAAGTTCCCAAACAGCAAATAAAACCAGCTTACACTCTAAAAACAGACGAAGCTGTGTCACTAAACAAAAATCAGGCAGAAAATAAGGAGGAGACTCCCCGAAAATCTGCCAGAAGGCACGTCCCCTCTACCAAATTCGACGAGAGGTGGGTGACGGCGCTCGAAACACCCCAGCCGGCGTCGTCGTTAATAACACGACGTCTTGGGGGGGCGCCTGTGGTGAAAACCACCCCCTCTTGTCAACAGCCCTTTTCAGGGCTACCAAAAAGAGGTAGACACAACACAAAAATATTTACAAGACGTCGAGTTATAACTCCGTCAAACAAAATATTTCACCAGAGAGAAAATACGAAATTCTCTCTCAAAAGTGAAATATTAACTAATAACATACAAGGCGACCTCCCTAGACACTTACTGGGCGAGAGAGACGCGACAAGTATCTCGAACCAAGTCGCCTTGAATGAGAAAACTCAAACAGAAAATCAAACGTCCTCTAAAACTAACAAGGACAATTCAAACAAGCCTACTCGCCAATCAGAAACACTGATTACACGAGAGACAATAGGCGAACCAACCAGGAGGCGGCAAGCAACCACCTCTGGTCCAGCAGCCACCTCGGGGACCCCGTCTGAACAACGGACGCAGGGAAACCACCCGAGGTCCCCGTCTAAACTCAAGGTCGTAAGCCACCCCCGGGGACCCCGTCGCAACGACGGACGTGGGGAAACCACCCCGGAGGACCAGCTCAGCTATCATACTCGCAGATACTGAGAAAACAATGTGCGAGCCAATGAGATTACACAGTCGAATTAATGAAATTAAGCGGACCAATCAGGAGGCGGCCACCTCCCTATAAATACCCCGCTCGGAGCCTCAGAAATTCATTCTACTCTCCGCTCTCGACGACTACACCTCGAAGTACGAAGATTTCTACACGCTCTACGCTGACGAACCTTCTGCTCCCGAGTCCATCTCAAGAACGGCTTCCTACTGCTTTCTACAAGGCCTACCTTCTCTCCACACAGATCTCGCATTGGCATCTACGAGTCCAGTGATTATTCATCCTGCTCATTGCCCAACGTAGTTCATCTGTCAGGACGCCACCCGGTACATCTATCGATATTCTCTTTAGATCGTACGCCCGCTGGGACGTTCCTAGTCGTGTCGCCCGGGTTTCGTAGCACTAGGCTCGTCACCGACCGCTGTGGGCACGCCGGTAAATTACTCAGCTCATACGCTCTAATTTACCGTCCAAGGAAGTCTTTTTCAAGACTACAAGGTAGGACCCTGACATACGAGCAAAGGAAAGAAGCTCTGTCAAGCGAGTCCACCTTCTAAACCCTCTATTTCTATACATAGAGGCATCGAAAAACGAGCTAATAACTCGGATATTTCGATGGAACGTCGGCCGTCCTATTTCCTCATGCAAGGGGAGGTAGACCACGGCGCAGCCGGGCCTCTTAGCCCCCGCAGCGCTACCTACACGCTGCCCGGCCAGTCCGCCGTTCCTAGCGACGGCTCAAGGCTCGATCCTCACGACGAGAGCGCCTTCTCACCTAACGTATTCACGAAGGAAACGTTAGATCAAGCCTCACCTATACAAAAGATCGAGGATACCTTTCAGACCCGCTCTGAAGTCAATCATTATGATTCGACAAAGCTTTCCGACTATCCACGATATTCGACACAAGGCTACCCGGCCGATCCGAGTGTCAAATACACTCCAAATGTACAAAAAACAAAGGATACTTTTCAGTACCTCAACCAAGCTCAACATATTCCTCCTACAGATATAAATCTTAGGCCGGAATATTACAAAACGGCTCAGTACCAAACTGATCGAACCCAGCACCCACTATGCGAGCCCAGTGCTCCACGCGGCTGCGACACGAACTATCTCTCAGTTCATCCCGCCAAGCAAGCTGACCTTGACGGTTTCGCTCACATTCCTTACAGGAATAACCCAGGGACTAACCCGCATAATCAGAATATAAATGTCCCACTTGGTCTACCTACACCAAGTAAAACATATTTAAATCCACTACAGGTTGATTTGAAGTAAACACTGCACATTGCTTCTGAGCTGATTCAAGAGCTCGAGCATTATCTACGGCTTGTTTGAGTGTAAGATTGTTATTCTCAAGCAAGTGTAAACGAATTGTGTTAGAATTAAGGCCACTAATAAAAGAGTCCCTGACATAACTGTCCCTATGTTCGTCAGCAGACAAAGACTTAAACTCACATTCCTTGCCTAAAAGATTCAAGGCATGAACGAACTGATCAACCGATTCGTTGGGCTGCTGTTTTCTAGTTCACCCAACCCTAGGAATAATCCTGAGCTGAGACGTTCAACACGGATTCGCCAAAGACAACTGGAATTGGACTGATTTCCTATATCTCTCCCTGGAAGAATGTGGTGATTCTACTGTCACTGGGATCAATCCATGATCACCTGTTGTAGTTTATTTTATGTTACGTTGCCAAGTTCAGTTTCATTCTAACACGAGTTTTGTGCTAAATAAAACCTTATTCCCAAAAGGTTTTCTCATTACACAGGGCAAACTAGAGGGAACCCTCATAAACTGTCTCACAGTCATGTTAGCTAGGCATTCTGTATAAATAGATGTAAATGTATAGAGAATGAAAAGGTGGAGAAAAAGAAAGAAATGAATGAATGAATAGAAGAACAAAGACGAGTCTGCAGTGTATAAACGATGTCAGGATATTGTTCTGTAACAGTTGTGGATGATCTTTAGGATGTTCTGGAACATGGCTCTAAAGTGTTCCTGTTGCAGGTGTACGTAGTGATTCTCAATACATTTATAGATGTGAGCTAATTCTGTTAATAAGACGATAGTATTCAGGAACTAATGGGCCAGATGAGTTCTAGGAGAAATGCTTTGCATATGATTCCAGTTATTGGTAATCCAGAAAAGCTTCAAAAACTGTCTCATCATCATGTTAGCAGGGTATTTGTATAATTAGATGTACTCGTAAATGAGTAGAGAAGTAGACCAGCCTGTGAACGATCTTGGGATATTGTCTGGAGCAGCTGTGGATCCTCAAGGACGTTCTGGAACACATGGTTCTAAAGTGTTCCTGTGTGCAGGTGTATGTAGTGATTCTAATTATATAAATGTGAGTTGATTCTGTTATTAAGATTTAAGAGTTTCTGGAACTGACCAAGCTTTGGATAAGATTCCAATAATTGGTAATTCCAGGGCAAACTAGAGGGAACCCTCATTAACTGTCTCACAGTCATGTTAGCTAGGCATTCTGTATAAATAGATGTAAATGTATAGAGAATGAAAAAGGAAGAAATGAATGAATGAATAGAAGAATGTAGAGTTTCTAGAGTGTATCAACGATGTCAGGATATTGTTCTGGAACAGCTGTGGATCCCCAGGAAAGTTCTGGAACATGGCTCTAAAGTGTTCCTGTAGCAGGGGTACATAATGATTCTGATGATATTTATGTGAGCTAATTCTGTTATTAAGACTTGAGAGTATTCTGGAACTAATGGCCGGGATTCTAGCATGTTCTAGGAACATGCTTTGCACATGATTCCAGTAATTGGTAAGCCAGAAAAGCTTCAAAAACTGTCTCATCATCATGTTAGCAGGGTATTCTATATAATTAGATGTACTCGTAAATGCGTAGAGAAGTAGATCAGCCTATAAACGATCTCTGGATATTGTCTGGAGCAGCTGTGGATCCTCAAGGACATTCTGGAACACATGGATCTAAAGTGTTCCTGTTGCAGGTGTATGTAGTGATTCTAATTATATAAATGTGAGCTAATTTAGGCCTTAGAGTTTTCTGGAACTAGTGGTCCACTGACCAAGCTTTGGGTAAGATCCAATAATTGCAAACTAGAGGGAAACCCTCATAAATTGCCTCACAGTCATGTTAGCTTGGCATTCTGTATAAAAAGATGTAAATGTATAGAGAATGAAAAGATGGAGAAAAAGAAAGAAATGAATGAATGAATAGAAGAACGTTTGCAAAGTGTATAAACGATATCAGGCTATTGTTCTGTAACAGTTGTGGATGATCTTTAGGAAGTTCTGGAACATGGCTCTAAATTGTTTCTCTAGCTGGGGTACATAATGATTCTGATGATATTTATGTGAGCTAATTCTGTTATTAAGACTTGAGAATATTCTGGAACTAATGGCCCAGATGAGTTCTAGGAGCATGCTTTGCATATGATTCCAGTTACGGGTAATCCAGAAAAGCTTCATAAACTGTCTAATCATCATGTTAGCAGGGTATTCTATATAATTAGATGTACTCGTAAATGAGTAGAGAAGTAGATCAGACTATAAACGATCTCTGGATATTGTCTGGAGCAGCTGTGGATCCTCAAGGACGTTCTGGAACACATGGATCTAAAACGTTCTGGTGGTAGAGAACTCCGAGCTTTTATGATATAGGTGAGAGATATATTTCCTGTGCCCTGGAACTAGTGGAATCTATTCTAAATCAGTCACAGTCGGAGAAGAAATTATGGACATTGTCCCGGGATATTCTTGATATCAATTGCCTAGTTCTGGAGCGCTGTTGATATCTGCTTCCGAAGATAAAGATCAAAGTTCAATCTATTACTATGGCCTAAGAGTTTTCCGAAACTAATTGTCCGTATGAGTTCCAAGAGCTTTGGATACAATTCCAGTAATCGGTAATCCTGAAAAAGCCTCAGAGTGCCTTATTTGTATCAACCAATAAACAATCTTGGGATATTGTTCTGGAACAGCTATGGATCCTCAAGGTCGTTCTGGAACACATGGATCAAAAACTTTCCGCAGCAGGGTACTATGTGATTTTGAGGGTATTTGTGAGATATGTTTTCCACTTTCAAGGTGACGATTCTGAAATAGTTGCCTAAGTGTGTTCCAGAACTAGTTGTGCAAAAAATTATAGATATCCCCAAAATTTGTGGATATGGCTAGTTCTGGAACAGATTTCCTCCTAATATCCTGGATTTAAGTATAGAAATGTGGTAATAACTCGGACCGTTTGTTTTTGTTATTTTATAATAACATTTATTTCATACCTATTCAGTAAAAATTCAGTTTGATAATACGATCACAATATTTTGGTTCATGCATGTGATAGATATCAATATGATAGATCACATGTTGATCCAACTAAATAATAAACAATTAAACTCGAGTGAGTGCATTTCTTCACTACCCCTCACGAACGATATTCCTCAAGTCCTTGTTGCTGTCTGAAGTCTTCGAGCTTGGATGCGACGACGGCTTTGGTGAGGATGTCACATCGCCTTTTGACATTTTCATGTCTTTGCAATGGCACATTGCACAAAAAACTGTCACGTAACGTAACGTAAATATTTTGACGACCGCTTAAAACCGAGTCGTTGCTAGGGAAATGGTACTTCGTCGTTTTTCATACCAAAAATTCGTTGACCATTCGTTCGAAAGCTCTCGATTTATCCAACCATATTATGTTTACTACTGCGAAGTGCGTGGCCAACAAGCTGAGTTATGAGCAAGGTTATTTGAATAATTGTGTACACTCAGGTGATCATTCTCAATAATTGATATTGTGAACATGATTGCCACCGCTCGTTAATTTCTGATGATTTCATTGAGCTGGTATTTCGATGATTTGATTCATAGCAGGTGATCCAAATATTGCGAGAACGGTTTGATTTGTGAAGCGGTGGTTAAATCATTTTAATAGGTAATTTCTCTGTTTTACACTCTAGGAAGCTGTAATTTCGTATGTAGTCTCTTTAGCACATTTACGTGACGATGCCCAGGGTCCGGATCAGCTGAGTGGCTCTTAGAGCTTGCATACGAGTCTGCAGGGGGGTAGTTGATGTAGCCTGGCTCGAATTCAATGAAGTACCCACGGGTGTCGGAACAATGAGTCAACACGATCGCGAATTCAATTAAGTACCCACGGGTGGGCGGTTTCTCTTATGGCCCATTTAATTGATTTGTACGCCCCGCCGTGCGATGCACGGGTGAGATCTGCCTAGTAATAAATACAATAAGAAAACACACATGAAAATGTCCCAATGTGTTGCAGACTCGTATGCAAGCATTTCAAGCTGCTTTGTCTTTCTTATGATTTTCACGTACAACCAAGCCGTTGCTGGGGAAATAAAACTTCTTTAGTGTTTATGGGACCAAAATTGTTCTCCATTTGTTGGAAAGCTCCCGATTTATCACGCATTTCTTTCCTACTTTTAACTTAGAGTAATAAATTAGCATTCCTAGACACTTCAATGGCTTAGAGGTCATGAAATGTCGTGGTAAAATGAGAGCATTCCAAAAAGTGGCGAACGTTTCTTTTCACCTAATGTGTTTTTGATATCACAAACCGGTTCAAAACCGACACAAAATTATGTAACGAAAAAACGACATGCGATAACGGTAAAGTTTGTAGCAAACCTTCGCTTATAATTTATTAACAACAGTTGCTCTGCGTAGGATTACTTGACTCCAAGTTATTTCTTACAAATGTAATTATTATTATGAGTACGTCAGTTTATGGATAAGGGCTTCAATGATTTACCCGGTGAAAACACAATTTATGTTTTCATTTATGTACAAGATGATTCAAATGTCAAAAATTTGGACACACCACAAAATATTGTAGAGCTAAAGTTGATACATGTGGAAAATGTGGAGATGAAGGACATACCCATAAGACATGTACAAAAAACACACAAATATGTATAAATTGCAAAAGATCTAAATTAAACTATGAACACGATGTAAGGAGTAACACATGCCCAGAGTATAAAAAAGCATTTAACCTTTTTCAAGTGCTTCTCGAATGAAGTGCTCCTTTATAGCGATATGCTTCGATTTTGAATTTAATATTGGATTCATTGACCAGCTCTGGGCTGCTTGATTGTCATTCATCAGTTCTATGATGCTGTGATGAACTCCAATGTGGTCGGCCAAGATTTTTAGGTGTATGGCTTCTTTCACAGCTTCTGTGAGCGCCATATACTCTCTCTCTGCTGTGGATTGGTTTGAAAAGCTGGACTCGATATTGAAAGAATTAGGTTTCAAGCCGTCATTCGCCGATCCCTGTATCTACACATTCGAAAAACGCTGCAAATTATTACACAAAGGTTTATTATTTATGTATTAGACAGCCCTTCTACGTAGATCTCTGGTCCATAATTATTAAACGCCGCTTATAGTATATTTAGTATCGGAACTCGGAGCTTCGGACCTCACAAATGGGTTCAATCCATTACAGCAGCGGAATCTCACAATTTTACGCTTTTTAATATAGTTGATAAACATAACAATTTATTACCAAGTCACCTTTCCAACACATAAAAGTGTTACCTATACTGTATATTGATATCATCTAATTGGTCAAATTTCAAAAAATGTGCTGACAAAATCACTAAAAATGGCTAAGAATCGTTAAATTGATATTTTTTAGCATAAGATTGGTCAAATAAAGTTTATCAACTATGAAATAGAACATTCAACAATTTATGTACGAAATTATGCTAAAAACTTGAACTTCATTAAATTTTGTTTTAAAAGATCTATAAAATTGCAAAAAATAGCCTAAAATCCAAAATCTCTTTTTGAATAGAAGAGTATCATTTAGAATACTTTTTTTTCCATAAAATTAATAGCTAACATTTTCTTTTCACTCATAAATCTCCAATTTCTATACAACTTGAAATATACAAAAAAAAAAGACACTTTTTCACCTATTTTTGGCTCATAGCACCCTTGAGTGTAGAGCGATAGAGCTGGCGAGATGTTAGGACCAACTAGACCCCAAGTGGAGTCTATGTGCGAAAGAACAGATTTTTTAAGTCATTTCTAAGGCCTTTTATGGCCCGGACGGCGGACGGACATTTCAAATTTGGATTCTACGCACCTTGAAACGTAAAGTGACAAAGTTTGAGGGGGGGTTATAAAAATTTTTTGCTATACGATCACATAGGCTTATTATTGGAAATAATAAACCAAAAGGGGGAGTGAGGACACTTCTCACTAAGAGCCAAGTTGTGGGCACTTGAATCTGTTTAGGAGAAAATTGTGGCACGAGCGTCCTTTTAAAGACGTTCCTCTTAAGCTATGTCTGACAGACAAAGCTTCGTATATAAGAGAACTTCTAATTCATCTTCCAGTACTTAGTTTTGTTGTTTAGTGTGCGGATATGACCGTCATAAATGGTGTTTTCGGTTGATGTTCATGACTTATTAGTAAAATGTTCAGCGAAGAATGGTAATTTACCTTGTGCGAGTAGATTCGAGTCAGGATATACCCTACCGCTAACCGTTAGCATTTTGGGTGCATGCTCAAACATAGCTCCTTCCACTCGACTGCAACTCACAGCAATGACTCTCTAGTGACTCAAAGGAGTAAGTTTAGGATACAATTCCAAAATTGTGATATGACTTGGACTATTTCTGCCTCGACCCACCACCAGCTCTGGAGGTGTAATAATTGATTTTAGGCGATTTTTCAACTACTGAAAAACGTGTTTTTGGTAATATACTGAAAAAACTCGGGCCTTCGGGTCTCCCAAGAGGCTCCGCCCCTTGACCGCACCAGGGGGGCCCCACTGGACACCCCTCAGTCTCTTTCCACTTTGAGCCTTCGGCTAAAATGCTGAAACATGGAACATGCTTTCTTCCCACCAATTCGTAAATGTAAATAAATTTAAAACGACGACATAAATGTTCTACTAATAGAAATTAGAACAGAGTACCTAGGTAGGTAATTTTCTGTTATGGTGCGTCCTACAATTACTATCTAAGACTAACTTCTCAACCAAGTGACACAAAAACAAGCGGCATTGTTTACTATATCCATATAAAACATAAATAAATATCAAACAACGACATGAATAGAAGAACAAGTACGAAAAAAATGCGTGATGAATCGAGAGCTTTCAACGAGTTTCTTGTCCGGTGAAAACTAAACAAGTTTCATTTCCCCAGCAACGGCTTGGTTGTACGCGAAAATCATAAGAAAGTTTCGTGACGCATCTGCTTAACGTTTTCGGGCAGTTAGCTCAAGGCTAAAGCATGTTCCATGCTAAGTTGTCAAAAAATTGACAAGAAACACTTTTTTCGGTAGTAGAAAAATCGCCAAAAATCAATTATCACACCTCCACAGCTGGTGGTGGTCTCATTCTTCGCAGAAATAGTCCAAATAATAGCACAATTTTTTCAGGTCGCCAAATGGTGTAATTTGTACAAAAACTATCGAAAAAACTGTAGAAAAATCGGTACAAAAACACGTTTTTTGGCGGTTTTAAGGTAAAAGACACGTTAAGGAGGCATTTCCGACCCATCATATGTGGTATAGGCGTGTTCAGCGTTACATTTCCAACACAAATACCACCTTTTAATTGAAAATAAATTATCCTGGAGTTATAGAGATTTTTTCAAAAATGCATGGGCTTCAAAAACTGGTCGTCTATGTGGAAAACAGGCATTGGCTTTGTTGGGCAGTGTAATCCAGGAAACAGGCTTACAAACTGTCCACACCATCATATTACCAAATGCATTCTGATAATACTGGTAAAAACTGTAGAAAAATCGGTTCAAAAGCATGTTTTTTGGCAGTTTTTAGGCAAAAGACACGTTACGGTGGCATTTCCGACCCATCATGAGTGGTATAGGCGTGTTCAGCGTTAAATTTCCAACAAGACCTTTTAATTGAATCCATAGCAACGTTGGTGCCAATTGGGCAATGAGCAAGCTGATGCTCTTGCTAAGGAGGGATCTTAAATGGAAATGCCACCCATGCCAGTTGCTTATCAATATGCAAAACGAAGTATAGAGTATGCTACAAAAGAGACAATGCAGGAGACACAACGAAGCTTGGTGGAAGGCAAGAGATTGGGCAAGTTTGTTGGAGGTTGGAAACTGCGTCCCTATGCATCTTACTTATGATAACTGAGTCTGTGGCAGGTTTCAGACATATCGCAACCATCCTAGAATGAGGGTACAACTCAAAAATAGTCATTTTCGGCAAATCGCATTCAAAGTTTTTCTTCCACACCATTGGCTACCCGTTCTTTGGAACACGCTGAGCATAATTTATCTTTGTGAAACTTGTTTCCTACATTATTGCTCCAACACCCCATGGTGAGTAAATAGTTTTTTTGCCAGTGGGAAGGGAGTGGGGGGAACGGTTTTGTTGATTTTTTAAGGATTTTTGAGTTGTTCAAACTCAAAACACCGAAATCTCACCAGTCAGGATCAAAAATGTTCAGAAAAGGAAGACACAAGTTAAAATTATGCCGACATTGTCCACACAAAAAGGAAACAACTCAAAACGAGACATAGACTGCGTGAAGTCAATTGAGTTGTGTCTTTCTTCCTAGGACGTGAATTGGTTACTCCCTCCATAGAAGAAAGACACACGCACTCTCTAGCGGAATTAGAGTGCCCTACATATATCTCCACCCAATACAGACAAACTAGACCGTTTCTACTTCACAAAAATTGTGATTTTTGAGTTGTGCATTCACTTGGATCTCGCAGGAACTGTCACACCCTACTACTGAATACCGACCACCTTTTTGACTGTCCTCAACTTGAGGATTTGAGAAGTACATTCCTACCTGACGAAACCAACTGGTAGATCTCAAAATTATAGGGCTGCAAGAGGCTGAATAGCAGAAATGCCTATGGCCTAAGGCGTAGGGAAAAAAAACCCCTTTTAATTGAACATAAATTTTATCAAAAATGCAGGGGCCGTACCTGAAAAACTGGACGCCTACATGAAAAACATGCTTCGACTTTGTTGGGCAGTGTAATTCAGGAAACAGGCTCACAAACTGTCCACACCATCATACCAGATGCATTATAATTCAAAATAATCTTCTATACCAATTTACATTACAATATATACGTAAAATGTAACTTAATAATTTTTTTTAATTTACAAAATTTCATGGATTCAAAACACAAAAACAAAATGACTGATTTTAGATACAATTAATACGTAAAAATCATCCCCTAAATAATTCAGAGAGTAAATTTTTGAAAGATTGACTGGCATCGGTAGTCGATATATAAAATATATTAGGCTAAAGAACACAAAATTCATGGACTAAACATAAAACTGTTTAAAAATGTAACATTTTTTATAAGGACACGTTTTTGATAAAAAGATCAGTGTAATACATATTTCAACTATGATGTCCTTGCATTGTTTTGTTGGTAGCACTGTTGTTGTTGTTAACACTGTTTTTCAAATGGTTGAGAAGGAGTAGATGGGTTCAGTGTTATTTGGTCTAAATCGAGGGTTCCATTTAGAGCACTAGGAAGAGTTTACTGTCTTGATACAGTATAAGTGTTCCGAAGAGGAACGCTGAGACCACTAAAGCCCGGGATGGCGTTCCAAGGGTATTTCCGGAACACGTGGTCCGAAGGATGTTCCAGGAACAGGTAGTTACTGAGCTTGAACGGTTGTTCCTCGAGCTGGAACAGGTTTTTTTTTTTTCTCGTTTTTTTAGAGGAAGTTGGTGGGAGGTGCGGAAGACACCAAGAGAAGCGGCGCAAGCGGTTTTTTCCCTGAAATCAAAAAAACATTTCCGTTAAAATTCGCCGTAATGATTTAATAATCCGTTAATCAACTAGAAATTACAACTTACAAATTACTACCGGCTAAACAAGAATTTGTGACGTGGAAATCATGGGTGTCCACAAAGTGACTCCCAGAGATGGGGGCGAGAAAGTGAAAGTTGATTTTAAATTTCCCTGACAAAAATAGCAGTTAAATATTTTTTTCTCGTCATTTTAAGTAGGTTTTTAAAGTAGGCTTCTGAAACGAAAATCCTATAATTTAAGAGAGAGAGAGAGAAAAAAAACCTACTTCAGCATACTTGGTGGTAATAATGAAGGTGAAGCATGAAGGAAAAAATGCATTTTTTCAAGTAATTGCATCTGTGAAAGAATGTATTACCAATTTTTTAAAAATCACAGTTAGACATTGACTCTCAAGAAAGGAATGGATTTGACTACTTACAAACTTAAGGTAACTAAAAACCTTAAAAACTTAGTAAAAAGCACCAAATGGACAATTCGGTTAAAAATCATAAACTTTACATTTTCAGCCAAATATTACTCAAATAAAGTTTATCAACTAGACCTAAATTAGAACATTCAAAAATGTATGATCAAAATCGTACTGAAAAATGTCCTTGAATTTCATTAATATGTGCAAAAAAAAATCAATAAAAACCACAAAAAAGCTAGAAATTCAAACATTTTTTGAATAGACCATTATTTAGGATGCTGCATAACTTTTTATTTAATATTTTACGGTCTCTCAATTTGTCATCATCAGTACAAACAATAACTGAAGACACATAGAAAGAACACAGCTTATATAGTCACAGGTCGAGGGAGATTGAATCCCATTGGTCGAGAGAAAGGAAAGGGGGCTGGAGGTACAACCAATTAAGTGCAAGCAAAGTGAAGGGGGATTATTGCTAATCAGATGAAGTGAAAGGAGGGGAAGAATTACTGGTTTCAACAGTTTGAAGGGATAATTCCAAGCTTTATAGAAATTGCCTTATCAGAGGTGAAATATATTGAGGGATATCTTCATTTAAACACTTACCATCTGTCTCTTTTGATCATTTCGAATTTTTCAAGTACATTCGGGGGGTCGTACGTTTTACTCCCCATGAAACAGGAAAACTGAAAGGTCGCCCACCGATGATAGCGTTCTACTCCCCAACTAGTCAATTGTTGTTGCTTCTTATCTCGGGACCCTTGACGTTCTACTCCCAGAATGAAAACATTCTCAGGTGGACTTCAGGCGGAAGCAAGTACGGGAAGGAAGTAATATTTTACAAGGGCCATAAATTTGTTTTTCATAAATTATTTAAAAATGGTCAACGCCGATGGCTGTGCGCGGAAAATATTAAGAGGTCGTGCGAGGGCTATATGAGAACGCTGAATGGGGATGTTGTTTTTGCACATGTACGTCAAGCTGAAGCTGAGGGCTGCTATTAAAAGAAAAGCTGAGGAGGACATCTCCAAGCTTCCTTACAGGCTGCGAATTCGCCCCCACCATGTGCGTTATGGACTTCGAAAAATCCATGCACAATGCAGTTGCAGCAGTTTAGCCTCATACTTTGGTGGTTGGGTGCAGCTTTCACTTAGCTCAAAGTTGTAAAGACTAAACGATTTACCATCGAATTTCATACATATCAGGCTCTTTCTATACCCCTTCTATTCTGTCATAACCCAAAATTTAACATTGTGTGCAGGTACAAAGATACAGACTCTAGGATTAGTCACAGAGTACAAAGACAAGGAAAGCCAAACTTTCACTGCCCTTTGACTCAAATGAGAGCAGACGACATTAGGGGCATATTGCAATTGTTTTCATTGTATGTTTCATCTGCCTATGTTGACGAAGTGGCTCTTGCCACTGATACGGGGGACAACGTGAGCAACCTCCTCGAGGTGTCCCCTGGGTCACATAATCTTGGGAGTAGAACGTCAGGAGCCTAACGCAAGGAAAGTTTCATTCCGGGAGCCCAACGCCATCCCGGGAGTAAAACGACAAGATCTGGAGTTTCAGTTGGGGAGTAAAACGATGGCATTTAGGCGAGCGGGGAGTAAAACATAGGGACCCGGTACATTCAACATACCTCCCTTTGGACAAAAATGAAGAAATTCTACCTTCACTTTGCTTGCACTTAATTGGTTGTACCTCCAGCCCCATTTCCTTTTTTCTCGACCAATGGGATTTAATCTCCCTTCACCTGTGATTATATGAGCTGTGTCTTTTTTTAATGTGTGTTCAGTTATTGTTTGTTACTGATGATGGCTTAACTGTCGAAATCGATTTAACATTGTAACTCTTCATTTTTTCGTGGAAATAGACAACTTTTTTTTCACTAAATTCCGCTTTGTCATCCTACCTGGCCAAGCTTCTTTAGCGTAGATCTTCTTCTTCGACGGCTGATCTTCTAATGCCCTTTCACCCGGCGCCACTTCCGTCCGCAGGCGCTGCGTCTCGTGACTCGTGTCAACCATATCCACCTGAACAGTTTACATGACATTAGAACGCGTAAGAAAAAATTATATATACAAAGAAAGTGCCTAAACTAGTGTCGTGAAGAGTGAACCACCAAAACCTCGCAAAACTTTTCTGGAGATCGCTCCAGAGGTAGCTCAACTCTGATTGCACACTGGGTACCCAATTCTTCAAAATTGGTCACCCATTGTCATATCACTGAATCTTTTTGAGTTTTACAAGTTGTTTTTGTTTATGGATTGTTGTGAGACTGATTGGCAACACTATTAATACCTTGACAACATCACAAAGTATTCGATAATCATCAGCTTATAACGAGTATACGCTCTACAACACATTGGCACATTTCATGTCTTTAGCTGCAGACTCGTATGCAAACTCCAAGAGCCACTCAGTTGATCCGGACCCTGGGCATCGTCAAGTAAATGTCCTAAAGAGGCTACATACGAAATTACAGCTTCCTAGAGTGTATAGTATAGAAATCACCTATTAAAATGATTTAAACACCGCTTCACAAATCAAACCGTTCTCGCAATATTCGAATCACCTGCTATGAATCAAATCATCGAAACACCAGCTCAATGAAATCATCAGAAATTAACAAGCGGTTGCAATCATGTTCACAATATCAATTATTGAGAGTGATCACCTGAGTGTACACAATTATTCAAATAACCATGCTCATAACTCTGCTTTTTGGCACTTCGCAGTAGTTAACATAATATGGTTGGATAAATCGAGAGCTTTCGAGCGAATGGTCAACGAATTTTGTGGGATGAAAAACGACGAAGTACCATTTCCCTAGCAAGGACTCGGTTGTAAGCGGAAATCATCAGAAAACCAACCATAACGATTTTGTTAAGGCTTTTTTAGTTTATGTGCCAAAGTAAAGACATAAAATGTCAAAACATTGTCTCAATGTCGAAAATGTCAGGAATTCGGGCACACAAAAAACTATTGCCACAAATCGCCTAAATTTGTCAAATGCGACGAACCCCACGAATCTAATCAGTGCCCCAAACCCACCCTCACGAGTTCATGAACTCAGACAGGTGCTTGGAACACACCTATTTAGTGCTGGTTTCGTGAAGTGATAGTCATCTGTTTCACCTAATTCCGACACCAAATAAGTGGAACTAAGACATACTTTCCAGAAAACCATCTGGGTCGTCAATTGGATGTATCACCACAAATTCAACACTTGGTTGGTGGCACCTTTCACAACCATGCTTGATCACCAGCTCAACATAACTGTGGTGAGATCTTATATCTTTATCTTCCCTTCATCTTCTGGACTCTTTCTGGCTACCTAAAATCAGCATTCTTCCTACCAACCTATCTGAAGTTGGCCATCACTTTCAACATTCATCTTTGGGACTGAACTTTGGTGTACAGGGTTATCCTTTTAGCTTTATGTACCTGCTTTACCCTAGTCAGCTCATATATGTACCTACCTTCATCTATTCTCATACAAAAAGTGGCCACATACGTAGGAAAACTTACAATACTTCCTCAGTATTGTAAGCATGTTTAGTACCTAAACATACCTAATTATAGTTACCTCACTCAATAAACTAGGTAAACTTATTCATCTATCTTCATTTATTATTCCTAATGCTTGGAACACACCTACAGTGTTCTCCAATTGAAGGTAATAGGTAATGAAGTTGGTAGCGTAAAATTATTAATAATTATATCCATACAACATCATTTCAAGTTGAACATCTGCTATCTCAAACTAAGTTACTGCTGATATTAAGTGTCGGGGCGTATTGTTTTACGTACCTCGGGTGCAGGGTCTGGAAGGGCTATGCCCAATCTAGAAGCTAACACAGAACTCAGGATCGGGTTTGACCCTTTATCTCCGTCTGCTGAAATAAGAAATAATATGTGAGCACATCATTATGAAATGTTTTTGCTTTGAAAGTACCCATATTAAATAATAGGAACACCCAAAGAGAAAGGGTAAAATAGATAATAATAATAATTTATTTACTTGTGAAGGCCGGATCAGCAATACAATTGTCAACAATTTTAATGAAATTTAAAAGATCTACAGCTAAAGTTCGGAAAATTTAAAAACGAGGCAAAAACTCGGCCGTTTGGGCCGTTCCATGCTAAAAATTTCGTGACACATCTGCGTAACGTTTTTCGTTAGTTAGTCCAAGTTTCGTGACACTTCCGCGTAACGGTTTCGGGCAGTTAGCTAAGGGCTAAAGCATTTTCCATGCTAAAAAAGAAAATATCGAGGACCAAAGCCCTCCTGAAAAAAGTCTGTTACAGTATAAAGTTCTGCATTCATCAGCTTCTCCCTGACCTTGGACAGTCGTCGAATCATGAAGAAGACGGAGGCCAGCTTGGGGACCAAGGATTCCATGTGACGTTACCAAGATAAACGATTATCGATCATGAGGCCAAGGAAATTAACCGATTGGTCGAGGCAACGATTTAAGCCAAATTCCAATTCCTGGGTTTCATTCAAAATCAGGGCGTTGGAGGAGCACAATTTCCTAATGATTGATTCCTCAATTTGGAGATCTTGACGCAATCTATCAGTAGAGGACCCCACCGACAACGAGGTAATATTGTCAGCAAACATAGATATGCTACGTGGATTTTCAAATTGGTGTGCGAGGTCATTAATGAAAATCAAAAAGCAGCAGGGACCTAAAACACCTGCTTCACACCCCATGGAATATTCACTTCTTTTGACTCCACCCCATTATAACAGACCACCTGCTTCCAACCTTTCAGATAACTCCCGAAATACGCACAGCGCTTGCACCAAAGCCATAGTGCTCCAGCTTTCTAAGCAATAGGTCATGGAACACCAGGGCAAAGGCCATAGAAAGGTCATATAAACGAAACGAAGCCAGATTCTTGTCCTCCAAGGCAGCAAGTGCGATCGAGATCAATGACATTGCAGCTGTGATAGTGCTCCTACCCTAATGAAACTCGAACTGTTAGGAATGAAGTATAGACTGCTCCTCCAAGTAAGAATTCAACCTCTTAAGCACTAAATACTCAATAACCTTCGCAAATAGAGGTAGTTTAGATACTGGTCTAAACCATCATAATCTTTAGACCCACCTTTCTTTGGTATTGGAGTTATAACTGATTTCTTGAGACATTCAGGTAATTTTCCCACTTCAAAACAACGATTAATGATAAAAATAGGTTCAAGCACACTTGACGAGACTGCCTTCAGCATTTGGGAGTTGATCCCAATGAAATCCAAAGCAGTGCCATTTCCAGGGGATGCGGAAATGCATGATGCGTGATGCATCACGCTGGTCAAGTTTGTAAATATAGTCTCTTCAATGTGTTGCTCGAGCCCGCTGCAGCGCTAGTGTGCACCTACCTACCTTTACAGGCCAAATTTCTGGCATGAGAGATACTGATAACAAAATAGTTCAATAGGAAGGTAGATTAGAAGGTTCTGTGGGTCGTTGGAACTCACCGTGAGGGTGGGGTAGGTCGGAGTACAAATTGACGGTTTGAGGATGAACAGGCCTCGGGCCCCCGTCTTTATGTATCGGCGAAGTGATTGGCGCCAGACCAGGGTCGTACCTCTGCTTTTTCCCAGGGATTACCTGCGAAACGGGCATTAAATTTCAACTATTTGTTTATTTGCATAGATACGGGCGTAGCCCAATTGCAATATGCAAGACAAAAAAGTAGATGTATCTAACAATACAGAAAAGTTCATGACATGGATGCTGGAGTTTATGAAATTTCTCTACCAAAATTACAAGGTACAGGAAAAATACTTTTGTACTTTGGTACATTAACAGGGAGTGGACCTTGTCTGGACCAGATAGGACATCAACCCACTGAGGGGGGTCCATGCAGGACTCTGAGGTCCATAAGAGCTGGGCAGTCCTCTAAAAAGTGGCGGATGGACAGGTTACCCCCACATCTTCCACACACAACATCACGAGCACCTGCACTAAGCAGGTGTCCATGGGTAAGAGGTGTATGGCCAGTAGCAACCCGATTGATCACAATGCGGTCCCTACTTGAAAGTTGGGTCAGGAAAGGGCCAACCGGGCTCGTCCTGAAGGACACCACGCAGACCAGTAACCTCACCCTGCCATTGCTCATGCCAGATGGAATTGGCTCTATATTGAATGTAGATGATCCTCAACGCGCATACGCAAAATCTCAATGGCGCTATCATCACCAATGGCTCTCCTTGCAAGAGCATCAGCAGACTCATTGCAATGGATACCAACATGGCTTGGCACCCACATAAAAGTGATGGAAGTACCAAGAGTTGTGGTACTTGGTGCAGTGATAAACGGAGTCCCCGATCAGAGTCCCTGATAGCCTCAATGGTACTCTCAGTGAGTCACTGCAGATCACATAGTTTCCAATTCTCAATAGCTGGCAGTGCTCAACAACCAATGTCACTGCCCACCGCACTGCTGTGAACACAGACGCAATAGGTGGTAAGCGTCTGGCGACTTGGAATTTGGGGTTTCACAGAGCAAGGCCATCAGGTGTTTTTGAGCCATCAGTGAATAACAGAATATGTCCAGCATATATCTGGATCGCCTCACAGTAACGGCATCTGAGGATATCTGGGGGTGAATTGCCGACCTTCCAACTCCGACCTTCAAACTAAGGTCAACACGCATCCCAGACAAGGTCCAGAGTGGAACCCCCCGTACCATATAATAAGACTGCTGTAATTACAATTACTGTAAAGGCTTAATTTTTCATGTCGAAAATCACAAAACAAAACCCAGCCAGGTCTACTTGGACAAAAGAAAAGTTCCGTCATGCAGCATGACCTAATGAGTAATTTTTTGCATGAAAACCCATTTTGGTTTATTATTTTCAATAATAAGCCTATGTGATCGTATAGCAAAAAAATTTTATAACCCCCCCTCAAACTTTGTCATTTTACGTTTCAAAGTGCGTAGAATCCAAATTTGCAATGTCCGTCCGCCGTTCGCCGTCCGGGCCATAAAAGGCCTTAGAATTGACTTAAAAAATCCGTTCTTTCGCACATAGACTCCACTTGGGGTCTAGTTGGTCCTAACTTCTCGCCAGCTCGATCGCTCCACACCCATGGGTGCTATGAGCCAAAAATAGGTGAAAAAGTGTCTTTTTTTTTTTTTGTATATTTCAAGTTGTATAGAAATTGGAGATTTATGAGTGAAAAGAAAATGTTAGCTATTAATTTTATGAAAAAAAAAGTATTCTAAATGATACTCTTCTATTCAAAAAGAGATTTTGGATTTTAAGCTATTTTTTGCAATTTTATCGATTTTTTAAAACAAAATTTAATGAAGTTCAAGTTTTTAGCATAATTTCGTACATGAATTTTTGAATGTTCTATTTCATAGTTGATAAACTTTATTTGACCAATCTTATGCTAAAAAATATCAATTTAACGATTCTTAGCCATTTTCAGTGATTTTGTCAGCACATTTTTTGAAATTTGACCAATTAAATGATATCAATATACAGTATAGGTAACATTTTTATGTGTTGGAAAGATGACTTGGTAACAAATTGTTATGTTTATCAACTATATTAAAAAGCGTAAAATTGTGAGATACACAAGCATAAAATTGTGAGATAGCGCAAGATTGTGTAATGGATTGAACCCATTTGTGAGGTCCGTAGCTCTGAGTTCCGATACTAAATATACTATAAGCGGCGTTTAATAATTATGGACCAGAGATCTACGTAGAAGGGCTGTCTAATACATAAATAATAAACCTTTGTGTAATAATTTGCAGCGTTTTTTAATTAGAAACAAGTAATTTCTATGAGAAATCCATCTAACCTATATAGGGTTAGTTGAAATTTAGGAATGTTAATGCACAAGAAACTGTTTAAATTCGATATTTTTCAAGCTTAAACGCCTGATTTGTTAAAAAAGTTCACATTCATACAGCTTGACCATAATATGAGAAAATTTTTAGAGTAATGCTTGTATTGAAAATTCACAATGTGGGGGAAAACTCGGGATTCAATAAGCGGAAAATTGTTAGTTTCATCTGATTTGATCAACCATATCATGAATAAAATGCTTCAAAAATTTCCATTTTCGCGCACCAGAAGTGAGCCGTTTCTGAAGTTTTTAGCTAATCTCAAGGACATTTTTTTTTTACTTTAGAGCACGTTTTTTGCGATTTTAGCAAACTTGTTGAATTTGTGACCGTATTTTTATGTGACCTAATTTTTTATTAAACAACTTTGTTCTAATTAAACATCTAAATACATATATATCCAGCTAATATGAACAATTCTGTTACAATTTTGAACAACTTATAGACATTTCGTTCAACGAATTGAGCTCATGTTACACGCAGTTCCTTCTGAGTCTGCTTACAGGTAGCGGAAGCATCACAACATAATTCATCAGGCATCTTCCTGAGACATATACGGAACTGTCCCCCGAGTTTTAACAAAATATAACTGATAGATCATGAGGAATAGACGTCATAAAAAAAATTCATGTTTCCGCTAGCGCATACACTACAGTACATTAGTAGTACACACTCCATACTTAGTACTTACTGTGGAGTGAACCATGTTCCTGAACCGGCCCACAGATGGGTCCACGTCTTCGGGGTTAATGAGCTCGTGTTCTTCGGAAAACGTGATACATCTAACACAGAAAAATGAACAGTAGGGTTAGAACCAGTGATGTAGTGTACACTAATAAAGAGAGAGAAAGAGAGAGAGAGAGAGAGAGCATGCTTTTATTAACAATAATAATCATATTACATGAATTACCAGGAGCTTTGCAATAGCCATGTTCCTATATAAGGAACGTCAGGCGAGTTCACGCCTTCAATAATACAAACATCCAAACTATTGAACTACCTAAATATTATAGCAATTTAATCAATTTTACTTATAAAAATGATAACGATGAGTAAAAATATAGATATCTACATACAAAGTATACGGTGCTTGTAATCCGTCCGAAATTAGGGTAATCATTCTCGATGTGCTCACTATTTTTCTTGTAAAATAAGTTCCTAAGTGAATACTATCTTATCAGCCTCAAAAAATCAAGTGAGATTGTACTCCCTGACAGCCCTATATCTTAGGGGCCAAGCTACGGCACAAAATCATACCTACCAGTGAGGTCTCAATAACTCTTCAAAATAAACTCGTGACATTTGTCTAACACTAAAAATTTGTAACCTTACGCTAGTTAATGCTGTGCACCTGCCTACGAAATGAAATGTATCCTCGACATCACGGGTGCTGCATAGTGGACTATTTCGATCATTAACATGCCTATGCTTTAGTGCCAAAAGAGCTTGATGATCCACCGACACGCTACAAAATTCCTGATTTCTAAGGCCGGTTTGACTTCAGCCATTCCCGACCACAGACCCCGGTATTCGGACATGTCCAGTTGACTGCAAAGCCCTACGCTCATACTGCCTCCCAATAGGCAAATAGCAGCAAATGAAAAATGGACCTATGGCAATAGTGTTCTAGATGTAGTAAAGGAGTACCGCTATCTTGGAGTTTTGCTCACACCAAAGCTTTCTTTCTCGAAACACGTTGCTCTGAAAGCAAGTGCTGCCAAGTTTGCGTTGAATAGCGTTTGGAGAGGTGCTGTTATGTCTCCTCACATACCGCTTGCTGCAAAGCTTCAGATTTTTAATGCCGTCTCTCGGTCAGTTCTTTGTTACGCAGCACAGGTGTGGGGTTGTGATGAGTTTGAGCCTGCCGAAAGAGTTTTAAGATTCTTCTTGAAAAAACTATTTTGCCTTCCAACCTGCACCCCAACATATATGTTGTTGATCGAAACAAATCTACTCCCTGTATTTTGTTATACCCTGAAACTACATTTACTATATGTCGCTAAGATCTTGAAAATGGATGACTCACGATTTCCAAAAGTGGTTTTGAGGGAAATTAGTTCTCGTGAGATCTACTGGACCAATTCATGGACGAGTTTGGCTAGCAGGTTTGAGATTCCTGGGGCATTGCTCAGGGTTGACGACATTGGTAAAAATGTTGACCAAATCATCGGCATGGTTGAGAGCAGATAACGAGATTTATTTCGCCTTCGAGTAGCAGAGACTGAGAGATTTTCTTTATATCAGTCCCTTGAAAGATTTGGTTGTATGGACATGACTGCATCGGCTAAAAATGAATTAAAATTGTACGTTTCGCGTTGGGTGTTCAAATTGAGAGGGGACTTATTGGATCTTAATGGTGCACCGTTGTCATTTAGGAATCGGAAGGATTGTTCGCTCTGTAACTTACAGGTTCAGGAAGATGTAATTCATTTCTTGGGGGAGTGCCCCGTTCTTTCAGAACTTAGGTTTGTTGTTTTTAAAGAAATTTCTATACCCAGAGATGAATTGTTAATTTTACTAAGTAATCCAAAGGAATGGGATAATTTGATTAAGTTCACTAGAATGGCATGGAAATACCGATCTTTTCTGGTAGCCGAATTTAATTTCGATTGAAAATCCCTATTAGTTAGTATTTTGTATATTTTCTCCTTTTTTTTGTATTTTTGAATTTACACATGTTAATTTCCGATTATGATAATAGTTACTTGTAGTACTGGTGGTGTTTATTACTCTATACTATCACCTAATTGCCACATGTCTACTAAGTGTTCGTACCTAATACAAGGCAATGAACTCCGGGCAGACGGATTTACAAATCCATGCTTGTTTATGCTTTTGTAAAATTATATTATATCATATTTCTTATGAATAAAGCGGTTATTATTATTATTATTACTCCCTCCCAAAGCTCACCATGATAATTTCAAGGGATTGTTCCATTTTCGCTGCCCATTATTCCCGACCTTCCCTTCTGTCAAATGGAATGCTACAACGATTTTTCAACTGCTCCCAATCCTCAACCCAAAATACATATAGACTCAAGAATTTTTCAGGGCAAACGATGTTCCGTCATACTTAAAGCCTTCAAAATGTAATTAAAGTGTAACCTCAGTGTATGCACATAAACAGGTTCCATCTTGGTTTCAAGATAGAGAAAAGATTTAGGGGTACTACGTGGAAGAGAAAATACCATTTTGAGAAAAGAGCGCACGGATTCAATTTGATCACTGTATAAATACCCCCATACCTGTGCACCGTAACAGAGGATGGACCTGACCGCCTCAAACAACTTCTTCTTGTCAAGGAATATATGGCTATGCGAGAGGAGTGCCCTCCCACATACAACTGGTCGCAAGTTTAGTGCACACTAATAGTTGACAGTTATTACAGGAAAGAAAGTTCTTGCTGTTATTTTCATACTAATTTGGGGTCAAATTTCCCTTTTAGGGCAGGGACACACTTATCAGCATAGTACGGACAGCAAGCATCGGATGGATCGCTAAAAATGTTACAATGACAGGTGTGAATTAATGGTTGTGTTCTTACTTTCTCTTCTTTTTAGAGCGCGTTGGTGGATTTTCAACGTCATCGCCGATCCCCAACATGCTGATTCTCCTATTGTGAGCTGTGTTGAACTCTGTCAGGTTCTATAAAGATAAGAAATGCACAGAGTGAGCAAATCATCTTACTTATCCTCGTAACGTAATATATTGTTCTCTGTTAGGTAGAGATTTGCTCATTTTAGTTGAAAGATATTCAGAAGAATATCTTACGTTACTGAACAGAACAACCCATGATATGCTCAGAGTACACATTAAGAAAATTTTGAAGCGAGACGTCCTAGTAGAAAAGGTTCGTTGAAAGCTTAGAGTGAACATAATCCAAATGCGCACTCCAAAGCAAATGTGAGTCTTGAGACTATCTCGTATTTTTTGCTTGTCGATATCTCAATTTTGCTAGGAAGAGCATGATTGAATATTAGAGCGGAAGATAGCAGGTCCCTGTACAATATAGGTAGTAGAGGCCTTCGAAGGGTTGGTTCAATGACTTTCGGGTTACCACTTTTTGATCAGTTTCCGCAGGTATCAAGAAACGCATCGAAAATAATTTTATGTTTAAAATTTATATCCTCAATGTTTAAGAAGAAAGAGTTCTAATTATAGTCACAAATAGAATACATTACAATCGGCAATAAACTTAAATCTAAGAAACACAAATACAAATATATATAAACTAAAAAATAATAATAATAACATTTATACGGTTTTAGAGCTTAAATCGCTAAATTTTGATTCAAAAACCTCTTCAATAGAAAAACGTGCCCATCTTTTAAAACTAACATTGATACTTTTTTGTACGCTTTCAATTGCAGTTCCTTAATTACTAGGGTGCCCACTATTTTCAGAAAGGTGGAATTTTTATGACCTCCACCCGACATTTGGTTTAAAATGTCAAAAAAATGACCCCTGAATTTTTGCTCGATTTTGGGTTTTGAAATACGCTTTTTATGCCAATATCAGACTTTTGAACTCGAATTTGCAGTAAAAAAAATCAATATTCTAACAGAAATACGTGAAAATACGAATTTTCATTAATTTTACAATGAATTTGGAAAAATTGTCATTTTTTGACGATTTTGAGATTCAAGTGTCAACTTGTTTGACTGCATATTCGAGTTCAGCGACCCCAAAAACCTAAGTATACGAAGTTTTACAATTTCACAGAGAAGTTTGTAAAAGTTATATTCAAAAGTCTGATACTGGCAAAAGAAGCGTATTTCAAGAACCAAAATCGAGCTATAAAAATCTAAAAAAATTCAGGGGTCATTTTTTTGACATTTTAAACCGAATTTCGGGTGGAGGTCATCAAAATTCCACCTTTCTCGAAATAGCCCTATTGGTGAGTCCAGATCCAAAACAAAATAAACACGGCGTTAACACCATACACTCACCAAAAAGTCTCAAGTTCAGATTTCCGATGAGTTTCTAGGGACCACTGGGAAATATGATTGCAGATACATAAATTTAGGATTCAAACTTACGTCGAGGTCAGCTGTGGCTTCTGTGAGCCCCAACATGGCCGCCCCTGTGTTCGACAGGTTCTCTCCTCTCTCAAGCTGCTCTATGACGTTTCTCGTGTTACCTGCAAGCGAACAGTAGCATCACTGAATGTATTATTATAAGAGGAGAAACATGTGGTATTGCATAAAGTAAGCTATTGAAGTTTGATTGCTTAGGAGTTGGAATATAACTAAAAACGCTGTAAATTATTAAACAAAGTTTTCATTTAAAAAATCCCTGACATTATATGGTTTTTGCTAAATTCCCTGACATTTCCCTGACTTTAGCAGTTGGGGGCCACCCTGTTTTCATTTAAGATATCCTAACCACCGCACCACTAGAATGCATAACGTTCCAGGTTTCCACTTTTCTGTGACAGATGTTTACTGTGTTTGCAGAGTTTGCTATGCCAGGCGTCAAAATCGGGACCAACAGCTAGGAATCCAACGGGATAACAGGGTCCGCAATGAAAGTGTCTATACCAAGACACACCTAGGCGATTAGGGGTACATATTCTGATGATCCTCTACTACAAAGCCTACGTGTATTGCTACAGCAAGCCTCAACATCGGCTCAACCATAACTTTTATGTGGGTGCCAAAGCTATGTGGGTATTCATGGCAACGAGTGTGCTGATGAGGAGAGTGAGGAGAGTCATTGGTGGATAACTCCATCGATATGCTGCCTATGCACATTGAGGATCAAATCTCCTATGTGCAACATAAAGCCAATTCCATCTGGCATGAGCAATGGCAGGGTGAGGTCTGCGTGGTGTCCTTCAGGACTTGAGCCCGGTGGGCCTATTCGTAACCCAACTTCCAAGGAGAGACCGAATAGTGGTCAACCGGGTAGCCACTGGCCATACCTGTCATACTCACAGACAGAGACCAAATAGTGGTCAACCGGGTAGCCACTGGCCATACCTGTCATACTCACAGACAGAGACCAAATAGTGGTCAACCGGGTAGCCACTGGCCATACCTGTCATACTCACAGACACCTGCTTAGCGCAGGAGCTCGAGATGTTGTGTGCGGAAGGTGTGGGGGGTGATCTGTCCATCCGCCCCTTCCTGGAGGACTGCCCAGCCCTTGTGGAACTCCGAGTCCAGCATCGGCCCCCTCAGTGTGTTGACGTTTTATCTGGACCAGACAAGATCCAGTCCCTGTTGTCGTACCTGAGAGCCGCTGAGCTCTACTATGAACTGTGATATCTGATCTGTGATATATTTTTGTACAATCTAGTCATAGTTTTATTTCACTTTGGCGATTGTATATAGCAACATATATTTAGTTATTAGCCTAATCTACATCTAGTCTTAGTTGTATTATTTTATTTTTGAGGTTTTATTTTTATACGCTCTAGGGCAGGGGTGCTCAAACGGTCGATCGCGATCGACCAGTCGATCGCGAGTGCTTTTTGAGTAGATCTCGAGAAGAAAAAAATTTTTAATAAGTAGGTAACTAAACTACAAAAATTTATTACGTAATAACACTGCTTGCGGCAAACGGCGGTTTTATCAAAGGAACGCGCGGGTATAGCATCATTTATGAGTTATCCTTTTTCATGTAAAAACATTGAGGAATTAGCTACTGAAGTAGCAAGTCAGTTTAATATGAACTCATGTTCTGTTGAAAATGAGTTGGTGCAGATTATATCAGATATACATCTCAAAGCTACAGCATCTGATACAAATTTCTGGTGTTTTATATCTGAAGATAAATATCCGAATCTAAGGCAAATCGCCCTTCAACTGACGGCAATGTTTGGGTCAACTTACTTGTGCGAGTCTGCATTTCTGAAATGAAGATAATTAAGTCAAAATATCGCAATCGACTAACTGACGATCATATGTCATCATGCTTGCGATTGGCACTCAGTGGTTACGCACCATCTTACGAAAAGTATGCTGAGGACATGCAGTGCCACGCTTCAACATCCAAAGTCACTCCTTAGTTGAGTTTAACACCATATGTAACTCTTTTGTTTTGTAACAACGAATAAACTCGCAATTTCGAATAACCAGGAGTTTTTTCATTGATATTGTAAAGAAGAACTCAAGTAAACCTAACCCAAACCTTGACTAAAATAATGTAAATTGTGCGGAAAGCTAATATCTATATATGCTACGGTACACCCTACCTAGGTAGGTAGGGTGTATCGTGTATGTACGACAACCCTGCATCACACATACTTGCAGCCTCTCAGAGTCGATCGTAAGTAGTCTAAAAATATTGATCGCCAGCAGTTCAAGTTTGAGCACCCCTGCTCTAGGGGGCTAAACAGCGGTCATCACTGGTCCCCTTATTTAATCCTCCTCTGATTTGCCAGTGGAGTCTGCGATGGCACTCCATTTGGTGGTGGAGGGTAGCCTGGCCCCCTTTGGAATCGTGCCACTTCCAGTGTCCCTTTGGACACCTTGTTCAATGCCGCTAATGACACTTTAGTTGAAATGCGGCTTGAACCGCTAAAAAATAAATAAAATTAAAAAACTCGGCCCTTCAGGCGGTTGCTTTCCGCTTTGAGCCTTCGGCTAAAATGCTAAAACATGGAACATCCTTTCTTCCCGCTAATTCGTAAATGTAAATAAATTTAAAACTCCAACATACTTAAATGTTTTACTAATCGAAATTAGAACAGAGAACCTAGGTACGTAATTTTCCGTTATGGTGCGCGTCTACAATTATATAACCAACATTAACTTCACAACCAAGTGACAACAAAACAAGCGGCATTGTTTACTATATCCATTTATAACATAAATAAATATAAAACTACGACATGAATAGAACAAGTACGAAAGAAATGCGTGATAAATCGAGAGCTTTCCAACGAGTGGAGAACGATTTTTGTTTGGTGAAAACTAAAGAAGTTCAATTTCCCCAGCAACAGCTTGATTGTACGTGAAAATCAAAAGAAAAAACAGTAAGATCATTTAACAATGATTAATTTTACACATTATTATTATTATTATTTTTTTTTTTTTTTTTGAGAGAGAAAAAAACACTTTATTGAACATTGTAGAAGGAATGAAGGTGGAAAAGGACTCCAGTAGTTCTCGAAACGAAATGGATTTGCCGAAAGTTCAAAGTGAGTTGCCAAAAGTTCAAATTGGTATGCCAAAAGTTTGCTTTGCCAAAAATTGAAATTGATTTATGCCAAAGGGGGTTTTTTTTTTTTTTTTTTGCGAGCGTGCGAGCAAGCGAGCGTAAATGTGTGAGGGGTTAGTCTTGTGGGAGCCAAATTGCTGCTCCTTCCTCCAGTCTGAGTCCTCGGACTTGTTTCCTTGGGCCTCTTAGCCTCATGGACACCACTCGATGGACGGAGAATTGAGTTTTCACTCGCGTCCACATCATCACTTGAGCGTAGGATTTGGACCATTTGTTGGCAAGGCGTAGGGAGGCATTCTTGAGAAAAGCGTCATACTCTTTATGCAATGCTCCATCGCATGAAATTACGAGTGGCGTGAAAGACCCTCTCAGATCTTCGGCTATTCTGTCGTATTTTGCATGCTTGGCTTGGGCAGCATGGCGAGAGATGGTTGGCCAGTTTTTGTTCTTCCCGTAAGATTTTCTCCCGTTGACGTGTAGAGCAGCGTCTAGAGCAAGCAGCTGGAGATGCTAGCTCTTCACGTGAGTTTTACGCGTATTTCTACACGTATACGTGAAAAACCAAACGCTAACGTCACGTTAACGTCTCTATAAGTGTTTCAGAAGCTGTTTCGTATTCTTTTCGTACAACCTATTCTTATTTAAATATAACCTATTCTTATATTGCTTTATAATTATTTATAAATACATAATTATAAATACATTTATTGCTTAGGTACCTTAAATGGCTGAATTTTGTAGCGGAGCACTTCACTATAACCTCTCGACTTGTTGAAAAACCAACGTGTTGTTGGCCACCACACAGTAGTTACCTTTGCTGATAACTGCGTAACTGCGGTTACCTTGGTCACACTGATTACCGGCAACTGTTGTTACCTTTGCGTCAGGCTATGATGACTACCCGTAGGCCGAAATTCCAACGAATGCATTTTCCCGTGCACGTGTAGATAGGCCTTTTCCCCGTACACGCGTAGTTTTACACGTTGACGTGAAGATTCGCGCACGCGCAGTTGGTATTTCAGTCTTTTCACGTACACGGGTAGAAAATTACGGGAAGAACAAAAACTCTCTATTAAATGATAATTTCGTGACACATCCGCGTAGGTAACGTTTATTGCTAGTTAGTCCAAGGTTTTGTGACACATACGCGTAACGTTTTTCGCTAGTTAGTCCAAGGCTAAAGCATGTTCCATGCTAAAATTCCGTGACACAGCATGTTCCATGCTAAAAACCCAAGACTCACCTTGTGGTCGTTCTCTCATGATGTAGTGGCGAGTGGAGGCTCCGAAATGGAAAGAGGAATTGGGCGGCAGCTGAGTCGGCTTGTTCGCTTCCAACCGCAGGCTTCCTATGAACGTTCCGTGCGCTGAAAGAAAATCACAAGTGTGATTTTGATTTGACTGTTAAAAATCGGCCAAGTGAGTCTAGCGAGGGAAATTGAATTTGAACTTGAATTTCAAATTGAAAATAAAAATGGTACTTATCAGATATTTTTAAACCTTGACCGAGAACTACCCTAGTTGAATTTGGGAGTGAATGATAGATATAGATTGATAGATAGATTTTATTTATTTCAATACACATACACATGCATATGATGATAGTACAAAAGTAGAACTAGGCTACTCGCCTAGCTTACTTTTCCAGCAGTAGGCTTGGACCGTTCTGTTGGTTAATGTCTAGGCGATTTGCCCATAATTTCAAACATAGCACGTTGACATAACATCGCATATGCGACTACATAATCTACACGTAGCAATGGATGGAAGAGTATCATCCTGGACTACACAGACGATGAAGGGAATGAGACTGGATAACAGTAGCTCATAGATGATAGGAGATCATCCCGTTTGGAGTAAATCCTTTTCCAAGTGCCACGTCCCTTTGCGAGATCATCGATTTTGTTCAAAGTACCCTTATGTGCCACTAGCTACCAACTACAAATCGACCTCTCTCTGGTGAGACGTCATTTACTTAACTTTCTCCTGTCTTGTAACCACTTGTAACGGCCCAAAAATATTTGATACCTCGACAGGAGTTCGAAATCTTGTCCTTACAACAACGGGGAAATTTCCCCTTAGTAGCAACACTCCAACGGATTGAGCAATGAGGCCAGTGTAATCAAACCTCTTTGACTGTGAGATATTTCCCTGGAGCGTAACATTTCCCCGGAGTCAAAGTTTGGGGTCTGACGAATGACAAAGTGAAACTGCAGGCCACTGGCTCAGCAGATGCTTTCTGGAGGAATTCAGCAGTTGAGCAACGTCATTGTCATGGTGTGTTTTGACTCAAGTGAGTGAGGAAGTGGAAGGTGCTAACGACAGGAAATGTGATTTTTACACTTTTGGCTCGAGAGGGATTTAATTAATTAATAAAAATTGTTTCGTATGATTTTGGGTCCTATTTTAACTGCGCCACTGTAACGGTCCACAAATATTTGATACCTTGACAGGAGTTCGAACTCGCGTTGTTACAACTAATGGGAAATTTCCCCTGAATTGCAACACTCCAACGATCTGAGCTATGAGGCCAGTGTATTCAAACCTCATCGACTGTGAGAGTTATTTTCCTGGAGCGTAACAATAGGCTTCTCATTATGCCCAAGTGTCTAGTGGTGATGCATAAGCGGATAACTTTAGGCGACACAAGGCAGAGGTTGAGATGTCACTTCTCGCTTATCTCACTCTGTCGTCCATTAGGGCCCCTCACACGTACACTCAAGAGTCGACGACTGAACGGGACACTCTTGAGTCGAAGTTTGAGTGCGGTTAAAACTCCACACTCCAAATTTTTGTCTTAGCGCTCTTGCGTGCGCTCAGAACTGTCGGTCAGGCGTCTACCGTTCAAGAGTGGGTTGTTTTCGGACACCACACTCTTAACCGCATGAAAGCGCAGCACCTAGGTTCGTCCACTCAAAAGTGCACGTGTAAAGGATAAATTTCCAGTTTTAACCTCACTCCTAAGTGGCGTGTGGAAGGAGGAAAAATTGGAAATTTTTCACCACACGCCCAAGCGTCATCAGTGCTATCCTGATATGGCTGTAGTAAGAAGTTCTATCCTAGAGAGCTGGGGCTGGTGGCATTCGACTCAGCGTGAAAAAATACATCAACTTCATGCCCCATATTAGAAATTTGATCAAAATTGGGGATTTTTAACATAAAAATCGCTTTTTCTCGCTTAATATTGATCCTAGAGAGCTGGGGCTGGTGGCATTCGACTCAGCGTGAAAAAAATACATCAACTTCATGCCCCATATTAGAAATTTGATCAAAATTGGGGATTTTTAACATAAAAATCGCTTTTTCTCGCTTAATATTGATCCTAGAGAGCTGGGGCTGGTGGCATTCGACTCAGCGTGAAAAAATACATCAACTTCATGCCCCATATTAGAAATTTGATCAAAATTGGGGATTTTTAACATAAAAATCGCTTTTTCTCGCTTAGTATTGATCCTAGAGAGCTGGGGCTCGTGGCATTCGACTCAGCGTGAAAAAATACATCAACTTCATGCCCCATATTAGAAATTTGATCAAAATTGGGCATTTTTAACATAAAAATCGCTTTTTCTCGATTAATATTGATCCTAGAGAGCTGGGGCTGGTGGCATTCGACTCAGCGTGAAAAACTACATCAACTTCATGCCCCATATTAGAAATTTGATCAAAATTGGGCATTTTTAACATAAAAATCGCTTTTTCTCGATTAATATTGATCCTAGAGAGCTGGGGCTGGTGGCATTCGACTCAGCGTGAAAACATACATCAACTTCATGCCCCATATTAGAAATTTGATCAAAATTGGGGATTTTTAACATAAAAATCGCTTTTTCTCGCTTAATATTGATCCTAGAGAGCTGGGGCTGGTGGCATTCGACTCAGTGTGAAAAAATACATCAACTTCATGCCCCATATTAGAAATTTGATCAAAATTGGGGATAGTTAGGGATGGTGTCGTGAACGCGGCGATCTACGTTTCTAACCCCACTTCTACCCTCACGCATAACTGTGATTCACACTGACACTCTTGACGTTTGGTTGGAGTGCGCTCAAAACCGTCGAAGCCCCCCGCACGCCAGCTCCGTTCCAAGGTCCACGCAGAATTGCCGTTTACACTAATACTTTTGATTCGAGACTTGAGTGTCCCATTCAGTCGTCGACTCTTGAGTGTAGGTGTGAAGGGCTCTATTCCATCAACTGACATACCATTCACAATGAGTGAATTGGAGAGAACGACGAAGAAGTCGAATAGAACCTCCCCTGGGAAAGATACGATTCATTAAGAAATATTGATCTACCTCCCTCAGGAGCAAATGCAAACTCTCTTGAGGCTATATAATTCTACCTATTTCTCAAGTAAATACCCCTCAACCTGACTAGAAGATGTCATTATCTCTCTGCATAAAGAGGGCAAGGACCCTTGTGTGCATTGGCCCACTCAAATTCTCCAAAATCATCATTATCCAAAGGCAAATGTCAGTGAACCACCAACAGTGACGTCACCCACCAAGCAGTGATACCTCATCTTGGCTTTGTCTTCTTCTCGTTCTACATCCTTTCTCTATGCCTAGTGGCCTGCATAGGGGTAACACATGGTAATTGTTATATTTGTTTCGTCAAATAAATATTAACAGTTTTTGTTCTTCCCGTAATTTTCTACCCGTGTACGCGAAAAGACTGAAATACCAACTGCCCATGCCCGAATCTTCGTGACAATGCGTAGAATTACGTGTGTATGGGAAAGAGGCCTATGCACGCGTTGGAATCATGTTCTACGCGTAGTCATCATAACCTGACACAAAGGTGACCACAGTTTTAAGAATAGCCATTGGTTCTCCCTCTGACTTTTCTCATTTAAAGTTAAACATATGATGAATATAATTGTACTATTAAACTAAATTCCGTTGATTACGTAAACGAAGCACCTACATAGTCCAACAGCCAGATATCCTGTTCACCTAACTGGGAGTGAATGCAGTTGTCGATACCTTTCCGATTTTAAAGTAGGTAGGTACCTGCTCTTTGTAGGCATTGCATGTATATTTCATACAACAAAGTTGTATCTACCAACATGAAGATTCAGACAACAAGCAGGTTTGTGTTTAAATAATAAGTTTGCATACAAAAGCTATTGTCAGTTCAATAACAGGCTAGGTACCTTCTCAGATCATGGAATCGACGATTTGATACAGCTGGGAAGGCGCTCGAAACGGGCTATTCCACGAGGCCTGATTTAGTTAACTCGATGTAGATAGATAGAAAAATTGAATGATGAGAAAAAATATACATATAATTTTAAAATGCCGAAATCGTGGCACTCTCGAACGGTCACCCATCCAAGTACTAACCAAGCCCGATGTTGCTTAACTTTGGTGAATCAGACAAGAACCGATGTATTCAATGACATAAGGGCGTTGGTGAGTACAATTTTTTTCTTAGGTCGTAGCTCTGTGCTTGAACCTAGCTATTCATTGCCTGTGAAGATAGCTGATGAAGCTAAGTTAAAATGTAAAATGAATTCACTTTTCTTAAACTCGATCTCGAATTCAAGAGAATCGTTGACATTAAATACTAAATAGACTTTAGCGTGACGATAGCGTTTGGTTAGTGCAGCTAGCTAGCATCTGCAGTTGCTGCTCTACGCGTTAATGGGGGAAAATTGTACGGGAAGAACAAAAACTCTCTAATAATAGTGAATGACAACATTGACAACTCACTGCTTCCTAGATCGACGAGGAAGGCCCTCTGAAGGTGCTTGTGGTAGACGAAGGCGGCATGGACTCTGGAGCAGCTCTGATGATCGGTGCAAAAATCGTTCATCTGAGGGTTCCGCCCAAACAGGTAGCATTTCTTTTCATCCAACATCAATTTCTGAAAGAAAAAAAAAATGCCAGACATGTTTAGTTGAAGGTGACACATGGGAAAAATGTATTTGCCAATGCAAACCTAGTGATCAATGTGGTAGGAAAATGGTTCTATGAAAACTATCTAACTTTGAACACAAAAAAGTCAAGATTGATTATTTATGGAAGATACAAAACATACGTTGATGAGAAAGATTTATGCATCACATTACATACATGCAAACCAAATTAATGTCATCTGTTCATGTGGCCCAATAGAGCGCATTTCCATGCATAAGTATTGACATGGATATGTCTTTGCTCTGGGGGGTCAACCAACAATTTCCGTGATGCAAAATTTGTGTCACAATTTCAGTGTTTTTCACGTACAACCCAGCCGTTGTTAGGGGAATGGAACTTCCGCAGTTTTCATCGCACATAAATCGTTCGCCACTCGTTGGAAAGCGCTTGATTTATGTGATAAATGTTCACATTTCAAGCTACCAATTTCCCCCTCCTTACGAACCTGGTTACATTCCTAAACTAAGTTGATTGGACTATAAACAATTTTAATAAGCCGGTTACAATATTCTTAACGTAAAGCAATAGCATCATTTACTCCACTCCATAGGAAACATTTTCATCCTCTTGACAACAGTCGACTGTTAACAACAACTCATTGTAGTGGCTTCTCTCCACAGTTATTTTCAACATTTCTATAAGGGTCGTTCTCAAACTAGGGGCAACTTTCGGACACAGAAATTTCAAAAAATAAAAGTCTTCAAAAAAATTTGAAAAAATTCAGGGTGGTTCCTTGGTCAACACTGATTGCAAAAATACATATTACCCAGATCAGCTCTCAAATTTAAGCCGTTTTTGGAAAATTTCAAATTCGGTGTCCACGGTAATAACTGTAGTTGCCATGGTAATTTCATCAGTGTTTTCAACAACAGATAATTATACTAGGAGGTAGGTAATAGCGTAAAAACGGTTTTAATCCAGCAATTTTTTAATTTAAACTCTAATTTAAATAAAATAAAAACGATCTAAACTTGAACACAAGATCGTATATATGTAGGTCACTTTCGTAAAATAGTCAATTACACCTAATTATTCTTTTAGTTTTTATTTGTAACCTTAGTCTTTTGGTGAAGGATCACATAAGGGTTCATATTAGCAAAACCCGAACAACAAACCAACAAAATTAAAAAAGTAATTGACTAAAGAGCGCCCAAGTGGCGTTGCACTATACCAGGCAAATCAGACAAAATGTTGCAAAGTGTTAATGGGATGGTACGTTCAGTATATATAGGAAGGTATATAGATACCTATATAAATAAGTTTTTCGAATGAATAAGCTTACCTAGTCAACAAAAACTATTTTTACAATGTAGAACGGTACCTAGGTACGTGCTGTTTAATAGCTAGCTATGTAAATAAGGTAGGCAAGTTTAACAAAGTAAGTAGGTATGAACGTGCTTTTATGAAGGCTGGAATTGAAATTATAAATTCACCAAATTTAACGACATGTTGTGTCAATGGAAAAAGATGGTGACTACGGAATAATCTCTTTTAAAGTAAATCTAACTAGTAATAAGGTATGGTCCACCATCGTTGGACAGGAAACCAACACCGAAATTAAATTATCAGTCTAGCTATGCTTAAATTGTGTAATTATGTACCAGATTTAAAAGAAGTAGGTAGGTACATTTATGACATCACCCAGGGAGACTCTGAAGCAAAAATATTGACTGGGAAACCTGAGAGTAGAACCAAAATTATACTCGTAGAATAAAGCATTGAAAGGCAAACAACAAGGGGATTTTGAAAGATAATTCTCATTAATTTAATCATTATTTGAAAACATATTCAAATAACACTAAATAAAAGTAATAAACTATTATAATAAATATATAAAATTAAGAAGCAATAGTAAGTAAACTAATACTCCTAACATTCAGTACCTAGTAAAAAAAAAGGTTGGTACTTCAAGAACCAACGTGACTTGAAAATTCGAAAAAAAAAAAAAAAAAAAAAAAATTCCGAGTCTACCTAAAGGTGGCGGAAGCATTGTTGTTTCACTTTCAAGAGAAAAAAAATTGTTGGTCTCGAAAACCAAAATTTCCACTTGCATTTTACGTTATAGACCATTCTGAATAACTTTGGTTCCGTGTCTACCTATCTTGTGTCCGCAAATCCTTGTAACAACCTTATTTTTCACAGTTTTCATCCAATTTGGATGAAATTTTAAGGGATTATGTGGGCGTAGACAGGGTGTATGTAGTATAGTGTGGTCCCCCGTATCAGTTTAACCATTCTTGACTTCACTTTGCGCATGCGCAAATGTAAATTCTACCAAGCACCATTTTCTCACTCCCTAGTCGTTTGATCTCGCTCAAATTTGGATCATAGTTGGGAGACAACGATTTGATCATCCCATATAAATTTCAACATTATGGTATCATTAATAGCTGCTGCGCATGCGCCAATGCAAAATCCTTGTAACGACCCTAATTTCCACAGTTTTCATCATCTTATTTTGATGAAATTGTCTGGCAGTGCGCGGTGCGGGTTAGGTTGTAGATGGTCCCACATCAGTTTCATTGTTGCCAAACCATTTTTCCTCAGTTCTCTACTTTTGGCCCTCCTATCCCTTTCATTCAAGTCACATAAAAGCTTTATATCCTTTTTCCGTTGCTGGTACCTTGAATGTTCTTTCAGCTAATCTTCCTCCCTCAGTTCGGGTTCATTTCTTTGCCTCTCTCTTCTCTCGCGTTCTGCATCTCTTTCTCTCTCTCTCTCTCTCTCTTTTTTTTTTTCTTTTTTTTTTTTAAAGCCTGACTTCCTTCTACCACAAGTCATGTTTTTCCATTGGAAACAATGTCGAATTTATTTTTTAGTTGCGGTTTAGTCAATAGAAAACTACCAACAAGCAAATTGCCACATGTGGAAAAAACCCTCCCATCTGATGGCGAATTAGTATTAAAATGCTTCCCCAAGTTGATGGTCATGCAAAATGTTTTGTTTTAGCGAATTTTCTTAGAAAATGAAGCTATTGCAATGGCTCCAAAAATTTTAAAATAAAAATTTTCAAAAATTTTCTTCATCGAAATCTGTTTTGAGGCATTCTGAAATGATTCCTGGATTTTAACGCTTTTTTATATATATATATATATATATATATATATATATATATATATATATATATATATATATATATATATATGTATATATATATATATATGTATGTGTCATTCCAGACGATAACTCTCGATAGAATTGAGATAAAAACTTCGTTCTTTCGCCAAAAAATCAAGCATTTCAAAAGAAAGGATGAGTTCGTTGGACAACAATTTTTGAGCACATTAAATTGGTCAAATTTCGAAAAATGTACCCAAAAAATCACTAAAAATGGCTAAAAACGGCCAAAAATCGTTAAATTTCTATTTTTATGCAGGATTTTAGTCAAAACTAAATTTTTAACGATTAACTAGGACATTAAAAATTTTTGCTCAAAATTATGATGAAAAACGTACTTAAATGTCATTAAAATTTGCTAAAAAAACGTACTTAAACTGCAAAAAAATTTAAAAATCAAAAATCCCTTTTGAATCAGTGGAATTTTATTTAGAATAAGTTTTTTGTCATAAAATTGGTTTTAAACCATTTCTGTCAACTAAAATTGCTCCAATTTCAATGCAATTTAACATACTATAGTACGATAGATAGTTTATGAAAATTCGCTCATACGATCATGCTGCATGACTGGAACTTATATTTTCCCCTCATACATATGCACTTGATGGGGTGGATAAAAACACTGAAAAGTATAATTATTGCTGGAAAGTTTGAAAATGCAGTGGAATTATATTACCATGTAGCTAATGCAATTACCGTGGATTTTAATAAACCCATGGTAATAGCTCAATTTCAGACATGGTAATTGAAAATCGTTGTTTGAGATCGATTTTCAACCCAATAAATAACTTCAGTAACAAAAACTTAGACGTATTTTGAAAGAGGAGAACGAAAGGAAGAGGATGGAGGAAAAAAAAATATGCTAAAAATGTTCCCTAGTCATCAATTTGACACACATGGTAATAGCAAATGAAAAGGTACGCTCCTGACTGCACTCCTTTCGACGTGGCGGTCCACCAGCAACAGCGTTGGGTGAGGGGAAAGGGTCCTATCCCCACCCTAACAGATCCCAAGCTTCCCAACAGAATGAGATTCAAACCAAAATTTCGGTTGGTTGGGGTCAGAATTATAGTTTTCAGTTCCAACCATGGTAATTTCCCAAAACATTGGGACACTTTTTGGCGATATATTGAAGGGATCGAAAAGTTGATTAGCACATTCGTTCAATCAATTTCATGATGCTCTACAACCCAACTTTGGAAAACGAAGACCTTTTTGCCACACATAAATCAATATTGTGGGTAAAAGTAACATTGTAGAGCAAAAAATTAATTTGGGGCACCCACGGTAATTGCATTTTGGCCTTTTATGCGCAGAAATATTTGTATAGATGTGCAGGTATGGCACTTGAATTACTTTTTTCCAACACACTGGCCTGCAAGGAATCCCTGGGAAAAACAATTTTCTGGGAAAAAGTTACTGTACGTGAGCAAGGCCTGTGGGACTCAATAGTTGCCCCTAATTTGAGAACGACCCATAAGTCAAACTGTTGTTTTGTTGGAATTAGTCGGGATGCGGCCATGCGGCCCAGGGATTTGTTTAAAGTTAAAGGATTTGTTTACAACTCTCGAGGACAACCGTTATGAAATCCCCAATGAAAGACATAATATCCATGTAACATGGTATCTGCGCGTAAAGCAGATAGTGGAACTCGTTTACGAGTTGTTTAGTTAGGTACTTGAAGTTTGAAATGAAAGACTTCCGAATTTTGGTATAGTCTTGGACGAAGAGCTAAATTGGAAACCCCATATTGACTATACTCACGATAAGATTAAGAAATTTATGTACATTTTCTACATTAGACACACTTCCCAGAGATACGGTAAAACTAATTTATTACAGTATGCTAGAGTCTGTGCTTCAATATGGGGGGAAAATACTCCTCACATATAAATAAATTACACGTCCACCAGAAAATCATTATGAAAATAATGTTGTCATTACCGCCTAGGAAGCCATCTATAAATGTATATAATATAGCAAAGCTGTTTACCATATGATGAACTAATTGATGAACAAAATCCTAGTTGTATTTAAGGTAATTAATTTGATGTGTTCTATTGATGTATCTGACATAATGTGTTGTATTTAAATGAGTTGTAGGATCGTAATGTTTTTTGTTATGTTTCTTTGTATCAAATTGTATTCTTACCCTTACGAACTAAACTCGAACCAAATCGAGTTTAATTTACCTGGACCAGTTTGTCTTCCTTCATCACGTCCAAATGTGTTCCCACAGGCGGCTTTCCGGCCCTGCGAAAAAATCCCAGTACATCAGTTCCTATTAAATTATACGGAAAAAAGCTGCAGTCATGCAGCATAATCTTATGAGCGAATTTTCTTAAATTACCTATCAAACTATAACTTTTATTGAAATTTGAGCACTATAATGTACAAAGAAATTCTTAGAAACCAATTTTATGGGGAGAGAAAAAAAATCGTGAACATAGGGGAAAGTTGGGAGGGTCGGGACAGGGGAGGGTTGGGACAGCCAAAGGATTCAAGCTGTGAAGCATTTTTGATACACCATTAATTTTTATTTAGAAATGTTATAATCAGAGAACATACATCGTGTTTCCCGCCTTCCCCTCCCGCGTATTTGTTACCACCGGCCATTTCGTGATTTTGACAAGCCTGTGTGTGATTTTTTGACAACTTTAAGAGTGTTTGGAGACGTTCCTATCGTGTTTTTTCCCCCGAAACCGGATCGACCTACAACAATAACATTCAATTAAGTAACTCCAGTATGATTTCTGCTTTGGAATTACCATAGTGAAGCAAAAACAAACTGCCTTGTTTTTTTGTGAGGCTTGGGACACTGAGATGAGGGAGGGTTGGGACGTGTCCCAATGCTCCCGCCACTGTCCCAACCCTCCCTGTTGGATTTTCGTTTGTAGGTTGTGGGCATATTCTGTGAAATAAACCGGAATAAAATCCATCAGAATTCAAACAAATCTATTTTAAACCATAGATAACGATCCTCCCATCACTATCCAAACAGAAAACCTGATAGACAAATGTCAGTGTTTCAGTTTTATTTAGTATGATTTCATGAATTTATTTCACAGAATATGCCCAGGATAGGGGGGAGCTGGTTACCATGTGTGGAATCGTGAGTGCTATTGACTAAGCCCTTTTTTCATATGCACCGTTCAAAACATTCTTCAATTCAGCGAGTGATAACTAGATGACTAACAACTCGGGTAAGTCAATCACCATCTACGAAATTTGTGAGCTCGCTGCAATAGCATTCCCATTGGCATTTTCGATGAGTAACATACAGTCAGGGTTTAGGAAAACTGGTATTTGTCCTTATAATGATCTAATATTCACTGAAAGCGACTTCGCTAGTAGTTAGGTAACCAACCAGTCTGCACCCACACCCTCCGCCTCAGAGATCGTTGAAGATGAAGAGCTGATGCGAACTAAATCACTCGCGACGAAGTTCTTCAGCACAATTTGAACTTCTGATTTGATGAATTCTTCATTTGAAGTTCAATCCAATTCGGTATATTATTTTCAATAATGTAGGTACTTTAGGAATCGAGCTCAGGCATTTTAAGGCTTTACATTAAGACCTAATTTCTTGTCAATATTCCTAGTCTGGCAACTTATTTACCTAGCAACTATAAACGTCGATATTCGAGATATTACAAATAGGTAATTTAAACTAAAGTTTCTATTTCTTGTCATTTTGGTACATTTGCAAGTTTTATTGTTCAAGTTTAATACAGATATATTGGTGGTTTGCTTTAACTGTATTTTTTTTATAGACTGTCCCAACCCTCCCGCATATGGGGAGGGTTGGGACAAAAAAAGTCGCTCTAGTTTTTAATTATTATCAGGTACTAGGAATGGGTTTAAACTTCCGGAAAAAATCAACGAGGTAGGTAAGATGTGTAGCTTCACGTGGGAATTCTCAGAATGGGGAAAAATTCCTTTCTGGCTGCTTGAAAAATCAAAATGTGGAAAATGTCCCGACCCTCCCGACTTTCCCCTACATAAAATGCTACTAAATAAAGTATTAAATCCAAAATTTTGGATTTTTAGATTTTTCTTGCGGTTTTGTTTTAATTTTTTTCGATTTTCCGGCAAATTATAATGAAATTTAAGTAGGTTTTTTTCATGTTTCATTTATCCTGGAACTTATAATAATATGTACCTATAATACATATTTAAATAATATCCAGGCCTACAAATTTATCGATAAGCATAAGTAGAAATATGCGATTAATGAAAATGTTAAATGCATCTAAGTAATTGTTAAATTCCAATTATATTATCGTCATGTATTTGAGTGTTGATATGTTGAAAGACTTTATCAGGTTAAATTATAGTTATATAAATACGAAATACTAGTTTATACTAAATTTTAGACAATCAGAAATACCCATGCACAAGTATTCTTTTGAGGGTTTGTGGACAAATATTTTATGTTACCTACTTCTTTACAGTTTAATTCTTCCGTATTTTCATGTTGTATTTTGTATTTAGGAGTAGCCCTTGAAAAACAACCAGGAGTACGTCCAACCGGTATTGGCGAGGTACTTCAACGTGTCTGTGAAAAGACAATGGCCTTTTTGACCAGTGAAGACCTTCAGGAAGAATGCAGAGCCGACCAGCTAGGAGCAGGCTCTGGTATTGAAGGGGCAATACACGCTATTTCTGAGATGTTCGATGAAAGAGAACAGGTGGGTCCGCTTCTCATTGACGCATCCAATGCGTTCAACTCAATAAGTAATAAGTAAGCCACTCACACTCTGGAACTCGAGGATTTTATGGCCTCGATGCTCAAGGTTCCTTTTCAACACATATCGTGGCTACCCCGAGACCCTTTTTCGGCAGATCGATTCAGTCCTACTCAGTCGTGAAGGCACCGCCCAAGGCGATCCAATGGGAATGTTTATGTATGCCGTTGGAACGCTGCCACTAATCCACAAGCTCCGTACACGCAACAGTAACGAGAGGCAAAACTGGTATGCAGACAACTCGGCATGCATTGGAAAACTTCCTGACATACAGCGTTGGCTCGCAGAACTAGAAGTCGAAGGACCTAAATGGGGTTACATCCCAGAGCCAAAAAGTTCCTAGTTATAAAGCCTATGGAAGAACAGGCTTTGGTGGGCTAAACCAAAACGACCGTGGGATCGTTCATTCCCACAACTGGGCCAATTTCCCTCAACTTAACCCTCCTGAGAAGTCATAGCTTATGTATACAAACTAGTTTTGGGACTCTTACTGGATCAATACACTACTCTGCTGGATTGGCTCCTAGTTCAATACTCTGTTGATTTTTCTTACATGTGGTTTACTGATAAGTGATGTAATAAACAGAGAAGCCAAAGACATATCCTCTCTTACTCTCTAAACAGTTTAACCATCACTCGATAATTATTTTTGTCATTCGCATAACTCACCTATTTTTTTTTTTTTTTTTTTTTTTTTCAATATTCTTTATTGCACCAAGTATTACTTATTAACAATATTATTTTGAAAATATGGACTTTAATTCAAAACTAAGATACATCACTGAGTTTTGTTGATTATGGAGGATGTTTCACTTCACTGCTTCACAAGTAAGCAAGGTCGAGTGGTTTGGTACGCTTCAATCTTCTGATGATATCACTTGTATCAAGGAGTTGGACAGCTTCCTCGTTGATGTGACATCTTAACCGCTGTAGGTGTCTCACAGCTTGTCGCTTTATAGCATCGTTTATTGTTTCGATCCGAAGCTCATGATGGAGACGTTCGTTTCGAAAGTACCATGGTGCATTGACCACCGTTCTTAGCACATTGTTCTGGAATTTTTGGATGATGTCTCGATTTGACTGAGCCGTACAGCCCCAAAGCTGAGCTCCATAAGTCCAGACTGGTTTAAGGACTTGGTTATACAATGTTAGCTTGTTCTGGATTGACAACTTCGACCGTCTCCTCATTAGCCAATGCATTTTTCTGAATTTTAGAAGGAGTTCTTCCTTCTTTTTCTTGACATGGGCTTTCCATCTAAGTTTGGCGTCCAGTGTCATGCCTAGGTATTTGGCTTCATTAGCATTCGGAATAACTTTTCCCATGAAATGTACCGGAGTATACTCGATTCTCTTGTTGGTGAAATCGACATGTACCGACTTAGTTTCATTTATCTTGATTCTCCATTTTGTTGTCCACTTTTGTATGCTGGATATTGATTAACTTGTTGGTAAATAACTCACCTATGAAATAATATGTAGTTTGATAAAGCACGCTATTGAAGTTTGATTGTTTAGGAGTTAGAATATACCTTAAAACACTGTGAATTATTACACAAAGTTTTCATTTAAAAAATTCCCTGACATTTGGTGGTTTTTGCAAAATTCCTCATATTTCCCGACGCGAAGAATTCCCTGATAATTCCAGGTTTTCCTTGACTTTTCCAGTTGGGGGCCACCCTGACCTAGGTACTCAATCTACCCACATAACTAACTCACAAGTTCCAATTTAACTTTCATTCACAGCTCAATTCCTGATTTGCACTTTTGAAAATCCAGAAATTTTGGATAAAACCAACGTAGAAGTCAATTTATTATCTTTGCTGCTGAACAGAAAACACCGGGGGTAACTAGCTTTGCTTTGACCCGGACCTTAGAATATGGTTTTATATCCAAATGAGTTTTCACATTGGGAAATTTGTCCTTGAGTTGACGTCCAAGGAATAACTGAGCCGATGACAATCCTAAGGATAGGATTGGTGAGTTCCTATAGTGCAGCTAGCTTGATGTCCTTACCTTTTCGCAGCAGATTTTTCGCTATGCTCACAGCTTTTTAGGAGAGGCCATTTGATCGCGGATATTTAGGGCTCGATGTGCTGATTTTAAAACCAAATTCTTTGAAAACATTACTACTGTGGCATGTGACTAAAGGTGTCCCTAAACGGTTGACCAGCTTTGACCGCCGTTGACCACGGTGTTCCCCTACTCCGATTAACATCAAATTTTACCCAAAGTCAGCAAAGGGCGAAAAGAACAATCTGACGAAGTTTCAACACCCCACACCCCTACGAGATATAAGGGTAAAACTGCTTTGACCAGCGTTGACCGCCGTTGACCACGGTGTTCCCCTACTCCGATTAACATCAAATTTTACCCAAAGTCAGCAAAGGGCGAAAAGAACAATCTGACGAAGTTTCAACACCCCACACCCCTACGAGATATAAGGGTAAAACTGCTTTGACCAGCGTTGACCACGATGTTCCCCTACTCCGATTAACATCAAATTTTAACCAAAGTCACAAATGGGCAAGACGAACGATCTGACAAAGTTTCAACCCCCCACCCCCACGAGCAGTAGGGGTAAAACTGCTTTGTCCAGCATTGACCGCCGTTGACCACGGTGTTCTCCTACTCATACATACATATCAATTCTTCTATTATGCCATATTTTGACAATTTATCCCGAAAAACCTTTATATCCAGGTGCCTAGCAACCTTCTTATCTGCTTCAATGCTCCAACTTTTACAATATGTACCTGATTGAATTACTATATAAGTGTTACCTACAAATTCTCGAACTATTTTTATTCCTGTCATGACCTAACTATCTGCATTTGTATTGTTACATTTATTTTGTGTACCTGACTTTCGTATAGCCTCGTTTAAGCACTTACAAAGAAAATATACATCCATCCAAGCAAATATTGAAATTGAATTGAACTCCACAACGAAATCTCAATGAACCTACCTAGGTACTCAATTTACCTACCTAACTCACAAGTTCTAATTCACCTTGCATTCACAGCTCGATTCCTGATTTGCACTTCTGAAAATCCAGAAATTTCGGGTGAAACCAACGTAGAAGTCAATTTTATTAGCTTTGCTGCTGAACAGAAAACACCGGGGGTAACTAACCACCACACAAAATTACTTAGTGGCAATTCGAGTTCATTTCCTCAAGCCAACAAATTCTAACTTAAATATGACCCTACTATAACATGAATATATTTAAATAACATACAGGCTAATAAATTTATCAAAAACTATCAACAGAAATAAGCGGAAAAAATCACCATTTTGGGATGTCGTAGTGGTTGGCCATTTTTCTATTCACATGAAACCGCCTGAAAAATCAAAACTCCGCCGGAAATATCGAAATTTCTTTTACGCGCTAAACTTCATGAAACTTCTGGAAAAACGCCGGTTGAGGAAATTACGAGAAAATGCTAGTAAATACTGAAATAATGATTTGAGACACAAGAAAAATGCTCTCCCGCAGTACACAGCAACCGAAACCGAATAAATAGGTGGATACTAAACACAACATTTGCATGGATGTTAGGCGAACAAGCTACCAACCAAACAGAACGAATTATGCAGTTTATGAGCCTTTTTGTGTGTAGTGAATACTTAGTTTTGGTATAACAATTTGTTTTGAATAATTTTTTCTTGGGAAGTGTTCTTAATTTTGGAGGGCAGGATTCCAGATTAAAAAAGTGTATATAAGGTGGATGTTAAACACACCATGGATGCAAAAGTTGGTCACTCCGAAATCAAAATGATGCAATTTATGAGTTTTTTTCCGTGAGTGTGATATTTTAGTTGAAATGAGTTAATTCAAACAAATTTTGACGGACAAATTTCTGAAATTTACAGCTTTTGATCCCCTTGGTTGGAACAAAATTCAATGTGTCCAATGTATTCAATGTTTCCGGTATAGTTGATCACCCCTCTCACATACGAGGGGTGATCGAATTTGGAAAATTAATTTTAAAAAAGTTGAAAAAAATCCAAAAATAGCTCAAATTCATTTTTAAAGAAACAACAAAGTTTTAATTTGAAGTTCCCATGAACCTAGGAGGGGGAGTTCCACAGTTGTCTTTATTTTGTCCAGTAAACTTGCCCACTTTTCCTTTATTTTACCAAGTTCCCGTTTTACTAAGTTTTACACAGTTGTCTTACTAAGTTATTGGGTGTACATAATGGAAACAATATTTCTTCGTACAATAAACGATTATTTGATTTGATTTGGTCGTCTTGATAGAAGTACGGACTTTTTAATTTGTATTATTGGCTGCGTTGCTTCTTCGTGTTATGAATTTTTGGCACGTTGGCTAACCTGCGTCACTGTTTCCTTTTCCATAACCTGTCCTTTTCGAACGTGGTGGGTACCGATTTCTCTATTGCAATTTAGCCGAAATTTATCATCCATTTATATCTAATGAATTATTGGTGATCAGAGTTTGAATTTCGCGTTAAATTCGAAAATAGAAAATCAACGAGTTATTCGCCTAGGTAGTAAGTTTTAACGTGGGTTTCTTGACGTGTTTCAGGTGACAACAGTTTGAGTTTACTCCTTCCAACATGGATATCGAAGAACCGTGAGTTATTGATAAAATGTTTTATGTTTACTTTATGATGGATCTAAATCGATAATGTAGTATGAAACTAATGAAAATGTGTAATGATGGGGGTGCTATACAACATTTTGAGATGCTTACAGTAAATTCTGGTGTTTTCAAATCTTCAGGGGTTACCAAGTAGGCTTTGTAGGGGAAAGCCAAATATGTTTTAGGAATATATCTCTACTATGTTTAATGAGCCTCTGGTACTTGAATAGTGTGGTCCATGAAAGGACTTTTTTGATAAATAACCGAAGTTGCAACGATATCATTATAATGCATCAACAGTGAAAGAAATCTAGCAGCGTTTCGAATGTGACTTCAAGTGAGGAACAATTTATGTTGGTACTTAGCCCTGCATCGCCCATAAGGTCTCCTGAGCAAATTTTTTATTCCTCTCTTCATTTCTGGCTGATTAAGTAGATCCTAAATTGATGAAAAATACCTCAAACAACTTAATTCATCAACATTAATCGGACTGCCACCTGTAGGTGACTCTGATCATCAGCGCAACTAATTTTTAATCGATTTTTCAGCAAAATGAATTAAATTTAAGTTCATTTTCGGCATATTTTTGTTCATCGATTTTCTAATGTTTTAGTCCATCGTTGATAAATTCTTTAGACTAAATTCTTGCCTAAATAAAATATATAAATTTATTGATTTTTAGCCGTTTTTGGACATTTTTAAGTGATCTCTTGAGCACAATTTTTGAAATTGGGCCGATTTAATGTGTTACTGTCTGGAATGACACATTATATTCACATGATAAAGCGCCAACTTCAGCCACCTCTTCAGAATGCCTCAAAGTTGGATCTTATCTACATCCATGAAATTCCAATTTTTTCGAGTATAGGTACTCCTCAGTCATCGTGGAATTTTTTTGTACGTGGTTTATCTAAGAAAGGAGAGCATTACAATTTAATGAAAATTTAACTTACTGCGATAAGTTGCCATAAAGTTGAGAAGCTGTGTCATTTCATGGGAATCATCGAAGTCAATGCTGAGTATTTTAAGGTAGCTCAAAATGTTGAGGAAAGAAATATTTAGGTACTGCTGAATGAATTGTAACGAAGTAGGGAAGAAATTGTGAACATTTATTCGAACAAAGATACACACACATCAAAAAATGTTGTGCATCACCCTTAGGGGCTGTTTATCAACTCACATTTTTCTGCAAGATACCAAGCTATCTGCTTGGTATCCTTGCTCGGAGTGAATCGCTAATATCAACGATTTCTCATCATCTGGTGGTCCGATTTTGTTCGAATTCGGTAGGCTGATGTGTATATGCTCTGGGAAAAAATGTCCTATTTATATCGCAATTGGTAGAGAAACAACCATTGCGCGTGCGTGGAACTAATATCGATTGACACTGGCTAAACTCCCAGTCTAATGAAACGATTTTGTTGAAATTTGCATAGATTGTGCGGTTTTGCTCCGAGACGGTCCCCTATGGATTTCATTGCAATTGGACAAACAGTAATCAGTGAGCCTTCGCAAATATTTCTTATAGTATCGATTTCGTATCATCTAATGGTCCGATTTCGTTCTAACTCGGTGTGGAGATGAGTATGTTTCAGAAAAAAAACCCTCTGAATGATATCGCAATTGGTGGAGCAATAGCAAGCGTATGCGAAAAACTAAAATTGATCGACACGGACAAAAATCCGTGACTAATGGTCCGATTTTTGTGAAATTTTCAGAGATTGTGCGGTTTAGCTCCTAGACGGTCCCCTATCAATTTCATTGCAATTGGACTAGGTAATAGTAGTCTGTGCGTATGCCTAAACGTTAACCTACTTTACTTGGTCGTGATGTTCCCAAAAACAGTACATGAAATATTGAAGCTGATGAAATATGCACGAGCCAATATAAGAGTTAACTTTTCCAATAGAAATTTCGCTTTCTCAGTCTGGTTTTGTTTCATGTCGGTTTCTGTTGTCGTTAAAAAGTTCAATGGATTCGCTTCGATTCCATTCAGTAGGTATACTTTGTATGCTGAACCTACTAGATGCGTGTTTTATTCCAAAATTTAATTACTTAATAATGTAGATAGCCCTTGAGTAGGTACTTTTCTTGACAGATTTCATCTACTATATCAAATTTAGTTCGACTTCATAAGGGAGATGGTTTATATTTTTATTTTATGCTGTAGCCTATTTATTTCTCCCTGAACTTACTTGGAAACCTGAATTTTGTTACCTTACTGTTACCTTCCCATTCGAAGTGGTAGGTACATGCTATATTAACTTCCTAGTACCAGCTTATCAGATATAATAGCTTTACGTCAGAGGTAAACCATCATAAGTGCAATATTTTCGTTTTTGAGATTTTCATCATAGTGTATTAGGTATATGATGGTTTATTAATCTTCCCTTTATACATATGATGGTTTGTAATTCCATATTTCAGTGGCCTTTTGGTTGGACAAATAGTAGTCTGTGCGTATGCACATACGTTAACTTTGGTAGGTACCTACTTGGTCGTGATGTTCCCAAAAACAGTATATGAAATATTGAAGCAGATGAAATATGCACGAGCGAACAAGAGCTAACTTAGAGTTAACTAGAGCTAGAGCCATAAGAGTTAACTTTTCCTATGGAAATTTCGCTTTCCCAGTCTGGTTTTGTTTCACGTCGGTGTCTGTTGTCGTTGAAAAGTTCAATGGATTTGCTTCGATTCCATTCAGTAGGTATACTCTGTATGATGAACCTACTAGATGCGTGTTTTATTACAAGATTACATAATAATGTAGATAGCCCTTAAGTAGGTACTTTTTTGACAGATTTTATCTACAACATCAAATTTAGTTCGACTTCATAAGGGAGATGGTTTATATTTTTATTTTATGCTGTAGCCTATTTATTTCTCCCTGAACTTACTTGGAAACCTGAATTTTGAACTGTTACCTTCCCAATGGAAGTGGTAGGTACATAGGTACATGCTATATCAACTTCCTAGTACCAGTTTATCAGATCTAATAGCTGTACGTCAGAGCAATATTTTCGTTTTTGAGATTTTCATCGTAGTGTATTATATGATGGTTTACTTATCTTCCCTTTATACATATGTGGTGGTTTATAATTCTATATTTCAGTGGCCTTTGGGTTTTGTCAGTCGTATAGTTTTCCTCCAAGAACCTCTGCCTTAAGTGAGCACATATATGATGAAAATCTCAAAAACGAAAATATTGCACTTATGATGGTTTACCTCTGACGTACATTTAGGTAATTTAAAGTCAAATTGACTTGTTTTTCATATTTAAATTCGTCTAAATCATTAAGTACTCTGTTGATTGCAACCTACTCCATGACTTTAGTGTTACTCTAATATTATGTCACTGTCATTCCCCACGTCAAGTGCCCAGGCATCACAAGGGTGATTGTCGCATTCATGACATGAATTCTACACTGTAGCCTACTTATTTCTCCCTGAACCTACATGGAAACCTGTGTATAACCGTACTGTTATCTTCTTTCTCTTGCTTTGCTGACTGCCACCGATTCGGACGTTTGGTAAAATTGTGTTTGTCTCTTGTTCTAGTTCTGTTCATTCCCTATTTGATGTTCATTCTCTCGTCTAGATCAGTATGTTCAGACCCTCATAAGCCTCAGCAGTGTCTTCAGCCCGTCCACGTCCAGTAGCTCCATCCTGAGAAATCTCATCGTCTCCTCCATGTAGTCTCCCAAAATGTCGTCCAGTTGACTCAGTTCGTGCTACTCCAGTGTGAGGGAGCTGTGCAGCAGGTTATAACAAGGAGGTGATGGAAATCGAGTAGTTTCCCCTTCAAAGGGTAGAGGCGATTGGATATCCTGAATAGCCCAGGAATTTTCCTAAGATGAGGCAGTTATAAGAATCTTCAAGGGGTGACACCCATATCCATCACATGGTTTTGCTCCTGGTCATTCCTGCAGAGGGTGCAATATAAGTCGCCTACCTTTTTTCATAAGGAACTTGCAATCTTTGCTGTTTGCAGTTGTACCAATCTGCTTTGTGGGAGCCGTGAAATCTCTTTCTTCTCCTTGGGTGGCCTCCACTGTAACACTGTGGCATTACATTATGCACACTTCCAATCGCGTCTCCCAGCACCTTCTCAATTCATCATATTTCCAGTATTTGTATTGAAGAGGGGAGGGGGGCTTTGTTTATCTGTTTTATCGTTGCTATGGTAACTTGAGTCTGCTATCACCATCTGACCTCCTAGATGCTATTGCTCTCTCTCAGGTGGATATCGTTATGGTTACGGATGTAGGACCATTTCCATTGGGACGGTAAGTATACGGTTAATTTTGTCTGATTCCCAAGTAGGTTCAGGGAGAAATAACGCGAGTACACCCAAGCAGGGAACTTGGGTGCACCCTGGGTTGCACCTGAGTACTCTGGGAAGAAAAGAGCACCAGTACATTTGAAGTACCTGATTACGCCCTTGTAAGGTGGTAAACATAGAATTATGTGCTCATTTCTCAATTACAAGCTTGTGAGCATCCACACAACCAAAACGGAAGTTAGTGAAAAACGTTGTCTATTTCCACGAAAAATAAAGAGTTACAATACAATATATTATTTATAAGAGCTATCAGTTCTGTAGTGAAAAGTATTTTCCCCATAAAATTCACTTTATCCCTCTACTTTAAAAGCCATAATCCACACAAATCACTTACAATTGTCTAAAAATACCTGTACATTATAGGAAAATTAACTGCTATGCAGGATTTCACGAATCTTCCCAAGATTGACTTCTCTCAGGCCCCATATAGACGTATTCTAACTGACTGAATTAAATCTTCTGCAAAATATGACGAAATACAGTGTTGTATGGATCATGTTCTACCCTAATTCACCTGAAGAGCCCTCTTATAGACGAAACTAGTTGTGAAGAAATGAAAATATATAAAGGAAGAAGCCGCCTAACTTTCACCCTCGTACCAGTACTCCCATTTATAATATGACTTATTGATGCAAAAATCTGTTCCGGTTTCAGGAGCGCTGCACCCGTCGAGCCTTCGGACGTGAACACGGCCCTCCAGGAGGTCCTCAAGGCCGCTCTTCAGCATGGAGTCGTCGTTCACGGAATCCACGAGTCCGCCAAGGCCCTTGACAAGTGAGTGAAGCCGGTTCCATAACCTATTATAGACTATTATAGAATTTTATTTGGGTTGAATGACCACACCAGTCTTGGAAGTTTTGGCTTTTATTGTTGTTTCATTTGCAATATTTCGGCTCCATGATGGCCGCCCTCATCAGGCATAGTACAACACAATAATGATTTTTTTGTTTTCATCACCCAGGGCTGTCCTTGTGGAACATGAATTGATACATCTAGCTTGTGGGAGGAGGGAACGTCTGCACTGTTTTTGTTGTGGTGGGAGAAAGTATGATGAAGTATTTTTTGGAAAATTTTGGGAGCAATAGCACTTTTACCAATATAGAAAGCTCTGGTGGATTAGAAAATTTTATAATAGCCTATATTCTGACCGGAAGATTTCCGGTCATGATGAAAAAAAATCCTATTCGGGTCCGTTAGGCCGTCAAAGCGACACTCAGAGTTTCATTCTTATAATAGAAACTAGCCGGTTACCCGTGCGTTGCATGGTATCACGTGTTCGGGTTAGTCGGTGCTTAGACTGCTGAAATAACCATATCCAGACTGTATTCGTAACTACAGAGGCTACATACCAAATTACAGCATAGAAAGTAGCAAAATTAATAGGATAGAGTGTAGCTTTAGGAGCCACGGCTGTTCCCAGCTCTTGGCATCGTAAAGTAGAGGTTCTACGGAGGCTATATTTATGCTATATTACAGTTTCATAGGATGAAAAGCATGGAAATTAGCTGTAGGAGCTCACTCAGCTGATCATGATAAAGGATTGCAATATAGCCTAAGTTCTATTCCTGAACTTGCTAGTCAATTTGCGCACACCCTCATGAAAATCGATGCAGCGGTTCGGTTCTGATGCTCGGACAAACAAACAGACATTGGATTTTATATGGGCAATTAAAAAAAAAAAAAAAACCATTCGGATCCCTTTGTTCGTTCGGCTGTGATAGTAACACTCACAGAGTTTTATTCTTATAAAAAATAGTATAGATTATAGTAAATAGAATAGAGTAGAATAGAATCATTTATTGGCATATGAAAAAATTATATAGGAAAAGAAATACAAATACTTGTTTTGAGTAAATATACGCCTGCCAGTTAAAAAGTACAAAAGAACTTATTTAAACTGGCAGAGCCTGAAATCATCCAGCTGGTAGAGCATAGTACAATGCCATCAATTGGTTATACCGAGATACTTCCATAAGAGTAGTTCAATCTGAATTTGGACAATATTTCATGCAAATATTACCGATTTTTACAACTAGCGAACGGCATTATTTCGATTTTCGACTAATTTTTCAACTTTGAAATTTTTGAAAACTTGATACATATTCTTATAGGAAATTTTACGCTGATTCCGAATATACCACATGTTAGTATGCTGAAAAAATAATTTCGCACAACAAATCGCAAGAAACAGGCTATTTTGAAAATTTTGACTACATTTTTGAAAATTTCAACCCGACGATGTAATCCGATCATGCTGGCCAACGAACTTTCGTTTTGTGTCCTTAACATTTTAAAATTTGTTTGAAGTTTCTAGCACAATTCTACGGACAGTTATCGTCTGGAATGACACATACATATATACATACATACATAGGTACATAAAAAAATGCGTTAAACTTCAGAATATGATTCAGAATAGCCTGAAACGGATTTCTGCATAAAATTTTTTCAAAAATTCACATTCTAAAAATTTTGAGGCGAGAGCAATAGCTTAATTTTCTTCAAAAATTCGCTAAAAGAAGAAAATTAAAATTTACAGAATAGCTATCATGAAAATATAATACATTTTGATAGTAAATACTTCTTAAAATGTTTCACACTAGTAAAATCCATAGGGATAATAGTTATTATAGTAAAACAATTTAACTGCCTGCACAAAAGAGTTCGATTATAAAATTCAGTTCTAATTGAGGGTAACCTTATGCTGCTGTTGCTAGCAGTTCTAGAATGTGGTAAGTTAGGAATAAGTGAGCTACATAAACCAGTTTCAAATACTCTCAAACGAGAGGATAGTAGAAAACACAGCTTAATCTTTAATATATTGAAGTTTTTATAAAGAAGCACAGTAGGATAACGCATAGGTTTACATAGTATCACTTTAATCAAAGCATTTTGGACAGTTTGCAGAGGTTTCAAGTGAGTTGTACTAGTCCCACCCCACACTACGATACCATAATTAATAAATAGTAGTAAAAGTTGAATATATTAGTAGGAATAAGTAATTTGAATCTAGTAATATATTGAGTAATAAAGTAGTATTATAAATAGTAAAATAATATATATACATATTTACGAGTATAGCCTCATCTCTATCTCCCTATCGCTTTAGGAACTCCCTAATTTGCCACGCTTTATCACACTTATCCGTATTTTCAGGAGACAGGCCCTTCTGTGCGTCCTCGCCGAGAACTGTGACGAGCCCATGTACAAGAAGCTGGTGCAGGCCCTCTGTTCCGAGCACCACATCCCCCTCGTCAAAGTAGATTCTAATAAGAAACTCGGTAAGCAACCCATCTTTCTGTTCCTCCTTGAAAATCCAATCAAACTTTTTTACTGAAGGGCCACACTATAAAATATTTGAGACAAGGCGGGCCAACAATTTACTACTATTTCCTGAGCCCCCCCCCCCCCCCCCACCCAATACATTCACGAAGTTTTGTTTCAATTAAGAGTGCTCAGTGGTGGTTATTGAAATACTCTGGGCTTAGTTTTATAATTAGCTATATTCCCTTGTATATCTTTGTTGTTCGATAACTCAAATCATGTTCTTTTAAGATAGTTGAAAATAATGTTGTGAACAAAATATACCAGACTATCTATCTATCTATCTATAAGTAAGACAATCATTAATGATTTTTACTTAAGCCTACTTTCACTAAAAATTTCAATGATTATTTCAAATACCCATATATTTTTAATATAACATGATGAGTTATTTTTAGTCCTGCCTTAGGTATGGTCGGGGTAAGCTTTCTGCCCTTACACCACCACAGTACAGTCCGTGCAAAACACTGACCATCGCTGAATGGCTGATCGCTGTTGACATTGGCTTCCCTGGTAACTAAATCACATAGAGTAAACCATTTGTGAGAAAAATCAACTGAGTATTGAACTAGGGAGAAAAAACCCAGTTGATCCAGTAAGGGTCCAGAAACTAGTTTGCATACATAAGCTAGGACTTCTTAGGAGGGTTAAGGAGGGGGAAAATTTGACCATTGGAATGTGGAGTCATGTGTTATAAATTCACAGAGCAACTTTCCAACAAACGATTTTTGTGGGATGGGAAATCAGAAAGTTATACTCTCTCTGGCAACGATTGGTAGTAGGTGAAAAAAAAAGTGTCACATTTTTTTTGCAGTCGGACGAAATTTTTGAAATATTATGTTAACTACTGCGAAGTGCGTGGCCAACAAACTGAGTTATGAGCATGGTTATTTGAATAATTGTGTACATTTAGGTGATCATTCTCAATAATTAATATTGTGAGCATGATTGCAACCACTTGCTAATTTCTGATGATTTCATTGAGCTGGTGTTTCGATGATTTGATTCATAGCAGGTGATCCGAATATTGCGAGAACGGTTTGATTTGTGAAGCTGGATCGTGTAACCTATGTAACCGAAGCTGAAATTTGGGAGGGAGGCTCAAGGGAGAATGCTGAAGACGCAATGGTGATCACTGATCAGCTGAGTGAGCTCCAAAGGGTGTCCCCCCAACTGGAAAAGTCAGGGAAATGTCAGGGAATTTTGTTTATGAAAACTTTTTGTAATAATTTTCAGCTTTTTTAGGGATATTGTAACTCCTAAACAATCAAACTTCAACAGCGTACTTTATCATACTACTTATTATTTTATAGGTGGGTTATAAGAATGCCAAAAAGAATTGTCGAGAGTGGTGGTTAAACTGTTCAAAGAGTAACAACACTACATTCAGATACATTGTGACATGGATATTTCTTTGGCTCCCCTGGTTACTACATCACCTTGTAGTAAACCATATGTAAGAAAAATCAACAGAGTATTAAACTAGGGAGCAAGCCCAGCAGAGTAGTGGATTGATCCAGTGAGAGTCCCAACAACTAGTTTGTGTACATAAGCTAGGACTTAGCTAGGATTCCTCAGGAGGGTTAAGGAGTGAGAAATTGGCCCATTGAAATGTAGAGTCATGTGTAATAAATTCACGGCTTTCGAACGAACAGTTCTTGTGGGATGGGAAAGTTATTCTCTCCAGCAACGATTGGTTGTAGGTTAAAAGAAAAAAAAAAGGTCCTGAGCACTAAATCTTGACAGAACATGGAACATGTTCCTTGGGAGAACAGGAGAGAATTTAGGTCACTCAGCTGATCAAGAAAGAACCCATTATTTCTTTTGTATCTCAATACTCCTAAGAGTCTCCCTGTCCAATTTCAGCTTCCAAGTTCCTTTCCCGTCTAATGTGGTTGCAGTAATTTTTACAAAATTAACTAAGAAGGATCCACCTGTATCTAATCAATTATTCAGACAACCCACATACCTCAGATTGTTGGGCACCTGTCAGTTTCTTCTAGTATAGGGGCTCTCCGCTCTCTGTTCATAATTTGAGCTTGAACTCTTCGGTATTGTATTTGTTTATATAACTGTGGTGGGCCTTATGCTGTCTTCTTCTTGCCGGCATTGAGCAGCTGCGTGAAAATAAGAGAAGGCACCGTGAACGCTGGTGCAAGGAGTGGTATCTTCAAAGAAGTGTCTTGCCAAGTGATATAACTTTGCTCGACTTGCTCATTTTGGCCGAATTCAACTTAATTTACATGATTACAAGGGACGGGTGACATGCGACTGGTACCTAGATGTCACGAGTGGAAAACTGACCGAACTGAATTACCGAAGGGAATTAAATTGTCTTTAGTAAAAGAGGATTCACAAAAGAAATCAAATTTTGGTTTGATGCTGAGGAATAAATAGATCGAATGGGGCATTTAACTGAAAAGACTGTTGAAGACACATAACATAATACCGACTGATAGATGACCTTTTCTCTTATTCAACGTAACACCAACAATAAACCCTCTGTGGGATTCCTCTTTGATATTAATTCCATTTAAAGGACAATCTTGAATACATGTTTTTACCCAAAACTATCGTGCTTGACAAATTCCATTCACAAAATGAAGCTTCGAGGCAATGAGTTTCACCTCATCCGTTCGGCCTAAATCAGAGTGCCGTCTCTATAAATTACGAAGGGACAGAGCCCTTGGGTTGATCAAGGGAAAGGGCCTGTCTGGACAGGTTTTGAGTTCACATAATCAACGAGCAAGTTTGCTCTGCTGTGTCAAACAAGTTAGACTGGGGAAGTAGATCCTTCCTGTTTGAGTACAATAATTGTGCAGACTGCTTTTCCGAGTGCAACGTTGTTATCCTCCTTTGTATAATTGGGGCGTTAAGGTCAGCCTCAAGACTAGACATACTTAACGATGTATACGGTTAAGCGGTTACTGCAATCAGCAGTAGGTTACCTACATAACATCGAGCCTACAGATAAATCTTGGTCGATAATGAATGTTCAGTATAGAGGAAACTGTGCAGTTTATCGGAAGAAAGTATGAACTGTTGCGCAGTCCAACGGCCGGACCAAAACCTGAGAGAACTGTGCGGTTTCATCAGTTTCCTCAGTTAAATTGCTCAGACATGACGCAAAATCAAATTGAGAAAAATGAAATTGAAAACACAGGTGATGTTCGCTAAACTACGAAGCGTTTTTGCGTTCCCACGTAGGACACTGCCTTACCTTGATTAAGTTATGAGAGGGGAAGCTGATCCCTGGTTGGTTCACTCGGCGTTCTTTGGAACACTCCGAGTAACAGCTCATTCAACCAACTCCTTATGAGCTGTTACAACTGAAAATCAGCATAATTCACTTGGATGATTTTGGCGTAGTACAGACCGTAATCATTATGTATTTTGAATGTCATTGGGCACGAGGGGAAGCTGATCCCTGGTAGGTTCACTCGGCGTTCTTTGGAACACACCAAGTAACAGCTCCTTCAACCAACTCCTGATGAACTGTTACAAGTGAAAATTGGCATAATTACTTAGATGGTTTTGGCGTAGTGCGGACCATAACCACGTAGGACACTGCCTTACCTTGATAAAGTTCGAGAACGTTATGAGAGGGGAAGCTGATCCCTGGTTAGTTCACTCTGCGTTCTTTGGAACACTCAGAGTAACAGCTCCTTCAACTAACTCCTGATGAACTGTTACAACTGAAAATCGGCATAATTCACTTGTATGATTTTGGCGTAGTACGGATCATAATCATATTGTATTTTGAATGTCATTGACCACGCCTGTTATTAAATGAATAAACACATAAGCACATTTACCGACTTCAATTATATAACCATTCTCATTTTTGCAGGTGAGTGGACGGGGCTTTGCAAAATCGACAAGACCGGCAAATCCAGGAAGATCGTCGGCTGCTCGTGCGTCGTCATCAAGGTAAACATGGAACATGTATTAGTGTTTATGAACATAGTCCATATAGTTTTAACTCTTAGGGCTCGTTTGACAGAGCTAGATAACCTCAAACTTGGAAAAGACTCTCGAGCTTTGGCGAACACTTTCAACAATTTTGAACAACTTTCATTCATGAACGCTTACTCAAATTCAACAACAAGTTTATACATGCGAGCATTGTGTAGTTAGTCAAAAATATGTATCCTTTTTGAGAAATCTGCTTGAGGAAGGGTATATTGGGTTTTCTAAAGTTCTAAATAACGCATGTGCGGAACAAGCTGCATGTACTTGGTCAGGGTATGTAATTCGCTCATGGGGTCATGCTGCATGACTGCTTTTTTTCTCATTACAATTGACACTAAAGGTACGTTTTTCGGACGGTGTTCGCGGTCGAAATAGAGTTTTGATTCCGCCGAATCTGAATCCGAAATCGGATATCGAAAAAAGTGACGGGAATGGAGGCGAAGCGATTAAAATGTGAAGTTAATTGTGTCGCCAGTGCGATGCAGGCCTTTTTTTACCTGAAGCGGTTCCGATGAACTTTGCATTCGAAACCTCTTGAAGTAAGGAACCTCTCCGATTGAAAGACATTAAAACAGAATAATAGACGGGGAAAAGGAGAGCCATTTTACGCAGATAAAATAATGGTCAATCTGTATTAAATCTAATAAACTTTTCGTGGTTCCACGTAGTTTTATAAGATTTAATTTGTTTGCAAGAATTTCCAACAGAAAAGAATGTCTGCCAAGTTGGATGGGCAGTATAACTTCCTGAAGCGAGCGAAGCTAGCCACCCTTAGTGATCTACCGTTTCCAATCATTCTACAAGTCCCACTCGACAGTAAAAGACCATCGCATCTATACAGCCACACCTAGCGAGCGACATTCCCTACATATATGGGATTTCAACGATGGTTTTCCTACACATATATAGCAATACCGAGCGAGCAAAGCGAGCAACATCCCCTGCCGGAGCAGCTAATTAACTTGAATTCTTCTTCTTCCTCCTCCCTTAACTTGTTTCTTTAGAAATAAAAGCGGTGACACATTGAATTAAAATTAATCCAATTGAAATGGTGAATCGTCCATCTTTTTGAACACTGACCATGAATGTTTTAGCATGGAAGATGCTTTAGCCTTGGACTAACTAGCGAAAAACGTTACGCGGATGTGTCATCAATTTTTGACATGGATATGTCTTTGCTCTAGGGGGTCAACCAAAAATTTCCGTCACGCAAAAGTTGATGTCACAATTTCTAATGATGTTCACGTACAACCCAGCCGTTGCTAGGGGAATGGAACTTCCGCAGTTTACATCGCACAGGAATCGTTCGCCACTCGTTGGAAAGCGCATCATTTATATGATAAATGTTCAATTCTCAAGCTACCAATTTCCCTCTCCTTACGTACCTGGCTACATTCCTAAACTAAGTTGATTGGACTATAAACAATTTTAATAAGCCGGTTACAATATTCTTAAAGTAAAGCAATGGCATCATTTACTCCACACCATAACCATAGGAAACATTTTGATCCTCTTGACTACAGTCAACTGTAAACAACTCATTCTAGTGGCTTCTCTCCACAGCTATTTTCAACGTTTCTATAAGTAAACCGATGTTTTGTTGGAATTAGTCGGGATGCGGCCCAGGGAAAATAAATGAAATTATTAACATGTATCATGTTTTAGCCCTGGGGTCCTAGCGAATTTTGCGAGTCAATTTTTTTCCGCGCACGAAATTAATTACAGTGATTTCCGCCTACAAACGAGTCGTTGCTAGGGAAATGGTACTTCGTCGTTTTTCATCCCACAAAATTCGTTGACCATTCGTTCGAAAGCTCTCGATTTATCCAACAATATTATGTTAACTACGGCGAAGTGCGTGTCCAACAAACTGAGTTATGAGCATGGTTATATAAATAATTGTTTACACACAGGTGATCATTCTCAATAATTGATATTGTTTTCATTTATTGTTTTATTTGATAACGTTTCGTCCTCTTACTGAGGACATCTTCAGATCCAGGAAAAAATTGTATGAATTGTATAAAGCCAATAAATTAATTAAAAAAAAAAAAAGACATATCCATGTAACATGGTATCTGCTTGTAAAGCAGATAGTGGAACTCGTTTTTCTTTTGATTTTCACGTACAACCAACTTGGTTGAGGAGTTAATCTAGGTTATAGTAATTGTAGACGCGCACTATAACAGAAAATTACCCATCTAGGTACTTCCTTCCAATTTTGATTCTATTTGTCGTATGAAGCTCCTGAAAATTTTGGTTTTTGTTACTTGGTCACTTCTGCCAGGCATGTTCCATGTTTCTTGACTTTTAGCCACGGGCTCTAAGTGATAACATCCGTGATATATTTTTCCATTCAACACATGTTAACAGGATAGGAGTAGGTACCACATGTTGATTAGTAACAACAGTGTGATACCATGAATGTTATTAGGTAGATGAAGCCACCAAGCCACCACTTACAATATCCAACATAAATATACTCAATTGAGCAAATTTTTCTCTGTTGCAGGACTGGGGTGAGGACACACCACACTTGGACCTCCTGAAAGACTACATCCGAGACGCCTTCTAAGATGTTTAGTTTTTCATTCCTTTTATAATGAATTTAAAAAAACAAAAAATGTTAAATTGAAACAAAAAAAATCATAAAAAACTCGAATCTCTTCGTTTTTTGAATCACCTCGTTGTTCCTTTGGAATAGAAACAATCCTCCTTCAGTCTTAAATTTGAAAATGCTGCTAAATTAGTACACTCTTGGGATTGAACAATGTTGTAGGCGAGTGTTGGATATAAGAATAAAATGCTCTTGTCTGATCAGCTGAGTGAAAACGGAAGTTAGTGAAAAAAACGTTGCCTATTTCCACAAAAACGTTATCAGAGTTGTAAGTCCCGATATTTGCCATGAGCACCTGCGAAAATCACACATTACACTCAAGACATCCGTACTGAATAGTATACGAAGTTTTATCCACTTTAACGATAGGTATACTTTGAGAGTTATGTCTAATTTTATTGACAATTCATGTGAAAAACACTATTTTTTCCTATTCTAGTAGCCATATGTCACGATATTTGCAATGAGCACCCACCAAACTCCCATATTATACTCAATATATCCGTACCAAGTAGTACAATAAGTATAATCTATTATAATATATACTTTCAGACTAATATTGAATTTTGTTCAAATTTGTTGGGAAATCAGCGTTTGTGTCAATTCAGATCGACAGAAGTCCCGATATTTGTGATGAGCACCCACAAATATCACAAAGTATTTTCTTGACATCAGTACTAAGTAGTTCACGAAGTTTTGTTCAACTTGAAGATATACATTCAGCATTGTTACTAACTTCATTGTAAATTCATGTGAAAAAAGTTCCATTCATGCAGCATGATCGTATGAGCGAATTTTCGTAAATTATCGTATTGTATAATGTTGAATTGTTTTGAAATTTGAGCTTTTTGAGTGCAAGGAAATCGTTAACCATTAATTTTATGGCAAAAACGTATTCTAAATAATAATCTGCTATTCAAATAGAGGTTCTGAATTTTGAGCTTTTTTTTTGCAGTTTTTATCGATTTTTTAGCAAATTTTGATGAATTTTAAGTACATTTTTCAGCATAATTGTGTACATACATTTTTGGATGTTCTATTTTATAGTTAATAAACTTTATTTGAGCAATATTCTACCAAAAAATATAAATTGAACGATCCAGTCATGCAGCATGACCCCATGAGCGAATTTTTGAAGAAATCTTCGACATTTCAGTCGTTATTGATCGTGTAGAGAAATTTTAGTTTATGATTTTGATAGGCAAACATGGAATCAAATTATTAAAAATAATTAGGAGGTACTCATACTTTATTATTATTAAACTAATCTTGTAGATTTAAAGACGAATGTAGGTAAATATTCATAGATTTCGATGTCCAATGTGGTCAGTATTGAAGGCAGTTGAAATGTTTCATGCAAATATTACCGATTTTTACAACTAGCGAACGGCATTATTTCGATTTTTGACTGATTTATCAACTTTGAAATTTTTGAAAACTTGATACATATTCTTATAGGAAATTTTACGCTGATTCCTAATATACCACATGTTAGTATGCTGAAAAAATTATTTCGCACAACTAATCGCAAAAAACAGGCTATTTTGAAATTTTTGACATTTTTGAAAATTTCAACCCGAAGATGTAATCCGATCATGCTGGCCAACAAACTTGAGCTTTCGTTTTGTGTCCTCAACATTTTAAAATTTGTTTGAAGTTTCTAGCACAATTCTACGGACAGTTATCGTCTGGAATGACACATACATATATGTGTCATGTATGTATACATACATTGAAAAAATGCGTTAAACTTCAGAATAGCCTGAAACGGATTTCTGCATAACAATTTTTCAAAAATTCACATTCTGCAAATTTTGAGGCGAGAGCAATAGCTTAATTTTCTTCAAAAATTCGCTAAAAATGCGTTAACCTTCAGAATATAATTCAGAATAGCCTGAAACGGATTTCTGCATAAATTTTTTTCAAAAATTCACATTCTACAAATTTTGAGGCGAGAGCAATAGCCTAATTTTCTTCAAAAATTCGCTAAAACGTCATTCTTTCCCATTCTAGTTGCAATAAGTAGGTACCGCACATTATAGTCAATACATCAGTAGTATGTAGTACAGGGAGTTTTATCTAATTTAAAGATATACTTTTAGAGTAATATTGAATTATGTTCAATTTTCTCGGGAAAATCATCGTTTTTGTCTGTTTAGATGAACAGAAGTCCCGAAATTTGCGATGAGCACCCACCAAAATCACTCAGGGGGCTTGGAGATACAACCAATCAAGTGCAAGCAAAGTGAAGGGGGATTATAGCTAATCAGATGAAGTGAAAGTAGGGGAAGAATTACTGGTTTCAACAGTTTGAAGGGATAATTCCAAGCTTTACATAAATGGACTTATCAGTGGTGAAATATATTGAGGTATATCCTCATATAAATATTTACCAGATCTGTCACTTTTGATCATTTCAAAATTTTCAAGTGCATTCAACATACCTCCCTTTGGACAAAAAATGAAGAAATTCTACAAACTGTCTATCTGTCAAATCAAAATTGTAACTATGATTGGATTCCTTAAGATGTTTCGCAAATGTAGTCTTACCCTTATTTTCCTTGAAATCTTATTATCAATATGTTATATTCTTTCCCTGAATTTCCTACCTTAGGAAAGTGCCTTAGGTCTCTATGGGTGATATTCTCGAGACTTGGACACTAGCGCATCCTTACATCGAGTCAAGGCGAAGTTATTTCACCTTGTTGTCATGGTGACGAGTAAACTATGCGAAAATGCGCCATTTGTTGCCCCAGCTGGACAACTGCATGACATAGTCTTACCTAGTCAACATTTTCATTATTTTTGTAATATGCAAGGTGATAAATTGTATGCAAATTACATCAAGTTATTATCAGGTGATGACCTCAAACGCAAGATTTAATCTGAGGGGTAGAGATCCATATGAAATGTGTGTTGGGGAGTTGACATACAAGTGTTCTAGATGTTCCAGACATCAACCACGAAGATGTTGTGGATTACCTATCTAGTTTTAGAACTGTTCTTTGAATCAATTGAAACTAAAAATCTTAAGAGTACTGTGAAAGTGGTCTTGTGTAAGGATGTGTTATGAGAGCTCTGTTAGGTGGGAAAGGTAAGTACCTAGAGGTAAGGTATGCCTACATACTTTCCGTATATTATTTACTTGTTCATGTACTTCATTGATAAAAACGAAAGTAGGTACCTAATTACCTTTTTTGTCCCTAAAATTTGTGTAACTGCCAAACTCGCGCAATAACTGCACTGCCAATGCCGTCTTTATGAAATCTTACCTTCAGAAGAATGCATTTCAAGGTGTTTTCCTTGCAGCTGGTTTTTAATTCTTGTTGTATATCCCCTGATTCGATATTTGACAAACTTGATAATCAGCGGTTGTATTCGTCGGCAAAGCAACGACCCACCTACTTTGTTTAGGCACTTTAAACCAACAGCACAGCTGGTAGACTGGTGCCTAGTTTACTTTGACAAACTATCAAATCTCTCCTTTTATTCATTAAATATAACAAGTAAAGCTTCCTCAGTTAAGCATAGTACTACGAACTTATAATAAAACGCTGAAGCTAGGTACCTGAGCAACGGCTAGGTACCTACACAGCAGTACAGACACCTGAGGAATTTTCAATCATCTTTTCTTTACTATTTTTCAGGTTAATAGTTATTCTCAAAGCCTAAACGAATGAAGTTCTTTAGTTTTCTGACACTGATTAACTACAATAGTTAGTAGGCTCCTAGTCTAAATAAAAACTCGTTAGATTGTTATCATTGACAGCAATCTACAATCAATTATTGCGCTGGCAGGCACGATTATTATAACATTTAGTGGAATTGAAACTTTGTATTGCTACAATATTATACTTTTTCAAAACAAAACTGTTGAAAAATGGCCTTATAACCACGAATTATGTTGACGTGAGACGGCAAACGTCTTGTGAGAAATAGGTTGGTTGGGTAGCGATTCATTGACGTAGGGCAGTCATGGCCGACTTTGGCTGAAACGCGAACCTACTCCAGGCGTGACGTCACGGGAATATGGGCCATACAGAGCGTGGAGGACAGTAGTCCTCCTCGTCATTTCCGGCGCAGTTTGGAGTTCTTTACAACACCAGCCACTTTGCTCCGGAGTTTTCTCGCCAATGAATCTGCATGATCCCTGCTAAAATTCCCCTCTCCCCCGTACTTATTGATTCCCAGGTAGACACCCATTCCAATTTCTTGCTGATATGTGGGGTAGTAAGCTTCAAGGAATACGTCCTAGAGTTTGTTTTGAGGGTGAGAAATAGGTTAGCTTAAGTGATAGCTCTCATAATTTTCATATTTTATCAATTTTAAAAGTAAAATTAAACCCCCCCTCCCCTCAACAACATGCTAAAAGCAGGGTGGCCCCCAACTGGAAAAGTCAGGAAATTCTTTGCGTCGGGGAATTTCGCAAAAACCACCAAATATCAGGGAATTTTTTAAATGAAAACTTGGTGTAATAATTTGAAGCGTTTTCAGGTATATTCTAACTCCTAAACAATCAAAATTCAAAAGCGTACTTTATCATTCTTGGTAAATTATTTCATAGGTGAGTTATACGAATGACAAAAATAATTTTCAAGAGTGGTGGTTAAATTGTTCAAAAGTACCTAACAACGCTACACGCACATAAAAAAGGAATGGATGTGCCATTGACTTCCCTGGTAACTACATCACCTAATAAATCATTTGTGAGAAAAATCAACAGAGTATTGAACTAGGGAGGAAAAACCCAGCAGAGTAGTGGATTGATCCAGTAAGAGTCCCAAAACTAGTTTGAATACATAAGCTAGGACTTCTCAGGAGGGGAAATTGGAATGTGGAGTCATGTGTTATAAATTGGGCTCCAATGCAATAGCACCATTCTAATTATAATTAAATTATGCTATTAGAAAACGACGATACGCCCATGCTGCTTTATAATATAATAATATAGATATAAATCTACTTAAATTACCCCCTTCCCCTCCATCCAGCATGGCTATTAGGTCAGATCTGTCAAAGGCATTGGCACCAAGGAATGCTTTCCTGTAAGATTCATATTTATTGTAATTCATTTCCTGTAACTCATTCATATTTGTTGAGATTTTGTCCTCTACAATATCATTACATCAACCTTGGTAAATTGTTATGGTAAACTGTATTGATTCATTAAAGTTTGAGATTTCAATGTGAATGTTTGTTCTTGATTCTCAACAATATTGCATAGTGCACAGTTGTAAATCCTGTTTTCCATCCAAGGAACATAGGTAGTTCAGGTGGTACAATTCTCCACGACATTTTAATACTCACGTATCGAGGCCCATTCCACGTGGGAAGACGTCGATATCGTGTCTTAGGTCTCTATACAGAGCCTGGTACTGTCCTTCTCGTCATTTTTGGAGCAGTTCCAGTTTGGAGTCATTTTCGACACCAGCCACTTTGCTCTGGAGTTTTCTTGCCAATGAATCTGCATGATCCATGCTAAAATTCCCCCCTCCCCCGTACGTATTGATTCCCAGGTAGACATCCATTCCTATTTATTGCTGATATATGGGGTAGTAGGGTTCAAGGAATACATCCTAGGGTTTGATTGAGGGTGAGAAATAGGTTAGCTAAGTAATAGCTCACGTAATTTGCATATTTTATCAATTTTAAAAGTAAAATTAAACCCCCCTCCCATCAACAACATGCTTAAAGGTACATACACCAGTATAAAGCAGAAACAAGAGGATGGGTATCAGGCAAACTAAGAATAATACTGCAAAGAAGTAGTGTCTTGAAACTCAGATTTCTCTTTTAAAATATGTGAAATAATAATAAAAACAAGGCTCTAATCGTCCAAATAGACCCTGTGTGCAAAAGAACGGATTTTTTTCGATCGAGTTGAAGGCTAGTAAAGCGAGACGGCGGAGGCGGACTTCAGATGGCACATTCAGTTTCTACGCGACTTGAAACGGAAAATAACCAAGTTTGAGGAGTGTTCAAGAAACCTACCCGCTACATCAACATAATTAGTAGGGACTGATGGGAAATTTAAAGAAAAACTATCATTGTTTACTTCACCAGTATTCGAGTAATTTTGAGGTGACCAATAGTGTTACATTTACAGGAAAGTTAGGCTGGTGTCGTGTGCCTTTAGGTCCCCAAACGGCTGACGTTAAATGAGCCATTCTAACGTACGACGTTGCTAACGTCCCCTCAAGGTCACGTACTCTTGGGTACGTTAGGATGACGTTAAGGGTACGTTAGTGGTCACCAAAAACTTTTCAGCTCTGACGAGGCCAATAAGGCGAAAGCCCTAAGCAACAATAAACAAATACGAGAAGCTAAACCTACTTCTCACCCTCAAGCAAACCCTAGGATTTCTTGCTGATGGCATATTCGGCCGCGATTCTTACGTACCGAGTAGGCGGTGAACTCAGCGTTCAGTTTTAGCACTGTGGTATAGATTTGATCGAAATTAGCCTCCAGAAAGAGCATATAATTGGGCGTGTTTGAGGGGAGATTAAAGATTTTCTTAAAAAATCGGTTCTCGCACCCTCTCAACCTGCTGTTTCTGTACCCCCTGTGTGTAAATCTGGCAGCCGAAGCACAACACTGCCAGCACCACCGCCCTCCAAACACCAAACTTGGTATCCAGCGGGACTTCTTTTGCCAAAAACTACGTTATTACATAATTACAGGGTACTCGAGAATAAATAACACAATATTCAGGAATAAATAAAACTATATATTTAATAATGACACAGGTAAATCAAGTGTTCAGTAAAGAGAAACAATAAACTTTCGATAGTAAAATTAAGTCTTCAATTTCACAATCTTTCAGAGAACTAGTTTTTACTCAGAAGACTCAAGTGCGCATCAAACTTGGCAAAAAAGTATACGTGGCCCAGAAGTATACTTAACAGGCAAACCTAATTCAAATCATACCTTGAAAAACTTCAAGATAAAGTGAAGTTAAATTTGAACGATTGAACAACAGTAGGTAAACGTATTTGTCAAGCCGGAACCTGACATTTATTGACAAATCACTGATTATGGTCTATGATATAACCTAATCAACAGTAATCATTATTCATCAGGTGAAGAATTTCAAAGCATGCTCACATGTGGTTTTAGCCATAAATAGCCGTTTTAGGAAGTGACAACCAAAGTTTTCTATAGAATGTGGATTTAACTTTTCAAAAACACAGCTATGCTTCAAACTTCACAAAGAAAACATCGAATTTCCAAAAAGTATAGCAGATCTGTTAAATAATTACAGAGCAGATTGCTATAGGATAACCTTAAAGTTAAAATTTATTCAGTTGATCAACAGCAGGTAAACATTACTTGTAAAACCAAAACCTTACATTTTTTTGACAATTTCGCGATTATGGCCTGTGATATTTAAACTCGTGGTTAAATTACTAGATGATGGAATGCTGTTCAAATAGCTGACAAGATTGAGGTTAAACTAGAGGTTAAAACCATAGTTAGCCGTCTATTTACTGGTTAGAAGATGTTACCTAACCTAGAAGACACGTTTGCGATTGGGTCTAAGCACACCTAAACTCGAGGTTAAAGTCCCGGTTGTTGCATAAAGCCATCAACATAACCGGCGAATCAACCTGTGGTTACATGAGAGGTTAAACCCTTAGTTAACCGTTCATATACTGGTTCGAAACTAATGTTCATCGGAATGTGAACAAAATAGGTATAGTGAGATTTAAATTGCTCTTGTTTTGGTGAAATTTGGAATATCTTCGAAATTAAGGAGTAAACAGTCGAAAATACGACACAACTGTACAAAATTAACACCACAGTTCACAGAACATGAGGGAATCCCAACAAAATTGAAATGGATAATTTAAATTCACAAAAAACTATTGAAAGTCAACAAACTTTAGTTGCAATCGTATCACCACACTGAAAAAGATGGCCAACCGAAAATTTATAAGCTGAACTTGGTTAACTGAGACCCAACACAAACCATAAATTCACAAAAGCTCTGGTGAGTTTTGAGAGAGAAAACTCAGATTTTTGGCATTTTTTTGAGAAAATATATATAATTCTTCTAAGATAAATCAACTATATTGCAGTATAGTCTTTGAACAGGCAAAATTATTACAAATTCTTTTAAAAAAATGATTAATTAACACTTTGAATTGCAAACAAAATCTTTTCAAGTAGAGTTTATCTAGTTTCCTCCGAGGACGTGGCCTAATCAACAGTAATCATTACTGATCAGGTGAACCATTTCATGTAATCATGCTTACACGTGGTTTTAGCCATGAATAGCCTTTTAGGAAGTGACAACCAAAGTTTTCTATAGAATGTGGATTTAACTTTTCCAAACCAAAAACACCACTATGCTTCGAATTTCACAAAGAAAACATCGAATTTCCAAAAAGCATAGCAGATCTGTTAAATAATTACAGAGCAGATTGCTATAGGATAACCTTAAAGTTAAAATTTATTCAGTTGATCAACAGTAGGTAAATATTACTTGTAAAACTGAAATCTTACACTTTTTTTGACAATTTAGCGATTATGGCCTGTGATATTTGAACTTGTGGTTAAATTACCAGTTGATGGAATGCTGTTCAAATAGCTGACAAGATTACATTGTGGTTAAACCAGAGGTTAAAATCGTAGTTAGCCGTCCATCTACTAGTTGGAAGATGTTAACTCGAGGTTAAAGTCCCGGTTGTCGCATAAAGCCATCAACATAACCGGCGAATCACCTTGTGGTTACATGATTGGTTAAAGCCTTAGTTAACCGTTCATATACTGGTTCAAAAATCTTGCTTATGTTGGAATGCGAACAAAATAGGTATAGTGAGGCTTAAATTGCTCTTGTTTTGGTGAAATTAAATTCGGAATATCCTCGAAATTAAGGAGTAAACAGTCGAAAATACGACAAAAGTGTACAAAAATTAACACCACAGTTTACAGAACATGAGGAAATCCCAACAAAATTGAAATGGACAATTTAAAGTCACAAAAAACAATTTAAAATCAACAAAACTGAGTTGCCAGTATCACCAAACTGAAAAAAGATGGCCAACTGAAAATTTTTTAGCTGAACTTTGTTACATGAGATCCAACACAAACCATTCACGAAAGTTCTGGTGAGTTTTGAGAGAGAAAACGATTAGATTTTTGGCATTTTTTGAGAAAATATATATAATTCTTCTAAGGTAAATCAACTATATTGTAGTATAGTCTTTGAACAGGTAAAATTATTACAAATTCTTTTTAAAAAAATGATTAATTAACACTTTGAATTGCAAACAAAATCTTTTCAAGAAGAGTTTGTCTAGTTTCCTCCGAGGACGTGGCCGGTGCCCCAGTTGTGGCGCCTGGGGGCTTCGCCAGGTCGGGGCGCTTGGCCGAAGGCTGAAGTCGTTTCTCTTTCGTTCGGGAACCAATCGTAACTGGAAATAGAAGAAGATTTAGGAGATTTATTTTGGCAAACAAAATGTATACACACAAGCCTCGTGGGCCTTTCAATTGTGTAAAAATTGAAATTACATTTGACAAGCGATTAAGTTGTTTTTTAAAATTTTTTTGCGTTTGTTCATACATGAATCTTACATCTACTGCTGCATCAGCATGTCCTTAAACTGCTCGGTATTGAAAAAATCACTAATTCAAGCCGCAAAACCTCATGAATTCGTTTTTTCGAAATCAATTTTTTGCCCTACGTATATCAGAACATCCTAACCCAATAGTGAGAGAAATCCTGGAAGACAGACGTCCCGAACGTGCTACACGACGCTTAAAAAGAAAATGGCACTCAGACCTACTGTAGCCCCACTGAACCACCAACCCCACTTATCCCAGCGACCTACGTAGCCCTCTATTGTGCAGATACGTTGTTTATACCCTTATTATTGTTATTCAAAATTCTATCTAACTGTTATCATCTTCTTATATCTATCTGTTGTTGTTAAAATGAATTAATTACCTACGTGTCTCAGCTGCCAAAGGGCAGACTGAGTTCCTCATGTTACATGTTATTTATTTATATATTCGTAGGATTAGCAAACTTGATGGTGTTATACACAAAAAGTAAATAAATATGGAGAAAAAAAATTTTTTGACCCACTATTTGACAGCCAAATTTTTGGTAGTAGCTGTGATTGACACCCTATGATTGACACAGCAGCTCTTTTGCAATAAATGATTCCGTGTATCAAAAAACATTTCATTTCAACATTTTACAAATAAATTGAGCATTTGAACTTAGTTCTAAATATGAAATTAATATGAGTATTCGTAAAGAAAAAAAAATCTTTAAGTACCGTTTTGTTCCTTAACATTACTAAACTAGCAGAAGGAAACAAATGATATATTAGAAATCATAAGAAACGCTTGCATACGAGTCTGCAACACATTGGGACATTTTATGTCTTTAGTTGCAGACTCGTATGCAAGCTCTAAGAGCCACTCAGCTGATCCGAACCCCGGGCATCGTCAAGTAAATGTCCTAAAGAGGCTACATACGAAATTACAGCTTCCTAAAGTATTGAGAATGATCACCTGTGTGTAAGCAATTATTCATATAACCATGCTCATAACTCAGCTTGTTGGCCACGCACTTCGCAGTAGTTAACATAATATGGTTGGATAAATCGAGAGCTTTCGAACGAATGGTCAACGAATTTTGTGGGATGAAAAACGACGAAGTTCCATTTCCATAGCAACGACTCGGTTGTGTAACAGAGTTACCTCCTGAGAGGTCCATCAAGCTCCCGTCAGAGCACCAGAGATAGCGTTGGCGGCGTCCCGTTGAGGAATCAATGGGAACCACGCGCTGTTCTCGATCGTTTTAGACAGCTGGTTTGGCGTCGGATGGTTTTCCTGGTGACAGGAATATCAACCTTCCCCGAACATGGCTCATTAAAAGCTATGACTAGGGGTGGTATCTCTCTGACGGGATGCCTCTTTACCTCCTCTACCTTTTTATGAGGATTTAGGCCCCCATTGCACCTCTGGGGGGGGGGGGGGGGGGGGGGGGGGGGGGGGGGGGGGGGCAACTAAATCCCTTATAGTTGTAAGCGGAAATCATCAGAAAACAAAAAGTATCAAATTTGGTAACAGTTTTCGAGTTATGTGCCGGAAATAAATGTCAAAATAAAATAAAATGTCAAAAACGGCGGTAGACCTACGGTTCTACAGACAGATCATTTAATAATGATTAATTTTACACATTATTAGTTCATTATAGTTACTTAGCAATATTAGTTTATAACTGAGCGTAATAAATCAGCTTTCCTTTACACTACAGAAGCTTAGGGATTATGAGATGCTGTGATAAAATGAGAGCATTCCAAAAAGTGGGTAACGATTTTCTTGCTTTGAAAACTAAGGGAGTTACATTTCCCTAGTAACGCATTGGTTGTACGTGAAAATCAATAGAAAACCCCACCGTGACGTGACGAAAACAAATGGAAACGTCCTGTTAATCATATGATAAAAGTTGAAAGTATCACCGGATATTTCATCACAAAATAGGTACAATGTTTTCTCTTGATACCATAGGCACAATACGTCTCTAATGGTAAACTGGCTGCTTGTGAGTTGCTATGCATTTATATAAATATAAAAAATGAAGAATGAATGAGAAGAACGAATAGAGATCCATATTGACAGCACTGTCAATCACTGAGGGGAGCATCAGTTTGGGAACTAGCAATTGAAATTTGCATTTTCACATGTTATCTTTGGTTATTTCTAAAAAATGATTGCATAAATGCAAGCTACACAAAAAATTTATTGAGAAAAACCATGGAAACAATCGAATATGAAAATGTGAAGGACATAGTGAAGCAGAATAAAACGCTTACCTCCTTGACAAAATCACAAGAAACAGCACCAAAGAAATCACAACACGAAGTTCTGTTGGGTAACCTTCTCTAGATTTCACAAAACCCCGCCTGATATTCCCGCCTCTGTACTTTACTGAGATGGTATTTTGCCTCAAAATTCAAATGGACTAGGTCCGTAAAAGACTTTTAAATGCTATATTTTTGAAACTTCTGGGTGAAATGTCAATGACTGGTCCCTCCACTCTAGGTAAGTTAATAATTTGGTATTTGTAGTTTAAAAGGGGGGGGAAAAAAAAAGATAATGAAATATGAAATACTCGTACACAAATAAAGCATGGTAAAACATAATGATCAAAATATTGTGGTGGGTGAGAATAAGTGAATAATTCAAGCTCCAAAATGTTTCTCAGCTAGCAAAAGGAAGGCAGAAAAGTCAGGTCAACGACGGATGGCAACGGGAAAGGCGTTCCATATCCTTGCATCAGCGATACGAAGGAAATTACCCAAGGAGACCGTTCGATGGGGTGCCACGTTCAAGGCGTGGAGCCTCCCAGAACGCCCATAGGCAAACATGCCCTCTAGGTATTCCGGTGTAGCAGGGCCCTCACCACACAAAAGCTTAAATATGAATATACAAATTCGAAATTTAAAATAATTTACCAAAGACTTTCCAACCAATTTTTTCAGAAAATTCAGTAAAGTGGCTATATCCCTTTGTCAAATACATATCTGGCTATTGAGTTGAAGCAAACTTGCAATCTATGGAACCTCTTTGGATGATAAACTTTGAGAAAAGAATTCACAGCAGTAAGTGAAATGTGGTATTAATAATGATTTTGCTAAGATCAATTTTAAACCAAGAGGAGTGAAATTCTTAAAACCTCCTAAAGTGTAAAGGAAACTATAAACCTTTCAGCGAATTTTTGAAGAAAATTAAGCTATTTTAATATGTGAGAAACTTGTCGATTCCAAGATAGCTGTACATATTTATACATGTAGCTGTACATATGTATTATGTACACATAAGCCTCGTGGGTCTTTCAATTGTGTAAAAATTGAAATTACAATAAAATACAAATCAGCTCTTTATTGAGAGACTAATTAGGTAAGTTAATAATTAGGTATTTGTAGTAAAAATATGTAGATAATGGAATAGATTAATAAAGCATGGTAAAACATAATGATCAAAATGTTGTGGTGGGTGAGAATAAGTGAATAATTCAAGCTCTAAAATGTTTCTCAACTTGCAAAAGGAAGGCAGAAAAGTCAGGGCAACGATGGAAGGCAATGGGAAGTGCGTTCTATAATCCTTGCAACAGCAATACAAAGGGAATTACCCAAGGAGACCGTTCCCGGATTCCAGGAGATTGCAAAAGCAGAAAGTATTCAGTTGATGTTCGTCAGAAAAGTTATTCCGTATGCCAAGTTTCTCTCCAAATTATATTTTATATCTTGAGACCGGTTTGAACACCGTATCGACAGTCACACATGAAGCCCACCTAAATTACTTGATAAAGATAGCCCCACCTTCATGATTCAAGACTCCCTAAAGTGATTGTGAGAGAGGTTATGTTGCAAAACACCTCATGGGCTGAGCACTTGGACCGCCTTTCTTCAGAATTCAGTTAGCCGAATGACTTTCCCTCGTTGAATACAGCACTTTTGTGGCCTTAAAAATACCAATTGAAACTTCTCAATTTGGTAGCACGCCTAATCTTTTCACTGTTTTCATATAACATTCATATTTTTCATTTCCGAAAATTTGTAAAATCTGAAGGTTAACTCACAATATCTGAGGTGTGGAGATGAGTTGAGGCCCTCCCAGTTCCTGAGGGTAGGTGTACATTAGGAAGAAATACAGGTGTCCCACGATGATACCTACCAGCTCCATGATACCTCTGCAAAGGAAAACAAAACATTATATATTATTTTTAATATTGTTTAGTTTCTTGACCACTAGGTGATAGCAGCACAGTTTTATAATCTTGAGAGTCGGTCAGGATAATAAAAATTCATGTCTTCAAAGCCAACGTTTCGATGTATTTATACATCATCATCAGGGTTACAAAGAACGTTAGGAAGTGTGTTGTACGTCTCATATCCTCCTCCTATTCTGATATATCCACCTTTGAATTCCTCCCAAGGAAAATAACAGCTAGTCCATAACTAACGTGTACATTACTTTAAGAAGTAGGGTTTTTCAACCAATTTTTAATTTGTCACGTCTTTCACTAGTCAATGTATGTACATGACATGAAAGTAACATCTACATGTGCTATAAACTACGAAATGACTTTGTGGAAACCTGCAAAATTCTTCAAGGTATCTAATACTATGTATATGTATAATTATTATTAATTTTTCTACTTGTCATAACGTAACATGTCAAACAACAGCTGTTCAATTAATAGACTTTTAGAATCTCATCTTGTTGTAGCCCTGATGATTATGTATAAATACATCGAAACGTTGCCTTTGAAGACCTGAATTTTCATTCTCCTGACCGACTCTCAAGATCCTAACACTGTGCTATATTATTGGTTTATTATTTCCAATAATAAGCCTATGTGATCGTGTAGCAAAAGATTTTTATAACCCCCCCTCAAACTTTGTCACTTTACGTTTCAAGGTGCGTAGAATCCAAATTTGAAATGTCCGTCCGCCGTTCGCCGTCCGCCGTTCGCCGTCCGCCGTTCGCCGTCCGCCGTTCGCCGTTCGGGCCATAAAAGGCCTAAGAATTGACTTAAAAAACCCGTTCTTTCGCACATAGACTCCATTTGGGGTCTAGTTGGTCCTAACGTTTAACCATCCCGATCGCTTTACTCGCATAGATGCTATGGGCCAAGAAGGGCGAAAAAGTGTGTTTTTCTACGCGCGCACGCCTGGCACGCTTGGCAGGGGGTCACGGTGGGTGGTGAGGGGGGTGAGCGGGCGGTGGAGTGAGAGGAGGCGCCGGCGCCGCGGCACCTTGTGGTGGGTACGGCGCGGCGCCGCACACTGGGCAAAATGCCCAATCTAGGTGGACAAAAGTCATATTTGGATTTGAAGCTTTTTGTTGTCGGGTATTGTTACTGATTGGGTCTAAAGGCCAGAAACGTTCATATTAAATCCCTCGCTCGCAACCCAAGAAGTGGGGCGACTTATGAATTCCTGTTTGAACAAGTGTTACAATCCCGTCATGATGACAATGGTTCTCATTTGCACTCGGCATATCTCCTACGGACTCCTTCGAAGCCAACTCCAATTCGATGGATCTTTTCAAGGAAGGCAAGAAGTACATTTATTTATTTATTTTTGGAAATTCAACCATTATATTTCAACAGGTACGGGGGTACACAGGAAGTAAATTTATGATTTTGTTTATAATTGATTTTGTTTAGTGATTTAAATGGTCACGGTCAAGAGCGGTCATAATGATCGAAACAGATTTAGAGGCGTATGATTACCTAGTTTACAGTATTCATTAACATTTTTTCCGATTTTTTCCGATTTTTGAGTAATGTTGACAATTGTATTACAGAAATTACAATACGTGTCCCAAGAAAGGAGTTTTTCGAGAAGTGGAAGGCGCTTCCAAAGGCTGTGCGGCACGACAATTTGGTGAGGTTTATTGTTGATGATTAGGCTCCAGGAGAAGGCGAAATTGATTTAAAAACTCTCAAAGAAACCTGTTTCATTTGCCAAGCAACTCCAAAAGTCTTGAAAAACCCCAACGCAGTGCTTCCTCCCGATAACGTTGAGAATTACAGTTACGGGCTCTCAACTTTGCACGCGTGGATTCGAACTTTCGAATTTTTTCTGAATTTAGAATATCGGCTAAACATTAAGAAGAAAACTGTGATGGGGGATGATGAAAAGGAAGAGGTTGCTCGACAAAAGGCCAGGATTCAGAGGGAATTCAGAAGCCAGTTGGGGGGGCTCGTAGTTGATCAACCTAAACAAGGGTTGGGCAATTCCAATGACGGAAATATAGCTCGGAGATTCTTTGAGAATCACTCTATGAGTGCCACTATTACCGGCTTGGACGAAACGGTCATTAAGAGATTCGGAGGTATTCTTCAAGCTCTCGCTGCTGGATATGAGATCGATGTAGGTACCTAAGTTCGAAAAATATGTATCAGAAACCAAAAGCCTTTACATGAATATGTATTCGTGGTATGGAATGACACCAACAGTACATAAAATTGTCGAACACAGTTCGAGGATTATTCAGCACCATTTAGTGCCCATTGGTCAGCTAAGTGAGGAGGCCCAAGAGGCCAGAAACAAGGATTATCGACGAATCAGGGAACGTCATGCTCGGAAAACGTCCCGAGTAGATACCAACAGAGATCTCTTGACAATGCTTTTGGTTTCTTCTGACCCGATTGTGGCTGGTTACCGAAAATCTATTAAAAAACGGTCTAAAACGCTAGCTCCAGAAGTGCTAAGTTTGCTCACAGCCATCACCTCATTCGCTGACCAAATGTCACATTTGGACATTTCAACATCCGATGATGAATGGAGAGATGATGGTGAAAACTAAGGCTGGCCAAATAATTTACTTTAAATTATTTTTCTTTCTATATTTTTCTTAATATCTCTTACTTTTCTCTAGTTGAAGTTTACAAATACGTCATTTTGTTCCTATCGGAAAAACCTTTTTTCTTATTTCAAGTTCCAAATACTCGTAGTATCTTTTTTCCATCCAGTTACTAGTCAATTTTTTACCATTGTACCAACTATTTTTTTTTTTTTTTTTTTTTTACATTATCTTGAAGAAGATAAATTAAATTTGTTTCCATGTATTTTTTCTTTAAGGAATTGTATTTTGTAGTATAGTTTATTAAACTGACATGACGTCAAAATGCTCATTTTTCCTCTAAAACCCATTTTTCCAATGGTTTTCGAATTTTTGGTATGCATCCGCTATGTGAGACCCAAACGAGGGGGATATTCGTGATCAGCGTTGAATTTTCTATAAGATTGACTCATAAAATAATTTTGTCCACCTAGATCGGGCATTTTGTCCAGTGTGCGCCGGCGTTCCTTCGAGGCATGAATATATGTTTTTTCAAGGTCATATTTGTGTGTTAATACCAAAGCTTTTCCTACGCATATTTAATAACATATCCTCTCGACTTTTCGTACGTGCTTAGATAATGATATTATTAAGGCAATAACTATTTGAATAGATTGGAGCTCAAATCGAGAAATATAAACATGCGTATATAATTATAGAAGTATAGGTTGTGGCAACTCGAAATAGGATACGCCGAGGAGTCTGGACGGGCCTTATGACGTACGCTAGCCAACTAAAACTATGATCATACTCAATTGAAAAAATAATAAACCTTTGTGAAATAATTTGCAGCGTTTTTTATATAAATATATATTTTAAAGCCTTTAAAATAAACTCGTTTCGGGTGAAAAGAAAAAAAAAAGTACTCATCATGTAGCATGGCTAATAGACCGTATTTTCAAAGATAAGTTGTGGATACCATTAAATTCTATCGTTGTGGATTATATCATTGTGGATAACACTTAAATTCTGACCATTTCAATTCTGATGGAACAACGGAATGCATATCGATTTAATATGATTCTAGAATAAACAGTCAAATTTAGAATGAAATCGGTGAGGGAAGTATCCCAGCCTTCCCTTGTTAGTAGAAAGTGGAAAGAAAAGAGGCTGACGAGTCCCGTCAAGTAAGTCACCACACTCTCAGCAGAATGCGCTGGTGTCGTTTCTCTGTCTCGGTTTCCAGACGCTCCTCTGAATTTGCACCATTGATCTTTTTTTTATTTAGTGGTTTAAGGGGACCCGGCACCCACCCCCCTCCCGCCCTTAATAGACCTCTTTTTACAGGCGTTTTCCTCAGCCCCCGTGCAACCATTTTCCACACTTCTTTTTCTTTTTGTTCCTTATATTCTCAATTTTCAATTAACATAGGGGTTTCCAGGTATCTCAAAAACACGAATTCGTAGGTATCATGGAATAAATGTCATATTTTTTTTTACTTCAGAAACATCTAGCGGCAGTTGAAATCAACATTTTGTAAAACCGCTACGTTAATATTTTTTCCCAGATCTCTTCTTCAAAACAAAACAAAAATCAACCGAATAGGATCACCCGTTCCGAAGAAAAACGCCCGTGAACGTGAAAAAAAATTACTTTACAAGAGAGCAGAAAAACCAACAGCATCCATCTTTTCATGACGTCGCAACGCATTATGCAAATAGAAGCTGTTTTTGCTTTCCCTAGACCTATCTGAAATGAAGTGTTGTATCATGATAGCTTAACTATGTCATCCATGGATAATATAAACATAATACCCATGGTTGTAGCCCAGTCAAATAAAGACAAAGAAGAAATTGATGAAGAGACTCTTATCATACATCTTACATCTTATGGTTTCTTTGTGATTTTTAGTGGGCCAATTTCGTTTTTACGTTTTCTTTTGATTATTTATTGAAAATGGGTGGTTCTACACGAATTTTCAAAAAAAGAAAGGACCAGTAAACCGTTATTCAAGAATAAAGACGACAGAGCAACCATCTAGCCAGCCTATGCTGCCGGCCTGGACTTAAACAAAAAATTTACGCATTTGTAAGCATAAATTTGACTATGTTATTGAATTTAACTGTTCCCTAGATGTTAATACATCGTTTTATAACAGAAAAAAATCGATTTTTCTCAAATTTTTTGCTACCGGGTCCCCTTAAGCCGCACCTCAACTATAAGGGTCATTAGAGGCATCGAACAATGCGTCCAAAGGGACACTGCAAATGGCATGATACCGAGGGGGGCCATGCTACCCTCCACCACCAAACGGAGTGCCATCACGGACTCCACTGGCAAATCCGAGGAGGACAAAATAAGGGGTACAGTGATGACCACTGTTTAGCCCCTAGAGTGGATAGAAAAAAACCTCAAAAATAAAATAATACAACTGTAAGGGCACACAAACACTTAAAACACTTATTTGAACGATTATTCCTGCCCTACCGATAGGGACTGATCTTGCAGCTGGAGGCATACACACAACTAAGATTAGATCTAAAATAGGCTAATAACTAAATAAATGTTGCTATATATAATCGCCAAAGTGAAATAAAACGATGACTAGATTGTACAAAAATATATCACAGATCAGATATCAAAGTTCGTAGTAGAGCTCAGCGGCTCTCAGGTACGACAACAGGGACTGGACCTTGTCTGGTCCAGATAAAACGTCAACCCACTGAGGGGGCTGATGCTGGACTCGGAGGTCATTGATATGGGCAGTCCTCCAGGAAGTGGCGGATGGACAGATCAGCCCCGCACCTCCCACACACAACATCTCGAGCTCCTGCCCTAAGCAGGTGTCTGTGAGTAAGACGGGTATGGCCAGTGGCAACCCAGTTGACCACTATTCGATCCCTTCTTGGAAGTAGGGTTACAAAAGCCCACAGGGCTCACACCATACTACTAAAACTAACTTAATGGCGTTTAACAATAAATTATATTCATCATTGTTAATTATACATAATTAGCGTAGATATCCTATAACGTCGTTTTATTAATTTACTTTGTTATCCGCAACTAGGAGATTTGAGGCTTACCCTCCGGCAACGATGGCGTTGAAAGCTAGGAGCACCCAGGGGAGGTACATCGCCTTGAAACGGGATCCAAACCAGAACGAAACGATGGTCTCTTTGTTGAGGTTGCACCAGATGTACAGAACGGAGAGGACCATCGGGTCCATTAGGAGCTGGAAAACAAACATCAAGTTGATAGAGGAGGATTGCGTGTAGGTTTCATACCAATCAATCAATTTATTGCCAAACATCTACGAGGGTCGTCTCAAAAGTAAGTTGCACTTATTTTTAAAAAATCGCGAGACGATCCGATTGAGCTGAAATTTTTACAGAAGTTTTGTCTGGTTGTTGTCGCAGCACCGTAAAAGTTTCAAGTTGTTATCTCAAGTATCAGCTGTTTACCAGTTGTTACAATATGGAGCTACCCATGTGTTCCAAATGCGAAATGCGTTCAGTTATTCGTTTTTTCACAGCCAAAGGCAAATCCGCGACAGAAATTCATCGCGAGATTGTCAATGTTTATGGACAAACCACGGTAAGTCGTCAATCCGTGGCAAAATGGTGAGATTTGTATCTGGGAGGTCGAGAAGTGACCCACGATGAGCCCCGTAGTGGTCGACCGTCTTCGTCTCGGGTTTCATCCGTCATCGATCAAGTTTTGGACAACATTCCAACCTTTATGAACCCCAAATCTTTGGTAATGATCCGGTGAATAGGTACTCGCTCGGCTTGATTCAATATTGTTGGGAAGTTTGAACATGATCTCGTCAAGAGTATAGCGCCGGTCTGACTCCAAAATCTCGCGAACTTGATCGATGACGGATGAAACCCGAGACGAAGACGGTCGACCTCTACGGGGCTCATCGTGGGTCACTTCTCGACCTCCCAGAAACAAATCCCACCATTTTGCCACGGATTGACGACTTACCGTGGTTTGTCCATAAACATTGACCATCTCGCGATGAATTTCTGTCGCGGGTTTGCCTTTGGCTGTGAAAAAACGAATAACTGAACGCATTTGGCGGTAGAACACATGGGTAGCTCCATATTGTAACAACTGGTAAACAGCTGATACTTGAGATAACAACTTGGAACTTTTACGGTGCTGCGACAACACCCAGACGAAACTTCTGTGAAAATATCAGCCCAATCATATCATCTCGCGATTTTTTAAAAATAAGTGCAACTTACTTTTGAGACGACCCTCGTACGAACAGTAGGTACATAGCAGAGGTTAAATAAACATGTAAGTGGTATCTCTATTATATTATAAGAACGAAACTCTGTGAGTCTGTGTCGCTTTCACGGCCAAACGGCTCATTGGCGGGAGTCTACGAGTGGAGGGATCTTCTTGGATTTCTCCCGGTCAAACTAAAGGCTATTTTAAAATTTTCTAATCCCACCCGAACCATGGGCGGGAGGGGGGAGGAAGCCCATTTTAATGCTGTTCTTTTCTACTTCCCCTACCCCTCTAAATGGCCGTAGAAAATTCAGGGAAAATACCGGTTTCGTAGCTTTCCGTACGAGGAAGACGAAGGCGTGATCGGATCATGAAAAAAGTATGGGGAAATGCGTCAAAAAAATAATAAGGGAACGGACCCGTTTTTTAGAAAATTCTGACAAAAAACTTCGTTTTTTCTCATTAAAATTCACCCCATAAAGAGACGTTTTTCCATTAAATACAGTTTTAATTCCGCCGAATCTGAATCCGAAATCGGAGATCTAAAAAAGTGACGAGAAGTTGGACAAAATGCGAGGGGAAGGGAGGCGAAATTATTAAAATTAGAAGTTAATTGAGCCCACCGTATCAGGAATCTGCGAGCAGGCCCTTTTTACCTGAAGGGGAACCTCTTGAAGGAAGGAACCTTTCCGTTTGAAAGACAATTCAACAGAATAATAGACGGGGTTTTTCTCACACATATACAACAATAATGAGCGAGCAACATTCCCTACCACGGTGGTCCTCAATCGGATTTGACCTCAAAGTGCTTGCCCTTCAAATTCACTTTCAAAATATGATTTGGTAATATGTTTGGATTATAATTCAGCAAAAACTGAAATCAAACATTGAGCCGTTTTTTTAAATTCAGTTTTTGAATCTTGAATTGATACTTTAATCACAAACATACGCTATAATCGCCAAAATTCAGAGAAAAATATTATTTATGTGTCAATATACAATAGAAACTTCATCTAGTTTCATAGTTCTGACCTATTTTGTGATCAAATATAATTAGAAAAACAAAAATAACATTTTATTGAACAAAATAATGATTATATTTGCATGAAGCTCTTAATAAATGCCTGTGAGTATGCGTGTGTGTCTATGTGTACGCTTGTGTGTGAGTTTATAATGATTCATTATATAAATTTTAGCATAAAATATATATCTAAACTGAATAGAAAATAAAAATAATGGCATTTTAACATTTTACATATGCAGATAATTATATTCGCATACAGCTCTTAATAAACGTTGTCCATACTCAGAATTGATTCGCGATACTTTATATTTGGCCCACGTCGCAGAAAAATCATGATGCACGGCCTCCGTAGCCTGTTCACTGTAAAAGCCGAGGCCATTTCCGTGTTTTGTACAAAATTCTTCCACATGAAAGAAAACCGTGTGAATTTTTGGAGTGACTGGAATATCCAAGGATAAATATGATGCTTTGGATTCATTGATGTATTCAATGAATTTTGGATCCAGCCTGACTGAGAAACATGCTTTGACAACTTCATTGAACTTCTGGATAGCATCAACGTATTTTAAACAACCCATGCTACAGTTTGAACGCAACAAATCAAGTTTCTGTAGCAAAATGCGGCAACTATTTCCTTTGAACAAATTCGTTGATGCTTGCTTGATTTCAGTTCAATGAAGTAGTCAGAGCATGTTTCTCAGTCAGGCTGGATCCAAAATTCATTGAATACATCAATGAATCCAAATCATCATATTATCCTTGGATATTCCAGTCACTCCAAAATTCACACGGTTTTCTTTCATGTGGAAGAATTTTGTACAGAGCATGGAAATGGCCTTGGCTTCTACGGTAAACAGGCTATGGAGGCCGTGCATCATGATTTTTCTGCGACGTGGGCCAAATATAAAGTAGGGCTGGACATGAAGGCGAGCAAAGCGAGCCGGAGTGGCTAGTAATATAATAATTTAGGCTGTTTACATACAGGAAACAACAAATATGGCAATTATAACAGCAATAAACAAATCAGTTTAAAAATATTAACTAATTAATTCTAAAAATCACAATGGCCAGTCTGCTTCAAGGACTCTGTTGTATAACCTCACGCTTTATAAACCAAACTTTCTTTCCACAATGTTTATTCTTTGCCAACACCATGATGGGCAGCTGCCAAATAATTTCAGCACCAAGACTTACAATTCTTCTAATAATATTAGTGAATCGTGAACTGTTGTGCAACAGAAAATATTAATGAAGTTGAGGGGTTAGCGAGGGTTGCTCAATAATTCAAAAAGTCCAGTCATGCAGCATGACCCCATGAGCGAATTTTTGAAGAAATCTTCGACATTTCAGTCGCTATTGACCGTGTAGAGAAATTTTAGTTTATGATTTTGATAGACAAACATGGAATCAAATTATTAAAAATAATTAGGAGGTACTCATAGTTTATTATTATTAAACTAATCTTGTAGATTTAAAGACAAATGTAGGTAAATATTCATAGATTTCGATGTCCAATGTGGTCAGTATTGAAGTGAAGGCAGTTGTTTCGATTTTTGACTGATTTTTCAACTTTGAAATTTTTGAAAACTTGATACATATTCTTATAGGAAATTGTACGCTGAATCCGAATATACCACATGTTAGTATGCTGAAAAAATTATTTCGCACAACAAATCGCAAAAAACAGGCTATTTTGAAATTTTTGACTACATTTTTGAAAATTTCAAACCGAAGATGTAATCCGATCATGCTGGCCAACGAACTTGAACTTTCGTTTTGTGTCCTTAACATTTTAAAATTTGTTTGAAGTTTCTAGCACGATTCTACGGACAGTTATCGTCTGGAATGACACATACATACATACCTACATAAAAAAAGTCCAGTCATGCAGCATGACCCCATGAGCGAATTTTTGAAGAAATCTTCGACATTTCAGTCGCTATTGATCGTGTAGAGAAATTTTAGTTTATGATTTTGGTAGACAAACATGGAATAAAATTATTAAAAATAATTAGGAGGTACTCATACTTTATAATTATTAAACTAATCTTGTAGATTTAAAGACAAATGTAGGTAAATATTCATAGATTTCGATGTCCAATGTGGTCAGTATTGAAGGCAGTTGTTTCGATTTTTGACTGATTTTTCAACTTTGAAATTTTTGAAAACTTGATACATATTCTTATAGGAAATTTTACGCTGATTCCGAATATACCACATGTTAGTATGCTGAAAAAATTATTTCGCACAACAAATCGCAAAAAACAGGCTATTTTGAAATTTTTGACTACATTTTTGAAAATGTCAACCCAAAGATGTGATCCGATCATGCTGGCCAACGAACTTGAACTTTCGTTTTGTGTCCTTAACATTTTAAAATTTGTTTGAAGTTTCTAGCACAATTCTACGGACAGTTATCGTCTGGAATGACACATACATACATACATACATACATACATATACATACATACATACATACATTAAAAAAGTTCCAGTCATGCAGCATGATCGTATGAGCGAATTTTCATAAACTATCTATCGTACTATAGTATGTTAAATTGCATTGAAATTGAAGCAATTTTAGTTGACAGAAATGGTCAAAAACCAATTTTATGGCAAAAAAACTTATTCTAAATAAAATTCCACTGATTCAGAAGGGATTTTTGATTTTTATTTTTTTTTGCAGTTTTTATAGATATTTTAGCAAATTTTAGACGAAACACACAGGTTTACGGGATCGAACACAATTTATTGTGATACAACAGCGGTATAAGTTGAATAAAATGGGAGAGCAATACAATCGTCATGAGACACGGGAACTGAATGAATGCAGGTTACACATCTTTCCGCAACTTGCGCGCCGAGAGCGCTACTGTCCATACACTGGTTGAGGAATATCAATTATTCAACACAATAGGTAAAGATGAACATAAATGGTTAACATGAATACAATAATCTTTGATTGCGTTGAACAGTTTCGGGAGCACAGATCACTCATTAAGTTTAATTAGTTTAATTACATTCGGGAGTAGTTTCCTTGTTCCATTCAGATACAGCTACACTAGCGCTCGACTCGGGAGTTCGGTGAACTCCGAGGCGGGAGATATGAATTTAGTCAGAGGCGGGAATTATGAATTTTGGTCACGACCAAACATCCTCCCCCCCCAATTCCAGCGGAATTCTAACATGGTAACTCAATTGTCAATAGGCAGGGGGCACAGTTTTCGTACGGGTCGATCAATAATGTTGGTGCTAGTGCGCACCTTTGCAACGCGGGAGACATCATCCTTGCCGGGGATCAACTCAACTATAATGCCTTTTGGCCAAGAGAGAGGGGGAGCATTGTCTTGCATGATCAGAACAACATCGCCTATTTTGGCTGGTTTGAATGGGGTGTTCCATTTTTGTTTGGACTGCAAGTCTAGTAAGTACTCGGTTCTCCATCTCTTCCAGAACTGCTCGACTACAGCGTTAACAAATCTCCACTTAGGAGTGAGACGCGAGCTGAACTCAGCGACCGTAGATTCGGGAAGGGCAGTGAGGGGCCGCTGAATTAAAAAATGACCGGGAGTCAGAACTAAGAAGTCATCAGGTGATTCTGATTGATGAACTAGAGGGCGACTATTTAGAATTGCCTCAACACGAGACACTATTGTGGTGAACGTTTGTAGATTAGGGGTATGCGATTGTAACGTGAGGATCAGCAGCCGTTTGACTGACTTGACTGCAGCTTCCCACAAGCCTCCGAAGTGGGGAGCTCTGGGTGGAATGAATTTCCATTCAACTCCCCTGGCGGCCAAACGCACTTGTAGGCTCTCGGAGATACCAGAATCCATGGCCTTGCGAATTTCTGAGAATAGTCGGGCGGCACCGGCGAAATTGGTGCCATTGTCAGACCAGATGGTGGTAGGTACTCCTCGACGTGCCATGAAGCGTTCAAGGCATTGAAGGAAACCATCAGTTGTAAGGTCCATTACTGTTTCTAGGTGCACTGCTTTTGTAGCGAAACAAACAAACACAGCCAAGTACACCTGAAATGAACGGGATCCCCTTTTTCCTAACAAAGTGATTTCGAATGGACCTGCGTAATCAATGCCGACCGTTTGAAACGGAAAGGCTCGTTCAACACGGCCTTCGGGCAGCTGTCCCATAGTTGTCTCATACGGTACAGGTTTTATAGAGAAACAGCGGACACAACCTTTTAAGCAACGGGACACTACGGCACGACCATTGATGATCCATAGGCGAGAGCGGAGGTATGCCAGAGTGGCGCGGGGACCAACATGTAGACAGGCTTCATGTGCCTGCTTAACTATCAGTTCGGTCAGCTTGTCTTCCGAAGGTAACAAGGCGGGATGCTGAGTTTGATACTCCAAACTACTAAGGGCCAATCTACCTCCCACTCTGAGTAAGTTATCGGGGGCAAGGAACACGGAAAGTTGAGCTACAAATTTTGGTAAATTCTCCTCCTTCCCACGGGATTTCAGGGATTGGAAGATTTGCGGGAAATGCCTTTGCTGCGCACGGCGAACTAATCTTCTCTCCGCCGAACCAAGTTCAGCTGTAGTCAGCGGACCCGAGCGCTTCTTGAACGCCCGACAATTGTGCGCAAAGCGCAATACCCATCCTATAACTCTCTTTAAGTGAGAGTAGGAACTAAAGCGAGATTCAATGTCAAGAGGTACATCCTCTGTCTTGGTGATTAAGTTAATGGCACGGGAAGCTCGGATTTCCGAGGTTACATCCGGAGAGGACAGGTCGGGGCGTACCCTTCTAATGGGCCACTCCGCTCTTGGTGTGCACAGCCACTCCGGACCACTCCACCATAGTGAGTCATTCACTATCTGGGATGGTAGAGCTCCACGCGAAGCTACGTCAGCGGGATTGTCCTGAGAACGCACGTGAAACCACGAATCGGGCGCAACATGATTGAGAATTTTTGCTACCCTATTTCCTACAAAGACCTTCCATATTGGTGCAGGATCAGCAGTTATCCAAGATAGAGCTATGACACTGTCAGAGCAGGTGACAATATGCTTGTCTGTGACGGAAGGGAAATTGGGGCGTACTTTCGAGATCGTCTTGCTCAATAGTTCGGCGGCGAGCAGCTCAAGACGGGGAATAGTTTCTAGTTTTAAGGGAGCTATTCTGGCCTTAGCCATAATCAATCTGGGAATATATTGGCCATTCACATCACTGACCACGTATATCACGGCAGCATACGCCTTCTCTGAGGCGTCAGCGAAACCCACTATCCACTGCGAAACGTTGGAGCTGGGAACGTGACGAGGAATCCTAAGGAGCTGCAATAAATCTAAGGATTCGGACAATACCTGCCACTCTCTCGAGAGGTGTTCGGAAATAGGATCGTCCCAGTCGCATTTTGAGCGACAGACTTCTCGCTGTATAGATCTGGCGAATACCGCCACCGGGATCACCCAACCTACGGGGTCATAGATTTTTCCTATCTGGCTAGCCAACTCTCTTTTCGTGCGAACCATTGGGGTAATAGGTACTTTGAAAAAGAATGAATCCGATCTGGGATCCCAAGCCACTCCCAACATTTTGAGAGGCTTCTCCTCCTCTCCGGTCATATCTACACAGTCCGTATGCGGACTGACGTGCTCTTCGGGAATCCCTTCTAGTAGGGCGAGATCACTAGAAGCCCATTTTCTGAGCTCTAGGCTAGCGGAGGCTAAAAGTGCTTGAAGTTCTTTTCTTACTCTAATAGCCGTTTCGATAGAGTCTCCTCCCCCGTGTACGTCATCTACATAAGTGTTTTGCAGCAACACTTGGGATGCCAACGGAAAGGATTCCGCGGAGGTTTCAGCTAAATGTTTTATCACGCGGTTGGCTAAAAACGGAGCACATGCTGTGCCATACGTAACTGTGGTAAGCGCAAAGTCCTTAATGGGATCTTGAGGAGAATCTCTCCAAACTATACGGAGCATGTCCTGATCCGGAGAGGGATGTCTGATTTGCCTAAACATTTGCCTAATGTCGGCGATGAATGCGAATTTAAACAGCCGGAAGCGAGTTAATATCGTAGCTATTTCGGGGAGGAGACTCGGTCCTACATGTAATATCTCATTGAGAGATCTCCCATTTGAGGAGCGTTGCGAAGCGTCGAAAACTACTCTTATTTTTTCTGGAGGGTCGCCTTCTCGGCGAACGGCGTGATGCGGTATGTAATAATGGGGTTGACCTAACTTTGGAGGCTGAACGAATCTCATGTGGCCCTGATTAAGATAATCCGACATGAATTCCCTGTAAGCGGATGCTAGCTGATTATCAGCTCGGAATTTACTTTCCACACTATATAGTCGGCGGAGGGCAATGTTGCGGGAGTCACCTAAAGATGATTTATCTTGCGAGAACGGGAGTGCCACCTCATACCTTCCTAACGAATCACGGGAGACGGAATTTAGGAAAATTTCCTCGGCTTCCTGTTCAGCAGGAGTATAATGGGCAGCTTCTTCTACTGACTCTATTTCAAACATACGACGGAGAAGATCATTAGTTTGCGATTCTGTTGCGCTACTGCAACTGACTTCAAGGGTGGATACTTGACAACAAACGTGTTCGGGAACTACACTCGTTCCCTGGGGGGTTTGCAACTTATTGGCAATCGTAAACAAGGAGACTGACTCAGTTGGTCCGACAAGAGGGGGAACTAACGAATACAAATTACGTATGAATACAGGTGGCGAGCTCAAGCGAGCGGGAGCGTCAACGGAAGTGTCAACGGAAACTAGGTCACTGACATCTGAATTCAGGGTCAAACTAGCGGGAGCGTCAACGGGAGTGTGAACGGGAACTAGGTCAGTAACAGCTGGTCTCAAGGTCAATGGGGTGTCTTCCCCTTGCTTCACACTTTCATTAAATCGGACCTTCCTTTCCTTGAGGAAGGGGAAGCGATAGCTTTTCTCATAGTTAGTGGGAAATTTTCTGGGTATGTTGCCTAAAGCTACCCAACCTACACGAGTTCTCATGAAGTGGGGCCCCTGACCTTTAGGCGCTGCTGTTTCCGGGAGCATGAGCGCTGCAAAGAGACCTGAGCTAAATAACATGTCAATATTGTCTTTTTTACTAAACTCGGGATCAGCTAACTGTGATTTTAATTTTCCCCCTGCCCTTGGCATATTGAAAGATCGACTCGGAATAGGTATGGTTAATTTGTCGATCACCGAGGCTCCTACAGTTAAGAAAGTACCATCCTTAAGATGCAATACTAACGAGGTCGTAAACCTCAATGCTTGTCTAGCTGCGCCAACGCCACAGATCTCAGCGTCACAGGGATCCAGAGGGAGCTTGGCTCTTCGAGCCGCTTCTAAGGAAATTATATTACTTTCCGCACCAGAGTCTAATAATACTCGGATGCGTTGCGAGCGGGAGCTACGAGGTGGAGATATGTAAACTAGTGCTGTAGGTGTCAAGCTAGGATCATTAAATTTGATGGCTCTTTTTACGCAGTCATTAATTGAGGGTATTTTTAAAATGGATTTGGGGTGGTGTTGGAGGTTACTTTGTTTATTGTGAATATTATCAATTGAGTGAGAGTTTTTTCTAAAGACATGAGTAGATCGGGATTTACTTGATTGGGCGGAAATACAATTAGTAGCATTACAATCATGAACGGAACAAGGAAAACCATGACTAAACTCACCAATTGTAGCGGAACGGCGGACGAAATTGCGGGATACATTTTCGCCACGCCTGGAAGAGGCGTGGCCTAAACTTCAGAAACTTGAATTACTTTTTTGCGAATTATTACGTGATCTGAACTCGCGACTTGAGATACTGCCTACACTTAATGCACTTGTATCACTGACTTCACTTGACTGACTGCGATAGCGGGCGGAATCCTGAGGCGGTAGGAGCGACCTCTCCAGACCACCAGACGCATTGCTGGGACGCACGGTTTCCCTTTCAAAGGTAGGGCTACGTCTTTGTTCAGGTTTGACGACGGGTTCACATATAAGGTAGTGATGACGTTCATTACACTCACTACACCTTCTTTTAGACGTACAGTTCATCACTCGGTGGTATGGGGAAAGACAGTTAGTGCAGAGATTGTTACGTTTGATTACATTCTTTCTCTCCGCCAGGGATTGTCGCTTAAAACGATGACAGAGATAGAGAAAGTGCTCCTGATTACAGAACGCACACGGATACGGGATCACTCTGCGAGATGGGCCCAACTTTGGTTTGGAATCGGAAGGATGAGCGGCGGGAACGGGATTTGGTGCTCCTTTGGAGCGTGTGGCGGACTCTAGCGGCACGGGCTGTAACTGCACAACCCTTAATTCCTCTTCAAGGAACTCCAACAACTGCACGTGCGTGGGAATGAAGCCCTCGTCCTTTACTCGCTCCCTATTAAATTTCTGCTGAAGGGCGGCGTCGATCCTCGAGAAGAGAGCCTCGAACAACAGGAAGCCCGTTAGATCGGGAGCTTCCACCGAAAAAATCGCTTCTATCCATGCCTTGGCTGAGGATAGATACTGCTCGAAAGTACTGGCGTCCATCTGATTCAATTTCGGAATCGTAGTTCTTTTGGCGAAGGTGGCTCTGGCTATTCGGTATCTTCCGGAATTCTCCGAACACAAATACTGATAAAATTGTTCGTAATTAGCAGCTTGATGCGCTGTCCCTTTGAGCCATTGTTCCGCCTGAGAGACTAACTTCCCTTTAAGGGCTTCGAACTTCACGGGATCCGGAAGGTGCGGAACATTATGTACTGCGGAGTTAAAACTTCTGATAAAATGCGCAAATTTTGTGATGTCTCCATCATAAGTCGGAACGGATGGAAGCAAAATGTGCATGACTTTCACTGCTTCGTAGGGAGTTTTTACATCATGGAACGAAAATTCACCTTTTGTGCGCGTGGACGCGATGGCTACCTCCTTTTCTGCTATCAGTCCTTTTGCTTTTTGACAACCTTCGATAATACACGGGATCCAGGCTAACCTTAGCTCTTCCTTGATGTCGGAACCGTTTACTTGTTCCAATAGTAGTTCTCCTTCATTGAGGATGTCCGTGGTTACCCGAACTGCGGAGTGAGGTTCTTGATTATCGTCATTTAGGTTCTGATCTAATGCCATGATCCATGACGAGATTTTGCGGTATATAATCTTGATATTTTCCGGCAATTTATCTACTTTGCCGTGCTCCATGCGGAATCCCTTTGGCTTGGCATCCGTCATGGTTAGGCTATCCACTGACGGCAGTGAAATCGGAGGTGAAGGTTGACGGGATTTACGCTTTGATTTCGGCATCCTGATATTACGAATTCTTTTTACTGGATGCGGAACTCGGACCGAAATAAGACGCGATAATTTCACTGCGGGATCCAAACCGAATGAAACTTGCGATTTTCAATATGGCGCACTCGGCGTGCTTGACGAAAACGGGATCCTGTTACACAGACTGGAACTAATGCTCAGCTCTGCGAACTAATTTCCCGGGTTTCGGCACCAATGAATAGTTCACGGAAACGAAACACACAGGTTTACGGGATCGAACACAATTTATTGTGATACAACAGCGGTATAAGTTGAATAAAATGGGAGAGCAATACAATCGTCATGAGACACGGGAACTGAATGAATGCAGGTTACACATCTTTCCGCAACTTGCGCGCCGAGAGCGCTACTGTCCACACACTGGTTGAGGAATATCAATTATTTAACACAATAGGTAAAGATGAACATAAATGGTTAACATGAATACAATAATCTTTGATTGCGTTGAACAGTTTCGGGAGCACAGATCACTCATTAAGTTTAATTAGTTTAATTACATTCGGGAGTAGTTTCCTTGTTCCATTCAGATACAGCTACATTAGCGCTCGACTCGGGAGTTCGGTGAACTCCGAGGCGGGAGATATGAATTTAGTCAGAGGCGGGAATTATGAATTAAGAAGATTAGTTCGCCGTGCGCAGCAAAGGCATTTCCCGCAAATCTTCCAATCCCTGAAATCCCGTGGGAAGGAGGAGAATTTACCAAAATTTGTAGCTCAACTTTCCGTGTTCCTTGCCCCCGATAACTTACTCAGAGTGGGAGGTAGATTGGCCCTTAGTAGTTTGGAGTATCAAACTCAGCATCCCGCCTTGTTACCTTCGGAAGACAAGCTGACCGAACTGATAGTTAAGCAGGCACATGAAGCCTGTCTACATGTTGGTCCCCGCGCCACTCTGGCATACCTCCGCTCTCGCCTATGGATCATCAATGGTCGTGCCGTAGTGTCCCGTTGCTTAAAAGGTTGTGTCCGCTGTTTCTCTATAAAACCTGTACCGTATGAGACAACTATGGGACAGCTGCCCGAAGGCCGTGTTGAACGAGCCTTTCTGTTTCAAACGGTCGGCATTGATTACGCAGGTCCATTCGAAATCACTTTGTTAGGAAAAAGGGGATCCCGTTCATTTCAGGTGTACTTGGCTGTGTTTGTTTGTTTCGCTACAAAAGCAGTGCACCTAGAAACAGTAATGGACCTTACAACTGATGGTTTCCTTCAATGCCTTGAACGCTTCATGGCACGTCGAGGAGTACCTACCACCATCTGGTCTGACAATGGCACCAATTTCGCCGGTGCCGCCCGACTATTCTCAGAAATTCGCAAGGCCATGGATTCTGGTATCTCCGAGAGCCTACAAGTGCGTTTGGCCGCCAGGGGAGTTGAATGGAAATTCATTCCACCCAGAGCTCCCCACTTCGGAGGCTTGTGGGAAGCTGCAGTCAAGTCAGCCAAACGGCTGCTGATCCTCACGTTACAATCGCATACCCCTAATCTACAAACGTTCACCACAATAGTGTCTCGTGTTGAGGCAATTCTAAATAGTCGCCCTCTAGTTCATCAATCAGAATCACCTGATGACTTCTTAGTTCTGACTCCCGGTCATTTTTTAATTCAGCGGCCCCTCACTGCCCTTCCCGAATCCACGGTCGCTGAGTTCAGCTCGCGTCTCACTCCTAAGTGGAGATTTGTTAACGCTGTAGTCGAGCAGTTCTGGAAGAGATGGAGAACCGAGTACTTACTAGACTTGCAGTCCAAACAAAAATGGAACACCCCATTCAAACCAGCCAAAATAGGCGATGTTGTTCTGATCATGCAAGACAATGCTCCCCCTCTCTCTTGGCCAAAAGGCATTATAGTTGAGTTGATCCCCGGCAAGGATGATGTCTCCCGCGTTGCAAAGGTGCGCACTAGCACCAACATTATTGATCGACCCGTACGAAAACTGTGCCCCCTGCCTATTGACAATTGAGTTACCATGTTAGAATTCCGCTGGAATTGGGGGGGGAGGATGTTTGGTCGTGACCAAAATTCATAATTCCCGCCTCTGACTAAATTCATATCTCCCGCCTCGGAGTTCACCGAACTCCCGAGTCGAGCGCTAGTGTAGCTGTATCTGAATGGAACAAGGAAACTACTCCCGAATGTAATTAAACTAATTAAACTTAATGAGTGATCTGTGCTCCCGAAACTGTTCAACGCAATCAAAGATTATTGTATTCATGTTAACCATTTATGTTCATCTTTACCTATTGTGTTGAATAATTGATATTCCTCAACCAGTGTATGGACAGTAGCGCTCTCGGCGCGCAAGTTGCGGAAAGATGTGTAACCTGCATTCATTCAGTTCCCGTGTCTCATGACGATTGTATTGCTCTCCCATTTTATTCAACTTATACCGCTGTTGTATCACAATAAATTGTGTTCGATCCCGTAAACCTGTGTGTTTCGTTTCCGTGAATTATTCATTGGTGCCGAAACCCGGGAAATTAGTTCGCAGAGCTGAGCATTAGTTCCAGTCTGTGTAACAGGATCCCGTTTTCGTCAAGCACGCCGAGTGCGCCATATTGAAAATCGCCAGCCAGCCGAAGTTTCATTCGGTTTGGATCCCGCAGTGAAATTATCGCGTTTTATTTCGGTCCGAGTTCCGCATCCAGTAAAAAGAATTCGTAATATCAGGATGCCGAAATCAAAGCGTAAATCCCGTCAACCTTCACCTCCGATTTCACTGCCGTCAGTGGATAGCCTAACCATGACGGATGCCAAGCCAAAGGGATTCCGCATGGAGCACGGCAAAGTAGATAAATTGCCGGAAAATATCAAGATTATATACCGCAAAATCTCGTCATGGATCATGGCATTAGATCAGAACCTAAATGACGATAATCAAGAACCTCACTCCGCAGTTCGGGTAACCACGGACATCCTCAATGAAGGAGAACTACTATTGGAACAAGTAAACGGTTCCGACATCAAGGAAGAGCTAAGGTTAGCCTGGATCCCGTATATTATCGAAGGTTGTCGAAAAGCAAAAGGACTGATAGCAGAAAAGGAGGTAGCCATCGCGTCCACGCGCACAAAAGGTGAATTTTCGTTCCATGATGTAAAAACTCCCTACGAAGCAGTGAAAGTCATGCACATTTTGCTTCCATCCGTTCCGACTTATGATGGAGACATCACAAAATTTGCGCATTTTATCAGAAGTTTTAACTCCGCAGTACATAATGTTCCGCACCTTCCGGATCCCGTGAAGTTCGAAGCCCTTAAAGGGAAGTTAGTCTCTCAGGCGGAACAATGGCTCAAAGGGACAGCGCATCAAGCTGCTAATTACGAACAATTTTATCAGTATTTGTGTTCGGAGAATTCCGGAAGATACCGAATAGCCAGAGCCACCTTCGCCAAAAGAACTACGATTCCGAAATTGAATCAGATGGACGCCAGTACTTTCGAGCAGTATCTATCCTCAGCCAAGGCATGGATAGAAGCGATTTTTTCGGTGGAAGCTCCCGATCTAACGGGCTTCCTGTTGTTCGAGGCTCTCTTCTCGAGGATCGACGCCGCCCTTCAGCAGAAATTTAATAGGGAGCGAGTAAAGGACGAGGGCTTCATTCCCACGCACGTGCAGTTGTTGGAGTTCCTTGAAGAGGAATTAAGGGTTGTGCAGTTACAGCCCGTGCCGCTAGAGTCCGCCACACGCTCCAAAGGAGCACCAAATCCCGTTCCCGCCGCTCATCCTTCCGATTCCAAACCAAAGTTGGGCCCATCTCGCAGAGTGATCCCGTATCCGTGTGCGTTCTGTAATCAGGAGCACTTTCTCTATCTCTGTCATCGTTTTAAGCGACAATCCCTGGCGGAGAGAAAGAATGTAATCAAACGTAACAATCTCTGCACTAACTGTCTTTCCCCATACCACCGAGTGATGAACTGTACGTCTAAAAGAAGGTGTAGTGAGTGTAATGAACGTCATCACTACCTTATATGTGAACCCGTCGTCAAACCTGAACAAAGACGTAGCCCTACCTTTGAAAGGGAAACCGTGCGTCCCAGCAATGCGTCTGGTGGTCTGGAGAGGACGCTCCTACCGCCTCAGGATTCCGCCCGCTATCGCAGTCAGTCAAGTGAAGTCAGTGATACAAGTGCATTAAGTGTAGGCAGTATCTCAAGTCGCGAGTTCAGATCACGTAATAATTCGCAAAAAAGTAATTCAAGTTTCTGAAGTTTAGGCCACGCCTCTTCCAGGCGTGGCGAAAATGTATCCCGCAATTTCGTCCGCCGTTCCGCTACAATTGGTGAGTTTAGTCATGGTTTTCCTTGTTCCGTTCATGATTGTAATGCTACTAATTGTATTTCCGCCCAATCAAGTAAATCCCGATCTACTCATGTCTTTAGAAAAAACTCTCACTCAATTGATAATATTCACAATAAACAAAGTAACCTCCAACACCACCCCAAATCCATTTTAAAAATACCCTCAATTAATGACTGCGTAAAAAGAGCCATCAAATTTAATGATCCTAGCTTGACACCTACAGCACTAGTTTACATATCTCCACCTCGTAGCTCCCGCTCGCAACGCATCCGAGTATTATTAGACTCTGGTGCGGAAAGTAATATAATTTCCTTAGAAGCGGCTCGAAGAGCCAAGCTCCCTCTGGATCCCTGTGACGCTGAGATCTGTGGCGTTGGCGCAGCTAGACAAGCATTGAGGTTTACGACCTCGTTAGTATTGCATCTTAAGGATGGTACTTTCTTAACTGTAGGAGCCTCGGTGATCGACAAATTAACCATACCTATTCCGAGTCGATCTTTCAATATGCCAAGGGCAGGGGGAAAATTAAAATCACAGTTAGCTGATCCCGAGTTTAGTAAAAAAGACAATATTGACATGTTATTTAGCTCAGGTCTCTTTGCAGCGCTCATGCTCCCGGAAACAGCAGCGCCTAAAGGTCAGGGGCCCCACTTCATGAGAACTCGTGTAGGTTGGGTAGCTTTAGGCAACATACCCAGAAAATTTCCCACTAACTATGAGAAAAGCTATCGCTTCCCCTTCCTCAAGGAAAGGAAGGTCCGATTTAATGAAAGTGTGAAGCAAGGGGAAGACACCCCATTGACCTTGAGACCAGCTGTTACTGACCTAGTTCCCGTTCACACTCCCGTTGACGCTCCCGCTAGTTTGACCCTGAATTCAGATGTCAGTGACCTAGTTTCCGTTGACGCTCCCGCTCGCTTGAGCTCGCCACCTGTATTCATACGTAATTTGTATTCGTTAGTTCCCCCTCTTGTCGGACCAACTGAGTCAGTCTCCTTGTTTACGATTGCCAATAAGTTGCAAACCCCCCAGGGAACGAGTGTAGTTCCCGAACACGTTTGTTGTCAAGTATCCACCCTTGAAGTCAGTCGCAGTAGCGCAACAGAATCGCAAACTAATGATCTTCTCCGTCGTATGTTTGAAATAGAGTCAGTAGAAGAAGCTGCCCATTATACTCCTGCTGAACAGGAAGCCGAGGAAATTTTCCTAAATTCCGTCTCCCGTGATTCGTTAGGAAGGTATGAGGTGGCACTCCCGTTCTCGCAAGATAAATCATCTTTAGGTGACTCCCGCAACATTGCCCTCCGCCGACTATATAGTGTGGAAAGTAAATTCCGAGCTGATAATCAGCTAGCATCCGCTTACAGGGAATTCATGTCGGATTATCTTAATCAGGGCCACATGAGATTCGTTCAGCCTCCAAAGTTAGGTCAACCCCATTATTACATACCGCATCACGCCGTTCGCCGAGAAGGCGACCCTCCAGAAAAAATAAGGGTAGTTTTCGACGCTTCGCAACGCTCCTCAAATGGGAGATCCCTCAATGAGATATTACATGTAGGACCGAGTCTCCTCCCCGAAATAGCTACGATATTAACTCGCTTCCGGCTGTTTAAATTCGCATTCATCGCCGACATTAGGCAAATGTTTAGGCAAATCAGACATCCCTCTCCGGATCAGGACATGCTCCGTATAGTTTGGAGAGATTCTCCTCAAGATCCCATTAAGGACTTTGCGCTTACCACAGTTACGTATGGCACAGCATGTGCTCCGTTTTTAGCCAACCGCGTGATAAAACATTTAGCTGAAACCTCCGCGGAATCCTTTCCGTTGGCATCCCAAGTGTTGCTGCAAAACACTTATGTAGATGACGTGCACGGGGGAGGAGACTCTATCGAAACGGCTATTAGAGTAAGAAAAGAACTTCAAGCACTTTTAGCCTCCGCTAGCCTAGAGCTCAGAAAATGGGCTTCTAGTGATCTCGCCCTACTAGAAGGGATTCCCGAAGAGCACGTCAGTCCGCATACGGACTGTGTAGATATGACCGGAGAGGAGGAGAAGCCTCTCAAAATGTTGGGAGTGGCTTGGGATCCCAGATCGGATTCATTCTTTTTCAAAGTACCTGTTACCCCAATGGTTCGCACGAAAAGAGAGTTGGCTAGCCAGATAGGAAAAATCTATGACCCCGTAGGTTGGGTGATCCCGGTGGCGGTATTCGCCAGATCTATACAGCGAGAAGTCTGTCGCTCAAAATGCGACTGGGACGATCCTATTTCCGAACACCTCTCGAGAGAGTGGCAGGTATTGTCCGAATCCTTAGATTTATTGCAGCTCCTTAGGATTCCTCGTCACGTTCCCAGCTCCAACGTTTCGCAGTGGATAGTGGGTTTCGCTGACGCCTCAGAGAAGGCGTATGCTGCCGTGATATACGTGGTCAGTGATGTGAATGGCCAATATATTCCCAGATTGATTATGGCTAAGGCCAGAATAGCTCCCTTAAAACTAGAAACTATTCCCCGTCTTGAGCTGCTCGCCGCCGAACTATTGAGCAAGACGATCTCGAAAGTACGCCCCAATTTCCCTTCCGTCACAGACAAGCATATTGTCACCTGCTCTGACAGTGTCATAGCTCTATCTTGGATAACTGCTGATCCTGCACCAATATGGAAGGTCTTTGTAGGAAATAGGGTAGCAAAAATTCTCAATCATGTTGCGCCCGATTCGTGGTTTCACGTGCGTTCTCAGGACAATCCCGCTGACGTAGCTTCGCGTGGAGCTCTACCATCCCAGATAGTGAATGACTCACTATGGTGGAGTGGTCCGGAGTGGCTGTGCACACCAAGAGCGGAGTGGCCCATTAGAAGGGTACGCCCCGACCTGTCCTCTCCGGATGTAACCTCGGAAATCCGAGCTTCCCGTGCCATTAACTTAATCACCAAGACAGAGGATGTACCTCTTGACATTGAATCTCGCTTTAGTTCCTACTCTCACTTAAAGAGAGTTATAGGATGGGTATTGCGCTTTGCGCACAATTGTCGGGCGTTCAAGAAGCGCTCGGGTCCGCTGACTACAGCTGAACTTGGTTCGGCGGAGAGAAGATTAGTTCGCCGTGCGCAGCAAAGGCATTTCCCGCAAATCTTCCAATCCCTGAAATCCCGTGGGAAGGAGGAGAATTTACCAAAATTTGTAGCTCAACTTTCCGTGTTCCTTGCCCCCGATAACTTACTCAGAGTGGGAGGTAGATTGGCCCTTAGTAGTTTGGAGTATCAAACTCAGCATCCCGCCTTGTTACCTTCGGAAGACAAGCTGACCGAACTGATAGTTAAGCAGGCACATGAAGCCTGTCTACATGTTGGTCCCCGCGCCACTCTGGCATACCTCCGCTCTCGCCTATGGATCATCAATGGTCGTGCCGTAGTGTCCCGTTGCTTAAAAGGTTGTGTCCGCTGTTTCTCTATAAAACCTGTACCGTATGAGACAACTATGGGACAGCTGCCCGAAGGCCGTGTTGAACGAGCCTTTCCGTTTCAAACGGTCGGCATTGATTACGCAGGTCCATTCGAAATCACTTTGTTAGGAAAAAGGGGATCCCGTTCATTTCAGGTGTACTTGGCTGTGTTTGTTTGTTTCGCTACAAAAGCAGTGCACCTAGAAACAGTAATGGACCTTACAACTGATGGTTTCCTTCAATGCCTTGAACGCTTCATGGCACGTCGAGGAGTACCTACCACCATCTGGTCTGACAATGGCACCAATTTCGCCGGTGCCGCCCGACTATTCTCAGAAATTCGCAAGGCCATGGATTCTGGTATCTCCGAGAGCCTACAAGTGCGTTTGGCCGCCAGGGGAGTTGAATGGAAATTCATTCCACCCAGAGCTCCCCACTTCGGAGGCTTGTGGGAAGCTGCAGTCAAGTCAGCCAAACGGCTGCTGATCCTCACGTTACAATCGCATACCCCTAATCTACAAACGTTCACCACAATAGTGTCTCGTGTTGAGGCAATTCTAAATAGTCGCCCTCTAGTTCATCAATCAGAATCACCTGATGACTTCTTAGTTCTGACTCCCGGTCATTTTTTAATTCAGCGGCCCCTCACTGCCCTTCCCGAATCTACGGTCGCTGAGTTCAGCTCGCGTCTCACTCCTAAGTGGAGATTTGTTAACGCTGTAGTCGAGCAGTTCTGGAAGAGATGGAGAACCGAGTACTTACTAGACTTGCAGTCCAAACAAAAATGGAACACCCCATTCAAACCAGCCAAGATAGGCGATGTTGTTCTGGTCATGCAAGACAATGCTCCCCCTCTCTCTTGGCCAAAAGGCATTATAGTTGAGTTGATCCCCGGCAAGGATGATGTCTCCCGCGTTGCAAAGGTGCGCACTAGCACCAACATTATTGATCGACCCGTACGAAAACTGTGCCCCCTGCCTATTGACAATTGAGTTACCATGTTAGAATTCCGCTGGAATTGGGGGGGGGAGGATGTTTGGTCGTGACCAAAATTCATAATTCCCGCCTCTGACTAAATTCATATCTCCCGCCTCGGAGTTCACCGAACTCCCGAGTCGAGCGCTAATGTAGCTGTATCTGAATGGAACAAGGAAACTACTCCCGAATGTAATTAAACTAATTAAACTTAATGAGTGATCTGTGCTCCCGAAACTGTACAACGCAATCAAAGATTATTGTATTCATGTTAACCATTTATGTTCATCTTTACCTATTGTGTTAAATAATTGATATTCCTCAACCAGTGTGTGGACAGTAGCGCTCTCGGCGCGCAAGTTGCGGAAAGATGTGTAACCTGCATTCATTCAGTTCCCGTGTCTCATGACGATTGTATTGCTCTCCCATTTTATTCAACTTATACCGCTGTTGTATCACAATAAATTGTGTTCGATCCCGTAAACCTGTGTGTTTCGTTTCCGTGAACTATTCAGACATTTAAGTACGTTTTGCATCATAATTTTGAGCAAAAATTTTTAATGTCCTAGTAAATCGTTGAAAATTTAGTTTTGACAAAAATTCTACAAAAAAATAGAAATTTAACGATTTTTGGCCGTTTTTAGCCATTTTTAGTGATTTTTTGGGTACATTTTTCGAAATTTGACCAATTTAATGTGCTCAAAAATTGTTGTCCAACGAACTCATCCTTTCTTTTGAAATGCTTGATTTTTTGGTGAAAGAACGAAGTTTTTATCTCAATTCTATCGAGAGTTATCGTCTGGAATGACACATACATATATATATATATACATATATATATATATATATATATATATATATATATATATATATATATATATATATATATATATATATATACATATAAAAAAGCGTTAAAATCCAGGAATCATTTCAGAATGCCTCAAAACAGATTTCGATGAAGAAAATTTTTGAAAATTTTTATTTTTAAATTTTTAGAGCCATTGCAATAGCTTCATTTTCTAAGAAAATTCGCTAAAATGCGTTAAACTTCAGAATATGATTCAGAATAGCCTGAAACGGATTTCTGCATAAAATTTTTTCAAAAATTCACATTCTACAAATTTTGAGGCGAGAGCAATAGCTTAATTTTCTTCAAAAATTCGCTAAAAATGCGTTAAACTTCAGAATATGATTCAGAATAGCCTGAAACGGATTTCTGCATAAAATTTTCTCAAAAATTCACATTCTACAAATTTTGAGGCGAGAGCAATAGCTTAATTTTCTTCAAAAATTCGCTAAAACTCTTTCACGCCGACGTTCCGCTATATTTGTATAGCATCTTCAGGCCTTAGTAGTGGAGCAGGGAAAAGTTTAGGTCCTCATTGCACGTTATGCAATCCTTGCTGGACACATTGCACTTGTGCACAATTTTCATACATGCTAACTGGAGACTATATTATCATATATGGACATATATATTATAATAATAGAAACTTGATAATTATGATGAAAAATGAAAGTGGGTACATATTGCATAGAAAAAGCCTTATCCATATCACCATGAGCCTCATCCATATTATACCAGATCATAATTATAAAGTTTCTATTATTATAAACAGTCTCCAGTTAGCATGTATGAAAGTAGTGTACAAGTACAATGTGTACTGCAAGGATTGCATAACGTGCAATGAGGATCTAAAATTTTCCCTGCTCCACTACTAAGGTACCTACTACTAAGGTACCTACCTACTTTGTTATTCATTATTTCACTTGAAACATTTTCTAGTTTCAGTGTCATAATTAGTCAAACATTCCATTATAAGTAGCCACAATAATTCATGTATGAGATTTTACATACAAATTTTAGTAATTAGGTTAACATTATGTACCTCGTATGTTATATCAGTTTTTCTGTCTTTATAGTCTATATGCCAGACTGTACCACTTGTTACCCTCTGTTGTACTGTAGCCCTGAAGATGCTATACAAATATGGCGAAACGTCGGCGTAGAAGTTTTTGAATTATTGACCAACCCTCGCTAACCCCCATCTTCATTATTATACAAGTGGTCTAGAAAACTAACAACAGAAAATATTAATACTTGTAATTTTATAAATAGGTAGTAGACGTAAAATTCACTTATATTACTCAGCTATTGAGTAACAGGACCCTGGTTTCATGAGAAAAAAATTGTCACTATTGTTGTTGTACTTACGTGAATGGACATGACGAGACCAAGGACGACGCATGTGAGCCAATTGAAGAACAGGAGGAAGAAGTAATCAGCTTTACGACCGTTGAATACGCCTGAAAGAGAAAGTTCGAAATTTAAACACCTTGAGAAACTTGCAAATGTAAACCGAAACTGTCATTTACTGACAGTATTCCACTGCCCTGAGATCCGTCCAGCAAACTGTCGAACAACGGTTGGAACAAAGTACCTACACAGCCTTCTTAATCTCGGTTTGTTTACTTTGACCAGTAAACCCAGTAGTTGGGAGCTTTATTATTAGTTCATTTCTACAAAAATAAAAATGGATTTATGGATCAATTTACACACCATCCTCGCCGAAAACAACATTGAAATTTACGAAACATTGTATAAATTCCTCGTTAAAGTAGATAAGCAATTGTGATAAATCATTGAGAACCGTTGAACTATTGAATCGTGAACTATTGAGCTATTGAATTGAGAATATTGAACCATTGAATTGCGAACTATTGAGAATGAATTATTGTGAACTATTATTGAAGTACAAAATCATGTTCGATTGTAACGGCTGAATGCAGTAATGCGACGCCAATAATAATAATTATTACAAAAAAAAAAAAAAAAAAGTTTTGAATTCACAGGTGCCTGCTCTGTCGCATGAAATTGCCAACAGCCAAGAAACTATCTTGCTCATACAAAAAATTAATAAGAGAATTGACAGTATAGAAGAATATCTAGCATTATCTGAAAAAAAAAAATAATACGAAACAAAACCGGCACACGGACAACAGAAACGATCTTATTCTTCATAACGTTCTAGAAGGGAAAGAAAACATGAATATTCTCAAGAGGAAGGTGATGGACACTTTTAAAACGGAATTAAATAGCGTTCTTGAGGATTATGAAGTTATAGGTGAAAGAAGCTTAGGCACCATCGCGCAATTTTTTAATTTTTCAAACCCACAAAAATTGAGAAAAATAGCGTCTGACCGAATTTTTACTCAATTTTTACAAGTTGCGTTTTTCCCCCCCACAAATGGGGTAATTTGAAACGAGACTTTACCTGTTTCAAGGCGTAGAGAGTAGTTGTAGAGGAAGTAGCAGTTTATGAGGAAGTGGAATCCCGTCGCTGGGTACAGCGGGTAGTAGAAGAGGGCGGTCACTGGCCTCCATATCTGTTGAAATAAATGAATAAATAAATACACTGCCAAGGAAATGGCACATGAGCTTCCTCGTGACCTTCACAGGACGTCACCATTAAATTCCAGAAAACTAGAAACGACCGGTTCTGGCATCAGGGAATTAATAAGGTGGGAAATTGGAAGCTGAATGGTAAATATAATAAATGAAATTAATAAGGAAAATTTTGATTTTAATATGGGACCATCCAGGATGTAGTCCGCATGTTCCCTGAAAATTTCGTCTAAATCGGATCAAAACTGAAGGAGTTTTTAATTGATTTACAGGATTTCATTAATATTTTGATCTAAATTCATGATTAAAACATCCTTGGGGATATTTTTTGGCAACTTTGAGCATGATGGACCACCCGAAACCTCAAGAAACCTTGCCCGCATCATCCCTGAAAATCTGACCGAAATCCGTTCACAATTGCCTGAGTTATGACCGAAACAAGAACATTTTGTTTGCGCCTGCGCAGAGGCTACCGTTGATTCGATCATGACGGAACTGATAGGGGACCATGTAGAGCTATACCCGCACGATCCCTAAAAATTTGAAGAAAATCGCATCAAAATTGAGGAAATTACGGCTGTTGCAAGGACCGTAACAAGAATATTTCGTTCACGCATGCGCAGAGCGTACCGCTAATGCAATTATGATGATTGTCTTATGGGACCTCAAGGGACCTTACCCACATCATCCCTGAAAATCTGACCGAAATCCGTTCAACATTGACCGAGTTATGACCGTCACAAGGAATTCACGTTAGCGCCTGCGCAGAAGCTACCGTTGATTCGATCATGATGAAGTTGATAGGGGACTATCTAGAGCTTAACCCGCACGATCCCTGAAAATTTGGTTAAAATCGGATCAAAATTGTGGAAGTTATGGCTGTTACAAGGAAATGTGGACGGACAGACAGACACGGAACCAAATTTGTTCAGGAGGCTCTGAAACGCAAAATGCGAGTGGAAATTTTGATTTTGGAGCAAAAAAAATTTTTTTTTTCATTTCGAAAGTGAAAACAAAGCTTCCGTTGCCTTGCAGTCTCGGAAGCAAAATGTAAAATGAAATGAAATGAAAATAACCTTTATTTCAGAAAAAAATAAAATAAAATAAAGAGTTATGTTATGCTCCAGTAAAATAACTCTCACAGTCGAAGAGGTTTGGTTACATTGGCCTCATAGCTCTGATCGTTGGAGGGTTGCAACTACGGGAAATTTCCCGGGAATGCTGAAACTGTTTTTAACTCTGTTTCCAAGTGAATAAGATATGAAGGTATGTATGATGGCAACGAAAAAAGCTTCCTGATGAAAGTATGCAGTACTCCCTCAATGTACTCATACTCCCCAGAACCCCAGCACTGAGCACCACAACCCCAGCACTGAGCACCATAACACAGTATAGCCCCGACCACTGCATTGAACACCTGAACCTTCGCCTGGATCGGTACCTCTGGGCTTACAAAAGATTGTTCCACACTTGATTTATTGCATATTTTGATATCTGGGCCTTTTCATTTCAGGTGGTTTGTGAATGATATCCTTGGAGTAATAACTATACACAGGTATCTATATTCATTCAAAATGTCAATAAAATTGCCTTGAAATGTCCACTTCTCATTAACCGCTCTCCTTCCTCCATTCTGAAGAATCATAATTTCCTAAAAATCATTAATTTCGTTAGCACCTTTCACTTCCGCACTCACTTGAGTCAAAACACACCGTGACAATGACCTCCCTCGACTGCTGACTTGTTCCACCAAGCATCTGCTGAGCCAGCGGCCTGCAGTTTCACTTCGTCATTGAGTCGTTATTGAAATTTACCTGAGACATTTTTACAACAATCCTGATCAACCGAAAGACTAAATCTCTCCTGTTCCTCCTAGGAAGATGAAATTTGGTAGAGAGCCTTTCTGGGACATTAATCAGAAGACGAATACAATTACAGGCTCCAATCCGATCAGCTGAATGAGCTACATTCTTAGAATTATTGCTTCAACTACTGGTGAAATAGCCTATTTACTTCGATTGCATTTCTCACACGGGCCTCCCTAAGATAACATTGAGTTAAACTGTAAGCTAGTGGCTATTTACCGTATTCGAAGTACGTTAAACTCAATGTTAAGTCAACAACTCAGTGGTTATTGAAAGTGTATAGAAATTTACCTGAGACAATTTTACAACGATCAAAATATACGATAAACATGTTCATATAGATATTAATTATTACGATCTCCGTTTCACTTATTGCAATATGTACTTATATTCAGCTTATGTAAATCCCAATTATTTAAAAATAAATAATTACGGCGTCAAGTAATTTTAGCAAAAATTTGTAGACAAGCCCACGCACAGGTCTTTCGACTAAGTGGGACTTGTGTACGTGCTAAACCACTCGCGACGAAGTTGTGGAACCCATTTCATGGATAAGTATACCTTATTACAGGAAAATATAGCAAAATTCTATCATTTGAATGATTCGATCGGCTGAATGAGCTGGATTCTTAGAATTATTTCTTCAACTACTGCAGAAATACACAGCCTGTTCAAGTCAATTGCATTTCTCACACGGGCCTCGCAACGATAACTTTAAGTTAAACTTTAAGCTAGTGGCTATTTACCCCTACTAAAACCTATTCATATTTTACTCTCGTTGTAGCTATTAATATTACCTATACAACCTATTTTTCACCATACATTTAGGGTTGTCAGTACAACTGATCATAACAACTGGTATACCTGCATTTTTAACATGCTTGCTGTCCTCGGCTCCCACGATATCCTAACAGCTGAGGACCCTCGAAATTTTAAATCGATCCTACCGTCACTAATCGAAAAACTCTACAGCCATTTTTGGTGCCAGGACATCAATCTGGTTTACAGTGCCAGATTTAATATGTTCTATAGGAGGATAGTGGACTATTCAGGTAGGCAGAAGTACTTGGGACTCATTCAAAATGTCCAGATTGATAGGGTGTTGTGCCAGTTGCGTCTGTCTTCAAAGTTTTTCGTAACTGTTTATTATAAAGGTACTTCTCATAAGTTTAGAAGCGGGAGCTTATGCAATATGAAAGAAGCTGACACCCTCTGCCATTTTTGTCTACGTTGCCTGATCTTAGAACCGTACCGAAGGCAATTCATTGCGAAATACATCTGTGGGCTTCCAGTGGTTGAGGATGAGGATCGTCTGGCTAATTTGCTCGATTTTGGTGATGATAGGGAGAAAAGATTAAATTTATTTCATTTTGTTACTAGTGCACTAGCACTTCGATCAATTGCGCTCACCGAATAGGTGTCTGATATGTATAGCATTAGCATTGTATAGTGTACAACAGGATAGGCTTGTTGTGGATATTGTACGAGTACCACAGGTATAGCGTGGATGTTATGGATTCATAGCGGATTATTATTCTTTATATTAATTTTATATCGATGACCTAGTTTATTTTGCATGTACTTCATTAAGCTGTAATGCCCTGTTAACTAGATTAGGAAGAAGATATTTGACTTATTTCTTATCTATTAGGGTGGAGGCACCGATAGTAGCCACCCCTGCCAGTATAGCCACCCATGAACTTTAGATTTGAAAAATAAGGATTTGGCACCATCAAGACATTCGACATTAGCACCATTTTAAATCAGGAGATGTCAGCTGAGCATTCTAACTGTTCTCGCCATAATCAAGAAACCAGTGTGATTAACAACACGCCTTATAACCCAGATGGGCTGCCAGTTGATCAGATGAGCTCCTCACCTACGGTTTTGATTAAGGACGTAGTCCTTGTTTACCTCAATATTTCACTTCATTCTAGGACTTTTTGAGATAGTTTCGTTTTATTCACGTTCCTTGGTGATTTCTTGATGTATTTTAAGTTGTTTCACGTAGGATTTTAGACAATTAGAGTCATATTAGTGGGGTGGCTACTACCAGTTCTTGAAAACCTAGCGAATTTCTGTAGTAGCCATGATGTGGCCACTACTGAGTTTTCGTGTTTTATCACATTAATCATGAAAATATGCTAGATTTTCATCAGGATCACAATGATATAATTAGTTTTCCTGAAAAATTAGAGGTTCCAGTAGTAGCCAGGAGATGGCTACTGTTGGTCCCTAACAGTGGTTACTAATAAAGATTTTGGTGGCTACTACCAGTTCTTGAAAACCAAGCGAATTTCTGTAGTAGCCATGACGTGGCCACTACTGACTTATCGTGTTTTTTTCATGTTCAACATGAAAATAAGCTAGATTGTCATCAGTATCACAGTGATATAATTAGTTTTCCTGAAAAATGAGTATTTCTAGTAGTAGCCAGGGGGTGGCAACTACTGGTCCCTTACAGTGGCTACTACTAAAGATTTTGGTGGCTACTACAAGCGACAGATCTTGGTTTCCTTTTCTTCGATTTTCGTAAAACTAATCAACGCATTCGATTTTTAAAAATAGCCATTCGATAGAGCAGACATTGGGAGAAAGGAAAAACACGGGATTAGACGAAAGGACGGAGAAATGAAGAAATTACGTTGTAAATACCGAAACTGGGCTGCTTAAGGGTGGCTACTACTGGTGCCTCTACCAGTCTATCTATATAATTCTATCTAATCTATATATTTTTCTAATGATGATGTGTAAGTGGACCTGAACTCTTTGTAATAATCATTGATTTAATACAATAAAAAACTTACTACTACTACATGTAGGGTTGTGAATTACCGCAACACACGCTCCTCCCAAATTTAACTTAAAGTTAAACTTTAAGCTAGTGGCTATTTACCCCTACTTATTCACTCTTACAATAATCAAATTACGTTAAACTCAATGTAAAAGTCAACAACATACGATTATTGAAATAAATCAAAGTTTACCTGAAACTTGTGCAGAAACGGTTCGTAGAGAAGAACGAGATTTTCGTACCGGAATACTCCCAATTTCCCCAGTAACGTTAGCCCGACAGTAAAGGCAAGCCAGTGCCTCGTCATAAAAGGGATGGACTTGAACCACGTACTGAAGTCCGACATGATTTGTGAAGGTTTTTAATACACTTTACAATCTTCTTGAAGACAGAAAACTTGGACGATCTTGAATTTTGATAGATAGTCAATCCAGCTACCTATAAAATCACATCTAACTCCAACGTCTTACCTTCCGGGCAGATAAACTTTGAAATTCGAATGAACTCGAAGTAAAACCTCACTACGACGTTTATCTAAAACTACCAACCTACCTAATCTACACATGAAATATGAATCGACACAACCAAACACGCGACTCAACACCGCGAAAGTCCCGAACTAAATTCTTTCGGATATAAACTTGGATTCGAAAACCTAAGATTTTTATGACGGTTCATTAAATTTAACGCTGACGCTGGGTGAAGAAATATCGCGAAAATCGCTGACAAGTGGAGAGGTAACACGGGGCAGGAGGTTCTTTGGAGAAGGTTATAACACGTCATGGCGATAGCAGCGCATTCTAGTGACGGAAGTAACGTTTCGGGGTTTAGGAATGACCAACATTGGACATTATGACGAAATGCTAACGTCTCAATGTCCAAGTTTTCACGAGTTACTTTTCAAGTATTCTAGAGCTTATTACTTCTGTTACTCTCTTATTTACTTACTTCTACGTTTATTTATTACGTTGTTTTATTACGTACTTATCGTTTTGTACTGCAATGGAGTTTCGGGATTTAAAAAAGACCAACGTTGGACATTATGACTTAATGCTAACGTCCAATGATTCAAGTTTTCAGGAGTGGATTCTAGAGGTTTGTTCTCTGAGGCGATTGGCAGTGACTTGCAAGCCCTTTCAAACTCGTTGGAGACTGGTATAGTGCGCAAGCGCGTCTTCAGCCAACTTTCAAATTGATTTCAAACCGATTTGGAATTGGAGTCTATCTTTTATAAAATTGAATTGGGCGAAATACTCAGAGGCGTGAAACTGTGAAAACATAGGCTAAAATTCGAATGATTTCATTGGCTGCTGTGAGTTTGGAATGGAGGGGGCAAACAGTCAGAAAGTGGTCAGCTAGAAAAAACTCTGACCGATTTGACAATCTGCAACAGGTTGGAAACCAGTTAGAAAACCTCTGCGAACAGGCAGTGACCGAGGATGGGGGGAGCTCTGCTCTTCAAAGAACACTGCGAACACCTCAAGAGGACTGCAAAGTTGCAAACTGGTTTGGTGGCCTCAGCGAACAGATAGAGCTCATTAGGTATTTCTGATCCCAAGTTCACGAATTTTTTTTTTTTTAATTAATTTATTGGTTCATATTGTACATGTACCAGAACTATAATGAAATGGGTATGGTGTATATATCTTGAAATGTCGTCTGTGTTTGATGTCATCCGTATGGTTTGCTGTGATCTTGTTGTCAAATGTTATCTTCTGTTTCTGTGCCCGATATTATTTCCTGTGCCGTTTTTTCGGTGTGGAGAGGCTCCCCCCTCCCACCAATGTTTGGCCGGTCAGGGCCTGAGGGCCCCGACCGGCCCGGACCCACCCACCATGACGGCTCCCTGGACTCATTTCTGAACAGGCAGCCCTTAATGGATGTTGTGGAGACTCTCCACACATCCTGGAGAATTGATCGTCAAGGGGGCCTGGCCGAAAACCCCGACCTCTTCCAGCTGTTTTCTCTTGTTTTTCCTTCTTTCTTATTTTCCAAAACTCTTTGATTTGCTTGAACAACTAATAGTCTTTAGTGGGTACTTTTCATTATGGCTATTGTTGAAATTCACCTACCATTCAAACATTCCACTCGCCAGACATCTAGGATAATCAACGTTTCGATACACACAAATGGTTTGTGTCTTTGTTACGAAATTGTCCTGATCAACGAATTCTGTTTTGTTTCACTCTTGTGTAAAATATTGTCTGAAAATCGTTCAATATAAATATTCGATATTATCTGTCTGCTAAGCGCTCACCCAATACTTTTACAAAGGCATTCATCTGAGGAGCACATAGACCATCGACTGAACATACCACTGGTGTGAATGAGGCATGTTCATCTTCACATGCATTCAGATACTTGAGCATCTTCTCTTCCTCTGCTGAAGATAGGACAGAAGGGACGGGACGAGAGATCAGTCAGTAGCGGGGGGTCAGTAGCTTTGTTTCCACTGCTGAACCGAATAGGTTCAGGTCAAGTTGCGCTTGCGCAGTGAAGAAGGAGTAAGAAAATGGCGTTTCCGCAGTTACTCGGTTCATATTCGGTGCAAGATGTCCGGTGTTCCCGCTGCTCAAGGAACATGATCCGAACATGAACTTCCTGAGAAGGCGCAGCTTACTCCGCGCATGCGCTCTTTGGAACTTTAGATAACCCGATTTATCCTTCCTCTAACTTCTGTAACCATACACCTTAAGGCCGCTACACACGTTCCTTCCCTTCCTTCCTACCTCCTACCCTCCTCAAATAGGATGTTTTTTACAGACGCTCCTTCATTTGTCCTCCTTCCTCCTACTGCTACGCTTGTTGTCCCTCCCACCCTTTTACTTCCTACCCACGGTCATTCAGTGTGACCCATCGCGGGGAATTTCCCTTTTTGTGGGGGAAATTTCCCTTTTTGTATTGAAATCCCTGGTTCTTTGGTCGACAGCACTGGCGGTTATCAAACTATTATCACGTTGCCAGTTCTAGGCGCCTTTTTTGTAACGATTTACTGATTTAGTCTCAATTTTATTTTTGCTACATTTTTCCCACGATGTCTCTTGACAATTTATCTCAAACTCTCGTTGCACTCGCGGTAGTAAGTACTACACAGAAATCTAGGAAAAAGAGGAGGTTGTGGTCTAAAGCTTTATATTTGCAAAGGACCACATTCAGCTACCAAAACCTCTTGGGTGTGCTGGATGCAGAGGACATATGCAGTTACCTGACCATGCCACAGGAAGTGTTCGTGGCATTGCTGAACATGGTTACACCTTATATCGAGAGACAGAACACTGTAATGCGTGAAGCCATAAGTCCGATGGAACGTCTGATGGCAACGTTGCGATACTTGGCAACAGGGAGGAAGTTATCGGACATGAAGTTCACCACGGCAATTTCACCGCAGGCTCTATCATCCATTGTTGCTGAATATTTGAATGCCTGAAGCATACCATCAAGGTAGTTTTTGTTACCAGTTCTTAATCCAACCAAATAAATCAAATGTTCAAAACCCCATTTTCAAAAAGAGATTTTTCCACTTCAAACCATCGTTTTATAATTTTAAAAATATGTTTTGGAATCGTTAGAGTCCCCTCCTTCTCATCGTTCACTAATGACGATCTTCAGACACCTTTCGAGACACTGGATGATTGATAACAGATGATAACAGGAGTTGGTACACATGGCGGGGAAAACAGGGAAAAGTAGGAAGGAAGGAAAGCAAAAATGCCTCCACACGCTCCTCCGTGGAGGTTAAAAGAGTGGGGGAAGCTCCTACGTAGGAAGGTAGGACGGGCTGGAGCTTCCTTCTTCCTACGTAGGAGCTTCCTACTTTCCTCCCTCCTTCATGGCTACACACGTTCCTTTCCTACCTCCTTCGTGGGCGTGGCTCCTTTTTGAGGAGGTAGGAAAGGAACAAATTGTGGTTTCCTTTGATTTCAAGCCTGTTTTCGAGTCATTTGTTCGTATTTACCCAAGTGATTCTGCGATTTTCGAGCTTTTAAATCGTCTATTCCTTCATTAGTCTTTAGAGTTTACTGTTACTATGTCTTTGATCTCTGCCTATTCTGTTTCCTAGGTGCGGTGTCCATTTGTGCTAAAACTCTTCTGCTTATTAATTCATAGTTTTCTACTTATATTTTGTTTCCTAAAATAAAAAATAAAATTTAGAACAGAATCGGAGAAGGAACTCCCTCAGCGTTCCCTTGTCAAGGCGCAAGTGTTAGGTACTCTGTCAGAGGTAGTTGCAAAAACCCTCGACAGAATGCGCTGGCGGCGTTTCTGGTTCTGGATCCCGGTTTCCAGACACTCCTGGAAGCTCGCATCTCAAGAAGACATAACATCAAGTAGTCACTCCCTTAGTAAAAATGCAGATTAGTTGGGCATGTAGATCAGAATGAGTGAAGTACATTTCGGGAGTTTTACGAGCAAAAAAAAATACATCAGTTAGCCAGATTTGATTTCTCACGAGACCGTAATCATGTCCATTGAGCTACACTTAAACTGTCGTTTATGGAGACAATCACAATACTTCACTATTCAGTAGGAGGGAGATAAAAGTGGGAGACTAGCGCCGCTGCGCGGCGGAGGAGGGAACCGATTCTATCTAGAACTTCTGTGCTCGATGTGTTGGGAGGCTGGATCGATAGTATCGAGAGTATTCGATGGCAGAAAAAAGGAGTCATGTGTGCTGCACGGAGAAGCAAATCTCCTGGAACAGTGAGCTGTGAGCATTTGTGCTAGTGCTCATCAAGTCGTATTTCTCTACTTATGGCTATTCTCGTGACGTCACGCCTGGAGTAGGTTCGCGTTTCAGCCAATGTCGGCCATGATACCGCCCTACGTCAATGAATCGCTACTCAACCAACCTATTTCTCACAAGAAGTTTGCCGTCTCACGTACATAATTCGTGGTTATAAGGCCATTTTTCAACAGTTTTGTTTTGAAAAAGTATAGTATTGTAGCAATACAAAGTTTTAATTTGACTAAATGTTATAATAATCATGCCTGCCAGCGCAATAATTGATTGTAGATTGCTGTCAACAATACCAATCTAACGTGAACTTGTTTTTATTTGGACTAGGAGCCTACAAACTATAGTAGTTAATTAGTGTCAGAAAACTAAAGAACTTCATTCGTTTAGGCTTTGAGAATAATTAACCTGAAAAATAGTAAAGAAAAGATTATTGAAAATTCCTCAGGTGTCTGTACTGCTGTGTATATGCTTAACTGAGGAAGCTTTCCTTGCTATATTGAATGAATAAAAGGAGAGATTTGTCAAAATAAACAAGGCAGGAAAGGCCAGGCTTACTTAGGTAGGTACGTACGTCCTACCAGATTTGCTGTTGGTTTAAAGTGCCTAAACAAAGTAGGTGGGTCGTTGCTTTGCCGACGAATACAACCGCTACGAATCAGGGAATATGAAACATGAATTAAAAACCAGCTGCAAGGAAAAAACCTTGAAATGCATTCCTCTGAAGGTAAGATTTCATAAAGACGGCAATGGCAGTGCAGTTATTGCGCGAGTTTCGCAGTTACGCAAATTGTATGCAAAAAAGGTAATTAGGTAGGTACCTACTTTCGTTTTGATCAATGAAGTACCTACATGAACAAGTAATAATATACGGAAAGTACGTAGGTATACCTTACCTCTAGTTGGGTACTTACCTTTCCACATGTGATACAACTTACTATTCCCGCCTAACAGAGCTCTCATAATGCATCCTTTCACAAGACCGCTTTCACAGTACTCTAAAGATTTTTAGTTTCAATTGATTCAAAGAAGAGTTCTAAAACTAGATAGGTAATCCACAACATCTTTGCGGCTGATGTCTGGATCATCTAGAACACTTGTATGTCAACTCCCCAACACACATTTCATATGGATCTCTACCCCACAGATTAAATCTTGCGTTCGTAGCGTTTGAGGTCAAATAACTTGATGTAATTTGCATACAATTTATCACCTTGCATATTACAAATAATGAAAATATTGACTCGGAACTAGGTGAGACTATGTTACGCTGTTGTCCAGGTTCGTTCACAAATGGCGCATTTTCGCATATGTTTACTCGTAACCATGACAACAAGGTGAAATAACTTGATTTCGCCTTGCCTCGATGTAAGGATGCGCTAGTGTCCAAGTCTCGAGAATATCACCCATATTAGTTTTCTACGTGCTAATTCTCTCGACTCATTCTCTATGAATTATTATCAAGTATCATTACTGTTCATCGGTAGTTTATTTTCGCCCGTGCTTTACAAACATTACGAAATATGCCGATGCTTTTTGAAGACCAAATTCTGGATTTGATAGAAGTCTACGAAACTCAGCCGGTGCTCTGGGACCCGAACCACGGCAGCTACGGAGACAAGCGAAAGTCCGATGAAGCTTGGAAAAAATTAAGTGAGGAGCTGAACGTCAATGTTCTTCTTTTGAAAGAAGAGATGACCTCTCTGAAGGCGATTTATCGGAAGATGAAAAGAGGGAAAGCCGGCCCAGAGCTTCCTCACTACGAGTACTACATTAAAATGGACTCTTTTCTTGGGAAAACTTCAAGGAGCAACACAAGAAACACCTCCACTAACGTAAGTACAACGTTTTAACCCTGTAGGGTGATCGGGACAGTAGAAAGTTCCTTAAACGATAAGTCAATTGGTGCTTGGGGGATTTTGACATTTTACCTTTACTTTGGCACATAAACGCAAAAAGCGTTACGTTTGGTTTTCTGATGATTTCCTCTTACAACCGAGTCGTTGTCGGAAATGGTACTTTGTCGTTTCTCATCCCACAAAATTCGTTGACCATTCGTTCGAAAGCTCTCGATTTATCCAAACATATTATGTTAACTACTGCGAAGTGCGTGGCCAACAAGCTGAGTTATGAGCATGGTTATATGAATAATTGAAGACCTCGGCCGAAAAGGGGTAGGTACATGTTCATTTTTGGAATTTTACAGGAAAGCCAAAAAACAAACCTGATCGCCTTCGTCTCGAATAATTCGAACATGTACCCCTGTTCCACCAGATTTCCTACCAGGGCTAATACCTTTGCCTTTGTAGGAGTTATTTTTGCTTTAATTATTTATTTATGTAGGAGTTATTTTTTAATACATATAGGAGTTATTTTTCTTTCCTCTCTCTGAAGGACGATCCCTGAATCATGATTCACCATACAATGAGTTTTATTTCATATGAATTTGAAAAATAAGAATCATGTAGGTTTTTAAATGTAGAAATCCTTGTATTTTCGCTGTTTTTGATGAAATATTCGGCATAAATAATTTTACTTAGTAGACTGTTACTCAAAAGTTTTATTTGGAACAAATAAAATAAAATATTGAAAATTTACGAACAACATAGGAATGTAACTTCACGAACTTTAGGGACATCATTTTGGGAATGATCCTACTGATTTTCAGTCGAAGGAAGTGATTCATAAAAATATCCGTATTGGGGAGGCAAAAATGGAACCATACGAAGAAGGTCGTTCTTTTTGGCTTGGGTAATCGGAATCAGTCAGTTCGTAGAGCAGGAAGATCAGTAGGCTTGGGAAAAGGAGCTGAAGGTGGTTTGTACACTTTTTACCTTTTCCATGGTTGTATGGCGTTGTGACTTACACGGGAATACATGTAGAACGGATCATCGATAGAATACTTCATCCACGAACGAAAATGACTGAACACTGAACGACTCACAACGTTAGCGAGAATCACGAGAAGAAAACAAAATCCTTGGGTGATGGGTGATGAGCAACCTAGCAACGGGAACATGTATCCCTATCCGTCTGTTAGTTGGAGAAAACACGTTTTCATGTGTTTCCATCGCAAAAAAACAACCATGAAGTTAAATATTACTGAATAACGTCCTATAATTACGTAGAAGAAACCTTAAGCAATAATTTGACGCAAAAAATTTGTTTTCTCAAAAAGTGACATGTACCCCTTTTCGGCCGAGGTCTTCAATTGTTTACACACCGGTGATCATTCTGAATAATTGATATTGTGAACATGATTGCAACCGCTTGTTAATTTCTGATGATTTCATTGAGCTGGTGTTTTGATGATTTGATTCATAGCAGGTGATCCGAATATTGCGAGAACGGTTTGATTTGTGAAGCGGTGGTTAAATCATTTTAATCGGTAATTTCTATAGGTACTTTACACTCTAGGAAGCTGTAATTTCGTATGTAGCCTCTTTAGGACATTTACTTGACGATGCCCAGGGTCCGGATCAGCTGAGCGCCTCATCTCTATCTCCCTACCGCTTTAGGAACTCTATAGTGTTTTAACCCTAATTTAAAATAATGTTATTGACATATAGGACTGGTACGTCCCACCTCGCGTGTCAAGTTTGACAGAATAGTCTATAATATTATAAGATCGAAGTAAGTTTTAACTAAAGCCTGAAAGGAAACTAAATTTAAAGCCTGGAGGGCAACTTATTTTAAAGGCATACCCAAGATTAATCATAAAGATTGAGAATTATGTATACAGGAGAATTATCAGACATATGGGATGAAACTCGGCCTTTCGGACCCTGCCAGGGGGCTTCGCCCCCCTGGTTGCTTTCCGCTTTGAGCCTTCGGCTAAAATGCTAAAACATGGAACATGCTTTCCACCCGCTAATTCGTAAATGTAAATAAATTTAAAACTACGACATAAATGTTTACTAATCGAAATAGTAAATAGTGGTAGGTAATTTTCTGTTATGGTGCGCGTCTACAATTACTATAACCATGATTAACTTCTCAACCAAGGGACAACAAAATAATCGGCATTGTTTACTATATCCATTTATAACATAAATAAATATAAAACTACGACATGATTAGAAGAACAAGTACGAAAGAAATGCGTGATGAATCAAGAGCTTTCCAACGAGCGGAGAACAATTTTTGTCCAATGAAAACTACAAAAGTTTCATTTTCCCAGCAACTTTAATTATCAAGAGTTGTGGTTAAACTGTTCAAAAGTAACATCGCTACTCGTACATTAAAAGTGAATGGATATACCATTGGCTTCCCTGGTAACTACATCATCTAGAGTAAACCATTTGTGAGAAAAATCAACTGAGTATTGAACTAGGGAGAAAAAACCCAGCAGAGTAGTGGATTGATCCAGTAAGAGTCCCCAAAACTAGTTTGTATAAATAAGCTAGGACTTCTCAGGAGGGTTAAGGAGGGGGAAATTGCTCCATTGGAATGTGGAGTCACGTGTTATAAATTCACAGAGCAACTTTCCTACGAACGATTTTTGTGGGATGGGAAATCAGGAAGTTATACTCTCTCTGGCTACAATTAGTAGTTGGTGAAAAAAAGTGTGGCATTTTTTGCTGTCGGACGAAAATTTTGAATCATCCCCAGAGGGTAGTTGTAGGATTGGGGTGGTGAGGGGGGGGGGGGGGGGGGGTGGACCCAGATTGCGCCTCGTATGTAATAATTTGCAGTTTTTTGTGATGAAATAACTCTCACTACCTAATTAAACGTTTGACATTTGAACTTGAATGCTTGATATTCTCGATTTCAGGTTGAGAAAATCGGAGATGCCGAGGGTGCTGACGGGCCGAAACAAGAAGACGCTTGCAGCCTCTACGGGAAATTGTTGGGTGAAAAACTCCGGCTTATACCAGAACCTGAAAGACTAAAATTAATGCATGAACTCGACGGAATCGTCTTCCCCCATCTCCCCACAAAGTAGATGACGAGATCTGCAAGGTTATCTTCGCGTCGTTATCCATATTTTTGTACTTTTCTCAACTTGAATCTGTAAATGTGAATAAAACCTATTCTGCATGATAATGACCTTGAAAATCTTTTCTAGACACTCACCAGGTCACCAGAAGACTATAGGAAACACTCTCCCTTAATTTAACATAATGTGCAAACAAAAAAAGTTCCAGTCATGCAGCATGATCGTATGAGCGAATTTTTGTAAATTATCGTATTGTATATATAATGCTAAATTGTTTTGAAATTTGAGCAATTTCTGTAGAAAGAAATTGTTAACAACCAATTTTATAGAAAAAAAACCCGTCCTATTACATAAAATTCGGTGATTCAAGAAAGATTTTGGATTTTAAGTTTTTTTTTTTACAGTTTTTATAGATTTTTCAGCAAATAATAATGAAATTAAAGTTAGTTTTTCAACATAGCTTTGTGGAAAAAATTTTCAATGTCCTAGTTAATCATTGATAATTTTATTTTGACTGTTACTCTGCTAAAAATGATGAATTTAACGATTTTGACCGTTTTTAGCCATTTTTAGTGATTTTTTTTCTTTCTTTTTTTAGAACATTTTTTGACTTGTGACCAATTAAATGTGCTCAAAAATTCTTGGCCAACGAACTCATCCTTTCGTTTGGAAGCTTGATTTTTTGGTGCAATAAGGGGATTTTTCTGATTTATTTTGATTTTATAAATTTTGGAGCCATTACAATAGCTTAATCTTCTACGGAAATTCGCTAAACCGTCGTTTTTTCAATGAGATCGGTTTTTTTCTTTTTTGAAAAATTTCCCACTATGAACCGACGAGTTCGGAATCGGTTTCTTTAGTAACTTTTTCACGCTGAACCAGTAACACTTCCAGATCTCACCAACTCCGGTACCTATAACCGAGTTTTACGTTTTAACTCACAAATTTTGAGTTTATTTGTTATGCTCTCTCGTGCATTTTAGTGGTTAAACTGATTGATTAAAGTGCAAAACTCGGTTGTCACTGATTCAGCGTGAAAAAAAAAAAAAAATACGTAGAAATCGACCCCAAATTTATAGGTTCATAGAAAAAGTTCAAACTTTTTCAAGAAACCCCCGAATTTCATTGGGGGGAAAAAAGTTTCTTAACATTAAAGCACGATGTTCTCCCCTAATAAAATAAGCAGAGTAAAAGTAAATTGGAAATTTATAAATACGAGTACATTTTGATTTGAAATTGAATTGCATTTTTTAAATTTAATTGAATTTTGAAATCGAATTGAAATAAAATTTGAAAACCGCTGGAAAGCTGAAATTCTGAGGAAGTTTTTCTGTGGAATGCCATTTAAATATGTTGTTTTAAAAACTGAATTACAAAAAAAAAGTAAATCCTGGAATATTAAAAAAATTTGCTACTTTAGCCTCCTTTGTACGGAATTAATTCGGCTCATAAAATATTAAAAATATTGGTTTGGCATCAGGTAAGTTAGTGTAAATTGCTAGTAAGACAATTTTTCTGTAGAAAATCTTACGAATTGCCTATTTCTGAGTGTCCAGGGGCAGTTTATGGCAGTGTTAAATTGATTCTGGAATAGTTGAACTGTCCAATACGTATGAAGCAAAATGTCCAATGTTGAACAATATGACACATCTCAGACGTCCAGTGTTTGAACATTCCTTCATTGGATAGTATGAACTGAATAATTGAAAATGAATATTTACAGTTTACTTCGATTATTAAAAACGTACAAAAATTACTGGCGAGTTGTCGCTTACATTTAGGAGAGAAATTGGCGGTGCGAGTGTTGTTTAACAGCAAAATACCAAATGTTGGACAATATGAAACACCCGAAAACGTCCAGTGCTTCATTGGACTGTATAAATAAATATGTTGCTTTAAGAATTAAAGGTTAAAATGAATTTAAAAATAATCAAAATGTAAAATAATATTGTATAATAATAATAAATTGATTACATGCTGATTTTCGCGATTTTTACAGTTTTTTGGTAAAATGTTACAGGTTTCTACGGACATTTTTCCGATCCAACTGCACCTGTAATTAGAACCACAATGTGGAGGTAGAACATAGGTAGGTAAAACTAAATAATGTGGGTTCCCTTGAACATTGAAACGTGGAAAACCGATAAATACGAATATCTACGGATGAACTGAGGGCCACTAGGTTTATATAATATTATACTAGAGTTAGGTAATGCCTGCAAAATCATATATTTATGTGCGTGGTCATTTCTCACTTACAGGCTGATCCACAATAAATTGCTACCTACTTGTTGACCTGGACAACACACAATGAATTGTATTATATAAGTAGGCGGAATAAAAAATGGGGCATGAAACCGTTATTTCTATAATATATTATTATAATATTATAACTACTTAGTTGTGTATTCCTACAGGATTCAAGATGTATATTTACAGAAATGTACGGACTTTTTCCGTGACAAATGAGGAGTTCTCTTCACGTAGGTTGGCCACCGTGCAAATCAACTATTTTGCTCGGATTGTTGGCAACTCTGCGTGTTGATACGTCCATTTCTTCGCGTGAAGACGTCTCTCGACTTTTTCCTAGGCTTTATCCGCCGATTTCTTTCAGTTTTGATCAAATTTAGACTTTCTTATCCTCTACAATGGGTCACAGCAACATTTGGTACTCTCACCCGAGGAAATACGGCCAGGGTTCCCGTTCTTGGTAAGTTTTAATCACTTTCAATTGTTATTGAAATCGACCAAGTCATACCTACTTGGACGACACGTGGGTGAATTTTTAGACTATCTCCGTATAATTTCCATTGAAATTGTCTCGTTACTGACAATAGACGACCCAAAATGTGTCTGTGATATTTGATAGTTTCATCAATCGTAGTGTGTTACCGACATTTTTTGTTTGAATGAGTTTTCATCAGTAAAAAGTGAGGTTAGCGTTTAGCTGTCTGATGTTATAGGTAGGTTAGGATGTTGGCTATATGCTTACATTAGGTATGCAGGGTGTCTACGGGTCACGGATTTTAATTAATTCTGATAAAATAATCATAATATAATGCCAGTACCGAGATTCACAAAACATACGAATGAATCAAGTGAAATTTTAGAATCTATATAAGTAGTACTGACAGATGCAAGCGTCGGAAACGTCTATGGTAATATTAAATATTTTGTACATTGTATTTTACTAATATTCTGTAAGTAGTCTTAGACTTCTGTGCTTTATAAGTAGGCTAGTATCAATATAAAAGTTATGAAGAACTAGTTTTATATAGGCTACTCATGATTACAGTAGGTCTACTGGTACGCATTTCGGTACGCTACTCCTTAAGAAATGAAAGCCTGTAAAAGGTCACCGATTTTAATAATTTAGAACCCCAAAAAGTCCCCGATTTTTATTTAACAGATCTAATAGACACCCTGGTATGCTTCTGTGCTGACTTTTGAATTTTGAGTGATTCAGGTCAGCATTTTACCTGCTCTACTTGATTCTTTCACTAGTCTGCTGCTATTTTCAGAACTGTAGACTTGCGTAAATCATATGCAAGTCTCTTCTGTTAGCCATTACTTGTGCATTCTCTCTTTCAGGTTAATCTTAAGTTAGTAGTTCAAGTCGTAGGTAATATTGAGATTTTTGTCGCGAAATTCCTAGTTACCAGGTATTTACTGTTTCGAACGTTTCCTGCCTACCTAGTACGTTGTATTACATACTTATATGGTATTTTATAAAAGTTCTTATAATACCCACACTGATTAATATTTTGAGAAACCAAAAACCGAAAAATGATTAGGCGTTTCGAGCTGTTGATTGTTTAATGATATCCAAGAATTTTAGGTAGGTCCGTTTTTCAGAATAACATGGTGTGGGTAGGTACGAAGAATATCCCTGAAGTTGTACTTAATACGGGTAGCATTACCAAACCAATACAAACATGTTTTCCCACTACTTGCAGAAATATTATTCCAAGACTTGCTTGAGGCATCGTATTAATGATTCGGTCGCGTAAAGTCTATTTGATAGAAGTTGATATCCTTTAGAAGACATTTAATTAAAGTTTCTTTTTCCTTAGGGAAAACCACAACTTATCCGTCGCCATAGGGTTCGTATTGCGTCGTTGATATGATAGTTGGTTATCCTATTTGGGATCTGATATGAACTACAACTTGTTAAGGAGTATATTTCGTGTTGTTCTTTAGAGAATGTCCAGTTCTTCCCTACAGTTCTGATGGTGGATTGATTTTCATTCCTCCTGATTTCATATCCAATTTCTATCCGTTCCAAGCATCTGATGACGTACCAACTACATATTCCTCTTCCTTTTCTGACGTCTTCATTGTTCGGATTCCTGGATAGCCCCTTCTGCCCTTTCTTTGATTTGATCATTTTGGAGGACTGATTTTAACTCACATTTCCTTTGTGAAGTTGAGCTATATAATTTATTTGTGGCTGCATTGAGTCAGCAAGTCAGGTAGGTTAAAGTTGAGATGTCAGCTATAATATGCTTACATTATACTTGGATGCTTACATCAGACATTATGTGACTTCTGAATTTTTGTTGCTTTGGGTAAGCATTTTGTAAGCTCACAACCACAATCTTACTCTCGATGTTGACCGTTATTGCTTACCCTGTTGGTATATAAGGCTTTAAAAGTGTTTGATATTCGGTATTTGCGAATTATATTGAAGTTTTCCTGTTTGAATTCAGTATTTATCATTACAAAGTGAGGTTAGCGTCCATATATGGGCGGTTATAGGCAGGTTAGAGTTAGGATGATTTAGGTCAGCATTTTACCCTACAGTACTTATATCTTTCACCAGTCTGCCGCTATATTCAGAACTTTTGACTTGCATATGCTTTGACATCCAAGCTTTTATGTTGATGAACTGATTAATCATTTTCGCTGAATGAAGGAGAAAAATCCGATTATGCCAGCCATCACAATAAGTTGAAATCAAATTCACACTTCCTCCACTTTTCAGTATATAATTTGTCTATCTTCCAATCATTACATCTTGTCATGTACAATAAACATCCTTCCGTGTACTTAACACCGTTTTTGTATTATGATTCGTTGACAAAACTTCAATTTCAGCATCCCAATTGACGTTGTTCATTTCGTTTGTCCCCACACGCCATTTTTCTTTTTCGCTACACCTGTAAACTTAGCTTTCCACAAGTGTAACTTTTCTACACTTGTACTCTTTGTCTTGGTGAAACACTTGTAGTTCACTGTGCATTACAAGTACACTTGCACCACACACACAACTTGCAACTTGTTGTATTATGAAATGGGCCCCTGATAGAAGACATACAACCTAATTCTATTCTCTGTCATAACACTCAAGACGAGAGATGTCAAAAGGCCTCAACAATGTTACCGTTAGATTTATCTATAAATATCCCAATTTCACAGCATTTCACTTTGATAAATGTACACTGATAAATTGTTTTGTTATTTTCCAAACAGCCGGGCGTGCGCCAACGGTCACGGACTCATTCGGAAGTACGGCCTCAACCTGTGCAGACAGTGTTTCAGAGAATACGCCGACATCATCGGATTTAAGAAGGTACTTATAATTTTACAATCCAACAATCAGTAAATAAACTGATGCATTATGTGGGACATCAACCTCAGACAATGAAATCTATATTTATTGGGTTATTTCTGCAGATATGCATAGCATAATACGTCAAATTGATGTACGAAACGAGTAATAGAAATTATTTACCTTAATTTTCCGGATTGATTACGGTACTTGAATAGCAGAACTTCTTCTTCTTCTTATGTTGTATAAATCTCGAGGGTGATAGAAATTCAAGATGAAGCAGCAAACAGGGTGTATTCTTAAAAGCAGGGAACCACAGTTCTACAAACATACGGGGAGGACGGAAGACACAATGTAACCAATCAGTGGTGACATGTAATTGGAGTGCCTCATTTCCTTAGAATTGTCGATATCATTTGAATCCAAGAGTCAAATTTCGGTGAACTGAAGGTAGCTTCTATATTGCGGCATTAGTATGGTCAGGGGGGGGGGGGGGGGGGGGGGGGCAAGTGCGTACCTGTTTTTCATAAATCTGACTTTGTGATGCTACTATTTCCCTCAAACTACAAGTTGAATAATGACTACAGTTTTATTACATTCCCCAGACCTTTCTACGTCGAAAAACGTGTGGATATATTATAATGAATTGAAGTTAGTAATTCATTAAGAATTGGAAAAAACCTAGAAGCATTCAAATAACGCACTTGCCCCTGCAACTTTCTACCCGAAAAATAATAACAACAAAATGAACCAAAGTAGGTAGATGTTAAGTATAATTTGAAATAAATTATTAATGAAAAATAAAACGCCGCAAAATTGATCATTTCTAGCAACTCAACATGAATTCCTGAGTGGATAAAATGGTCAATAAACTCATCCACTTGTTGGCTGTCCTCTGATTCGCTGTCGACTGGGGAATGAGGTTTGCGTGAGAGAGAATTTGAAGGCTCCAGATTTTGGCAGAATTAGATAGGACTGAGGTTTGGGAGAAGCATGCGGTTGTGCGTGGGGGTTGAGGAAGAGGTTCTGAATGGAAACTAGGCTTCAAGACCTTGATTTTCTTATTTTTTCTGGTAAATTCATGCGGTTTTTAATGAAACGCACTTGCCCCTTATTTAAAAGCGCACTTGCAAAAAAATAGGGGCAAGAACGTTTTATTCATTTTTTTTTTAGAAGAAGAAGATTTATTGGCAAACGAAATGCATACACATAAGCCTCGTGGGCCTTTAGTTGTGTAATAATTAAAATTACATCAACATACAAATCAGCTCTTTTCAGATAGTTAGGTATTTGTAGTTAAAAAAATATAGATAATTAAAAACAAAAATAAAGTATGCTGAAACATAATAATGAAAACAAAAATGTTGTGGTGGGTTAAAATAAATAATTCAGGCTGCAAAATGCTTCTCAGCTAGCAAAAGGAAGGCAGAAAAGTCAGGGCAACGACGGATGGCAATGGGAAGGGCGTTCCATATCCTTGCACCAGCGATACGAAGGGAATTACCCAAGGAGACCGTTCGATGGGGTGATACATTCAAGACATGGAGCCTTCCAGAACGCCCATAGGCAAACATGCCCTCTAGGTATTCTGGTGTAGCAGGGCCCTCACCATACAAAAGCTTAAATATGAATATATAAATTCCAAATTTAAAATAGTTTACTAAAGAACAACATACATATACATATCTGGCTATTGAATTGTAGCAAACTTGCAATCTATGGAGCTCTTTGGATGACAAACTTTGAGAAAAGAATTCACAGCAGTAAGTGAAATGTGGTATTAATAATGATTTTGCTAAGATTAATTTTAAATCAGGGGGAGTGAAATTCTTAAACCTTCGTAAAGTGTAAAGGGAACTATAAACCTTTTTCAATATGTGAGAGACTTGTCGATTCCAAGACAGCTGTACATCAAGGAAAATTCCCAGACCACGGACACTTGACACAGGCTTTATGGTGTGGCCATCGATCCTTAGATCTGATAATGCGGTGGGTGACTTAATAGATTCTTTTATTTACTACAGCAATTTTTGTAGCCTTGAAGTTATCAAGTGCGCAGTTCGTACAGAGACAAAAGGTTGAAAGATAAAAAGTGGAATAAACAGGAAAAGAAAGGGTTTTTAGAAAAGAAAACCATTGAAAACTGTACCTCCCTCCGATTCACACTCTGATATCGGACGAAGGCTTTGCGGAAAATGGTTCCAAATGCTTATTTGTTCACTGAGGATGTAAAAAATTTTATCAGATGATCATAAGCACCTGTTCTATCATTTGCTAAGAAACTTATTAAAATAGAGTGGCCTCATAGCGAAATAAAACGAAGAGACGCACTTGCCCCCCCTGACCTTATCTCAATCTACAACTGAATAATTGAAAATCCAATATTTGAAGCTATTTTTGGGTTCTACTCCTAATTTGGACTCCATGAATCCCCTTTTTAGAGGCGAAAGAGGGAGACTGGAGCTGGTTAGAAGTAGGATGAGATGTGGAGGACCTAGCAAGCAGTTAGTTATGGAGGACACTTCCGTGACCTCACCTCCGGAGGTGCTGTAACCGCTCTTAATGGACAGTTCGGAGAAAGATTTCTGGTCGATAAAAAGTATGTTGAAAGCACTTGTTAGACCAGGGGTGCTCAAACTTGAACTGGTGGCGATCTACCTCAATATTTTTAGACTACTTACTATCGACTCTGAGAGGCTGCAAGTATGTGTGATGCAGGGTTGTCGTACATACACGATACACCCTACCTACCTAGGTAGGGTGTACCGTAGCATATATAGATATTAGCTTTCCGCACAATTTACATTATTTTAGTCAAGGTTTGGGTTAGGTTTACTTAAGTTCTTCTCTACAATATCAATGAAAAAACTCCTAGTTATTCAAAATTGTGAGTTTATTCGTTGTTACAAAACAAAAGAGTTACATATGGCGTTAAACTCAACTAAGAAGTGACTTTGGATGTTGAAGCATGGCACTGAATGTCCTCAGCTACTTTTCATAAGATGGTGCGTAACCACTGAGTGCCAATCGCAAGCATGATGACATATGATCGTCAGTTAGTAGATTGCGATATTTTGACTTAATTATCTTCATTTCAGAAAATGCAGACTCGCACAAGTAAGTTGACCAAAACATTGCCGTCAGTTGAAGGACGATTTGCCTTAGATTCGGATATTTATCTTCAGATATAAAACACCAGAAATTTGTATCAGATGTTGTAGCTTTGAGATGTATATCTGATATAATCTGCACCAACTCATTTTCAACAGAACATGAGTTCATATTAAACTGACTTGCTACTTCAGTAGCTAATTCCTCAATGTTTTTACATGAAAAAGGATAACTCATAAATGATGCTATATTTGCCAATTTACTGCAATCATAAAAACGCATTTCGAATTGTCCCAAAATATTTGATAATTCAGCCTCATACGTATCATAATTCAACTGAGGAATCCTTGCTTTCAAAGACGGAAAATGTTTCAGATCCTTTCTTTTCAGTTGATCTATCATAAGTTGCAATTTACTTTTGAATGCGTTTACTGCGCTAATCATCTCAATAATAGTTTTTCCTTTACCTTGAAGCTCCAAGTTAATGGTTAATGGTGTTATTACGTAATAAATTTTTGTAGTTTAGTTACCTACTTATTAAAAAATTTTTTCTTCTCGAGATCTACTCAAAAAGCACTCGCGATCGACCGTTTGAGCACCCCTGTGTTAGACACTTGAGCAAATCATTTCAGCTTAACAAGCTGCATTGTCTTCTTCAACTGTTATTTCTCATGATATTTGCTGCAGTAGAATCTCATTGAACAACTCAGTAATTGAAAATCCAATATTTGAATCCAGTTTTCTTTGGTTACCCGGATTCACACAATCGCCAATAGTCAGATAGGTAGGTACGTAGTTAATACGTACGAACCAGATTATTGATATTAATTAAGGTGGTTTAGTCATGAGAGATGGAGTGGTCACCCTTCTAACAATATTTTATATTAAGGATTTATTTAGGATGTTCTTACATATATCCTTCGGGGTGGCAAATCAGTAAAGTCCTTGTTTACATGCTGAGCTCTACCTTAAGCTTTCCTTGTTCGGAGCCCCATTCTGTCTTGACAAAATCGAGTTCATTATAACTTTTGTCGTCTATAGATGGACTGGTGATTCGTAGGTTGCTGGTTTATTCGTCTTTAATGTTCAGTTGGTGGGTGCCTAAGTCAGTGTCACTACTTAGATTCTGTTGTACTACTACATATCATACTTGGATATCAAGCTCTTGTTAAATATGGGAGGGCTAATATTATATAAGAGATGTTTTATTTAATTTCACCTCTGTACGCGTCTACATCGCGTACATCCTCCATTTCTTCATAAAACTTGCTGGTTACGCCACACCTTTTATAAAGTCAACAATATTTTTTCTAGTAATTCACTCCATTACTTAGTATTTCCCCCCCCCCCCTATGTCTCTGCTCTATTTGGTAATTTCACCATGTGCTTAGTATTTGGTACCCATCATTCATCTCACAGATTCTCTTCCTACTGTTTTATATAGTTCGATAAAAACTGTCTGTGGTATTCTGACGGTAGCCGTCCTCGATTAGGAGTACATGTACCGCCCCATGTTCGGTACCGTCCATCGCAGCAGTAAAACCTGGAGAACGAAGCTGGGAGCAGCCTGAGATAAGCAGGTTACTGAGTAGGTTATATCAGCGGCTCTGTCTTCGGAAGGGTGATGTGTCAACATACGTTGAAAGAGATTGGGAAATCAGGTCACCCACATAAAAATGACACTTTTAGACATGGCTGATTCATTCGTGTCCTGATAATCGAGTTGAATGGTTGTCCCAGTTTTGTAGTTGATTTTAATTTTCCTCTAGATCTTTCTTTCATTTATTTTACGTAGCGGCTATTCCGGTGTACCGAGTAATAGTTTCGTTACGTACTCATTAGCCTGAAAATGTTGCTTTTACTATTTTTTAATGAAAGTAGATTTTGTCTCGAACATTTTGACACCATCCTTATTTTTCCACTACGAGTGGTTAGATTTTTCAAGGGTTCAGCAAATCGTGACGTCATGCCGGACATGGAGGTGGGGGCCTGCTCAGATGGGAGAGGTGCGATGACGTATTTTTTATTTTTTTCCCCCCCAAACTGATGAGTTTTTTGTAAGATAATTCAGGCAGGCAATATTATTTGGGTATTTCTCCAAACGTGCAGGTAGAGAGAGTACTACGTCAATTAAGGCTGTCTAACTGGTTTGTGACTTGGTATTACAAGGGTAACTCATACAACTGTATTGCAAAATATGCCATTTAAATGAACCTGACACCTTATACCGTTTTCGTACTCGTTTCCCAATGTTGGAGCCTTACCGAAAGTATTTTGTCGCGTGCTATATTGTGGCCCAAAATCTGGTAGGTGATGATGATCGGTTATCGAATTTACCCGTTTTCCAAGACGATAAGCAGAAAGCTATGAACGTGTTTTGTTTTGTCACCAGGTCTCTTCTAGTCCGATCATTTTCCCTTAATGAATAAAGAAATCATCGAGATAGGATATCAGTACCCAGTGGCGGCTGGTGAAATTTTAGACTGGGGGTGAATTGAACTCACCGACTCTAGCCTGTGCGCATATCGTTCTGCGTACTTTTGCCCTGTAAATACGATACTTTTGGTACATTTAATTGGTTTTAAGAAGACCAAATTATCGAATTTTTTATTTCATTCCCGAATTTCTTATTTAGGCATTTTACTAGGGGGTTCACTGAACCAGTGAACCTATAGCACGAGCCGCCACTGATTCAGTATCTATTTGTCTGCATATCAGTATTTATACACCATTTACCTACTCCAGAATAATTAGTTGAACAAATTTCCTACAGGACTACCGTTTCTTACTTCCTATTAGTACCTAGTTAATCATCAGTCATATGACTGTCATCATTCGTGTTTTTCTAAATTTAACTTATGAGTTCTTTCTCAACGAATTTTTTTTTTTATTACCCTTTATTACGTAATTTCAGTCCAGGTTTATTTTTGACTGATTAAGCTGCTCACTAGCCATTTAAGCGTTGGCATATACTTTATTTTTTTCCCATCTTCTTTGCACATTTCAGGCATTTATATATAGATGCATATTATTTTATATATTAAGGCCTGAACTCATTGTAATAATCACTCTGTGGTTTTATACAATAAACGAATTACTACTACTACTACTTGTTGTAAGAAAATTACTTACCGTAGAAAAGACGTACTTATCGTTTTGGTATCTGTCTTCTTTAGAGTTTCTATAGCTTTCGTTAAAACTAACATGCAGGTATCCCTCTATGTATCTAGCATTCAAAACAAGTGATGTTGACATGACGAATGATGATGTACCAAGATGGTTTCGCTAAATTAAAAAATATCTTTCAGAAAAATTCCATTTCTGTTGAATATCTTGGCAGTCTGACGTCTGTCAATTCACGAGTAGACAGCATAATTGCTGTGTTAGCATTGGTATTTTATATGTGTAGATGCGGTACTACAAACTTATCCCATTAATTTGGGATCTTAGCCTTGTTTTGAACCCATAACCACAGCAATTGCAGTTGCAGATGATATCGGATCCTTTGTGATGATTCTAAAGTAACACTAACGTGACCCTTTCTTCATGGATTCTATTTAAATTTGAAGTATCTATGCTTTCATCACTCAACCTTTCGCAATCCTTCTTGCACTGGGAACACGCTCTAACAAGCCTCCTATAGTCTGATATTTACAACCTTGATCAAGGTTGTATAACCTGCTTGTTGAAGTTCCTGGTTTTTGATCTTGAAGTAACACTAACGTGACCCTTGCCTCATGGATTCTATGCAGTGAAGTATCTATGGTTTCCTTTCTTCGAACTTGCCCTCAACCTGTGTGATCCTGCTAGCACTCGGAATGCTCTCTAAGGAACCTTTTATAACCTGGTATATCCTTCCTCGTAGTTCCGTAACCTACTCGTTTAAGTTCCTGCTTGTGACGACCCTAAAGTACACTAACGTGGCCCTTTACTCATGGATTCTACATAAATTTTAAGTATCCGTGTTAAGAGATGTTAACATGACGAATGATGATGCACCAAGATGGTTTCGCTAAATTAAAAAATATCTTTCAGAAAAATTCCATTCCTGTTGAATATCTTGGCAGTCTGACGTCTGAGTTGAGCATGACAATAATAATTGTTTACACACAGGTGATCATTCTCAATAATTGATATTGTGAACATGATTGCAACCGCTTTTGAATTTCTGATGATTTCATTGAGTTGGTGTTTCGATGATTTGACTCATAGCAGGTGATCCGAATATTGCGAGAACGGTTTGATTTGTGAAGCGGTGGTTAAATCATTTTAACTGGTAATTTCTATACTTTACACTCTGGGAAGCTGTGATTTCGTATGTAGCCTCTTTAGGACATTTACTTGACGATGCCCAGGGTCCGGATCAGATGAGTGGCTCTTAGAGCTTGCATACGAGTCAGCAACTAAAGACATCAAATGTCCCAATGTGTTGCAGACTCGTATGCAAGCGTTTCTGATGATTATCGAATACAACCTTATCGTTTAGCATGGAACATGCTTCAGCTTTGGTTTAGCTTAGGTTACTTTTAGTCAAGGATGGCAACATGGCTCCCCTTAGAATCGTTCCACTTCCAGGGTTCCTTTTGACACCTTGTTCAGTGCTGCTAATGACCGTTCTGGTTGAGGTGCGGCTTAAATCTTAATATATATGCCCAAGCTGGAAGGAAAAATGCAGCTCTGGGAATGTGCTCTAGCGAACCTCTTGCAACCTAATATGTCCTTCCTCCAAGTTCTATAACCTGCTTGTTGATGTTCCTAAAGTGACACCAACGTGACCCTTCCCTGATGGATTCTCTTTAGGTTTCAAGTATCTATGCTTATGTACTTTGAACAACCTTCAACTGTTTGTGCTGTCCTACTTGCACCGACATTGCACTCTAACCAACCTCTTATAACATGATATATTCTTCTTCAAAGTTCTATAACCTGCCTGTTGAAGTTGCTGCTTGTGATGATCCTGAAGTAACACTAAAGCTGGATTCACATTTAGCGGAATGAGAGTGGAATGCGGAATGACGGAAAAACCAGTGGAGGGGGTGGCGGAGTCAGGAGAAGTGTTTACATAAAGCGGTTGCAGTGGTGAACGGAATCATAACCTTCCTACTGAAAGCCTCTCTGACTTGAAACCTCTACTTGCGGTTATCAACATGCCTGTCCACTGTGCTTGCACAGAGCTCGATGGAACGCAGAAACAGTATGAACATTTCTACCGCTGTCCACCCCTTAACATTGTCCCAACAGCCAGATTGCATTCCTTCCGCTTTCCGCGCTCGTTCCCTTCTGTGTGAATCCAGCTCAATGCGATGGATTTTATTTAGAAGTATCCATGCCAAAAAGATGTTGACATGGCAAATGATGATTCACCAAGAAGGTTTCGCTAAAATTATCTTCCAGAAAATTCCATTTCTGTTGAAAATCTTGGCAGTCTGATGTCAGTCAACATTTCTTCAGTAGATGAAGATGCCATATTCTATAATTGTGTGCCTGTTGAAGTCATTCAGTACAACTACAGCTGGTCCACTACAGTAAAACGGCTACCTCCAATTTTCAATTATAATGAAATTTATTGGAAACTTGGATTAAGACATTCTGTGTGGCATGAATTCTTAAGAAGGCTTTAGCGGGGGGGGGGGGGGGGGGGTCTACCCTCCAAACAGATGAGTTCTTAAGAGTCCAAGCCTTCCTTGTTGCAGAGGGTCGCTTTTTCTTTCCAGTCCGGCATGGGGTTTGCATAACTGAGTTAGTCCGCCACACTGATGGATTCTTCAGGGCCCTTTCATCAATTACAGCGGTAACTTCTGGATAAACCTCAGGCAGTTACCTAGAGGTCACGGCAACCTATCGAACAAATTTGGTAGGGTGTTTATCAATCAACTTTATGCCTTCAGGTGGCCTACAGATAGCCAACTGCTCAGATAACTTCGCCTGTAGGAAAAAGGGGTACCACTACTGCAACAATGATTTCCCCACAAAACAGCCTTACAATAATGGTATTGCTTTCAAGTCTACCTAAAGGTAGCGGAATCATTGTTTTCACTTTTGGAAGAAAAAAAAATAGTTGGTCTCAAAAATCAAAATTCCCAAGCACAAGCTTATTTTCTTCAGTTTTCATCCGATTTGGATGAAATTTTCAGGAGATGCGCAGGCTAAGGGTTAGACAGTCCCCTATTAGTTTCATCGTTCTTGACTCAATACTTCACTCTGCGCATGCGCAAACGTAAATTCTACCAAGCATCATTTTCTCTGGCACTAGTCGTTCGATCTCGCTCAAATTCGGATGATAGTTGGGGGATGACAATTTGATAATCACATATCAATTTCAAGATGGTTGTTCGTAGGCTTGAAGTATCCATGCTGAGAAATGTTGACAGACGAATGATGATTCACCCAGAAGGTTTCGCTAAAAATATAATTCAGAATCCTTTTTCTGTTGATAACCTTGGCAGTCTGACGTCTGTCAATACTCATTTCCATTACTAGACAACAAAACAGTTGTTGCATTCTCACATGGAACACTGGATAACATTGTTTTTTTGGCATAATATTAATATTTATAGCTATGATGGTACTGGATGAACTGTATACCCACCATTATCAGCAAATATTGCACATAATACAGCATCAATCTGTAGATTTAGCAATTTTCTCACTGCATCTAGCAGGAGTATCATCAATCCTGGGGGCCGTAAACTTTATTTCAACTATTTTTAATATACAACCAGCAGGAATAACTGCTGAACGAATTCCAATATTCGTATGATCAGTAGGAATTACTGCATTACTTGTATAATTCTTTCCTATGTTTACATTTAGTATTAGCGTCAGATTTTGCCTCTAAAATCATGCCCATATTCGTTGCTCTTTCCCAAGCTTCATGTTATTTGGAATATGAAATATGCTGCAAAAATAACTTTATTTTGACAAGGCCATGTCTTGGGACTGCCATTTGGTTCAGGTCTTCAGGTGTGCAAGAGAGTTTATGGATCTCTCCACAGTCTTCGATGTTTATCTAAATTTACTCCTAATAACTTCAAAATACGACTTGCCATTGCTTTAGTAACTCCTCACTTCTTTTATTGTTGCTCAGTTTACTCCTATGCTATTTCCGCTTCTTTGAAATCGAGACTCCTAGTTGCCTATAATGCTTGCTTGAGATATGCATATAATGTTGATGTACGTCAATCTGTATCCCATCTAACCCTTCTTTACCTTCCCCTGGAGGATTATTTCATTTTCAGGCATTTAAAATTAATTGCAGAAATAATTAATGGTTCAATGCCAATGAATGAATGAATGAAAACATGCTTTATTTATAATCATGACAGTAGTTATACTTAAATCAACAATACATGTAATAATCATGGTCGCAAAGACCGTCTGATGAGTTCACATCCGTAACTTTTCGAGGAAAAATAAAAACACATAATAAACAGAACAAATCAGTGGCAAATATGATATTAAATATAACAATCGCAAACCTTGATGTAATATATATATATTATGTAACGATAACAATGATAAATTACTCTACATCTTAAAACAGATTTAACAGATTCAATAATATTAAATACTAATATAAATATTATATATACCTAACTTTATAATCTAATTATTGAAACCGTATTCAATCATGGTTTTGTATCTCAAATCCCATGCAACTGTACAATACTTTACCAGACCGATACTCACACCCCTAATCAACTCCAGATAATCGTCCCAACCAAACTCGGACCTGCCCAAATACCTTCTTCTTACTTCACGTAAAGCCCTACACTTTCCTACAAAATGAAACGCATTTTCTAGTTCCCCACTACTACATAAATCACACTTTTGGTTTCCAGCGTCGTAAGGTCGAAATTTCAATGCCAAAAGGTCACATCTCACCTTAAACAACCATCTACGAGATCGGAAATTATCCACCTGATCCAAGGGTATCACACCACCTTCCGATGTCAGGGCCACATATTGAGTGTAGTTCTGGGAACCAAGGGCTTTTTGTATGAACTCAGCATACACAGCTGCAGAAATACTCTCAATACTAGTATCAATCAATCGCTTCCACTCCTTCAAATCCTCGTTCTTTCCTAAAATGATTGAATATTTTGCTCTTAAGTTGTCCCATTCTTTGGCCCAATATACATTTAATGCAATACATTTTTTGGCTAGATAATTAGGCAAGCGATCGGAGGGTAGCTACAATACTTTGTGAATGTAATTAAAATGCACACGCAAAGTGTGCAAAAATAGCGGCTTCATGTTTCCAAAAACCGCATGCAGTTGGGAGTACATCTCGGGAGAGAGAAAACCATCTTAATGGAATACCGCACAACCGACTCTACCCAATCACTGTTTACATAGCCCAAAATATGTGCGGCATAACACAAAATTGAGCGACCGACCGCATTAAAAACCTTGATATTTTCTTCGAATGAGATGTTGGGACGCGACATGAACTGTTTCCACATGGTTGCAATAGCCAGCTTAGCCACTAAACTCTTATCTTGGTGGGGGTTGAATGTGAGTGTGGGTGTCAATAACACCCCTAAATACCTAAATTTGTTTACCACGTCGATGCTTTTTCCCCCATACTGCCATTTTTCTTTAGCGCTAGGCTTGCCACCACTCCTGAACACCATTATTTTTGATTTTGCTAGGTCAAGTTCCAAACCCCATGTCGTACAGTATTCCTCAAGTTTATTCACCCTTTTCTGCAACCCTATCACGCTTGACGCCAATAAGATCACGTCATCAGCGTATTCAATGCCAATGTATTTGTCCAACTTAGTTAATAGGGCCTGTGTTTTTAGATCCCACTCTCGCTCTCTCTCTGTCATCAGGCATACCAGTCGAACTATGTCCAAGTCCTTTGGGGTGGCAGGAGCAAGGATCTGGAATTCTCTTCCCTTGTCTGTGCGTGCGTCCCCCTCCATTGGTCGATTCTTGAAGGCTACTGTTCAGTATCTAGACATCCGATAGTAGCCAGCATTTGGTGCACTCCCCTTCGTTCTCCTCCCCCCTCCTTCTTTTTGTGATGCAGAATAGAGAGTTCCTAGTAGATCCGTCGGTCTCAATACGGTGTGCGGTAACGAGAAACATTAACCGCACCTTAAAGTCACGTCAAGTCCTTAACGGATCTAGTTGTAACGCTAAATCCATGGAAGGAGGAAATTATCCCTAGGAGGTTATTTGAGACCATGGAAGGAGGTTATTTTGGACAATTACGTTTTTTCCGGATCGCGATCCGGACGGAAGGATGCGTTAACGTAACTCATTGCGTCATAGTTGCGGCGCCGGATGGTTGATACCGCACGACGTATTGTGTTTTACTGATCTACTAGGAACTCTCTATCTTTAAACTTTTCTTTATCTTTTAATTATTATTGCCTTTATTTACCTAAATATTTATAATTTGTACTTGATGTTTTTCTTTTCTAATTCTTTTCATGTCTAATTTTGTCTGTTGTTCATGTGTGCTTATATAAACATATTGTTTCCTGCACAATAAATTATTTGAATTGAATTGAATATGCGTTAAATATAACACTTACCAATTAATTAATTCATAATATTAATTATTGCGTTTATATTTCTCTGTTCGCAGTTGGATTGAAGACTCAACGCCCCGTCAGAGAGCTTGAAGCGTTTTACTCCGACGAAAACGAAATATTCTCAAACAGTTTTACTTTTTTAATGATTTTTTGAACGATTTTCTCGTAATAAAATGCGTCTTTTTCTCTGAAATGTTGAACTTTTATCTTAACTCCGATACCAGTGTTGGCTTAATTGTATTTACAAGTAGGTACTATATTCTTGCCATGATAGGAGCAATTCAGAGTTGGGCATAATTGTAATCATAATTGGACCGCGTTTTGCAATAACTACCCAACCGTTGAAAAGCTGATTCAGAGAAAAAGGCAAAAAACACTGCGAGCCACCTAGAATTAGTAATTTGATTCATATTGATTTGCTATTCCTTTTGATATATCCATTTTGATCTGTTTTATCAGTTTTTAGAAACATAAAATATCCATATTAATTTTTTCAATTTTAAAAATTATAAAACGGTTAACGCATAACACTTGCTTATTGATTGTGTAAAGAAATAACCGCCTAAGTACCAATAACGCTCAATTTATTCTCTCGAAGTTTTGCTAGCGAGTCAACCAATCTTGCAAAAGCTTTGTATTCGGTTTTGAAAGGTAAAAAAAATCGACATTTTCTGAGCTTTGTGATCAAATTAGTTCCACGTTTATCTTTATTACAAGAGTATAGTAGGTAATCTCTAAAGTATCCTGGCAATTAAAATTAAATCGTAAGAGATTTCAATTAAATTTTCAATGACCGCGGTTTGGACTCTTAATGTTACCTCACAACTTTCATAACATGTGTCTCCAAAAATCTTTGTTTAAGAATTAGGTATTCAGATGATTTCATGGAAAATTTAAAAAACTAAACTCCTAATATTTTAAAGCGAATAATCTCATTCTTTAGGTGTAAGGGGTACCTGCAGGTGAACCTTTAAATAAATTAGTTATTTAATATCTTTTTACATCCATTAAGATTGGATGATTGACTTTCAAAATTTTAACGTTTTAGAATCGTTGGATTTTAATTTTAAAAAACCAGTTTGAGGACAGAAGGCCTTTTTTGTAAAATGGTAGATAATATAAAAATAGTAGAATTACAGTCGTAATCGCAAATAAAGTTGTGATTACGAATGTAATCATAAGGGTAATCGTAATCATACCTCCAGGTTCTGTGATTATAATTGTGATTGTAATTACAACTCTGAACCTTTAAGGTGGGTTCACATCTATGCGTTTGGCTAGTGCCAGTCCGAAGAGTGGGGTGAATCTTACCGAACGGACTGTCCACATCTGAAACATTGGATATTTTACCGGATTGCCGCAATTACGTTTTACACTTCGAGTTTTACACTTTAATTAACTATTTTTACCCCATAACACACATACATTTAATCGTAACAAACAAACTAAACATTTGCGATTTTAAGTGTAAAACTCGATTATAACGGAGTCGTAGAGATCTACAAATGTTACCATACGATACAGCGTGAAAAAATACATAGAAACCGACCCCATACTCGTAGGTTCATGGAGGGTCATCTTTCGAGAAATCCAACAATTTCATTGAAAAACCCACATTTTTTAACATTAAAACATAATTTTCTCCCCTTAATAACAAAATAAAAGTAAAATTGATTATGCCCTTGGAAAGAGTATTAGACAAAGCAGTTTTCTTGAGACTTTGCCAGTTTCCAGGATTCGTTTTGGAAGATTAGTAAAGTCTTGAAGATTTTCAGAAATATTATTTTTTCAAAATCGTCAATGTTTGAGCTGATGTGAGGGCCTTTGGATGGTACTTTTTAAGAACTGAAGTACACTATTCTTATAGTAAATTTAATGCTAATTCCGAAAATGTGGTCAAAAGTTAAAATTGAATGAAGTAAAGTGGAGAAATTCGAGTTTAAAAGGAAAAAAACACGGTTTTCCTGAAAAAACCTTTAAAAAATCATATCTTGAGAACGGATTGAGATAAAAATATGCAGTTGGCGGCATTTTACTCCATTTTTGATGTAGTTTCACCCAAATTTTTTTTTGCATCTGCGAGGGAATCACCCTGTATATGTATGTATGTGTCATTCCAGACGATAACTGTCCGTAGAATTGTGCTAGAAACTTCAAACAAATTTTAAAATGTTAAGGACACAAAACGAAAGTTCAAGTTCGTTGGCCAGCATGATCGGATTACATCTTCGGGTTGAAATTTCCGAAAATGTAGTCAAAAATTTCAAAATAGCCTGTTTTTTGCGATTTGTTGTGCGAAATAATTTTTTCAGCATACTAACATGTGGTATATTCGGAATCAGCGTAAAATTTTCTATAAGAATATGTATCAAGTTTTCAAAAATTTCGAAGTTGAAAAATCAGTCAAAAATCGAAATAATGCCCTTCGCTAGTTGTAAAAATCGGTAATATTTGCATGAAACATTGTCCAAATTCAGATTGAACTACTCTTATGGAAGTATCCCTGTATAGCCAATCCCATGCTGTTTAAAACGCAGGTAGTAGGTGCTTGTTTAAAAAAAAAAAAAAATTGTAATCACAACTGATGAGTTTACTCTGTCAAATATTCCGACCTCCGATTCTCTCGGTCGCTCTCTTTAATGTTTTACGCTCAACTGTTTTAGGACTTGATGTAGCTTTAATACTGACTGTGGCTTAGAAAATATCAGCCATGAAATTATGAAGAAGTTCTATTTATGTACGTACTAGCACGCAGACCCAAGGCCTCGCTCGGCTCGGCCGTCAATAGCGACTGAAATGTCGACGATATCTTCAAAAATTCGCTCATGGGGTCATGCTGCATGACTGGACTTTTTTTTCGTTTTCTCGTCAATTTATTGTACCTTTAAAATTTCGAAAACAAAAATCGTATAATTTGAAGAAGGAAAAAACCAGACTACTTCTTATATTTAACAATTTCATTACCCTCGAAGTGCTCAAATATCATAACAATTTTACCTAAAGGTAATACGATAATTTACGAAAATTCACCCATACGATCACGCAGCATGACTTTTTATTTAATATTCTATGGTCTGTCAATTTGTGATATGAAGCTATTTGTTGAAGTACATTTTTCCTTACATGGATTTCTTAGCTCTGGGGATAATTCAAAATTTTCGTCCGACAGCAAAAAATGTCACGCTTTTTTTCACCTACTACCAATCGTTGCCAGAGAGAGTATAACTTCCTGATTTCCCATCCCACAAAAATCGTTCATTGGAAAGTTGCTCTGTGAATTTATAACACATGACTCCACATTCCAATTTCTCTCTCCTTAACCCTCTTGAGAAGTCCTAGCTTATTTATACAAACTAGTTTTGGGACTCTTACTGGATCAATCCACTACTCTGCTGGGTTTTTTCTCCCTAGTTCAATACTCAGTTGATTTTTCTCACAAATGGTTTACTCTAGGTGATGTAGTTACCAGGGAAGCCAATGGCATATCCATTCACTTTTTATGTGCGTGTAGCGTTGTTACTTTTGAACAGTTTAACCACAACTCTTGATAATTATTTTTGTCATTCGTATAACTCACCTATGAAATAATATGAACCTAGTGGGTCATTCTCATTTCATTTGCCGCTTTGGGGCGTTTGAGAACCTCAGTGACGTGAAATATGAAAGTGCTCGAAAATGAGGTTAGATTAGCAAATACTACTCATTGTGCATTGCAGATTTGTGTTCCATAGATGAACAGTGAGTTTTTCATTTATGTATTTTTTTGTATTAAAAAACAGGATATCCAACTCATGAGTGTTACCAGATTTCAAAAATTGATTTCTGTAAAATGGACGATTTGGCAAAATTGTTGTCGGGGCTCAAATAAGTACAAAAGAATCACGTTCAAACGTAATATTCAGATTTCACGGAATTCATGTTGAAGGCAGTGTAATTGAGCTTAAATCTCAGGAGTGTTACCATAATATCAGGAGTGTTACCCATCCTTGGTCACACTCTTGAGAGGTAACACTCATGAGAATTTCCGATAAAAATGGCGTCACAAAGGATGATGAAGTGACAAAACTTGGGGATGGCTACTGTTTGAAACATGTTACCAAGCAGTTTGGTTGTTGATATAGGATTATTTTGTTTAAGGAACCAACAACACTCGTAAAACGTGTAACACTCATGATTGAAAATAAAAATACTCAACATGTTTTTAGGCTTCATTCACTGTAAAAACTGCTGCAACTCCAAGCACTCCATTGCAGTCTCACATCTTCAACTGGACAATATAACCTTCACATCTGTTTCCCGCCATTTTCCACAAGCTTTCTTGATCCCAAAAATGATAACACTCCTGAGGTCCCATTGAGAAGAGATATGGGGGACTGACTGAAAAACTAGTTTTTCACAGGTTGGGAAAAATCTTAAAAATGTAAATCCTTACTCTAAATAAAGAGGAACCAACTTACTGCAGCTAGTAACCCTGGCCAGTTCTAGATTGTTGTTTCGTAACGACCTAACTTCTACTTAGGTGTTAGGTAGGAGGGGACAGTAACACTCGTGAGTTTTCAGGTGTATTGGTTAAAGGGGATTTTGGGCAGTCAAATTATTACTTCGTTGATCTCCCAACTTATACTACCCCTTTTTTCCCCAAAATCACTAGTTTTGGTCAAGAATTGTGAGGATTCGTCGTCGGGGACATGAAAGCGGCAAATGAAATGAGAATGACCCAAGAAACCAATACCATTACCGTTTTCAGCGGCCAAATCAGGAAAAGGAGATTAAAAATACACAACTCAATGAAACGAAAACCCTTTTCAAGTTTATTGAGTCGGTTCGTTCACAATTCAAACACCACCATAACGCTTCAATAAACCAAAAAATGACACTATACAAAACACAACAAAAAAAGCACGGAATACGTTGTGGGCTTGTTTTTAATACATAAAAATTCAATTAGATAATAATAAGTTTGTATTCAACAACGATACTTCTATCTAATGCAAGTTCTACGAGTTCGCCATACACGAACTTTTCAGGGATTGAGAAATTTCAACCTATTGATGTAATTGGATTATGCGTTGAAGTTCAGATATTTTAGTTTGATAACGTGAATAATTTTGTTGTCTAAGGTTTTTTAAAGGTGATTTTTTTACGAAATGTTGACTGAGAGTGGGGGAGGATAGGATTTCTGGGGTTGTTTTCTCTCTTTAGACGGGGGCTTTGTAGACGAGTTGGAACCAGTGACCGCATCCGCAGCGTTTGGGGGCTCCCTGGTACAACCACATCCAGTTCACCTGAAAAACAAGAAATAAAACGGTGATATTTATTTCAATTTTATTATTACGGGCAAGCCAAATACAGGGTGTTTACAAAAGGACGCTCTTTTTAAAAATACCAAAAGAACACTTTGATAAAAAAAAGACATCATTGGATGCAAGAGAACCTCCGGTTCAAGTATGAAATATTGCCATTCATGTGAGCCTCCCTTCGCCTGATGGCACACCGTAACACGGTTAAGAAAGTTGGCGATGACAATCCCACAGTTCTCCCTGGTGAGATCCTCGATGACTCGCCGAATTTCTACCTTCAAATCCGTGATAGTGCGAGGTTTCCTCTCATAGACTTTAGACATTATCTTAGAAAAGTTTTCGCCTTGCCCCAGAACACTACAAACTATATATTGTACTCGGAGAGTGGGGTTGAGCCACTTAAATTCTATTTAATGAAAATACAGATCGATTATGTGATTCAAGCCTTGGCACTTCCAGCTCATAGATATCCGCGAGTCATTGCAGACACAATACTTGTTCATTGTGCAACCTGAGAGAATCAGAGACTCCTTTTCATTTTTTAGCTATATGCCCAGTATTAAGTGAATTTCGGGTGATGTACCTGAAAAGCTCCATGCTATCTGAGCCTGAGCTGATTTCCATACTAAACGGAAATGACTTGCTACCAGGACTGGTTCAGTATCTGAGGAAAGCGGGAAGCTATAGGAAGTTTTTAAACGAAGAGTTTAATTACACTGATAAGGCAAAAGAAGGACAATGTCATTGTTGCTACAGTCAAGTCAAAAATTGAATTTTATGTAAAATGTACGCTATCGAATAGCTACATTAAAAACAGCTATGGACATAGTATTAGATATTATACATGTGAAAATGATAATTGGTATTAATAAATAATTACCATTTATTAAAAATGATAATTCGTATTATTAGATGTTATATATTTATAGGAGATATGTATAATATGTGTCTCCTACCTTCAAGGTCCTCAGACTATCCTTTGTTAATAAATTGCAAGTATGGTTTTTTTGTGTTTGAATAGTTATTTAGTTAGTAAATTAATAACAAACCGGCTAACCTCCTGCGACAATCGGAAGATTAGCAGTATAAGCATGGAAGTGATGTATCATTGTAAAATTTTCTTTGTTAAATATGTAAAATTAGTTAATATTTGAATTAAAAAACAATGTTGAATAAATGCGTTAAGTCTCTCTCTCAAATAGACTTGAGACTTGACAAACCCCCATAAGAAGAAGTCCCAGGGGGTCAGGTCGCACGACATTGCCGGCCAATTTTGATCTCCTCGAAATGAAATCAAAAATATTTGGAATTTCATGCAACAGTGTTAAGGTCGCTGCAGCACTGTGGCATGGGGCTCCGTCTTGTTGAAACCATAGCTCGTTGATATCGATTGTATCAAGATGGGGCCACAGAAAGTCTGTAATCATGGTGAGATAACGTTCTCCATTAACAATCACTGCCTGCACTCTCTCATTTTCGAAAAAATATGGGCCGATAACGCCGCCCCCAAAAACACACTCTGGATGCATTTCTCTCTCTTGAATTTCGTGAGGATTTTCTGTTCACCGAATCCGACAGTTTTGTTTGTTTACAAATCACGACAAATGAAAATGTGCCTCATCAGAAAAAATTATTTTTTTTTATGAACCCTCCAGCTGCTTGGCTTTTATTTTACTCTGTTAATTAGGGGAGGAAAGTATGTTTGTATGTTTAAAAATGTTTTTTTTTTTCCCCAGTGAAATCGAGGGTTTTCGTGAAAAATGAGCCCCCAAGAAAATACTAGTTTGGGGTCGGTTTCTACGTATTTTATCACGCTGAATCGAATGGTAACGCTCGCAGATCTCTCCAACTCCGTTACAACCGAGTTTTACGCTCAAACTAGTTTTTAGTTCATTTGTTATGCTTAATTTTATGGATTTTTTAAGGGTAAAACTTGTTAGTTGAAGTGTAAACTCGACTGCAACGGAGTTGGAGAGATCTGCAAGTGTTACCATTCGATTCAGCGTGGAAAAATACTTAGAAACTGACCCCAAACTTGTCATTTTTCACGAAAACCCTCGATTTCACAGAAAAAACCACATTTTTAAACATACAAACATACTTTCCTCCCCTAATTAAGAAAGTAAAATAAAAATCAGTTATACGGTTGGAAAGCTGAGATTTTGGCGCAACTTTTAGGCGTACAGGCAAACATTCACTTGCTGGATCACAGGGACCTATGAGAGGTTGAAAAAAAGTGAAGCTTTTCAAGATTTGACAAGTTTTCATCTTCAAGTTCATTTTTCACCCGTTTTGCCTATTCAAAAAAATTTTGTTTCCCATCAGGGAGATCGGAAATTTAACGTTCTTTCCAACAGTATCCTCAAATTTGAGAAAACTCCAAAAATTGGGGAGAAGAGCCGTTTTTGTGACATAAGGTCGAAAACACCCTGTCTATTATGGCTGCAGTTTACATGAAGAGATAGTTTATTTTATGTTCCCTCGAATTGTTGACAATTGACCTACACCTTGGTGTTTTGACAAATATACTTGATTCGAGAAAATCAAACTTGGTTGAGTTGAAGTAGAGAAACACTGTTTTGATGCAATAATAATGTTTCTCGAAAAACTTTTAAAAACTATGGAAATTTTTACTCTACTTTCGAACTAGTTTAACTCAAAATGGGTTTAAAAGATATCTGAATCGACCTGTATAATTGGCAAGCGATATTTATTGGAACATATAGATCAGGGGTGCTCAAACGGTCGATCGCGATCGACCAGTTGATCGCGAGTGCTTTTTGAGTAGATCTCGAGAAGAAAATTTTTTTTAATAAGTAGGTAACTAAACTACAAAAATTTATTACGTAATAACACTGCTTGCGGCAAAAGGCGGCTTTATCAAAGGAACGCGGTGATGACACTGAGATGTTGAAAAACGAAAAATGGCTGACTGATTTGGCATTTTTGACTGACATCACAATGCACTTAAACACCATTAACTTGGAGCTTCAAGGTAAAGGAAAAACTATTATTGAGATGATTAGCGCAGTAAACGCATTCAAAAGTAAATTGCAACTTATGATAGATCAACTGAAAAGAAAGGATCTGAAACATTTTCCGTCTTTGAAAGCAAGGATTCCTCAGTTGAATTATGATACGTATGAGGCTGAATTATCAAATATTTTGGGACAATTCGAAATGCGTTTTTATGATTGCAGTAAATTGGCAAATATAGCATCATTTATGAGTTATCCTTTTTCATGTAAAAACATTGAGGAATCAGCAACTGAAGTAGCAAGTCAGTTTAATATGAACTCATGTTCTGTTGAAAATGAGTTGGTGCAGATTATATCAGATATACATCTCAAAACTACAGCATCTGATACAAATTTCTGGTGTTTTATATCTGAAGATAAATATCCGAATCTAAGGCAAATCGCCCTTCAACTGACGGCAATGTTTGGGTCAACTTACTTGTGCGAGTCTGCATTTTCTGAAATGAAGATAATTAAGTCAAAATATCGCAATCGACTAACTGACGATCATATGTCATCATGCTTGCGATTGGCACTCAGTGGTTACGCACCATCTTATGAAAAGTATGCTGAGGACATGCAGTGCCACGCTTCAACATCCAAAGTCACTCCTTAGTTGAGTTTAACACCATATGTAACTCTTTTGTTTGGTACAACGAATAAACTCGCGATTTTGAATAACTAGGAGTTTTTTCATTGATATTGTAGAGAAGAACTTAAGTAAACCTAACCCAAACCTTGACTAAAATAATGTAAATTGTGCGGAAAGCTAATATCTATATATGCTACGGTACACCCACCTAGGTAGGTAGGGTGTACCGTAGCATATATACAGGGTGTCTCAACTTAAGTAGGCAAGACTTCAGGGATCGATTTTACAAGTAATTTGCAAAAAAAATGTCTCTCGAAGTGTTATTTTTTAGAGGCTTCGTTTTCGAGTTATTGACGATCCAAGATTTTTTTCGTGTTTTCGACCTTATCTCCTAAAAATGGCTGTGACCACATCATTCTTTGAGTATTCTCAAAGCTGAGAATACCGTTGGAAAGAACGTTAAATTTCCTATCTTTTTGATGCCAAATCATAATTATTCAAGAGAGTTAAGATACCGATGAAAGAGGTCAAAGTACAAACTTTGTAAAATTCCAACAATCTTGGTTTTTTCAATCTGATTCCTCCCTCCTTAAAAAAAATGAACAGTCGTTTGCAAGTACAGTAAAAACTTCAAAATCTTATCAGCTCTCTAACGGTATAGCCAAAAAATTGATAAAAGTAACAACAAGGAGAAAAAACGGCTTTTGAATGCGAAAAAACGTGGTGTTTTTAACGAAAATCAATGGATTTCAGGAAAAAACGATCTCCCACAACTTTATGATTTAAATGTCGAATTCTACGTAATTTTTCACGCTGAATCGAATGGTGACACTAGCAGACCTCTACGACTAACGAATAAGGGCGAAAGTGCCCTTTGACCCTCGAAACTCAGAGAAGGGCACTTTCGCCCTTATTCGTTAGTCGTAGAGGTCTGCAAGTGTCACCATTCGATTCAGCGTGAAAAATTACGTAGAATTCGACATTTAAATCATAAAGTTATGGGAGATCGTTTTTTCCTGAAATCCATCGATTTTCGTTAAAAATACCACGTTTTTTCGCATTCAAAAGCCGTTTTTCCTCCTTGTTGTTACTTTTATCAATTTTTTGGCTATACCGTTAGAAAGCTGATAAGATTTTGAAGTTTTTACTGTACTTGCAAACGACTGTTCATTTTTTTTATGGAGGGAGGAATCAGATTGAAAAAACCCAAATTTTTAGAATTTTACAAAGTTTGTATTTTGACCTCTTTTTTCGGTATCTTAACTCTCTTGAATAATTATGATTTGGCATAAAAAATATAGGAAATTTCACGTTCTTTCCAACGGTATCCTCAGGTTTGAGAATAGTCAAAGAATGATGAGGTCACAGCCACTTTTAGGAGACAAGGTCGAAAACACGAAAAAAATCTTAGATCGTCAATAACTCGAAAACGAAGCCTCTAAAAAATAACACTTCGAGAGACACTTTTTTTTACAAATTACTTGTAGAATTGATTCCTGAAGTCTTGCCTACTTAAGTTGAGACACCCTGTACATAGATATTAGCTAGGTAGGTAGGGTGTATCGTGTATGTACGACAACCCTGCATCACACATACTTGCAGCCTCTCAGAGTCGATCGTAAGTAGTCTACAAATATTGAGGTAGATCGTCAGCAGTTCAAGTTTGAGCACCCCTGATATAGATAATATAAACATTAGGACTCCCTATCCATATCAAATATCAAATTGGGTAGGTACTTTGTGGTACTTACAGTGGTGGCGTCCTCCTCACAGACGCAGCCCAGAATGCGAGAGTCGAAAGCCGATGGCACTTGGTTGGGGTTCTCCCTGGTGCCGGGGCCCCTCTTGAGGACAAGAAGGTCGAAAGGATTCTGAAAATAACGAATTAGAAACAATTAAACTTTCAAATTAAATTATTAAACAGTTAAATTCTTTTACATTTCAGTCCTATGCACAGTGTTTCGACTTCGACTAATGCGTAGGTATGGGGAGTTGCTATTGCAGGGCTTACATACAAAAGGAGGGCATGATCATGAGGTCGTGTAATTGAACCAAAATTATAGCGAATTTTTAAAGAAAAACACTGCAAATTATTTCACAAAGGTTTATCATTTTTTCAATTGAGTATGATCGTAGTATGTAAGAAAAAATATCGAAAAACACTTTTTTTGACCCGTAGCACCCGTGGGTGTAGGGCGACCGGGCTGGCGACAAGTTTGGACCAACTATACCCCAAATGACGTCTATGTGCGAAAGAATGGGTTTTAAAGTAAATTCAAATGCCTTTTATGGTCCGGACAGCGAAAGGCGGACGGACTTGGCAGATTTCGGATTCTACGCACCTTGAAACGGAGGGGGGGGGGGGGGGGGGGGGGGTTATAATTTTTTTTTGCTATACGGTCACAAAGGATTATTATTGGTAATAATATCTTCGAATTCTGCATTTTTGGGAAATTGGTAATAAAGGATGTAGGTAAAATTTAATATTCCACTATTTCGTCGTTTGCAATTAGGTACATACTAAATTTCTCTTTTTGGGGCGTTTCTCATTGGAAATATAGTTGGAATGACCAACAATCTTTTGATTTATCAAACGTATTAGAAAAAAAAAACATGAATACAAACTATCGCCCATAGCAGTGTATGAATAGGCAGAACTACACTGCAGAAAAGAGCATATAAAAGAAAGAAATGTTTCAAGTAAAATTATACAATGAGTAAATTTTTGTTAGAGAAATTACTTTTAAATATTAAGAATTAAACATAACTGAGTAAATAGCTATTTTTGGCTCATAGCACCCATGGGTGTGGAGCGATCGAGCTGGCGAGAAGTTAGGACCAACCCAAGTGGAGTCTATGTGCGAAAGAACGGATTTTTTAAGTCAATTCTAAGGCCTTTTTTGGCCCGGACGGCGGACGGACATTGCAATTTTGGATTCTACGCACTTTGAAACGTAAAATGACAAAGTTTGCGGGGGGGGGGGGGGGGGGGGGGGGTTATAAAAATTTTTGCTATATGATCACATGGGCTTACTATTGAAAATAATAAACCAAAAATGAGGTATTCAGATGTCTTCAAAATTTAAAAGTTCCAGTCATGCAACATGATCGTAGGAGCAAATTTCGTAAATTATCGTACAATGTATGTTAAACTGCGACGAAAATTCAGGACTTCAAGTAAAAAGGAATTTTTAACTACCAATTTTATAGTTTGCAGTTTTTATAGCTTTTTCAGCAAATAATGATGGAATTTAATTATGTTTTTCATGTTAAAATTGATATGGGATGATCCAATCGTCATTCCCCAACTATCCAAATTTGAGCGAGAGCGGACGACTAGGGCGTGAAAAAATTTTATGGGGAAGAGGTGTAATATCCGCAATAAGTGATAATATTTCATTATTATTATTATTATTATTATTCCGAACGAGTAATTAATATTTATTTCAATTATCAATAAGTGGCAACACTGCGCTCCAGAACCTTCTGGAATGTTCTCGATCGATCATGTTTATAAAAGGCTGCGATTATCTGAATAAATGCTCATTATGTTCCTGACGCGTGTTCTTGATCATTGTTACTCCCTCTCCCGACAAACATTACACTTTATCACAACAACGTTCCACAAAATCTGGTCGATTATGGACATTTTTTACCTAAAAAAAAAGATTTTCCTCACTTATAATGACTCTTAGAGATTTGGGAGAGGTCACAATCGACTCAGCGCTGAAAATTACTTCGACTATGACACCCGACATGCCCTACTGTCAAAAAATCATTGCATTTTTGGGCCACTAAATTGTAAATTCGAGCCTGAAATTCTGGAACGATCGGGCTGGCCAACGAACTTGACATGTCCTTTGCCAAGACGGATTTTTCTGCATAGGAACGAATGTTTTATGCCATATTTTAAGGGAGTTAATGTCTGGAAATACACCCTACAAATATATGTCACACAGAAGTGGAAGGGGAACATAGTTTTATCACCACAATGTTGCCAAAAATGTCAACAAGACTGCATATTCATATGGATTTATTCGTATATCCATGCTAAAATTATTAAGTATAATTCCATGGAGTTTCCCCGGATAATCGATTCTACATAGCGACTCGCTCTGATATCGACTTAGTCAAAAGCATTTTGGGGTTATCCGGAATTTCGATCATTCGAGGGGGGTTACAGGAAACTTCCAGGTTTTGTTAACTTCGTGGGTTTGTATGCTTGACTTACTTCATTGCCGGCGACTTTAGCGAGAAGTTCCCTCTTCTCGAGGCCAGCGGCGTGCTCGATGGGGTCGGGCATGGCTGGAAAAATAAAATGAATTCAGTCGGAAACTAGTATTAAGTATGGTATTGTTCTCTGGGGAAGTGCAAGTAAGTCTGACATTAGAAAGGTGCAGGTGGTGCAAAATCGTTTGCTTAAAATTATATTGAACAAAAATAATAGATATCCAACCTCACTTCGTTATGAGCGATTTGAAGTAAAAAACATTTCTCAAATGTTCTTGCTTCAGTCTTGTGTTCATGTACTATACTGCACTGGTGTAAGAAATGAACATATTTCTGTTTCTGATTCCAATCGTAATTTCAATACCTCTCGTATACTCTTCCCAACGATTAATACAGAGTTCTATAGAAGGAATGCATATATATTAAAGTATTGAGATTTTTGTTTGACAATGGCATTAATATTTTTCAGTTTGAAAGGAACGATCATCATCATTTAAAAGGAAGATAGTCAATTTCTTATAGTGTTGGAGTTTTTTCTGGGTGATTGTTTCTTTTTTCTAAATATATATTAATGTAGGTATGACCTTCTTTTCAGCATCGTTTAAACGTAATTTAGTAATGTTTTAATGGCAATTTTTTCACTAAAAATTTATTGTTACTTTGACAACGATTCTTTTGATATTATTTATTATTGAACTCCACTGAGGAGCATAGGTTTTCAAATTATTCTTCGGTGGGCAACGGTACATCAGAGCCCTTCAAGTGCCACTTTGCCATGGCGCCATCCTTAAGTGCCATTTTTGGCCAATTTTTGGGTAAAAAGGAATATTTTGCCAATTTCTGGGAAAATGCCACGTTTGTGCCATTTTTCGCCTGATTTTCTTGAAAATTTGTGGGAAAAAAAAAAAAAAAAAATTGAGAAAATTTGCAAAAAGTTGGGGTTTCAAGTGTTTTTCAACAATTTTTCAAAAAAGGCAAACTAACAAGGGCTTTTTCATGTGGGCAAGCTCACAAGTAGAGCCGGAAAACTATCGATAGTGCTATCGATAACTATCGATAGTCTACACTATCGTAAATTATCGATAGTTGACGGTTTGCAATCGATAGTTTTCGATAGTGGAGGTAATCACAAATCTGAGGTTATAATGCGTACACGTTTCTCTTCTTTACATAAGTTCTAATTGATATAATAGTTTTGTGTTTCTAGGGCATCTAGGGTTGTGTTTAATTAATTTTGTGTTTCATTATTGCATGACAAAATGCCGAACCGTAAAATTTCTGATGTATAGAGGTGGTTTGGCAAGAGTAATGATAAAAAATTTATTGTGCCAGTGTGGAACAATATTATTGTGCCAGCTACTTCAGTCCCATCGGAAAGGATTTTTAGTAAAGCTGGACAAATTGTGTCCAACAGGAGGGCATCAATAAAAGCTAAAAATGTAGATATGTTAATTTTCCTTAACCAAAATAAATGGTTAATTTTGTAACTTTTTAATGTAGCTACCTACATATTTTTCATGAATAAAAAGTATTTTCGCATTTAATAAGAACTGTGTTGTATGTTGAAGCTTTTTTATTGTAATGAGCCAAGAAATTTATAAAAGGGTATTCATTATGGTTGAATAATTATGTTATTACGCCAAGGCTTGATGACGATTGTCATACCAATATACCAATATATGAGTTAAATGACCAAATTATTCAGAAGACTAATGTAAATTTAGCATTTTTTGAAACTATCGATAGTTATCGATAGTTTGCATAAAAATATCGAAAACTATCGATAGTGTAGACTATCGATAGTTTTCCGGCTCTACTCACAAGTCAATGACCGGGAATCCCCTTTCGAGGATTAAGGTCCCCAATGTCCGAGGATTACAGCCATTAGTGCTTGAAAAGGAAATGGTCATTGCAAGGTCATGGGAAAATCCGGGTCAAGCAAGGAAAGTAAAAACTAACTCATTGCAGATACTGCAAGACGAGACTGCTCTAGCTAAAGGACACTACCACCTCCGCACACAAACCATTATAAAAGAGTCAAAAATGGGTATAACATCGAGTTGGAAATTCACCAGACGTCAGTTTCACCAAATATCGAAAATGAGAACAGGCCACAGCAACATGTGTACCTCTGCGGGAGACACATGTCGGACCAACAGTGTTCAGAATGTGAAGTAGTGGAAGACATGAAGCAGCTCAGGCACGTAGCCAGAGGGGGGGGGGTCCATGGGGTCCGGACCCCCCCCGAAATTTTTTGATGAATTAAAAAATTATTCATGGTTAGGGAAGTATTTATTATTTCAATAGTTATTATTTATTATTTCAATATTCGTCTGATGTTAAATTCTTCAGAAATTATTTTTATAATACCCATTGGTTCTGCTAATAGCTCCAATACGTAGACGTAAGATTCCTGAGATAAGAAATTAAATATTTCGGTACACGGACATAGGTCATGTATACGACCTTAAAGACAGATCAACGCCTCTAGCACTATACCTAAACGACCCTTGTAAGCCTTGCCGTGTAGCAACTCTTCATACCTTTCAGCACTCCACATTTTTATTATGGTGTTCAGAAGCATTCTGACTTCTTCCCCTGAAGGGATTCCTTTCTCTCTGTGGAGGGCAGTACTACAGAGGAAGAAAATTCTCTCCGAATCTCGTATTCCCTTGGCTAGCCCTTTCACTTCATCAGCAAGGAGTGACACGCCGACCGCTCCCTGAGGTAACTCGTACTGCTTTCCTTGCAGACGCATGGCTCTCTGCTACAGCATGTCCCATCTTAATGTGGTACAGCCTCCTGGAGAATTTAACATCCCGTCCCGAAGCCTCTTATGAAACAGTTCTGAATAGGATCAGAATTTGGTATTGATATTATACTTCGAGTACCACGGTTGGTATTCAGGTTCGCAATATTTGGATGTCTGGAGCGTATATGTAGAGTGAGTTTTCTTCTTGTAAAGCCTCTAGAACAATGGGGACATTGGGTTGCATTGTCTCTTTGACTATTCACCAAGGTATCATCCATGTGACTGATCTACATAATTACGTTGCTCCTACGATATCACAACAATAACAATAATGAAGTTAACATATTTGGAATCAGTGAATGAGACCAAATTTGGCACTCAACTTCGAAGTAGGAATTTGAAGAATTATGACTGGTAGTGTGAACCTGTCTGGTACGTTTTCCATCGGTTTCTGGTTTAAAAAAAAAAAAAAAAAGAAAAAAAAAAGCGATCTAACGCTTTGAAAATCGATTTTCTTGCGGAGCGGAAATTCACATAACACATCACCATCCGTTCCGGGATTAGAAAATTCATAAATTTACTTCATGAGATCTTGCAGTCTAGGGGAAATTTATCTATCCTATGTGCGTCACGGGGTTCTGTATTCCGCCCCACACTCCTTACAATATCCTACGGGGAGAATGTTCCTAGATGTCTTCCTAACTTTTACGTTACGGGATCCAGCAGTACCTTAGAAATTAAGATTAGAAAAATACCTTAGAAATGAGATGGGTAACGAACGCCTTTCTCATTTGACCATGATGTCAATTCATTATCCACTGTCGTTCGCGGCTGATAACGTGCTGGATTTGATGTCTTTAAAAGCAAACAGAAAAATCTTACTATAAACATTTTATGATCAACTAAATACCTAAAAAATGAACCCATAAAAACAAGTTTTTAATGTAACTCTTTCTTTTTCTCATGTTCTCAGTTAATTTTATTGTTGTTTCAATATTTGGTAGTTTCTTGGCAACAGTAAATTGAAACAAAATCACATTGATAATAACTTAAATTAAATTGACAAGGACAATCATTTAATATTTTATTGACCCTGGATTCGTTGTCATTTTATGCAGACGTTCAATAGTATCCTTCTCCTCCCTCCTCCTACTCCTCACTCACTCCTCCTCCTCCTCCTTCTCATCCTCCTCCTCTCTCACTCCTCCTCCTCCTCCCTCACTCCTCCTCATCCCTCACTCCTCCTCCCTCCTCCTTTGATAGATTAAAATGTACGCCAGCATGAACTCGTGTGCAAAATTTCAGATCGATTGGATATCGGGAAGTGGGTGTAAAATCGATCTGAAATTTTGTCTCAAGCAAGCAAGCAAGCACGCAAGAAGAGAATCGAAGTTAAAAGAAAGAGTTAAAAAATTGAACTTTTATTGTTGTATAAAGATCAAGATTTATCATGATTGTAAAAAATTGTTTTAACTGTCACCTAAAATCCTTATTATATACCTACCTAATAAATATTTTTGCCTTATTAAAGACAGTATTTCATCATGTTTGTAAAACATTTCTTCTCCTGTGACTTAAAATTCGTATTTTAAAATTTATTGAAATGGGAAGAGAGCCGGTGGGCGAGGGGGGGGGGGGGATCTGGACCCTCCCCTAGGCAAAATCCTGGCTACGTGCCTGAAGCAGCTGATAATTTATTGCAGAAAGCAGGCAGAAGAAAGAGAAGTGGTCTTAGGCGAACTACCGGTAACACGTGAAGATGATCTCGTTAAAATACTTCAGATGAAAAATAAAAAAGACCACGTTTCATTATTTTGATTTCTCTAAGTATCGAACATTATGTTATAAAGTGAATTTGTGAAGTGTGTTAATTGTGGTGGCACATAGATGAAGATCCAGCCAAAATAAGAGAAGAAAAAACCGTTAATTCAGATTTTTTTACGACCTCACCCTTTGGAAATGGAACAAAACACTGACAAGATGAAAGGATAGTTCTTAAACATCATTTAGTGGCCATATCGATGGAAAAACCAGAAAAGTGCTAAACAGGTGCTAAAAAATGGCGTTTTCACCAATTTTTGAAGGTTTTTTGCGAATTATTGCCCTCAGAGTATTTTCCAGGTATGAGGGGTGTGGGATATCATTTCTACCCAGAAGAGGAGTTACTCCTGTGAATTTCATCAAAATCTCTTGAGCCATTTTGGAGAAAAGGCAAAAAAAGTGCTAAAAACGATGTTTTTAAACTTATTTTGATTTTTTAACCCCCTAAAAATGATAATTTTAAGCTGATTTTTCTACAGTAGAAAAGTCTTGGGTATAGAAACCCAACCCCGAAATTAGAATTCTCGGGTCTTCTTTGTTGTATCCCCGCATTTACAAACCATTTTCTATAGAATGGGGATTGTTCGGATTGATGATCCCCAATCATTTTTACGTCCACTGTCGTAAAATAGATCAGAATACTGTGTATAGTTTGGTGGTCTGGATGCTCGCAAGCTCGCATCTCAAAAATACATAACATCAAGAGTAGTCAATCCCCTAGTAAAAATACAGATTAGTCGGACATACAGGTCAGAATGAATGAATAGGAGAGAATTAATGGAAATACGCGGGGATATAACAGAAAAGGCCCTACTATTTTTTCTAAATAGTATAGGTTATGCTTTAATAATCCATAGGTGGGTTTGTGAGTATGAAGGCGTACGTGATTTCAAATCATTACGAAAAACCATTGAATATCTACTTATATGAATAACTACTCAGTTTATTATACAGTCTTCGTATATTCAACTAGTATTAGAAACAAATAGGTACTAAAACTATAAAATAAAACGAAATCTTCGACTGTTGCCCCACTACGAGAAATGATTTAGCTACGCCACTGATGTACCCAAACCCAAATATGATGTATGATAAAGCTTCAGTTATATCAGCATTCAATAGCCGTTTATCTTATAAAGAGTTGGTAGGTGTGATAAATTCATCAAATACTTCATCATATCAACGTCGAGTACCACACGAAAAAGCCCTGAAGAAAAAATTCGCCTCGCCCCACAGCTGATCCGTCAACGAGCTGGGGACACCTCAGAACGTGCCAAATTTAGAAATAAACCCAATAATGACGTCATTTTCATCGATATATCACGCAAAATCATATTCGACAATTATATAACCCACGTATACCCCGAAATATAAGAGAAAAACGTCTTAGTTTAAACTCAGAATTCCGGATTTTCTGTAGGTTATATCATTCAACTTAAAAATTCGAAATATTAATCTAAACTTACAGGAAAATTGTGTGGCGCATCTTGGCGCGTTTCTCCTGACGACTAGAAGGGCGTTGCGAGCCAAGCAAGCCATTTTATCCTTCGAAGGAAAACTGTACAAGGAAAAACCACTCGAAATTCCGAACTTTTCGGAAAACTCGGAGACCGATAAAAAAATGGATGGGAAAAGAACCACAGCCTACTGAATCTGATATTGATCAGTGTTGGTAATGAAACTATTTGAAGAATGAAATTCCATCAAAAAACTATTATATCTTAATTCCTGTTAAATTAAATTGAAAAACTATAATATCTCACACTGATTAAGTAAAACCGGAAGAGTATTTATTGTTTTTAAGGGAACATTTTGAAAGTAGGATTGTGTTAGGATGGAAGGGAACTTTGGAAAATGGAATTTTTAAACATTGGACATATTGAAATAGTTTGTTAATTTCCTTGATAGGTGGTATTTACACATTATGTCCCGCAGCGCGCGCCTCTATCGAACGTTTTATATATATTTTTTTTCATTTACCTAATGCTTTATTTTTGTGAGCATAATACAAAATACAGAACACAGAATTTCCCAAACAAAAATCCCACAAGACAAGAGTCGGTGTGTGGGCACTTCCAATTAGAACTACAAATATAATGGCAGTTCATGACATAAAGTAAAAGTACTAATCAGTAAATAAACTATTCATAATACTTTGAAACTTGAACACGATAAAATACATTATAATTCATATTCATATATTATATACATTTATTCATTCATCACTTCATTTATTGGTAACAATCCAATTCTTCGTTAATTTAAATTTATTAACAATGCAAGCATGCATGCATGCGTGCATTTTTTATTTCATCAAAAATTTCATCTGGAATTTAACTTAATTCTGGACTTAGATAAAGTCTGGAATTTTGGACCAGTAGGTATGACTAATGTGATTTTGGGTGACTTGTAGCGATCTATGTGGAACATGATATATATTTGGATGTCTCGTAGCTTGACTAATGGGTTCAGTACTCAGTAAGTTGATTCTCTTCAGAAAAAATTTTGCAGTTTGAAAATTGAGAAGTTGGTTGAAAGTTAGAATATTGTCAGATGAAGGGTTCAGGCGGGAGATTTTGAATATCAAATTTTGAGCAGATTTAACTGCCTGCAAGTGGCTTTGCAATGCTGAGCCCCATGCAGTTACAGCATAAGACAACCGAGAATGAATGAGAGCCAAATACACTATTCTAATAATTTTTTTGTGTGCAAATATTCCTAGGACGATAGAAAATATAGGATGTGTTTCTGATTTCTTAGATAGGTAAATGGCAAATGTGATTGTTCCACTTTAGGCAGGTATTCGTCAATATACAGTCCAACTGAATTGTAACTACGTTCCTTGGCGCCTCGATTTTTATCAATCTACGTCAGCTGCTAAAATATAGATTAGCTGGACAAATAGATTAGAATGAATTGTGTAGTTGGGTGGTCTCTTGGGATGAGAGCCTTCAGACCACTTGGAGCCAAACCAGTGGTCTGGCGGTGGACAGAAAGGGCACGTATCGGAGTTAATTCGTGGCGGAGAAAGGGACTAGAACTCTAGTTCTAGACATCTGTAATTTTTGCGTTTTGTTTCGACAGGATGGACGAAATTTAAATTTGTCATAGAGAGATCATTCTTTCATCGATGTTACGTTCCCGAAATTTGGAGAAATGAGTCAACGAGCATGGAGCCTACCTTACACGCCATTTATAAAATCATTTAAAAAACGCTGTATACACCTATTTAAACCTTATTTATATTTAATAATATTCATTATAACGTATATAACGTGACTCGCGTATGTGACAAACAGTACTAATGGTAACGAGAAGGGGATTTATTGAGTTATTCATTTGAGTAGGTTTGTGGTGTTTAAGCTGTAAGTTAAGACCAATCAATAACTTTCCCACCTACCTTGTGGGTATGCCAGTGACTTTCAATCTTCCTGGTAAAGAATTTTGGGAAGACTTAGATGGGTCATCTATTAATAAAGCACATTCTTCAAATGTTCAGGTTTCTTACTTACTTACTTTTTGTTGTTCTTCTTCTACCTTGTGATGTAGAGGGTTTGCACAAAGAGGGACCTTTCTGTCCACAGCCAGAGCTCTGGTTTGGCTCCAGGTGGTCTGGAGGCTCTCATCTCAAAATACCACCAAACTACACAAATCATTCTGATCTATTTGTCCAACTAATTTTAGCAGCTGACGTAGATTAATAAAAATTGAGGCGCCAAGGAACGTAGTTACAATTCAGTTCGATAGAGGCGCGCACAGCGGGACATGTTGTGTGCCCAACGTCAAGTTCATTTTCGCCGGCCATACCTAAGGTATACTTCTCTTCCATGTTCCACTACACACATAACTTCTCCATGTTACGAGCGCCATTTTTGTTTCACCCACCGGTGTCTGTTTTATTGGTCAACCTGCCGGCGTCTCCCCACCAAAACCCCCCCACTCCCGTTTTGAAACCTAAAAGTTTTTCTTTCAAGACCCCTAAAGTGTGAAAAAGAAGATTTTTTTTTTCGTTTTTACTCGACCAAAAATTCAGCTATGACCGTGAAATTTCTACTTGTTTTCAACTTAAAACCCGCGTTCGTCATCAATTGAGGGCCCGAGCCTCTCTTGCATGCTTTTAAGTGGTTAAAATATCACGGGAAACCCTGTGATTTCCTTCGGAACTGGAAAATCGCGTTGTTTACCCCCGTATCGGGGCCTACGAAGTGTTGCTTAGAAGGCATCCCCCTCGGATACTTCCAAAGTGGTTTTTCTCTCCAATTCGACTCGCTCAAAATCTACGGAAATCGTTGGTGCAATAGCAGATAACTACGTATTTCACCTCAACTTTCAACCAGGTAATGTTTCACCCCGAAACACCTATTTCAAGTCAAACCAACAACTATACGCTTCTCCTTCGTATCGTGCTTCCATTCTTCCCTGGTTTCTCCACCGCCATAACCTGAAATCACAATCTACACCGATATAACGTCATATCTATCCCCTTTATCTCTTCATTTCTTCCTCGTTCTGTCCGCTATTCCCAATTTGACGTCTTTTATTAACACTTGGGGTCTTTGAAGACGTGAAATCGTTAAGAAACGTACGCCGGCAATGTCACGTCTGAAACCTTTGTCCTTCATCGTGGTTTTTTGTCTTCGTTTTCTTGTTTTTACCCCAGAAAACAGAGATTTATCGCTCTAAAGACATGCAAACTGCCAAAATCGTAGCATTTTGTTCTATTTCGAGTCTCTATCCTACATTTTTGGTTATTCTTCCCGTAAATTGCATCCCAGATGACCTTAGTTCGTCCAGGTTCAATGTACTTACCTCCTCATCCATAAATACGTCAAAACACGTCCTCCTGAAGTTTACCCAATAGGGTGAGTTGCTCAAAGATGAATGCACCTAACAGTAACAGGGCTATTTTGCTCAGTTTTGATTCAGTAGATATAAAACAACTCAAATTTTGTTGTTTCCCTGATCTCTATTGTTATGTTTGATTGAAAGGGTTGAAGATTGAAAGGGTTGATGTAGGAAGATTTCGTTGTCCCCAGATGCGAGCGCGGCAACATTCCCACTGCAAAAATGCTAGCATTTTTGCTTATAATTTAAATAATTCGCATCTGCAATCTTATGTCCCCAATCTCCACCATTATCGTATTATATCCTTCAAATACTAGATTCCTGCTTAGAAGACACCCAGATTGCTGTTGCATAAGCTTATAATATACGCCACCAGTAACTTTCTCGCTGAAAAGACATTCTACCTCGTTTACACATCCTGATCGTCCCCTCCAAAATAATTGATTTAGGATGTTTTCGTAGTTCTGGATGCGAGTGTAGGGATATTCTCCCACAGTAATTAATGTAATTTTCCCCTGAAATGTCCCTCTGCACCATTTTAATATTTCATGTTTCTAATAACGTATCCTCCATATATATAACCTTTTTCAGCTAGAAACAAGTATATGATATTGGAACGATCTTAGAACACTTTGGGGAAAATAGGTTTTAAAAGTAAGAAACTTCACTGTTTCGTCTGTCGAACCTTCTCTTATTCTCGTTAGTTGGTGTGGCCCATGACATCAGAAATCCCTAATCTCACGTCATATCTGTTCCCTTTATCTTTTCATGTCTTCCTCGTTCTGTTCGCTATTACCCGTTTGACACCTTTTACTTAAGTTTTTGTGTTTGTAAAGGCGTGAAATTGTTAAAAAACCTACACCGGCTTCTTCGTTACGTCTGAGAGCTTTGTCTACGTGTTGGCAACTGAAATGTCACCACTCAGCATCATTTTAATATCATGTCTTTTTAATACTTGATCCTCGCTATGTAATGACTTTCTGACTGCAATAACTCTAGCATTTTGAGTCTATATCGTACATTTTTGGCTATTCTTCACGTAAATTGCATCCCAAATGACCTTAGTTCGTCCAGGTTCATGTACTTACCTCCTCATCCATAAATACGTAAAATTACCCAGTCCTGCTGAAGTTTACACAACAGGTGAGTTGCTCATTGATGAATGCACCTAACAGCAACAGGGCTAGGGTATTTTGCTCAGTTTTGATTCAGTAGGTATACAATTCAGTAGGTAACACAAACCCAAATTTTATGGTTTCCCTGATCTCATTTGTTATGTTTGATTGAGATGAAGATTGAAAGGGTTGATATAGGACAATTTCGTTGTCCTCAGATGCGAGCGTGGCAACATTTCCATCGCAAAATGAGCGTTTTTGCTTATGATTTCAATAATTAACATCTGCAATCTTAAATGTCCCAAATCTCCACCATTATAGTATCATATCCTTCAAATACAAGGTTCTTACTTAGAAGACACCAAGATTGCTGTTGCCATAAGCTTATAATATACTCCAAAACTGATTTTCTCGCTGAAAATACATTCTACCTGCTATAAACGCGAACATTAGCTTTGGTACTACCTCGTTTACACATCCAGATTGTCCCCTTCAAAATAATTGATTTAGGATGTTTTCGTAGTTGTGAGATGCGAGAGTAAGGATACTCCCACTGTACGTTGTGTAATTTTCCCTCCGAAATGTCCCCAGTCTGCACCATTTCAATTTCATATGTTTTTAATAAAGTATCCGTCTAGATGTCACATCTATGTGTTTGCACCTGGAATGTCACCAATCTGCATCCTTTTGTCATATCTTTCTAATAAATGATCCTCACTATATCGCAGGGACATTTTGACTGCAATAACTCTAGCATTTTGGTTTATTCTTCGTCCATATCGTACATTGTTGGCTATTTCCCCCATAAATTGCGTACCAGGTGACCTTAGTTCTTATAGGTTCACCGTGATAAACTCCTCATCCTTGAATACGTCAATACACCCAGTCCTGCTAGAGTATACTAGGGCTACAGGTGCATAGGCTTTGTCAAACCACTAACTGCCTGCTCCCCAGTTGGGGTTGGTTTCATCGCCCCTTACATGCAGTCCGTTCTGCAGAAACAGGGTAGAGATCCGTGAGAATTGACCTGTGGTGGGGTCGGGGGTCCATTTTCACAGACATCGGCATTGTTTGGAGTTTTGTGGATATCCAAGAACTAGGGAACGAACCTGCATAGTTGGTAGTGTGAGTTGGAACGAATTCCTCAACCTCTGGGTTAGGGACGGGTGCTTGGCATTTGTCAAGGACATGGACCGTGTGAACAGTCTCCTCTCAGGTCTCAGATCTTCTCATATTTCTCTAGGGCAAGACCATAAAGCTTAGTATAGACAGTGCGAGGCAGCTCGCCTCGAATACCTCGCGACGTTCACCACAGGGTGTGGCATACGCAGTTGGTTAAATTTGTAACCACACACGCTCGTTGCAAGCACACAAACCACCCGACTCGAATGTAGTCAGTTAACATGGCAATTGCTTTTTGTGGCCTGACGTGTTGGCGTTTTGGTGATGTCAGTGTGCCATGGGCGTTTAAAGAAGTAATCGCTTCTAGTGTCCCAAGTGGCGCGATTTTACTCAAGTGATTGTATGGCATGCCTAGTGTTTACTGGACTCACCGCTGTTTCAGATGCCTGACCCAGATATTCTTCCCCGAACTCAGCCCAAACAGTATGGGTGAAACATGAACATGGTAATGTCCCATCGCAAAATTGGTACCACGGGACACCGGGCCCAGGGTGCTTAGGGGTAGAGATTGCATTACTAGGGATTGTACCGTGGTAATGTGTCTCGGCATGTAAGTTTTGCTATAAACTAGGATACCAGCTCCTTCAGCTGGGAGAACCAGCTAGAAGGTTCACCACCACATTGCAAGGAAAGCTTCGAGCAAGGGCCCCTGAACAGTGTGTCATACCGTTCCTCCCACCCTCTTCAGAGGGCGTGAGTTGTGTCCCAGAGGATGGCACAGTGGAGAACCTAACAGTTCTCCAAACTATCATTTTGCTGGCACGTATCAAGAAACGGCAGCTCGTCTTGCCACTCTGGATGTCGCTAAGGTCTTTGACACTGTAAGCCATTTTGCCCTCACCTAGCTAGGAGTGAGAAAAATCAAACTGGATTGAATTCAAGTCACGTGTGGCTTGAGCATTTCAGCGAGCAAGTGTTACACACGATGTAGTGTGCGTATGTAGGGCACCTTACACAAATCATTCGGTTCGATTTGGGTTAATGCTCGCAATGCTGAAATCGCTTCATGTAGGATGGAGCGTGAGGCAGATGTAGCGACGCTACAGTTGGCTCCTAATCGTCTGGATGGTACTTACCTAGTGGCCGCTACAAATCATCTAAATTTCCTTCCTTATCTTCCGCTTCACTTTCCTTAATATTCTCTTTATTAATTAAACATATTATATAGCTTTGATTAGAAACTGTGGTGACTTTATGACGATTATCATTACGTTTTTTGTTGCAGAAACCCATTGAAACATGCCGGACATCGTGTACCCCCAGGGGTGCCGCCCCGTCACGGAGGATCTGAGCGCTGATGAACTCATCCGGAGACTCAAGGTACCGTCCAGCTTTAAACTTATTTATTTATTTATTTACAAAACGGGCGATGCCCAATTACAATATTATTAACAAAATAAATTCGTCTCTTGATGAGGAAACAAAATCGGCGTTTCAGAAGAAAGAAAATAACAATATAGGTGTATGTGTGTATATATAAGGTCAAAATTACAAACAAACACTTCTTGTAGCTGAGATGAGTTTAGGGCTATGTGGACAGAGATTTCAGGGTGGACGGTGGATGGTACGTAATATTTTTGAGCGGAAGGTTCGAGATGGCTGATCATGTAAGAAGTCGAAGGCTGGATTTCGTTGGAGTATATGGTTGGCCTGACGAGGGATTCTATTGAGAGGCTGTTCATACAGGTAATGAGTAGTGGAGGATTTGGTCTCCAAAATTAAGGACATTCAGATGCCTCCAAATGCTAAACTCGCCTCTTTTGATGTGGTTAGTCTGTTCACCAATATCGATGTAGCTAGCTGCAAAGATGTGGTATGCAGGCTGATTCACGGCTCTAAACTTAATATTTTCGAAAAAGATGAATTGTTTAATTTGATGTCTGTCTGTATGGATCAAAATTACTTTTTATTCGAGGGGCAATGCTATACACAGCCAGGGGTTGCTATGGGTTCTCCGTTATCTCCTCTGCTTGCAGATATTTACATGGATTATCTTGAGCAACAAATATTTACAACTTCTGATACAAATAATCTACTCTATTGGTATAGATATGTTGATGATATTATCATTCTATGGAAGGGCACAGAAAGACAACTAAATTCTTTTCACGAAAAAATCAATAAATTAGATCCCTATATCAAATTCACCCTCGAATTCGGCGGGAATAAACTAAACTTTCTTGATCTGTCCATCGCTTTGGTAAATGAGAAGCATGATTTTTCAATCTATAGAAAAGATACATATAGCGATATAACGATCCATAGTACTTCAAATCACCCTTTAGTACATAAGCATACAGCCTTCCATAGTATGATCAACCGAGCACTATCTATTCCAATGAGTGAACAAAATTTATCAACAAAAAAAATCCATTATCAAAAGCATAGCGGCTAGTAACGGATATGGAGGAGATCTCGTTGATACCATATGGGATAAGGTTCTTAGGAAAAAGAGTAGGGAAAAAGTGTCCAATCTGGCTCGGGAAGATGTAACTTTAGAAGAAAAGCAATGGATAAGTTTACCTTATTATGGGAAAATTTCTGATAAAATTGGCAAAATTCTATCATCGAGAGGTTGTAAAGTAGGTTTTAAAACTAAAAATAGTCAAAGCATTACTAGGATCCGTTAAGGACAAAATTAGTGTTCAGGATAAAAGTGGAGTTTATAAATTAAAATGTTCTTGTGGCTACGAATATTGCGGTCAGACTGGTCGGAAATTTAGGGAAAGAATAGACGAGCATCTGGAGGATTTCAGGGAAAATAAGGGTAAGTCTGAATTTGCGAAACATCTTAAGGAATCTAATCATAGTTACAATTTTGATTTGACAGATAGACAGTTTGTAGAATTTCTTCATTTTTGCCCAAAGGGAGGTATGTTGAATGTACTTGAAAAATTCGAAATTATCAAAAGTGACAGGTCTGGTAAATGTTTAAATGAGGATATACCTCAATACATTTCACCACTGATAGGTCCATTTCTGTAAAGCTTGGAATTATCCCTTCACACTGTTGAAACCATATTTAGTTATTTCCCCCTTTCACTTCATATGATTAGCTATAATCCCCTTTCAATTTGCTTGCACTTAATTGGTTGTGCCTCCTGTCCCTTTCTTTTCTCTCGACCAATGGGATTCAATCTCCCTTCACCTGTCACTATATAAGCTGTGTCCTTTCTAATGTGTCTTCATTTATTGTTTGTTACTGATGATGGCCTAACCGTCGAAATCGATTTAACATTGTAACTCTTTATTTTCGTGGAAATAGACAACATTTTTCACTAACTTCCGTTTTTTAATAGTGGAGAATTGAATATGGAAAATGGGTTGGTTACGGGAGTAAAAAGCTGGAATATGTTGGTTGATTTCGGAGATGAGTTCGGGACAGTCAATGCGGTTGTTCAACAAGTTGAAAAGGAACAACATGTCAGATACAATGCGACGCTCTTCAAGGCTGGTGAGTCCGCAGCGATCGGCTAGGGTTCTGGAGCTATATTCTTGTGGTATGCGTACTTTATAACTCAGGTATTTCACGAACCTCCGCTGAACTCGATCTAGCCGATCCTTGTAAGTTTGATAATAACTTCATTGATTTGATGTTAAATCAACTTGACTATTTCCGTTAGTATGTAATAATTGTAAAAGTATCGTACATATAGGGGTGAGTGATTTCAATACAATGACTTTATCATCAGGCCATTGGGATTACCAGGGTGGCCCCCACCTAGGAAAGTCAGGGAAAACCTGGAATTGTCAGGGAATTCTTTGCGTCGAGAAAAGTCTGGAAAATGTCAGAGAATTTTGCAAAAACCACCGAATATCAGGGAATTTTTGAAATGAAAACTTGGTGTAATAATTTGAAGCGTTTTTAGGTATATTATTACTCCTAAACAATCAAACTTCAATAGCGTACTTTATCATACTAGGTACATATTATTCCATAGGTGAGTTATACGAATGACAAAAATAATTATCAAGAGTTGTGGTTAAACTGTTCAAAAGTAGCAACGCTACACGCACATAAAAAGTGAATGGATATGCCATTGGCTTCCCTGGTAACTACATCACCTAGAGTAAACCATTTGTGAGAAAAATCAACTGAGTATTGAACTAGGGAGAAAAAACCCAGCAGAGTAGTGGATTGATCCAGTAAGAGTCCCAAAACTAGTTTGTATACATAAGCAAGGACTTCACAGGAGGGTTAAGGATGGGAAATTGGCCCATTGTGATATTTGAGCACTTCGAAGGCAGTGAAATGTTAAACATAAGTAGACTACATATAAGTAGTCTGTTTTTTCTTTAAATTATACGATTTTCGTTGTAGGAGCATTAGGGAAGTCAGGTAGGATGGAACAGTACCGAGTTTAATTTGGAAAATGAGTTTGAGATGCCGGAGTATGTAATATTTGTCTAATGGTAAACATAAAATGGCTTGTGTGCTGATGGAATGACGAGCTTTGATATTGTACGCATAGCGAATAGATACGAACTAAATCACTCGCGACGAAGTTGTGGAAACCCATTTAAAAATTGAAGTTAGTGAAAAAACGTTGTCTATTTTCACGAAAAATAAAGAGTTACAATGTTAAACCGATTTCGACGTTTAGGACTTCATCAGTAACAAAAAATAACATAACAATAGTTATTGTTTGTTACTGATGATGGCTCAAACGTCGAAATCGATTTAACATTGAAACTATTTATTTTTCGTAGAAATAGACAACGTTTTTCACTAGCTTCCGTTTTTAGCGAACAGATGCTCTGTACGCAACAAGAAGCCTTTTGTTGAGTGAGGAGGAAAGTGAGTATGAAAAAGAGAAGAAGTGGGGGAAAACAAGGGCTTGGGCCAATTTAATCTTGAGAAGATGAGGCGTGAATTTAGCAAGGCGCTTTAGAGAATGGAGAGATCCATAAAATAGCTGAAATTCCCTCATTTTGACCAATATGTTTTGTTTTCAGACTCTAGCTCACACGCTGCAAGCAATGGGGCAGGACGAGGGGATGTACCAGCAGTTCATCCCACTCGCGCTTCACCTCGCGGACGACCACTTCCTCTCCCACGAGTCCCGGGATGTTCAGCTCCTCATCGCCTGCTGCATCGCGGACGTCCTCCGTGTCTACGCTCCACAAGCCCCCTACAAGGACCCGGAAAGAGTCAAAGTGAGTGAATGAATGAAACATGTTTTTATTTATACGGAGTGTTACACCTAAGTGACTGACACCGGCCAAGAGTCGATTCTACTAATAATTTACAACAAAAAGTGCCTGGAAGGACCCGGAAAGAGTCAAAGTGAGTGTTGAATTCCTTGATATCTGGGGTCCATCCTGGTGTCTGGCTTTGGCCTGGACTGTCCGGTTTTTTATAAAACCGTCTGAAAGGAAATTGGAAAGCCGTTCTAGATGCCTAATGTCCCAGTTTTCATGGAAAGGACGCTATAGAGCTATGAACCATATTTTATTTATACAGAGTGTTACACCTAAGTGACTGGCACTGGCCAAGAGTCGATTCTACAAATAATTTACAACAAAAAGTGCCAGTAAGGACCTGGAAAGAGTCAAAGTGAGTGTTGAAGTGTTGAAATCACTGATTTCTGGGGTCCATCCAGGGGCTTATTCATAAAACAACAAGTAACAGGTGTACAAGTTAACAAGTACAGATACTTGTAATGCACGGTAAACTAGAACAAGTGTTTCACCAAAACAAAGAGTACAAATTTAGACAAATTACACTTGTAGAAGCTAAGTTTACAAGTGTAGCAGAAAAGAAAAATGGCGTGTGGGGACAAACGAAATTAACAACATCAAGTGGGATGCCGAAATTGAAGTTTAGTCAGCGAATCATAATATAAAAACGGTATTAAGTACACGATAGGATGTTTATCGTACATGACTAACTGTAATGATTGGAAGACAGACAAATTATAAACTGAAAGTGGAGAAAGTGTGTGTTTGATTTCAACTTATTCTGATGGCTGGCATAATCGGATTTTTCTCCTTCATTCAGCGGAAATGATTAAATAGTTCATCAAGTCATGATGCTGCTGGGTTAGGAATGTCATCTGTACCTTCGAAATTATCTTCACTTCTTTCTTCAATGTTAGGGAGATCCTCAATACCCGATCAGGAAAAATTGCACAGGGTCACGCACCATTTGAATCTTTCAAGGGTCTCGGAAGACATCCTAAATCACTCGTTTAGCTCAAAAATACCCACAAAATGAGCGTTTATTCGTGGCCAAAAAAATCTTTTGCGTCTTCTACACTGAATGCTTCTTTCTTGTCTGTTTTCTTCAGCAGATGATTCCCACATATTAAACACCAAAAAATTGTCAACTCACAATGCAGGAAAATAACAAATGTGCAGGTGAATAGACGTACGTTAAAAATAGGTCATTTTTCATAACTGTAAAACAGTGACTTGTTCAAAATGATGGAGAAACACTTGTAACTTTTCCAAATTCGCCTGTGCACTTGTTGATTTTCACATTGCATTATAAGTCTACGCTTGTACCTTTATGAAACGCTTGCACACTCATTTTAGCGAATTTTTGAAGAAAATTAAGCTGTTGCTCTCGCCTCAAAATTTGTAGAATGTGAATTTTTGAAAACATTTTATGCAGAAATCCGTTTCAGGCTATTCTGAATCATATTCTGAAGTTTAACGCATTTTTTAATGTATGTATGTATATATGAATGTATGTATGTGTCATTTCAGACGATAACTGTCCGTAGAATTGTGCTAGAAACTTCAAACAAATTTTAAAATGTTAAGGACACAAAACGAAAGTTCAAGTTCGTTGGCCAGCATGATCGGATTACATTTTCGGGTTGAAATTTTCAAAAATGTAGTCAAAAATTTCAAAATAGCCTGTTTTTTGCGATTTGTTGTGCGAAATAATTTTTTCAGCATACTAACATGTGGTATATTCGGAATCAGCGTAAAATTTCCTGTAAGAATATGTATCAAGTTTTCAAAAATTTCAAAGTTGAAAAATCAGTCAAAAATCGAAATAATGCTAGTTGTAAAAATGTTGTTGCTAGTTGTTCGCTAGTTGTAAAAATCGGTAATATTTGCATGAAACATTGTCCAAATTCAGATTGAACTACTCTTATGGAAGTATCCCTGTATAACCAATCCTAGAACCATGCTGTTTAAAACGTAGGTAGTAGGTGCTTGTTAAAATTAAAAAAATGTAATCACAACTGATGAGTTTACTCTGTGAAATATTCCGTCCTCCGATTCTCTCGGTCGCTCTCTTTAATGTTTTACGCTCAACTGTTTTAGGACTTGATGTAGCTTTAATACTGACTGTGGCTTAGAAAATATCAGCCATGAAATTATGAAGAAGTTCTATTTATGTACGTACTAGCACGCAGACCCAAGGCAATCTACAAGATTAGTTTAATAATAATAAAGTATGAGTACCTCCTAATTATTTTTAATAATTTGATTCCATGTTTGTCTATCAAAATCATAAACTAAAATTTCTCTACACGATCAATAGGGACCGAAATGTCGAAGATTTCTTAAAAAAATTCGCTCATGGGGTCATGCTGCAGGACTGGAATTTTTACAACTTTTACATAAAATTGGCTTGTAGCTTGTCACTTGTTGCTTTATGAAATAGGCCCCAGGTGTCTGGCTTTAGCTGGGACTGTCCGGTTTTTTATAAAGCTTTCTAAAAGGAAATCGAAAGCCGTTCCAGACGCCTAATGTCCCAGTTTTCATGGAAAGGACGCTATAGCCCATATTCTTGTGACGTCAAGCCTGGAGTAGGTTAGCTTATCAGCCAGAGTCGGCCATTGCTGCCCTACGTCAGTAAATCGCAACTCAACCAACTTATTTTTCACAAGAAGTTTGCTCTCACGTCAACCTAATTCGTGGTTATAAAACCATTTTTCAACAGTTTTGTTTTGCAAAAGCAATATTGTAGCAATATAAAGTTTCAATTCAACTAAATAGTTACAATAATTGTAGCCAACGATACCAACAGTGAATGAGTTTTTATTTGGGCTTGGTACATACTGACTATTGTAGCTTATCAGTGTCCTAAAACTAAAGAACTTCATTCGATTAGACTTTGAGAATAATTACCCTGAAAATAGTAAAGAAAAAATTATTGAAAATTCCTCAGGTGTCTGAACTGCAGTGTAGGTACCTAGCCATTGCTCAGGTAGCTCCATCAGCGTTTCATTATAAGTTCGTAATACTATGCTTAACTGAGGAAGCTTTACTTGTTATAATGAGTGAATAAAGGATAGATTTGATAGTTTGTCAAAGTAAACAAGGCAGGTTGTTGCTACACCAAGAAACGAAACTGCTTAGGTAGGTACGTACGTCCTACCAGATTTGCTGTTGGTTAAATGTGCCTAAACAAAGTAGGTAGGTTGTTGCTTTGCCGACGAATACAACTGTTGATTTGCAAGTTTATTAAATTAATATCGAATCAGAAAATATGCAACATGAATTAGAAACCAGCTGTAAGGAAAAAACCTTCAGAGCAGCACTTCAGTTAGGCTTATGAGGGACCAATGAAAGATGAAGAGATCAAAAGAACTAGAGGATCAATTTAGCCAAAGAGTTCTTAGAAGTAATTCCTCTACGTTCCAATAAATTGTTGTTTAAAAAAAAAAAAAAAAAAAAAAACCTTGAAATTCATTCTTCTGAAGGTTAGGTTTTATAGAGACGGCATTGGCAGTAAAGTTATTGCGTGAGTTTTGCAGTTACGCAAATTTCAGGGATAAAAAAGGTTCCTACTTTCGGTTTTGTCTGTGAAGTACATGAACAAGTATCAATATACTGAAAGTACGTAGGTATACCTTCCTTCTAGGTACTTTCCACATGCGATACTTACTATACCCGTCTGGCAGAGCTCTCATGGCACGTCCTTTCACATGACCACTTTCACAGTACATACTCTTAAAGATTTTTAGTTTCTTAATTGATTCAAAGAATAGGTCTGAAAGCTAGATAGGGAATCCACATCTTCGCGGCTGATGTCTGGAACATCTAACACTTGTATGAGAACTCCCCAACACATATTCATATGGATCTCGACCTCACAGATTAATCTTGATAATAACTTGATGTAATATGCATAAAATTAATCTTGATAATAACTTGATGTGATTCGCATAAAATTTATTACCTTGCATGTTACAAATAATAAAAATATTGACTAGGTAAGACTGTTTTGCGGTTGTCCAGCCTTGTCTACAAATGGTGCATTTTTGCATAGTTTACTCATCACCCTGACAACAAGGTGAAATAACTTCGACTTGCCTAGATGTAAGGATACGCTATAGAGCTATGAACTATTTTGTTAAGAACCCTGCTAGTCACCTGGTAGTTCCTTGGGTAGTTATGTTATGCCACCCTCTCTACTTTGAGGTACAGCTCATCCGGTTCACATTTGTTTATTTGGAGAAACTACAATATTTACTGGTCGGGCACGACATACACGAAAATCCCAAATTTGCATTTATAATTGAAAAAATATTAAGTTTTTAGGTTTCTTTTTTATCATGGATTCATGGTATCTTTGAATAAAACTGCATTTAAATTCAACGTGTAGTTTATTAAAACGGATAGGAACTTCACGATATTATCAGATCATATCAAAGAGTATCAGCTCCCCGATAAGGCCAGTGATGCCAACCTTACGGGCGTAACCGCTTGACTTCCACGGACAAATGGTAACGTCTACAGACTGTATACTGTAGCCCCTGAACATCCCCCCTTTAAGATTCTTGTCTTTCAAAGTTCTGACGATACCTCACAGGCCGGACAACAGCTCTTCCCGAGCGGGTTGGTCACGGCCGGAGCTACACTAATTAACTCAACTCCACCCTGTATAGCCAGCCCTTTTATGACAAAGTCGATTTCATTTTTGCAGGTGATCTTCATGTTTCTGATCAAACAGCTGTCAGGGTTGAAAGACCCAAAAGACCCCGCCTTCAAAAGGTATTTCTACCTTCTGGAAAATCTCGCCTACGTCAAGTCCTTCAACATGTGCTGACTACTACAAGATATTTAACTCCTAAACAAGTATACCATAGACTCTTGAAAAATTGAAAAAGTTAAAGAAAATCTTGTCCATTCCTTGTTACCTACTCCATTCCATGTTCTCCATACAAATAACTATCGTGTTCTCCATACAGAAAGTCATGCAGCATTCTAAATAATGGTCTGCTATTCAAAAAATGATTTTGGATTTCTAGCTTTTTCTGAGGTGTAACGGCCCAAAAATATTTGATACCTCGAAATTTAAGGACATTTTAGCGAATTTCTGAAGAAAATTAAGCTATTGCTCTCGCCTCAAAATTTGTAGAATGTGAATTTTTGAAGAAATTTTATGCAGAAATCCGTTTTAGGCTATTCTGAATCATATTCTGAAGTTTAACGCATTTTTAGCGAATTTTTGAAGAAAATTAAGCTATTGCTCTCGCCTCAAAATTTGTAGAATGTGAATTTTTGAAAACAATTTATGCAGAAATCCATTTCAAGCTATTCTGAATCATATTCTGAAGTTTAACGCATTTTTTTATGTATGTATGTATATATGTATATATGTATATATGTATGTATGTATGTATGTATGTATGTATGTATGTATGTGTCATTCCAGACGATAACTGTCCGTAGAATTGTGCTAGAAACTTCAAACAAATTTTAAAATGTTAAGGACACAAAACGAAAGTTCAAGTTCGTTGGCGAGCATGATCGGATTACATCTTCGGGTTGAAATTTTCAAAAATGTAGTCAAAAATTTCAAAATAGCCTGTTTTTTACGATTTGTTGTGCGAAATAATTTTTTCAGCATACTAACATGTGGTATATTCAGAATCAGCGTAAAATTTCCTATAAGAATATGTATCAAGTTTTCAAAAATTTCAAAGTTGAAAAATCAGTCAAAAATCGAAATAACTGCCTTGAATACTGACCACATTGGACATAAAAATCTATGAATATTTACCTACATTTGTCTTTAAATCTACAAGATTAGTTTAATAATAATAAAGTATGAGTACCTCCTAATTATTTTTAATAATTTGATTCCATGTTTGTCTATCAAAATCATAAACTAAAATTTCTCTACACGATCAATAGCGACTGAAATGTCGAAGATTTCTTCAAAAATTCGCTCATGGGGTCATGCTGCATGACTGGACTTTTTTATGTATGTATGTATGTATGTATGTATGTATGTGTCATTCCAGACGATAACTGTCCGTAGAATTGTGCTAGAAACTTCAATCAAATTTTAAAATGTTAAGGGCACAAAACGAAAGTTCAAGTTCGTTGGCCAGCATGATCGGATTACATCTTCGGGTTGAAATTTTCAAAAATGTAGTCAACAATTTCAATATAGCCTGTTTTTTGCGATTTGTTGTGCGAAATGATTTTTTCAGCATACTAACATGTGGTATATTCGGAATCAGCGTAAAATTTCCTATAAGAATATGTATCAAGTTTTTAAAAATTTCAAAGTTGAAAAATCAGTCAAAAATCGAAATAATGCCGTTCGCTAGTTGTAAAAATCGGTAATATTTGCATGAAACATTGTCCTAATTCAGATTGAACTACTCTTATGGAAGTATCCCTGTATAACCAATCCTAGAACCATGCTGTTTAAAACGTAGATAGTAGGTGCTTGTTAAAAAAAAAAAAAAAAAGTAATCACAACTGATGAGTTTACTCTGTGAAATATTCCGTCCTCCGATTCTCTCGGTCGCTCTCTTTAATGTTTTACGCTCAACTGTTTTAGGACTTGATGTATCTTTAAATCTGCATGATTAGTTTAATAATAATAAAGTATGAGTACCTCCTAATTATTTTTAATAATTTGATTCCATGTTTATCTATCAAAATCATAAACTAAAATTTCTCTACACGATCAATAGCGACTGGAATGTCGAAGATTTCTTCAAAAATTCGCTCATGGGGTCATGCTGCATGACTGGACTTTTTTCAGTAGGATTTCTTGTGTGGTTTTGTGTTTGAATGTTCAAATTTAGGTATAGTTGATAAACTTTATTTGAGTAATATTCCACTATAAATGTAAAGTAAACTATTTTTAACTGAATTGGCCATTTGGTGCTTTTTACTAAGTTTTCAAGGTTTTAAGTTACCTTAAGTATGTAAGTACTCAAAACCATTCCTTTCTTGGGAGTCAATGTCTAACTAGGGCAGGACTTTATGGGCAACCTTAACAATTACTTTCTTATCTTTTGAATGACGTCAATTTTTATAATCAACAGCGTCTCATTTTCTCATTTCTTGGATTTGAAATTGAAGTGTCAACATTTGGATAAATTTCATCAATTGTTGTTTTTACCCTAATATTTTGAAAGTTTTGGAGCCATTGCAGTGCATACATTTTGCTTGCAAAAATTTGTCAACAACTCATTCCCATTCAAAACGTATTTTAAAATTTTTAAATCCAGAATATATATTTGCCAAAAGATTCTAATTCGAGTTATTACGAAAAGTAAATTCTTAGAACACACTGGTCCTCAGTTTCGTAAACTCAAAATTCTAAAATTATGTTATCTTATCGATTTTAATATTGTAGAACGAGTTCTGAAAGAGAAGCGGTTTATGTATCCCATTCATGAAATAAAAACAAGCTTTCAATCGCAAGGAAAATTTTATCTACCATATGTGCACACAACTGCCTCTTTCAATTCATATTTTTTAGCTGGAATCAGAGTATTTAACAATCTGCCTTCTATCGTTAAAAATAAGTTAATAGATCAACCTAATCAAGTGCATGGAATTTTGAAAAATTGGTTTCTCAAAACACAAGATAACGATTAATAGTACTCATGTGCGTAAATAATGAAATATCGTATAGATTGTAATATTTATACTTATGTACTTTATTTATTTTTTCAACGTGATATAATTATTTTTGTATTAAGGATTTAAAAAAATGTAATATTTGAGAACCTACAGGCTCATTGCTACAACTCGCGGGTATCACCCATAAGGGAGACTGTATTTCTTTCATTTATTGTAGGTGAATTGTTTTTGTCATATTTTCAGAAATACAATACATTTTCATTTCATTTCATTTTCTTTCAGCGATGAACACTCCGGCAAAGTCAAAAGCTTCATGCTCGACGTCCTCTGCCCACTGATCACGGAGTCCGACATCGTTTCGAACGAGCTGTTGGACATCATTTTGGCGAACATCGTGGAGCCGGCAAAATCTCAGAAGAAGAACGCGTACCTCCTCGCCAAGGAGCTGGTCGTGAAGACTTGTGACACTCTTGAGCCGTACATACAAGCTGTAAGTCTAGTAATTAGAGAGTTTTTGTTCTTCCCGTAAGTTTTTCTTTCGTTGACACGTAGAGCAGCGTCTAGAGCAAGCAGCTAGAGATGATGAGATGACTTCACGTGATTTTTACGCGTATTTCTACACGTATACGCGAAAAACCTAACGCTAACGTCTCTATAAGCGGTCAGAAGCTGTTTCGTATTCTTTTCGTACAACCTATTCATTCAGAAATACATTTTTTGCTTACCTTAAATGGCTGAATTTTGTAGCGGAGCACTTCACTATAACCTCTCGACTTGTTGACCGAATCACACTGTGGTTACCTTTGCTGGTAACTGCGGTTACCTTGGTCACACTGTGTTTACCGGCAACTGTTGTTACCTTCGCGTCAGGCTATGATGACTACCCGTAGGCCGAAATTCCAACGAATGTATTTTCCCGTGTACGTGTAGATAGGCCTTTTTCCCGTACACGCGAAGTTCGACACGTTGACGTGAAGATTCGCGCATGCCCAGTTGGTATTTCAGTCTTTTCACGTACACGGGTAGAAAATTACGGAGAGTACAAAAATTCTATTATTTTTGTCGAAATACCTATTAGATAGTTTTGGCGACTTCAACTTAACGTCACCCGTCACCGTAGTCTTGAGTGAGCAAATGAAGATGCGAACCCAAATAGAACCGGGTGCATGGTTGCCTTAATTTTGATGTCACATTAACGGTGGTTGGGTAACGCGATATTTTCCCTCTTGTTGTTTGTTGGTTGACTAATCAATTTCTTCATTTCGATATGAAACGCCGATTTTCAATCCTGAATTCGAATTTCATGTTAGTTTCAGTACAAATACGGGCTAATTTCTCATTTTTAGTTTTAAATTCTTAAACAGGGCATGGATTTAACGCAAAGATAGTAAGCCTCAAGTGTGGAACACCGCTGTTCAGTTGCACTCATAGGTCATTTGTCATTACAAACTTCATGTTTTTGGGTTTTCCGTTGCGTATGAACAACAAGTATGAAAAAGTATTCATCAGTCTTACATCTCAGTTTTCTCATTTAAAATATGTGAAATAATAATAGAAACAAGGCTTTAAACGACCAAATAGAGCCAGTGTGCAAAAGACCGGTTTTTCCGATCGAGTTGAAGGCTAGTAAAGCTAGACAGTGGAGGCGGACTTCAGATGGCACATTTGGTTTCTACGTGACTTGAAACGTAAAATAACCCAGTTTGAGGGATGTTCGAAAAACCTATCCGCTACATCTCATCATTAAAGGACACAGCTTATATAGTCACAGGTGAAGGGGAGATTGAAGCCCATTGGTCAAGAGAAAGGAAAGGGGGCTGGAGGTACAACCAATTAAGTGGAATTACTGGTTTCAACAGTTTGAAGGGATAATTCCAAGCTTTATAGAAATGGACATATCAGCGGTGAAACATATTGAGGAATATCCTCATTCAAACATTTACCATATCTGTCACTTTTGATAATTTCGAATTTGTCAAGTACATTCAACATACCTCCCTTTGGATAAAAATAAAAAAATTCTACAAACTGTCTGTCAAATCGAAATTGTTACTATGATTGGATTCCTTAAGATGTTTCGCAAATATAGACTTACCCTTATTTTCCTTGAAATCCTTCTGGTGCTCGTCTATTCTTTCCCTGAATTTCCGACCAGTTTGACCGCAATATTCGTAGCCGCAAGAACATTTTAGTTTATACCCCATTTTTATCCATCTTTTCGTGGGAATAGTCAACGTTTTTTCACTAACTTCCGTTGTGTATTTCAGTTCTTCAACAACGTGCTGCTGCTGGGCCGGGAAGAGAAAGGATTCACGATATCTAGCAAAATCTACGACCTTATCTACGAGCTCTACAAGATTTGCCCTTCAGTTCTACTGGCCGTCCTGCCGCAGCTCGAGGTCAAATTGAAATCCGCCAACGAAGATCAGAGGTCAGTACTGTGACAATCTCATGGCTGTCGTGACTAAATTTTACCTACGATTTAATCAAATATCTGTATTTTAATTATCAAATTTGGATAATGGAAAACGATAGTCACAGACAGAATTTAGTCACCTGGATCTATTTATTCATGTATTCCTTTATGCTGCTCCAAGAAAGAAAACTAAAGAGGATTTTCTGACTTAGTTGAAAGTCATATTTTTAAATATACACTTCAATCAAAGTAAGAAATACTGGGGTAATTCAGGGGTGTATCTAGGTAGCAATGGGTAAGGTATATGGATATTTGGAATTGTGGAATATTTGGAATAATGGGTAATTGATACATCATTGATTGCTAATGCAGACAAGAAGAGAACTTACCGCTTGGTAGGAAGTCAGGTATACAATAGATTTGTGTGCAATGCTGGCTGGAAATGGTTGCCAACCGTTGGCGACCAGGTTCGTGATTGGTTTAGTGCGCATGCGTGACCACCACCTAATAACCATATCCACACTGCGAACGGGTTTCACTGAAGTAAACCGTCGTGTAGCCTCCAACTGCTGTAACCTGCTTGGTGGGCTCACGCCATCCTTTGAATAAGTACACATTGGGCTCTTTACAAATCAGCTGAGTAAGTTGAACTCTAACCTGTTCACCCAAGGAAGTTGAAATTTGATGGGGAGACTCCTGGGACATTAAGAGACGATTGAAATGATGTACTGAATAAGTAAGAGAAATTCTCTCAACGAGAAATGCGTGTATTGGGGGGGGGGGGGGGGGGGGGGATTAGACAAAATGTCCAAAGGTCTTGCAGACTCGTATGCAAGATTTTTTATGTTTACGTTTCTAATGAATACCCATTGAATAATAGTTGAGTGAACAGTAAACGTCGTCGAGTAGAATTCAATCGTATAGCAACGATAAAATCTGTTTCCAATAGAGTGTGCACGTCTTATCTATTATTGTCAACCAATTCATGTATTAGGGAGCAGCTCTAATGGGGAAATCGGTCTAATGAGGAGTTTCCAGCTTCCTAGAGAAACTAAAAGAAACCTAATGTGTAGGAAGAAATCCATATCTTCAGTTGAGGGGCATAAAGGCCCCATTTTCAAGCCCTAGGCAGCGGTCTTTTCTCCTTGAGCCTCGAATCCGCAGTGAAACCGCCCGGATCACAGCCATCTGGATCTTCAACCGCACCGCACAAAAACAACAGCTGTTTGATTTTAGTGGGGACCACAACTTTTAAATCTCTGGAAAGTGAAAACAATGCTTCCGCTACCTATAGGTAGACTTGGGAGCAATTTAAGATATGAAATTTAGCATTTAGGTACCAATACTTCACCAGTAGGTACGTCGCACGGACAAACTCGATTTCACAACATTATAATAAATTCCAATGGAACTATATCACCTGGTGATTCCAATATTGGTATTATATCAGGTGGTAATTACAAGGCGATTTTTATGTATTCCAGTATCACTATCACTATTTTTGATAGAATTTCGAGCTTGGTCTTATATTCAATAGATCCGCTAACAGCGCGTGATTTCTCTATTTCTTCTATTTCTCTTCTTCTGAGAAATTCGAAGGTTTTTTCTTTTCGATGTTCAAGCCTTTAGGGAAAGCGAACTATTCAACGTTCAGCATTGCGGGTTGTTTTAATCGATTCTTTGAGGATTTTATTTATCATTGACAAGCCAACAATTATTTCTGTTACTTGGAAAGTTCTCGAAATCTCGATTTTTTTCATGTTTAGCCCTTTAATACGACTCTTTAGGGTTGATAAAAATGTATGCCGAGCTTTTAGGACCATCTAGACCCCAAATGTGATTTTAACACGTTTCGTATAGTGTGAAAGGTCACTTGCGAAAGTGGTTCGGCCCATTTGTCGGCTAGGGCAGTTGCTTCTTCAGGGAGCAGTTATACTCTTTGTGAAGGGAGCCCTTGCAGGATGTCACCAAGTGTGTAAACGAGCCTCTCATATCTTCGGCTGCCCTGTCATACGAGGTCTGTCCGGAAAGTTCGTATTGATATGTCCTAGCATTGAGGATTTGAATAGAATTTGAAGAAGTAGGGAGAACGAAATTAGTAAGCGAAAGTCGGAACAGAACGAAGATGGTTTACTTGATAAGAGATAAGCTGATAACAGGTGGTAAGTGTTACTAAGCAACTGTTTGGAACTGGTACATATCACTCTCCCGGCACAATTTGAGTTAGGCAAAATTTGAAGTACTTGATAAAAATGTATAACTCGGAAAATGACTTAATTCATACTTCGTACTCATTTCATAATACAACTGAACTACCTTGGATACTCCCAATAATGCAATCTGAACTGTGGTGGCATTTTCGCATTTTTTACGCATCCAGAACAGGATTTTGCACTATTTTCTATTTCTTGATTGATGGAAGGCCAATAAACTAGGGATCCTGCTAATCCTTTCATCTTGACAATCCTGATGTGAGCGACATGGAGTTCTTCTAGGATTGCAGGACGGAATTTTGGAGGAATTACAACCCGATGTCCATAGAAGACAGCCATTTGAAGAAGTGTATTCGACGTCATTTCCAGTGTAACCTAGGGATTTCAAGTCTCTTCCTTCCTGTGTTGAAATTTGACAAATAGCTCGCGTAGTTGGCACAGCGCAAAAGTGTGAATTGTGGAAGTTTTTTTTAATTTTTCATAATATTTATTGCACGAAGTAATACAACTTATTAGCAACATTTCTTTGACAATGAATAATCGGTGACTGAAACAAGACTGTGATACATAACACATCCTATACATCATTTCAGCTATTTAGTGTCTTCAATGAACACGATTTGCAGGAGCGCACAGCACTACACTCACTGAACAAACTTTCATGAACACATTCCCTATTACCACAGGTCGTGAGGTTTTCGTCTTTTCAGTCGTCTGAGCAGATCATCAACGTCCTGCAGCTTCACAACCTCCTCGTTGATATGACCTTGGAGCCTCTGATGATGGGCTATCGCTTGAGTTTTTATTACTTCATTTATTGTGGGAATTTCGAGGTTGTTATGGATATCATTATTGGTCGAGTAGCGGTACGCATCGACGCATGACCGCAGTACTTTGTTCTGGAATCGCTGTATAATATCACGATTACTTTGAGAGGTGCAGCCCCAGAGCTGTGCACCATATGTCCAGACTGGCTTAAGGACCTGATTGTATAAAGTTACATATAAAGTAGATTTATTTTGGATAGACAATTTTGATCGTCTACCAATCAACCAATACATTTTTCGGAATTTGGTGTCCAATTCAGTTTTTTTTATTTTTTCCATGTGCTCTCCAGCGGAGCCTTGTATCCAGAGTCATACCCAAAAATTGTGGAAGTGAGGCGTTTGGGGCAAAAATGTGAGAAAGCGGCTTATTATCCGTGTACAGGATGAACTGTTACTAAGTAACTATTTGGTACATATCACGTATATTTTCTGTTGGAGCCTGAAGGCTAGGGGATGGGGCAGCCGACCGGTTTTTCCTCTCTAGACAACCTACAGAATGTTCAGTCTGAGCCCAGCAGCTCTCTTCCTTCTTTTCACCAACTGTCGGAAGGAGAGTGGCATGCTGTAAGGACTGGTAGGAAGTTGAAGTATCCAAATTTTGGCCAGTAGCAGCATTAGTGACTAGAAATGTGCCGATCCCGATCTTTGTAGTAACTGTTCCAACCTGTTCCAGTTCCGCTCGTGGTACGGTTCCAAATTACCAATCCAGTTCCAGTCCGAGCTCATATGGTTTCTACACCCGCGCCTTCACTTGGATCCCTAACTACTTTTCCATAGTATCAACCTACCTACCTTTAATATTTTGACTTTGACTACGCAATATCTTTTCCTCTGTGGGTGTAGTGGCAGAATTCCATGAAATTATGTCATTCAACAAAGAGTGGAGTAAGTGAGTTTTAAGTTTATCAGTTCCTATGAAAGAAACAGAATCGATAAGTAAATCGAGATGATACCTAAGTGTAGTTGTATGAGCGAATTTTCGTAAATTATTGTATTACATTTGTGTTAAATTGTATTGCAATTTTAGTACTTTGTGTGCATTGAAATTGGTAACTAAAAATATCTCAATTAGAACATAGTTTCGGATTTTTTCTTCTTTCTTTTTAATCGGTGACTATTGATTAAACTAGTATGAGTTAAATCTTTTTAACTCATACTATTGATGAAATTGGGGTGCATTTGTCAGCATAAATTTGGTGCACACATATTTTAATGTACTACTTCATAGTTGATAAACATGTAAGTAGTATTCTGCTTAACATGCCAAAACAAAAGACCTCTTAAAATTTACCGATGAGATGGGGGGAGGGGGGGGAGGCAGTTGTTGAAAGGGTTGCATTGCGTCCTAGGCGGGAACGAGTTAAATAGCCACTTGGATTTCGATATTAGTCAGTTCCGATGATAATAACAAAATCGAGAAGGAGAACGATCTCGATTCAAATCCGGATCAACAACAGCTGGTTCAGATGATAACGACAAAATCGAGAAGGAGAGAAAACATAAACGGATCGGGAACGCTTAGGATCGAGAACGTTGAGGATCGAGAACTCTTTGGAGGCATGGAGTCGGAAAGCGGAAACGCAGAACCACAGTGACTATGGCTGTATCGGGTTCGTTATCTTGAGCGGCCTGGAACAGTTCCGAGAGAATCGGTACACCTCTATTGGTGACTGAATCCCCCCCATTCACCAGATTTGGCACCTTGCGACTTCCTTCAGTTCCTTAAACGAACTGGAGCTTTGGGGGGCGGCATTTGGGTGATGTGAAGGCAATCGATCAGCAACATCGAGGCTGCTGAAGATCCTGGAAAATTGAAGACTCACAATGAGCCTTCAAGCAGTGGAAATGTCGATGGCGCGAGTGCATTGTGTCAGGTGGAGAGTATTGAAGGAGAGAACATTGATTTAAATACATTATTGAATATAAAATAATTTTTATTTCACTTTTACATGAACTTGCCGGACAGACCTCGTATTTCCTGTGCTTTTTTGCATTGACAGCATTTTGGGAGACTGATATCCATGTTTAAGAACTGTAGGAGGGGGCGTTAATGTTAACTACGCGAGTATCCAAATACGCCTTCCTCTCTACATCCCACAAACTATGGATTTCTAAGTCTGCAAAGAGTCGTGGGGCGTCATCCTCAATCTCTTCCATGACTGGTTCAATTTATTATTATTTTATTATTCAACTAGCCGCTCCGGCTCGCCCCGCTCGCCTCCACGTCCAGCCTCCACGTCGCTCGCAAAGTGTGGCATATAGGGAATGTTGCTCGCTTCGCTCGCAAAGTGTGGCTGTATACATGGAATGTATTACAATTGAAACATGTAGGGGATGTTACTCGCTTTGCTCGCAAACGGTAGATCTCTAAGGGTAGGTTTAACTTCTGTGGAGGATGCTGCTCGCTTCGCTCGCTTGAGGAAGTTAAACTGCCCACCCAACTTGGCAGACGTTAATTAAAATAGAAATTAAAAATTTTGTCTAAAATATAAAAAAAAAAAAAAAAAAAAAAATTAGGGGTGGACTACCCCTAACATTTGGGGGGATGAAAAATAGATGTTGGCCGATTCTCATAGATACCGGATAAGCACAAAAAATTTCCATCAAAATCGGTCAAGCCGTTTCGGAGGAGTATGGCAACGAAAACTGTGACACTAGAATTTTATATATTAGATAGATTTATCATGCAATTTATTATTCAATTTATTCAAATAATTATTATTTCTTTTATGATGATGTAACTACAATAATTTGAACTATAATTTTCCTACAGGTTGGGAGCTGTGTCTCTCCTCGCTAGAATGTTTTCCGAAAAAGACAGCAACCTAGCACAAACCCACAGTCTCCTTTGGACGTCTTTTCTTGGTCGGTAAGTCACAACCCGAATTTTACCGTGTTATTCATGTATTATAAAGCTGCCAAGGTCATCCTGATTTTTAAAGATGGGGAGTTAGGTGAGATCGGAAATTATAGGCCAATCTCTATGTTAAGTACTCTGTCCAAAATACTAGAAAAATTCGTAAAAAATGTGTTTTATTCATACCTTTAAAGAAACATCTTCATCTTAATAAACCTTAATCAATACGGTTTCCTCAAAAATAAGGGGGTAAATGATGCGGTATTTGTTTTAACAACGGACCGTTATGATATTAGAGATAAGAACAAGAAAGTTGCACTCATAATACTCGATGTTGCAAAAGCATTCCGTGCGATTAACAGAGAACAATTGATGTACAAGTTAGTGAAACTGGAAATCATTGCTTAGAATGGTTTAAGAGCTACTTGACAAACCGAAGACAGAGAGTGTCAATAGGCGAGTGCTCTAGTGCAAACGCATTTGCTCATGTGTCACCTTCAACTAACACGGCAGTGTCATCCGCAAATAGATACATCTTAGTGTTTTGTAATTCTAGAAGGGCCACTTCGTTTATATACACCAAAAACATTGGTGGTCTTAACGTACTTCTTGGTGGTCTTAACGTACTTCTTTGGACTACACCGAAGTCATTGTAACTATCTTCACAAGAGCAAATACCATTGTAGTTATAATATTTAAGCTATGTGTAGATTATGTAGACGCAAATGCGATGTTATGTCAACGTGCTATGTTTGAAATTATGGGCAAATCGCCTAGACCTTAACCAACAGCATGGGGCAAGCCTACCGTTGGAAAAGTAAGCTAGGCGAGTAGACTAGTTCTACTTTTGTACTATCATCATATGTATGTGTATTGAAATAAATAAATTAATAGCTAAATGAAAACAAATTATACGAGAAGTATTATATCAAGTACATATCTCTGTGTATTATAAATCTGAAACGTTGTCTGCCTGTCCGAGCTATGCACTGTCACTGCTGGGTGGGAGAAAGATGCTGTATTCCCGGAGAAATCACCAAAAATACGCAGAAAATAACGAGGAATTCGATCTATTTTTGGAACGCACGTCAGAGAGTTTCAAATTTCATTATATTAGGGGTGAATTCGATGGTGGTCAGCCTCGCTGACAGGAATATGCAAATTAATGCAGTCGTTTTCCGCTTGGGGCCGATACGCGGGCCATACCATTCAGTTTGTATCAGTCTTTGTCCTTCAACTCATCCTAAATTATTATTATAAAAAGGAGGGGTCAATTTTATTTATTTGTATTGTTTGATTTATTAGATCTGAATTTTAAATTTATTATTAGCTCATTTGAGCGGATCGTTTTGGTAAGATCTCAGTTGTGCCAACCATCACATCTGTCAGTTGCCTTCTGTTTCTTTTTGGTCAAATTGTCACTCTCACTACGTTAACCCGCTCGTTGCTTTTTTTTTGGCACCCGTTTTTTTACAATCCGATTGTTTTATACTATTCATTTCATTTTCCTCGTTCAAATACTCAATTTATGGCTCTCAATTCCAATTTCTTTCTATTGACTGTTCTGACTCTGATGTTCACTAACATTATATACGTTCCTATACTAGTGGCAATCTAGTTGTTCTTTCTGACTTCATAAGTTAGCCCAATTTATTAACAAGAACTCGCGATCGCAATTGGTCAAGGTCGCTCAGGGGAATTGATTCTCGTCAGATTTTCGTGATTTTTGTTATCCCTAACCATGAATTTGGTTTAGTTTTGGAATGTATCTCAGGATTTTCATAGTTAATGATGGAAAGCGGGTGAATGGAGGTGTTAATAGTAATAAATCGTGATGTTTTAAATATCCTCGTCAAATTTTCATGATTTTAGCATGGAACATGCTTCAGTCTTGGACTAACTTGCCGAAAAAGGTGACGCGGAAACGGAACGTGGATGGAACGTGGATGGGGTGACGCGGATGTGTCATGAAATTTTTCTGATGATTTTCACGTACAACCAAGCCGTTTCTAGGGAAATGAAAGTTGTTCAGTTTTCGACGGACAAAAATCGTTGTCGGTTCGTTGGAAAGCTCTCGATTTATCACGCAGGCCTTGCGTACTTATTGATGGTATTTATGTCGTAATTTAATTTTATTTATCTTATTAATAGATGTAGTAAACAATGCCGCTTGTTTTGTTGTCACTTGGTTGTAATGTTGGTCAATAACGATTTGATTTTTGATCACATTGATTTGAGGTGAAAATGTGAAATAGGTAAACCATGGCCACTTCAATTTGTTTTAATTTGAGGTAAAAACGCGACTTACAATATCAGGAGACGTAACGCTAAGTAGTGGTCGATGGTGTGTAAAGTACCTAGGACACATAAGCAAGCGTTTGTACATTGGATACGTTTCTCGTGAAGACACCGTCGACACACGTCATATTTCGTGTCGTGGAAACGTCTGAAGAACTATTCAATGTACAGCCGAATGTTTCAGTCATGATAGCACGGCTAAAGCATGGTCCGTGTTTTTTGAATTTTAGCCACAGGCTCTTAGCAGTAAGCATCAGGGGGTCCAGGGGGCTTGCCCCCTGGCGAGGCGCGCAACGCCGAGTTTTTTATATTTTTTATTATGAAGTTGGTCTATTTTTGGAATGTATCTCAGGATTTTCATAGTTTATTATGAAAGGGGGTCCATATGGAGGGGATAATAGCGATAAATTGTGATATTTTTGTCATAAATGTTGATTTATTTACTGGATCCAGAGTTTAGTCCATTTATGGGGGTTATTCCGATGAATCATGATATTTTCTGTTTTTCTCTGTTTTTAATTCTTAGCAAAATTATATTCAATTCAGCCATAGAGACCTCCCCTAATTTCAATTCCCAAAGTGCCTGATTGAGAGAATTTCTCCATTCTCAATAGTTGGTGCCCTAAAATCAACGTATGTGACGTAGGTACGTTGGTACATAACGTTTTTAGCATGGAACATGCTTTTGTTTTTACGCGGAAGTGTTACGAAATTTTCTTATGGTTTTCACGTACAACCAAGCCGTTGCTGGGGAAATAAAACTTCTTTAGTGTTTATGGGACAAAAATCGTTCTCCATTCGTTGGAAAGCTCTCGATTTATCACGCATTTCTTTCGTACTCGTTCTTCTATTTATGTCGTAGTTTTGTATTTATTTATGTTATAAATGGATGTAGTAAACAATGCCGCTTGTTTTGTTGTCACTTGGTTGAGAAGTGAATCTTGGTTATAGTAATAACTTGCACCATAACAGAAAATTACCTACCTAGGTACTCTGTTCTAATTTAGATTCTATTTGTCGTATGAAGCTCCTGAAAATTTTGGTTTTTGTTACTTGGTCACTTCTCCTAGGCATGTTCCATGTTTCTTGGCTTTTAGCCACGGGCTCTAAGTAATAACATCATGGGGGGTCTTTGGGTCCCCCCCAGCGGGGTCAAGGGGCAGAGCCCCTTGCGAGTCAGAAAGGTCAAAACCGGACACATGGCAACACTGGCCAGTACCCATCAGACTGACATCACTTTTGGTAAACCTTAAAGGCTAGTATTTAAGGGCTGAAACATTAAAAAAATCAATATTTCGAATTCCTTTGAAATCAAAAGGGTATTTTTCGTTTGATTGATGGACAAAAAGTTTTAATGAATCGAATTATACCATTCGGGTTGCTGTATGTTCATCTGTCCGTTTCCCATATTAAGGGAGTAAGGGAATATATCGAGTCCAGGTGTTTATACCACAGATGATTGCATTCAAGGCTTGTTAGTCCAGTCAGAGAGCCCCTTGGAAGGCCCGAAGGGCTGAGTTTTACGTAACATTTTCCTATACATAACATTTCCTTAATTTGTTGCTGCAATAGTTCATGTGAGATTTTTACGACAAATTACAATCAATAATTACTCACTAATGTCTTTTGTTGATAAGGTTTACCCAGTTTCACGAATTTCTGTATTTTCGACAGGTTCAACGACATCAACGTGTACATTAGAATCAAATGCGTCCAGTATTCGATGCATTTTCTGTTGAACCACCCGGAGCTTCGTAAAGATATCACGGAAACCTTGAAACTAAGACAGCACGACTCTGAAGAGAACGTCCGTTATGAGGTAAGACTATCTATCAAATCTTTTATTTGTGTTAAGTCACACAAGAATGTTAAAGAAGTTGGGCGTTCTAATCTATACGTATACAACTGGATGTATGTTTCTTGACCTTTATGCGCGGGCGTACATTTCGTTTGATTCGATCAATACTTTTTTCAACTCATTCCTTGCATTCCCATGACAATCGTTAGGCTATCGGAATCTCCCCCCAAACCTACTCCTTATCATAGAACTGCCCGCGTTTTGCAACCGGTAAATTTGCAACGCGATTTGTCCCAAAAAACTTCACAATAAAAAAGTGGTACTCGTTGATATGGTAACTACTTGGAGCACCAATATGTGACAACTGCTAGGAGATGAAAGTGAAACTGTACCAATTCTATTCATGTAGACTTGTGAATAATCAGTTTTTTGATGAATAGGTGTCTAAAAACGACAAAACAGCGGTTAGGCCATATTCAGCCATTTACTAAGCCTATACACTTATATCAGGCCCTCCTTAGGGCGAATATCACTATTTTTTGTCATCCTTAGCTTCACTAGATCTCAAAGGAAGTCTCCACGCATCATTTTAGAGCATTCCCTGTTAGTTTGAGAGCAAAAACAATGCCGGAACAAATTGTGGAACATAATATATCATTCCAGGCCAAAACGGTTCCAGACTGGAACGATAAATAAAGTTCCAGACTGGAACGTTATTGCCTTGGAGTGGAATTTGACATAGATGATACAGAGAAACTCTTACAGGATGGCTGTACTCGGAACAAAGTAATGAAGTTACAATTTAGAGTCGTTATTTTCGGTGCTTTTATTTTTCTGGAACTTAGGAGCCCTGGTTTGAACTTGGAGAAGTCATATTTATGTAAAATAAATGTAACAATTAACATAATTTAAATCCATGGTTATTTTTCTCAAGGTTGTTATGGCGATTGTGTCAACTGCGAAGCGGGACTTCGAGGTTGTCTCCGAGAGTGAAGACCTTCTGGAATTCGTCAAGGAGAGAATGTTAGACAAAAAGGTTAGTTGTTTCCATTATGCTATTAGTAATAACGATTACTCCTACATGCAACGTAAAGCCAATCTATACCATCTATATCATAACATCTATACCATCTGGTATGAGCAATGGCCGGGTGAGGTCACTGGTTTGCGTGGTGTCCTTCAGGACGTGAGCCAGGTGGGCCCTTTCATAGCCCTACTTCCAAGGAGGGATCGAATAGTGGTCGCCACTGGCCATACCCGTCTTACTCACAGACACCTGTTTAGTGCAGAAGCTTGAGATGTTGTGTGTGGGAGGTGTGTGGGTGATCTGTTCATCCGCCACTTTCTGGAGGACTGCCCAGCCCTAGTGAACCTCCGAGTCCAGCATCAGCCCTCTCAGTGGGTTGACGTTTTATCCGGACCAGACAAGGTCCAATCTCTGTCGTTGTACCTGTGAGCCGGTCAGCTCTACTACGAACTGTGATATATTTATATACATCTAGTCGTAGTTTTATTTCACTTTGCTGATTGTATATAGTAGCACGTATATAGTTATTAGCCTATTTTACATCTAGTCTTAGTTGTATTACTTCATTTTTGGGGTTTTTTTGACATGGATAGTGTCTTTGCTCTGGGGGGTCAACCAAAAATTTTCGTCACGCAAAAGTTGATGTCACAATTTCTAATGATGTTCACGTACAACCCATCCGTTGCTAGGGGAATGGAACTTCCGCAGTTTTCATCGTACAGAAATCGTTCGCCCCTCGTTGGAAAGCGCTTGATTTATGTGATAAATGTTCACATCTCAAGCTACCAATTTCCCCCTACATTCCTAAACTAAGTTGATTGTACTATAAACAATTTTAATAAGCTCAAAGCAATAGCATCATTTACTCCACTCCATAGGAAACATTTTCATCCTCTTGACAACAGTCGACTGTTATCAACAACTCATTGGAAAGCTCCAAACTAATGATTTTCACGCACAACCCAGCCGTTGCTAGGGGAATGCAACTTCCACAGTTTCCATAGCACAGAAATCGTTCGCCAGTTGTTGGAAAGCGCTTGATTTATTTGATAAATGTTCACATCTCAAGCTACCAATTTCCCCCTCCTTATGTACCTGGCTGCAGTTCTAAACTAAGTTGATTGGACTATAAACAATTTCGTTTTGCGGAAACTAATTAATAGCGTCTGTATTGGAGAAATAACTTTAATAGTATTTATATATGCTTTTTGCGCCTCCAAGAATAATAAAATAAATTCTTTACTCAACATTTCGTCGCCTACATCCAAAGTTGAAGGATTTGTTTACAACTCTCGAGTACAACCGTTATGAAATCCCCAATCAAAGACATATCCATGTAACATGGTATCTGTTTGTAAAGTAGATAGTGGAACTCGTTTACGAGTTTAATTTCATTGTGAATTTTTAAATCTACTTTGGGGGGCTAAACAGTGGTCATCACTGTACCCATTTTTTCCCCCCTCCGAGTAGCCAGTGGAATCCATGATGGCGCTCCCTTTTAGTCAAGGATGACAACATTGCTCCCCTTAGAATCGTGCCACTTCCAGTGTCCTTTTAGACACCTTGCTCAATGCCCTAATGACCCTTCTGGTTGAGGTGCGGCTTAAACCTTAAGTACTAGCAATTACTATTCCAACTAAATCACTTGTGACAAAGTCGTGGGAGTCAATTTCAATGGAGGAAACGAAAGTTAATAGAAAACGTTGTATATTTCCATGAAATATAGATTTATAATGTTGTATTGAATGGATTACTATATTTTTTTCCATAAAAATGAGTATTTAACATCCACTAAGTGCGGGATAATGGTCTGATGTAGAATAGGTCATTTTGGTTCAGAAGTTGTTGGGGAAAGGAGGCGTTGGATTTGAATAACTTGATACTGTTTGTGATGTGTGTGTAAATATGTGAGTTAATATCTTGGTGAAAATGGGTTGCTGCGCCGTCATAAAACCCAAAGAGTTTATCTGCACTTTGCCAGTGTTTGCGAGCTCCATGTACGCACATGGATGCGCGCAGGATGGCAAAGGCTATTCTTGTGCAAATCCATTCTCGCACTACACCTTGGGGCTGACCCCATCTATCCCTCAGTCAGTACCTTAAAAAAAATGCACATTTGTGGTGCAAAGTGAGCATCAACCGAGCAGACTAGCAGAGTAAAAGATGCTGCATACGCTGCTGCATACTTTCTCTTTTTCTCTACTGCTGCAATGAAAACTGCTATGACAGGGTGGGAAACATAAGAAGGAGCGTCAGTGTCAATGACACGTACATCAAATAACGCCGCCCTCTGTGGTTCCCACACCCCTCTGCAAGCCAAATCCCCCTTGAGCCCTAAAGATTGTCCATTCGCCTCAGAGATTCGGCTCTTTCACACAGTTGCCCCATGCGATCGTCATCATCTCACTTAAGATGTCTCTTACTTCATTGTGACGGCGTGTGATCAAGCCTCCAGTTTTACAACTTAGAGCTCCAAGTTGAACCTATTTGATCCACAACCGTCACAAGGAGTCAGCATGTCTACTGATATCCGCTTATACCTCACTGCCAGTGCATCTCAAAACTCTGATGGGGCGAGATCAAAATTGTGTTTCGTAAGAGGCAGCACAGAGAGCCATCCCGATGTTTTGGATCCAGAAAGATGAACAACTGATCTCTCGATTGCTCTTTTCTGTTCTGCCGGAAACACTTTTATTTATAATGCTGTATTGATTTCGTCCGTTTAGGTCGTCATCGGTTATGTAACAGCCCAAAAATATTTGAGACTTCGACAGGAGTTCGAACTTGCGTCCCTAAAACTCAGGGGAAATTTCTCCCGAGTTGCAACACTCCAAGGATCTGAGCTATGAGGCCAGGGTGATCAAACCTCTTCGCTGCGAGAGTTATTTTCCCGGAGCGTAACATTTCCCCGGAGTCAAATACCAGCCGTCTCGGCTGATTTGGGGTTGGACGAATGACTAAGTGAAACTGCAGGCTGCTGGCTCAGCAGATGCTCGCTGGAACAAGTCAGCAATCGACCGAGGTCATTGTCACGGTGTGTTTTGACTCAAGTGAGAGAGGAAGTGAATGGTGCTAACGACAGGAAATGTGATGTTTACAGTCTTTTGGCTCGAGAGGGATTCAATCATTTATTGTTTCATATGATTTCGGGTCCTACCGACTGAGCCACTGTAACGGCCCAAAAATAATTGATAAATCGACAGGAGTTCGACCTCGCGTCGTTACAACTCAGGGGGAAATTTTCCCCAAGTTGCAACACTCCAACGATCTGAGCTATGAGGCCAGAGTGATCAAACCCAAACCCCTTTGACTGTGAGAGTTATTTTCCTGGAGCGTAACATTTTCCTGGAGTCAAATACCAGCAGTCTCGGCTGATTTGGGGTCGAACGAATGACGAAGTGAAACTGCAGGCTGCTGGCTCAGCAGATGCTCGCTGGAACAATTCAGCAGTCAAGCTGGTTAGTTGAATACAATAACTAGCAGATTGCCGTATTCACAATTTCATAGTCTTCCAGCTATAATACTGTCTTCACATACTCATCATTTACTGTGAAATGTTTCTTTCATGTGCAGAAATCTGATGATGGCGACAAATAATCAATCAACTGTATATTAAAGTTGATTATACTGGCTCTCAATTCATGGAGAATCTCAAAAATCAAAAATTTTTTTTAAATGTTTAAATTTATGTTAGATGTGTATATTAATTGTTTTGTTTCCTTTTATTTCAGTTTAAAATAAGAAAAGAAGCGATGACGGGGTTGGCGATGATATACAGGAAACACCTAAGCGATCCCAACGTCCCGCAAGCCACCAAAAAGGCCGTGACGTGGATCAAAGACAAAATCCTACATGGATACTACATGACATCCATGGAAGACAGGTTTGTAATAACTTCTGTATGTTAGTTTGAGCTCATTCTTTACCTTATTCTAAGCCTAAGGGTAAAAACACAGTGGAGCCTGACTGGTAGAAGGGCTGGTTGCTTTTTCACATACCCGCTTACTTGTGGTATAACCTTGCGTTTAGGTTCATATAGCCTATAGTCTCGTGACGTCACGCCAAGAGTAGGTTAGTGTATAAGCCAAAGTCGGATTCATCAATGCTTTGATTGATGCAAGCCCGGCTATCTGTATGTATGACTACTTGTCTGCTTCTCGTGTCATTCTCTATTAAGCTGTCAACACACCTGATAATGGCATACAGCTCACTCTGGAAGACAGTGGTGTGTGCATCCAGAGTGAAGCACTCAGCTATATCCAAATCAGGTATGTATATACCAGCATCTGCTCTGGTCGTGCTCTAAAGCACGACAGTCTAGTCCTTTGAGTTCTTGGGACTAACCTGTTCCAATTTCCTCTATCACCTATGACGTATGTAGTGGGTTCCTCTATCACCTATGACGTATGTAGTGGGATCCTTCCATAAGTATGTTTTCCCAAGATCGTCATGTGGCATTTTCATTTCTGAATCATAACCTAATCAACTTCCACAGGTTTGTAATAACTTCTGTGTGTTAGTTTGAGGGCTGGTTACTTTTTCACAGACCTGTTTGCTTGTGGTAACCTTGCGTTTAGCTGCATATAGGTGATATTGTCGAGACTTCGACACCATCGCATCCTTACATTGAGGCAAGGCTAAAAACCTAATTTTTGAAGTTATTTCACCTTGTTGTCATCGTTACGAGTAAACTATACGAAAAAGCACCATTATGAGTCACCACCTAGTTACATGCCTACTTATCTTACGGTTCAGTATTTACCTAGTTCCTAGTTCAGTATATTTTATTATGCCAGGTAATACATTTTATGCAAATTATATCAAACTGTAATCCGGCAATGACCTGAAACTTTGTGAACGCAAGATTAATTTGTGCGGTCAAAATCCCAACGAAATTTTTATTGGGAAGTTGACAAGTGTTAGAAGTTTCAGACATCAGCCGCGAAAATTTTGTGGATTATCCAGTTTTCAGAACCGTTCTTTGAATCAATTAAGAAACTAAAAATCTTTAGAGTCTTTTGAAAGTTGTAACGTGAAAGGACGTACTATGAGAGCTCTGCCAGAAGGGAATATTAGTTACTAGGTATCGCCTTTGGAAAGGTAAGTACCTAGAGAGGTAGGTATGGGTGATATTCTCGAGACTTGGATATTGGAGCGCATCCTTACATCGAGGCAAGGCGAAATCGAAGTTATTTCACCTTGTTGTCATGGTGACGAGTAAACATATGCGAAAATGCGCCATTTGTAGCCACAGCTGGACAACAGCATAACATAGTCTCACCTAGTCAATATTTTCATTATTTGTAATATGCAAGGTGATAAATTGTATGCAAATTACATCAAGTTATTATCAGGTGTTGACCTCAAACGCTACGAACGCAAGATTAATTCTGTGGGGTAGAGATCCATATGAAATGTGTGTTGACATACAAGTGTTCTAGATGATCCAGACATCAGCCGCGAAGATGTTGTGGATTACCTATCTAGTTTTAGAACTGTTCTTTGAATCAATTGAAACTAAAAATCTTTAGAGTACCTACTGTGAAAGTGGTTTTGTGAAAGGATGTGTTATGAGAGCTCTGTTAGACGGGAATAGTAAGTTGTATCACATGTGGAAAGCTAAGTACGTAAATGTAATGTATACCTACATACTTTCCGTATATTATTACTTGTTCATGTAGGTACTTCATTGATCAAAACGAAAGTAGGTACCTAATTACCTTTTTTGTCCCTAAAATTTGCGTAACTGCAAAACTCGCGCAATAACTGCACTGCCAATGCCGTCTTTATGAAATCTTACCTTCAGAGGAATGCATTTCAAGGTTTTTTCCTTGCAGCTGGTTTTTAATTCATGTTGCATATTCCCTGATTCGATATTTGACAAACTTGCTAATCAGCGGTTGTATTCGTCGGCAAAGCAACGACCCACCTTCTTTGTTTAGGCACTTTAAACCAACAGCAAATCTGGTAGGACGTACTACCTACCTAAGTAGGTAGTTTCGTTTTTTGGTGTAGCAACAACCTGCCTTGTTTATTTTGACAAACCAGCAAATCTCTCCTTTTATTCATTCAATATAACAAGTAAAGCTTCCTCAGTTAAGCATAGTACTACGAACTTATAATAAAACGCTGATGAAGCTACCTGAGCAATGGCTAGGTACCCACACAGCATTACAACACCTGAGGAATTTTCAATAATCTTTTCTTTACTATTTTTCAGGTTAATTATTCTCAAAGCCTAAACGAATGAAGTTCTTTAGTTTTCTGACACTGATTAACTACTATAGTTAGTAGGCTCCTAGTCCAAATAAAAACTCGTTCACGTTAGATTGGTATTGTTGACAGCAATCTACAATCAATTATTGCGCTGGCAGGCATGATTATTATAACATTCAGTTGACTAATTGAAACTTTGTATTGCTACAATATTATACTTTTTCAAAACAAAACTGTAGAAAAATGGCCTTATAACCACGAATTATGTTGATGTGAGACGGCAAACTTCTTGTGAGAAATAGGTTGGTTGTGTAGCGATTCATTGACGTAGGGCGGTCTCATGGCCGACTTTGGCTGAAATGCGAACCTACTCCAGGCTTGACGTCACGAGAATATGGGCCATACACTACCTACTTTCCGTATATTATTACTTTTTATTCATCATGTACTCCCATACAGAAAAACAGAAGTTGGTAGGTACCTAATTAACTTTTTTTGTCCCTAAAATTTGTGTACCTAACTGCAAAACTCGCGTAAAAACTGCACTGACAATGCAGGTCTTTATGGAGTCTAACCTTCAGAAGTATGAATTTCAAGGTTTCTCCCTTACAGCTGGTTTTCAATTCATTTTGCACATTTCCTGATTCGATATTCGACAAACTTGTTGATAAGCAGTTGTATTCGTTGGCAGTGTTACAACCAACCTACCCACTTAGTTTACTTTTAACCAACAGCAAATTTAGTAGGCTGTACGTACCTACGTAGTTTCTTATGTTGGTGGAGCACCAACCTGCCTTGTTTGCTTCAACAAACTACCAAATCTATCCTTTCATTCATTCAATAAAACAAGTAAAGCTGCCTCAGTTATAGTAATAAGACGTTTCTGCTTTATTGTTCCTTTCAGGATCCTGGTTGAAAGGCTCCTCAACACGTCTCTGGTACCGTTTCACCTTCCGCCTGCGGAGAGAATGAAAAAGTTGTATTACCTGTTAGCGACCATCGACAACCACGCCACCAAAGCCTTCCTAGAACTTCAAAAACACTACGTTCAGTGAGTATAATAGCACTAACTCCAAATCGTAATAACGATATATTTCCCAATTATAGTATCCACACCATTCAGGCACAACCATGATACCATTTGACAACAGAAAACAGAGAAAAAAAAAAAAAAAAAAAAAAAAACATGCAGCATGATCGTATGAGCGAATTTTCATAAACTATCTATCGTACTATAGTATGTTAAATTGCATTGAAATTGGAGCAATTTTAGTTGACAGAAATGGTCAAAAACCAATTTTATGGCAAAAAAACTTATTCTAAATAAAATTCCACTGATTCAGAAGGGATTTTTGATTTTTATTTTTTTTTGCAGTTTTTATAGATATTTTAGCAAATTTTAATGACATTTAAGTACGTTTTGCATCATAATTTTGAGCAAAAATTTTTAATGTCCTAGTTAATCGTTGAAAATTTAGTTTTGACAAAAATTCTACAAAAAAATAGAAATTTAACGATTTTTGGCCGTTTTTAGCCATTTTTAGTGATTTTTTGGGTACATTTTTCGAAATTTGACCAATTTAATGTGCTCAAAAATTGTTGTCCAACGAACTCATCCTTTCTTTTGAAATGCTTGATTTTTTGGTGAAAGAACGAAGTTTTTATCTCAATTCTATCGAGAGTTATCGTCTGGAATGACACATACATATATATATATATACATATATATATATATACATATAAAAAAGCGTTAAAATCCAGGAATCATTTCAGAATGCCTCAAAACAGATTTCGATGAAGAAAATTTTTGAAAATTTTTATTTTTAAATTTTTAGAGCCATTGCAATAGCTTCATTTTCTAAGAAAATTCGCTAAAAGAAAAAAAAGAACTACCCCATTCTTTTTGTTCTTTTATCGTGAACAATAATAATAATAATAAATTTGGTATTGTCATAAAACATCATCAATAACAAACGATAAAGCAAACGTCATTTTAAAAATAAATGTCTGTGGAGAGCAGGACTAAAGGGTGAGGAATGAGGAAGAAGAGAGGGGGAGGCACAAAACTCGAGTGTAGTCGGCCGGGGCCAGAGCGCCCCTGCCAGCCCAGATCCACCCACCATGGCGGCTCCCAGGGCCGCCTGCCCATAAGAAAATAACATTTAGTATCTAGTATCTTTAGTATCTAGTAACTAGTATCTTTCTTGATACTGAACGTGACTGGAGAGCCGACCCATTATTTCAGTCTTCGTATATGATTCAATTAAATGTAAAACTAGTCACACATCACATATTTGACAAAATCTATGGCATTAATGCTCTATATTTAAACAATGTTTCATTGTGGGCGACGGTATACGACCCACTGCATTGGTGTCTTCACCAGTATATCAGCACACTGCTGTGGTACTTTCATTGACAATGGACTGTAATATATTGGAATGTGTATACATAAATATGAAGAACTGAGATCCTGTGGTAGATCATAATCATTTCGTAATAATTAACAATGATCATGTTGGGGAAAATCACTTACCTTCTGCTGTCTTCACCAACTGGGCACTAATTAAAAGGGCCAGGCAGGTAGTTGGCCTATCCCTTTAGATGTATGTAGGATCAGTGCTACCAACTTGAGTATTATAACACGATGTTATTTTAGTTTCCAGTCACCTTTACATTCAAAGCAATTGTGACATCCCCTATTCAGTTGATGAATGCAATACATCATTCATATATTCATTCAATTTGCTTCTTCCAGGTCCCGCAGACTGACGTCGGAGTGGTTGTCGCTTCACCGCCTCGCTCCATCTGCCGAGCGTGACAAAGAGATCTCGTCCAGGATCGTCCTCCTCTCCAAGTTCCTCCCGGATCAGGTGAAAGCCCAGGAGTTCCTCGCGAAATTCTCTCAGGCGATGCTCAGGGACCAGACGCTCTTACAAGGTGGGCGTTTTATCCTTTTATACATTTATTAGCTTTGTACTCGTGCCTCGCTACAGGCAATTTGTGTTAAGTGGCTTCGTACCTTGTCATTTTCACCCAGCATTCCCAAAACGGCTCCAATTCCAACAATCAAGTTTCAACTTGGGGCCTGCTACCCGGTCAGGCATCTGGAGACAGCGGAGAGTCCAGTAACGTGGTAATCTCCCATCCCAAAACCGATATGGGTTGGGGGGAGAGCCGGTAGGATTCGTGGTGGTGGTGGTTGAGCACACCTTAGCCTTGGGACACAGGGTCCAGGGTGTTTAGGGGTAGAGATCGCATCACTAGGGACTCCTACCCTGGTAATGTGTCTCGGCATGTAAGTTTTGCTATAAACTTGGATAGCAGCTCCCTTAGCTGGTAGAACCAGCTAGAAGGTTCACCACCACCTGCAGTGCCTTGGCATGTATTTACCTTGCGAGGAAAGCTCCGAGCAAGGGCTCCCGAATGGTGAGTCATACCGTTCCTCTCGCCCTCTTCGGAGGGCGAGAGTTGTGTCCTGCCGGCTTGCATGTACATCATATTGAACGGATATGGTTCATGGCTACTTGTGAACAAAAACTGAACTATATACTTCTCCATGTAAGTAACTTCAATAATATTTCTAATTTAAGAACCAAATCCGTTCAATATGATGTAGGCACGTAACCATAGATGAAATCGTAATCTCATGATGTATTTTCCCAAGGCCTTGAGAATGGTAATAAACTTAACCGAAAATTTGGCAAATCAAAATCTTATGATGACTTATCCTCAAGAAAACTACATCTATTATATATATATATATAGGTATATATATGTATATATATATATATATATATATATATATATATATATATATATATATATATATATATATATATATATATATATATATATATATATATATATATATATATATATATATATATATATATATATATATATATATATATATAGGTTTGGATATGAGAGAAAGAAGACAGATTTAGACACACAAAAACTTCTGTAAAAGGGAAGATAAATATATAGTACCTCAATATTTCGGCTATTTGTGCCGTGATCACGAGTAGAAAGTGTGAGGACAGGTCGAAGCATCTTCCTGGCGTCATCTGACTCGTATCAGTGGTAGGTGGACACTAGGTTGTTGTCTTAGGGGGTTATTGTGTGGAGGAAGAAGAGGGGTGCAGGGTATTAGTGAGTAGGTAGTCGTCAGTAGGTAGTCGTCAGTAGGTAAACAGTTGTAGGTTTAGTAGTTGAAGTATCTTTGTCGGGTGAACTTATTGTGGCAAATCAATTCAAAAATTAATAAATCCTAAATTTAGCTTAAATAGTTTATTATTACTTCTAATGAAACTACGCACGCATATATACACATCTACATACATACACACATACTCGTAATAAACCATATATACACACATAATATAACCATATATACATAAATATGTGCACACATACATATATAATTAGATTTAAAAATGAACAGAATTAAATAAATAAATAAAAAACATAAATAAACAAATAGAAAAATATATACAAATAAATGAAATGTTAAAAATAAAAAAACTAATGAAATTTCAGAATAAAATTTAAAAAAAAAAAAAAAATAATAATAATTGATTGGGAAAAAAAAAAACTAATAATAATGATAAAATAAAATTAAAATAAAAAATAAAATTATATATATATAAAATAATAAATTAATAAATAAAAATAATAAGTAATATTTAAAAAAAAAATAATAATAATAAATAAATAAATAAAAAATAAAATAAAATAAAAAATAAAAAAATTAAAATAATTAAATAAATAAAATTAAAAAATATAAAAGGAAAAATATATTATAAAATAAATAAACAATAATTTAATGATGAATTAGTAAAAATAATCGTAACCAATTATTCGTACCAATTATTCACTGAGCTCCGATGATTGTTAATACGCAAACTGAGCTGAGTAGTAGCTTTGCCTATATAAAAAGCGGGGCTTATATACACAATTTTGGGTAGTACATGTGGCTAATGATCGTAGGTGGTACTCGTTTGTGCAGTTAGGTGACGTTATGGATGGTGGTTGTTCAATAAGACGGCATGATTTACAACGAGGTCGACGACAAGGACGAAGACCCATAGGATCATTAGATTGTTGTGTTGTAGGACATTTTGGAGATATTATATTTCCTAAATTTGCTGGTCTACGGTATATTATGGAGGGAGGTGCTGCTAAAATTTCTTCTCTTGAAGATCCCCTAAGATGGATATCATACAGCTCCCTAACAATATTATTGACCATTTGAACTCCAGGAAAAAAAGTGGTACAAAGGTCTACTCGGTTATTTCGGGGTAATCTTTCTCTGGGAGTAAAATTTCTATCTGCTGACAGAATCTGGCGGTCTAGAAGTTGGTCTGGGTAGCCCCTGTGTTGCAATGTATTTCTCAACTGTCCTAAATATCTCTCTTTTCCCTCTTCTGTGGAGCACAGTCGGTGTCCTCTTACTGATAGTGAGTATGGTATTGCTTTCTTTGTGTGAGCAGGATGACTAGATGAATAGTGAAGGTACAGTTGATGATTTGTGGGTTTTTGGTAAATTGATGTTTTTAAACCCTCTTCGGTAAGCTCAATTTCGAGATCTAAATAGTTGATTTTATGTTCTGAGATTTCATAGGTGATATTAATTGAGTATTGGGTGTTCAAATGATTTAAGAATACCATTAATTCGTCCCTACCATGTTCCCATATCATAAAGCCATCATCTAAAAAACGTTTGTAAAAACAAGGTTCAGCGTGTTGATTTAAAAGATCAAACTCAATCCATCCCATAAATAAATTGGCATACGCCGGAGCCATTTTCGTTCCCATAGCTGTTCCTAATGTCTGAAGGTACATTTCATTATTATAGTTAAAATAATTCATACTCAAAACTAAATCAGTCAATTTCAAAATAAATTCTGTGGAACATTCATGAGGGGTTGGCCTGGTGTCCAAAAATACAGATAGGGCCTCAATGCCTTCTTGATGTGGAATGCGGGAGTAAAGGGACTGAACATCAAATGTAACTAAAAGCAGTGGTTCCCCGTGAGGAGGTGGGATGGAACACTCTCTCAACATTTCCACAAAATGATACGAGTCTCGAACAAATGATGGTAAGGCTTGTACTATTGGTTGTAAATGGTAGTCAATAAATTCCGATATTCGTGATGTTAAACAATCATAACTGCTAACAACTAACATTGTATGTTGCCATATGTTTATAGTTTCACACCTTATTAACTACCTAACTCAATACTAAAATATGATGAACTACTACTAGAATGAAATAGGACAATAACATCCCTCAGCCCAGAAGATGTCTAATAAATTGGACGAAACGTCGGGGTAAGAAAAAACCTGATTCATTGACCAACCCTCAAGAACCTTAACACCTTGTTATATACAACTTTAAAATCTAGGATTGTATTCCTTGATGTACGAAATGGATATGTAGGGAGTCCCCGCCCCCTTCTTCCCCAATTTTTAAATTTTGAAGCCATCTAAATAGCTCAATTTTTCTTTGAGAATTCGTAAAAATGACAAAAAACAGTATTTGATTTTGATATTTTTTGTCAGGGGAATCTGAAGTTCGGTCAGGGAAAAGTCAGAGAAATTTCAAATTCCCTGCAAACAAGCTCCTGAACATTACTTTGCCCACACTAATCGATGAGCCCTTTCTCCCAAAACCTTCTCTGATGTTCCTATTCCTTCTTGATGTTTCAGGCATGGAGGTCGTCATGAAGCCCGACATCACTTGCAAAGAGTGCGCGGAGACGACGAGCCTCATCCTTAAAAAACTCGGCCAACCCATCATGACCAACCTTTACTACAATACGGTGAAAATGCTGTTGGAACGAACTTCCAGCGTCATGGTTGACCGGGAATCCATAAATGTAAGCTAATATTTATTTATCCTACATTACTATTTTTTGGAAAGTTTTGTATTTGAGTTATTGGGTTTGTCAAAGCAGTTAGATTTTCTTCACATGATGTTTTCTCTTCGTTGTTTCGAAATCCTTCACCTCTTCAGTCTTCCATGTAGGGAATTCCAGCTCCGTCCTCCAATCCAAGTGATCGAATAACGTTTCTTGTGCCCCTTGGTCGAAGAGTCACAACTCTAATTATCAACACTTGGGTTCTTACCTTAACCCACCCTAACACTTGGGTATACAGCTATCACCACTTCTCAGCTAGCGTACTTGCTATTATTTTGAGAAAGATTCCATACTCCCAATGGACTGCACCGTCGCACGAACAAATAAGTGGGGTGAACGAACCTCAAAGGTGCTCAGCTGCTCTGTCTGATTTTTCGTGTTTTTGTCTGGCTGCAGACTGTGCCGTTCAGTCCCACGTTTGGCAAAGGTACGAGGCAGCATCAGCATTTATAATGTGTGTGTCAAAAAACGCTGGCCTCGCCCAATCCCAAACATCCTGGACTTTAATATCAGCCACGAGCATCAGTCTTTCCTCGCTAGACTCCTGCAGTGCTGGTTCCAGTGTTGCTTTTCCCCAGGCCATCCCAGCTAGTTCATCATGTCCTGTTTCTGCGAGGCCCCTTGCAATTCAATGCATGGTTGAGGTAGAAAAAGGCATCGCAACCGTCACATCTGTTGGGAACGTGAATAACGTACAGCTAGGGCATCTCTAAATTGTGTTGGAGACAAATCAAGACCATCTGCCGCCATGGGTAACTCTGTCAGCCATTGGGAATTGTTTTGGACCCGTTCTATAACTCGTTTTTAGCGAATTTTTGAAGAAAATTAAGCTATTGCTCTCGCCTCAAAATTTTCAAGAATGTGAATTTTTGAAAAAAATTTATGCAGAAATCCGTTTCATGCTATTCTGAATCATATTCTGAAGTTTAACACATTTTTTTATGTCGTATGTATGTATGTATGTATATATGTATGTCCTGACGACATCACTATATGTCTGTGTGTCATAGTGTGTATATATGTCATTCCAGACGATAACTGTCCGTAGAATTGTGCTAGAAACTTCAAACGAATTTTAGAATGTTAAGGACACAAAACGAAAGTTCAAGTTCGTTGGCCAGCATGATCGGATTACATCTTCGGGTTGAAATTTTCAAAAATGTAGTCAAATATTTCAAAATAGCCTGTTTTTTGCGATTTGTTGTGCGAAATAATTTTTTGAGCATACTAACATGTGGCATATTCGGAATCAGCGTAAAATTTCCTATAAGAATATGTATCAAGTTTTCAAAAATTTCAAAGTTGAAAAATCAGTCAAAAATCGAAATAATACCGTTCGCTAGTTGTAAAAATCGGTAATATTCGCATGAAACATTGTCCAAATTCAGATTGAACTACTCTTATGGAAGTATCCCTGTATAACCAATCCTAGAACCACGCTGTTTGAAACGTAGGTAGTAGGTGCAGTAATCGTGATGAGTTTACTCTGTGAAATATTCCGTCCTCCGATTCTCTCGGTCGCTCTCTGCTCAACTGTTTTAGGACTTGATGTAGCTTTAATACTGACTGTGGCTTAGAAAATATCAGCCATGAAATTATGAAGAAGTTCTATTTATGTACGTACTAGCACGCAGACCCAAGGCCTTGCTCCGCTCGGCCGTCAGTAACGTTGATCTCAAGGCCTCCCTCCATAAATCTATGAATATTTACCTACATTTGTCTTAAAATCTACAGATTAGTTCCTAATTATTTTTAATAATTTGATTCCATGTTTGTCTATCAAAATCATAAACTAAAATTTCTCTACACGATCAATAGCGACTAAAATGTTGAAGATTTCTTCAAAAATTCGCTCATGGGGTCATGCTGCATGACTGGACTTTTGTTATGGTTGCAGTCTACTCGTGAGTTCTGCACTCCTACATTACTATGTGTTATCGAGTTTATCAAATCAGACACAGGGTCCTTTTGAAGCTAAAGTAGTCAGACATAAACCCTGTCATCTTCCATTGCATTTATCTTCTCTGAAAGGGGATCCTTGAGGTATCGTTGTTCATCAAAATCAGCAATAACTACAATGATTGTTGATGACTGGACTTTACTGGAGGTCTGGAGACCATAGAGTCTATCTTGATCTTGATTATTTTCTTTTGACTCCTTACAATTCTGACTCATCTCTCTGAAAAAAAGTTACAATATATATGTAGATGATTTTTATTTTGATGCATTACAAAGATAAATTAATTAATCTTAGAATTGTTTTTTTTTTTCTTTTTCAGATTTTAGTTGGTTACGTTGAAGACTGTTTGAAAAACGGCAACATAATCGAGGAAATAGGACTGCATCCAAATACCGCTGGTGAACAAGGTCTCAAGATTCTCGTTGTAAGTATCATCATCCTATAAACTAGTAGAATCTACTTGTTTACATCTCATTTTGTAGGAATCAAACAAATATTTCGAGTATGCCCAAGTACGCATTCTACTCAGCATCCATAAAATACATTAAAAACTGCAATATTTATGTGCTACTGTGTCTACAAACTTAGGTTACAAAAATAACTAAGTAAAAATAACTTGTATCACATGAAGGTAAAGACAGGAGTTAAACACTGTCGAGGCATCAAATATTTTTGAGCTGTCACAATGAGATGAAACTCAATTTCCGTCTTGCATTTGTTTGTAGGGATCAATGAACTGATGATCGAGTATTGAAATGCTAGGGTTCCTATGTGTTACCATTTGTTCCTATGTGTTAAACTGTGGCAACAGGCCTCAATATATACAGCTGAGCTTATTGCAATCCTAAAGTCCCTGGAGTATGCAAAACAGAACACTCGACACTATTCAATGGTACTAATACTGACTGAGAGCATGAGTGCTTTAACCAAAATGTCGCTCACTAACCTCTCTTCCAATATCAACGCTATTGAAGTCAATATTTTGGAAACCATATGGCACCGGCGACAGTCTGGAATGACCACACTGCTCTGCTGGATAAAAGCACGCAACAGTCTGGTAGTCAACGAGAAAGCAGACAGGGCTGCAAAAACTGTGACAACCCAACCGAACCCACCAGATAATTTTACCATATACCCACCCTCCGATCTACATCGCATGTTTAAAGCTCAATGCCTCCTTCGATGGCGAGAATGGCACTCTACTTATCCTTCTGGCCGACGCTACACCACCTTATTCCCTGCAACACCACCAACACCCTGGCACTCCCATCCATCCTTCGCTGGCCTACCAAAACAGTTTTATAAGGTGGTTTTATAAGGCGACCGTCACCAAATCATTCCTGCACCGTATTGGTCAGGAGGAAAGTGGCTTATGCTCCACCTACCGAACAGAAGAAACTGCAGAGCACCTGATTATGGAGTGCACCAAGACGCTCAACCAAAGAGCCACGTTGTTCCACAAGTGGGACAAAGAACTATCAAGACCATATAATCTATGCTCCACTAGTATACATTACTGTATTCAACTTCCTACAAGCATGCGGTCTACTATACACTACTATATACTACTGCTGCTATATGTATTGGTCATAACAGTTACTTAGTGTTGGCTGTATAGTGTAATTTGTATGATGCCAAATAAATTAAAAAAAAAATATAAAAAATGTGTTACTATAGTGATTTTGAAATGTATATTTCTGTACAGATGTTGGCGTACGTCTATCCGATTTTCTTCCTCTGCCCGGACACCATTTCCAAAATCGTTTCCTTCGTCGACATCGAGGGTGACAACACGGCTCCTCTCGTCATGGAGATCCTCACCTTCCTCGGGAAATACAAGAACTTCCAGGGCCGAACGCTGTGTAAGTGTAGAAATTATGTCAGAATGTATGAGGCGTATCCTTAACGTACCCTAGTGTATCCTATGTTCGGTACACTACCCTAGTATACCCTATGTTCGGTACACTACCCTAGTGTATCCTATGTTCGGTACACTACCCTAGTATACCCTATGTTCGGTACACTGTCATTTAGCCGCAAGCCTCCTCTTTTTTCAAGGAGACGTGAACGAAATAAATCGGACAATTAGTTAAGGATTTGTTTGCGCTCGTATTAGATGCAGCCCTCCACGTCGTGAGATTATTTCATTATCCCATGCGTGGCGCATTTTGGGCAGCATGTATACCTTAAGGACCGATTCACACATAAGAGGTGACAAGCGGACACGCGGTGCAAGTGAGGTTAGAGGTTTGCGGCTTCGACGCCTCTTCCATGTAAACGTATGGTCCAATCTCCACATAACGCCGTGTCCTACATGAATGACCAAAGAGCTCGATCGAGCGTCCTCAAGTCGCGGCAGGCGCCGCTATAGTGTCCACGTTCACAGTACGCGTTTAGAATCCTTGCTAGGTTACCTTTGCTTCGTGTTAAATATAAAATCTTTTTCTATTTTGTGTTTTCTATATTATGAACAACTTATCTATTTGAATTAATGCAGCAATGCTTTATTACTTGGCGAAAAAGAATCCGTCGAGACGGAAGCCAGTTTGACTATTTATTCAATGAGGGAACAATACGGTGAGTTCCACCATTTGTTCCCACAACTCAGGAAGGATGGGGCGGCATATTTTGCTTACTCCAGGATGAAAATATCCACCTTCAATTATAATGTTGAACATATTGATGGAGAATTCAATCATCAAGTTCATTCATTCAATCATTCAATTTTCAAAGGCCCGTAGGAGCTGAGGAAAGATTGATGTTGACAATCAGGCAAGTAGGCACATAAATTATAACACATTTCATTTTTAATTTAGTTTATTAATCCTCAAGGAAGTTCTCTTTTCGAGAAAGCTCCGTTATCAAAATACTTTGGAACTCAATCCTAACTTTTAGTTTATCAATAACCCCCAGCTTTTTGAAGTATGGGAGAAGGGAATCAAAAAAACTTGTGTCTTCGTCTTCTTGTCTTGCTGTCCCAGCCATTTACAGGGTGAAAATGAGAGGAATACAGGAACACAAAGAAAAATTGAACCCAAAAATGTAACTTCCCGGCAGACCAAAATCAAACTGGTTTGAAAATCAAACCCGAGCGCACGACCTCAGCCCGAATCGAATCGCATCACTTTGGACATTTTGTTTGGTTTACCTTGTTTGAAATCAGCTGGTCGCTCGCTCGAACGTGCGGGTTGCTATCTCGCTCTTTGGTCGTCCACGTAGGACACGACTTTAGAGATACGCCACATTGACGCCTTTTCTGTGTAAACATATCGTCCAATCTCACGAGTCAATTTGGAGCCTCTTGGGCACCTCCCAGAAAAATCACGCAGAGCGATCCAGATATTTATGAAAACTGTGTGAATTCTATTGCATTCCATAAAAACATACATGTGACATAATGTAAAAGTTCTGGAACCTTTCTGGATACATGTTTTGCTCCGTGTGTGTTTGCTCTATGTGTGAATCAGGCCTTAGTGGAAGGGGTGTGTGCGATATGGATATCGTGTAACGGACCTTCTGTGGCTCCCATACTCCTCGGCACATTAAATAACCTCGTAAAGCGTGTAGTAGAGAAGTGGTTCCTTAAAATAATCACGTTTATTCTTTTTCATGTACTAATCACGCTTATTTCATTAGATATTTGTATCCTTTCAGCGGAAGATTTTCCCGAACAAATGAACATCCTACTGCCAAAATGTAAGCTCTACGCCGAGACGGGGACCCCCAAACAGGCGAAACAAGCAGTCAGGTGCCTTTTCGTTAACTTGGGCAACAACGACGCCGTATTCAATGAACTTCTAGACGTGAGTTGATATATATAACAAATTTTATTCACGACCATTTAATATTCACTTTAGTGAGGGATAGTGTTTTCAAAACTCTACTAACAAGTTGAGAGCCATGTGCATCTGTGAGATACACACCATTCATTAACTGTCCCAGCGTGCCAGTTGTATCTGTGGGTTTGCTTCAAAAGCTCGTATATCTCCCAGAATCACAATTAACACGTTCGCTGCGGAGTGTGTACCGGAGCCGACAGTGCTATGCGGAAGACATCTGATCATCGTATGTGGTGGGCGCGTGAGCCGCTCTGGCACTCTCACCGTGTGTGGCTCACGCGGCCGCCGAAGACAAAGTCAACGTTCTATAATTGTCAATAATTCGGTTTCATGAATGTGGAAAGTCAAGAAACGTCGCATAAATTGTTGATAATCTCTAGTTTAACTATTATTATATAATTATTATCTCTCACGTTTCAGTACATTTTTGGTGGGAAATTGAGAAATTGAGTAACTTTGCACCTCAGCCAAGTGCGGTTAGAAGAAATGAAGTCGATTTCATGTGCGGTGGAACGAGGAGGTTGGTTTATTTATTTTACAGTACTCCACTGCGACGCACAGTCATTGAATCGGAACTCACGCGGTGAGCTCGTGAGCCGCAGCGGACGTGTTAAGGCGTTTCTCTCTTCTTCTTTGACCTTGAGAAACCCTTCGGAAAGATGGAACAGTGTGGGACACAAAAAATTGTCCCACTCACAATTTGAAAGTTGGGTGTTGACAGACTTGCGTCATCTAGTCAGACTTGACATTTTCTAGGTTCATGACTCTTTACAATCGGGTTTTTACTGTATTTCTTCCTAACAATCCATTTTGGTTTATTATTTTATTATATTATTTTATAGTACCTACGTGCCAAGTTCCTTGATAAAGTGTGATTTTTTTTCTTAATTTTTAGAGATGAACCGGAGTAAGTTCCCTTCCAACTCCCCCATATTTTACACAACTTGAGTTTTTTTCTATATATGCTACAATTATAATTATAACTTCACCAAAATTATCACCAAATGTCAGGGAACTTTTCAAATGAAAACTTGGTGTAATAATTTAAAGCGTTTTTAGGTGTATTCTAACTCCTAAACAATCAAACCTTCAATAGCGTACTTTATCATACTAACGCTTGCAGTACATCATTATATCATAGGTGAGTTATATGAATGACAAAAATAATTATCAAGAGTTGTGGTTAAATTGTTCAAAAGTAACAACGCTACACGCACATAAAAAGTGAGTGGATATGCCATTGGCTTCCCTGGTAACTACATCACCTAGAGTAAACCATTTGTGAGAAAAATCAACTGAGTATTGAACTAGGGAGAAAAAACCCAGCAGAGTAGTGGATTGATTCAGTAAGAGTCCCAAAACTAGTTTGTATACATAAGCTAGGACTTCTCAGGAGGGTTAAGGAGGGGGAAATTGGCCCATTGGAATGTGGAGTCATGTGTTATAAATTCACAGAGCAACATTCCAACGAACGATTTTTGTGGGATGGGAAATCAAGAAGTTATACTCTCTCTGGCAACGATTGGTAGTAGGTGACATTTTTTGCTGTCGGACGAAAATTTCGAATTATCCCCAGAGATAAGAAATACATGTAAGGAAAAATGTACTTCAACAACCAGCTTCAGATCACAAATTGATAAAATATTAAATAAAAAGTCATACAGAAGATATATTATATTGTATTGCAGCAAATATTATATGGGTTGAATTTTCGTAAATTATCGTATTACATTCAGGTTAAATTGTTATGATATTTGAGCACTTCGAGGGCAATGAAATTGTTAAATATAAGTAGACTACATATAAGTAGTTTTTTCTTCTTTAAAATATATAGCATTAAAGGTACAAATAAAATGACAAGAAAAAACTAAAATTTGAATTTGATATTTCTTGTCAGGGAAATCTGAATTTCTATCAGGGAAATTGGAAATTTCCACTTGGTGGCCACCATGACATACTCTGTTGATACTCCTTTTCTTCTTTCTTGAAATATTAAGCTACTGATTTTTTATCATAATTTTGTTTGCACTGTTGAACAACAACACTTGATATTGGTGATAGCTGTGAATGATTAAATATGATATTTCGTTGTGTTTTTTCAGAGGATACGGGAGAATTTGAACCCCGAGTCGCCTCACTACCTCACCTCCATCGTCTCCCTCGGTCACCTCGCTCAAAACCTTCCGGAGAAATTTCCCGTCCACATTAAAAACATCGTATCCCGCAAGGTAATATCTTAGTAACTGTCAACTCGTAAATCGACGATTTACAGTTGAAAATGGACAATATCGAGACAAGGATAAGCCGACGTCCTCTATAAGCAGTTCTCTGACTCAATTCACACAAACACGACTGCGCTGATGTCAGCGGATTACGAGAAATGGTGTGACGTTGAAATGAGGCTAAAATCCCCCACTCGCACCCTGGAAAGGAGTAAGGAGAAAAAGGCCAACCGCCACTCCGACACCCACTCAAGTACCCCCAGACACTTCAAGAAAACGTCCCGCGGTTTCCCTCGGTCGCGCCGTGCCCGATAAACCTGCGCGAGACGGAGTAGTGAATCCCGATAAACACACCTACCGAAGCCTCCAAAATTCACTACTCCGTCTCGCGCAGGTTTATCGGGCAAGGCGCGACCGAGGGAAACCGCGGGACGTTTTCTTGAAGTGTCTGGGTGTACTTGAGTGGGTGTCGGAGTGGTGGTTGGTCTTTTTCTCCTTACCTCTTTCCAGGGTGCGAGTGGGGGAATTTAGCCTCTTTTCAACGTCACGCCATGTCTCATAATCCGCTGACATCAGCGCAGTCGTGTTTGTGTGAATTGGGTCAGAGAACTGCATATTCAGGACGTCGGCTTATCCTTGTCTCGGGTATTGTCTATTGTCAACTGTAAATTGTCGATTTACGAGTTGACAGTAACAACAATCTATTTTGACAAAATTCTGAGTTCTCGTATTTATAATCGTCTAGCTGCTCCGGCTCGCTTCCCTCCCCTCCACGTCCATCCGGGGGGGGGGGGGGGGGGTATTACTACAATACACTATTCAAGCCTAAGATCCATAACTTTGTCCTTTGTCTCTCGAACATATCACATTCACTTCCTACACAAGCTCATGCGGTTTCAAACGCTTAAGTCGTCGAGTTAGATCTTGCACATTTACCAGGTGGCTCGCTTTTTGATCACCTCATCCACACTGTCAACTTGAAGTTCACGGTGGAGTGCCTCATTTCCGAAGTACCACAGGACATCAGTGATACATTGTAGTACAGAATTCTGGACACGTTGAATGATCTGTCTATTGGTTGGAGCTGTGCAGCCCCACAACTGCGCTCCATATATCCAAACTGGCTTGAGTACTTGATTGTAAAGAAGCAGATTGTTACAGCAGCAGCAGATGCTACAGCTTGTTGCAGCTTGTTATAGCAGCAGCAGCTTGTTGTTGTTGTCTTGCTTGTTGGTCATGGTGGATCGTCGGTCGATTATCCAATGCATCCTTCTAAGTTTCAATGCGAGTTCAGTCCTCTTCTTTTTGACTTGTTCCTTCCCCCTGAGCTTGGCGACTAGCGTCATGCCCAGGTATTTGGCTGATCAGCCGAGTGAGCTCAAAAATCTCTTGTCCCCCTCCAGGACGCATTTTTGGCAAAGTATGACCAAGTGTGACCACTTGTACCAAACTCCTCGCTTTGTTCACATTGCAAAATTCGTCAAAATTCGAATTGTCCCCATTGACGGCTGAATTCTGCAGAGTTAAAAAAAATGGCCAAAGTCAGTTCAAAAGTAACTGCAGCCTTGAGGGAAGGGCTGATGAAAACCAGTCCTTCATTCCCTTTTTGCACCCCAGGGTGGATGAAATTGGTCCTTTTAGGTACTGACCCCTTCTAATGTAGTATATCTAACGATTTTGATAGTTGAATTACGTTGGAATTACTTCCATAATGACGTGTAAGCAGTGGATGTGCTAGGTTGGTACCTGCCTACCATTGTGAACAAACTCATGAAAACCAGTCCTTCTTTCTCCTTCCGCACACCTGAGTGGTTGAAATTACTCCATTTAGGTACTGACTCCTTCTAACTTAGTGCATCTAACGATTTTGGTAGTTGGATTATATTAAAATTACTTTCATAATGATGTGTAAGCAGTGAAGCATGGCGGATGAATCTTCCATCATCGACCCACGTTGCTGGGTCGTTGTGATAAGATAACAGATAACGCAAATGAGCGCTCATTTTGGTTTACAAACAGTATTTTGTGTCATGGTTTGAGTCGAAATATGTAAGATACGTAGGTGAATACAATAATATACATGACAATAATTGAGGCCGTCCGTCGAGTAGGTACCTGTTGCGAATAATGTTGGTCTGTTGGGAATGTCGGTCTACCCTTCATGTATTTTGTGTGTATAGTGTTACAGAAAAGCAACTTATCTACCTTTTAAGATCTTCATTATCGAAAATTGCTAGTTCTTAGTCTCTATTTATTTGTGAGATAGCCTCAAGAGAGACCCATTGTACCAATTTTCAATTTCACGATTTTCGGCAGTTTGTCAGCATGCGGTGTGTAAATGTGGAGCCTGGCCTAATACAGAAATATTAGCCCTTTGTGTAGTTTAATTTGCACTGTTTATCGAATTGTATTTTATCGAATGTTTTGTTTACAGATCGTCAAGGAGCTTTTAGTTAAAAACACGGATGGCGACCCGGGTATAGATCCAGATGTCGATTGGTGCGAAAAATCTCAACTACCCTTCGAAACGCTATGCAAGGTAACATTGGGTAGAATCTGTAGAAAAGAGTTATATGTGGGGTAGTAGGCTTCAAGGAATACATCCTAGGGTTTGTTTGAGGGTGAGAAATAGGTTTAGCTTCTCGTATTTGTTTATTGTTGCTTCGCGCTTTCGCCTTAATGGCCTTGTCAGAGCTTATTGTATATGGGAGGGTCGTTTGGTTGGTACAATTTCCATTGGGCACATAATTTGAGTGTATCTTCCAATATTGTAGTCTCAGTATAGGTATTTTTTATTTCAATCATTAATGAGACCCATTCTCTTGTTGTTGCTTTATACTGGTGTATGTACCTTTTAGCATGTTGTTGAGGGGAGGGGGGTTAATTTTACTGTTAAAATTAATAAAATATGCAAGTTAGGGAAGCTATCACTTATCATTAGTTGAAATGTTCAACATTTCAACTAATGATGAGTTGATAATGATAAGACATTATCAATCAATAATGATAAGACATTTTCCCCCCAAAAACATGCTAAAAGGTACATTCACCAGTATAAAGCAACAACAAGAGGATGAATCCCCCTAATGATTGAAATAAAAAAGACCTATATTGAGACTACAATATTAGAAGGTACACTCAAATTATGTGCCCTATGGAAATTGTACCAACCAAACGACCCTCCCATATACAATAAGCTCTGACGAGGCCATTAAGGCGAAAGCGCTAAGCAAACATAAACAAATACGAGAAGCTAACCTATTTCTCACCCTCAAACAAACCCTAGGTAGAATAGAGTTAGAGAATAGAATTTTAACACATTTCATGCGGAAATGGAAATTGGGCTTCCGCGCACTGTGGGGGTTTGTGTACCCAGTGCCAGGTCCTATATCGGCACACGGAACCTAAATAATTGTTCCCCTTGCCAAACTTGAAAGCAAAAGTGACCCATAAGGTAGCCTCCATTTTAGCAAAGCCTTTGACAGAATCGACCATGATCTTCTGATGGAGAAGCTTGAGGGTTTTGGTTTCTCTAATGCACTCGTAACCTTGAGGACCGTTCGCAATTCGTCCCATGGGAAGGTCGTCTGTCTGAATAGACAGAATCTATTCGTCTGTCACTACCTTGTTGGTTCTGGAGTGCCTCAGGGTTCGAATTTGGGTCCCCTTCTCTTCCTAGCCTTCATAAACGACATCGTTGATTGTGTGAAAAATTCTCATATTCTAATCTACGCCGAAGACATTAAGATTTTTGCTCGTATAGCAGATCGTTCATCACAATTTGGATTACAAGATGATTTGGAGCGTATTTTGGCTTGGAGTATCAAATACAAACTGCCGGTCAATGCAATTAAATGTCAAACTATCTCATTCACGCGTAATCAAAATCCACTAATTTTTCACTATAATATTGATGGTCTTGTCCTGAATAGAGTTATGGAGCTCTGTGGCTGGGTGTCTTAATTGATAGTCAACTTATCTTTCGGAGCCATTTGCAGCTAGCAACGTCCAAAGCTACCAGAATGCTTGGTATGGTGATCAGGAATTGTCGGCAGCTCAAGAATGTTGACATCATGAAGCTTCTGTTTCTCACCCTCGTTCGGCCGCATTTGGAGTTTGGGTCGGAGATCTGGTCACCATCCCACTCCAAGTACATCAATTCGCTTGAAACTATTCAAAAGCGTTTCCTGAAATATCTCGATTACCGTATATAACCTAAGAGCCACTTATTCAGGCATATGTAAGACATTCGATGTACTTCCTCTGTGTGCTGTGAATGGCTAGATTTATCTTTTTTATACAAAGTCTTCTCCGGTGCTATAAATTATCCTAAACTGTTAGCCACTTTTGGTTTATTATTTCCAATAATAAGCCTATGTGATCGTGTAGCAAAAAAATTTTATAACCCCCCCTCAAACTTTGTCACTTTACGTTTCAAGGTGCGTAGAATCCAAATTTGAAATGTCCGTCCGCCGTTCTCCGTCCGGGCCATAAAAGGCCTAAGAATTGACTTAAAAAACCCGTTCTTTCGCACATAGACTCCATTTGGGGTCTAGTTGGTCCTAACGTTTAACCATCCCGATCGCTTTACTCGCATAGATGCTATGGGTCAAAAACGGGCGAAAAAGTGTCTTTTTCGACGCGCGCACGCCTGGCACGCTTGGCAGGGGGTCACGGTGGGTGGTGAGGGGGGGGGGGGGTGAGCGGGGGGGGGGTGGAGTGAGAGGAGGCGCCGGCGCCGCGGCACCTTGTGGTGGGTACGGCGCCGGCGTTCCTTCGAGGCAGGAATATGTTTTTTTCAAGGTCATATTTGTGTGTTAATACCAATGCTTTTCCTACACATATTCAATAACATATCCTCTCGACTTTTCGTACGTACTTAGATAATGATATTATTAAGGCAATAACTATTTGAATAGATAGGAGCTCAAATCGAGAAATATAAACATGCGTATATAATTATAGAAGTATAGGTTGTGGCAACTCGAAGTAGGACACGCCGAGGAGTCTGGATGGGCCTTATGACGTACGCTAGCCAACTAAAACTACGATCATACTCAATAGAAAAAATAATAAACCTTTGTGAAATAATTTGCAGCGTTTTTCTATTAGGGTACCGTCTTTTCTTTCTAGACAGAGCAGCCTATCCCATGTTCCATTTGGGCATACTGCAGCTCATTCAGCAATATTGAGTCATAGATCAATATTGTCGTACAATTTAGTTGAGAGTTTAAACCCGAAAATCGATATATTTCACAGCCCTTTTGGCGAGTTCAAATCTTTATGCTGCTCTACCTTGTTGGACCAATGGCTCAAATGTTTGCAGCCCAATATATATTTTTGTTTTTTAACTTTTATATTTTTCTATTTTTATTATTATTGTTAAAACTTTGTTATTGTACAATTGTCTGACATGTGCCATATTGTAACTAGGCTTGCCTGTTTTATGCCACGAATAAAGCTTTATTCTATTCTATTCACACCAGTGTGGGAGGAAGGAGGGTTGCACGTCTCGTCCAATACATAAGCTGTGTTCCAAGCACCGCGAGTTCATGAACTTTTCGGTTTGGCGCTGAACCTTATACTCACGTGAATCGTGTTCCAAGCGTTTTGAGTTCAGGAACTCAACACTCGCTAAAGTGTTCCCTCTGCGTCCATGATCGAGTTCAGTGAGTTCATGAACTTTTCAGACCGGCTCGGGGGTAGGGTTGAGAACTCGAACTGAAAGAAACCTTTCTGAACCCTCACGCTAAATACTTTGTCATTCGCCTGCTTGATGCTTGTTGCGTCATCGTTTTTCACATCTCTTTAGTTCCTCGCTTGCGTTGCACTTTATTTACGTCATGAATCTTAATAGAATAGCGGGGCTCTTCCTAGAATATTCTGATTTGGAATCGGAAGTGTACGCTTCCATTGCCAATAGGGAGAGGGTTCTTAGTTCTGATAAGAAGGAGGAGTTAGATGAGCAGGAATTTGACGCAGATAGAGTCGTGTCTTCTGATGAAGCAGGATGGACGCACACTTTTATTTTGACGCTTCTAATCTTGAAGTAACAATGAATATACGTACGAATGAGGGAAAGTCCCTCACATAAATAACCATGACGAGGTTTTCACATTACTTGAGACGACGCTAGTGCTGGTGAGTGCATTGAGTGTCAGGTGAACTATAGTGTTCCCACTGAAGGGTTCTAAAACCCAACAGTTTCATGAACTCATGGAACCCATCTGAGTTCATGAACTCAGACGGGCGCTTGGAACACACCTATAATTAGTTTCCACTAATAATAACATCAATATCAGTGTGCGTTCTGCCAGTTCGGAACAGTTCTGGGCAAGTGCAGTCTAGTTTTGTCGTTCGCAGTGCCAGAATGCCCAGTTCCGGAATGCCGAGTTAGGCGTTCACAGTGTTCTGACAGTCTCCGATTCTTCTCATTACGGTCAGAACTCAAACGCAAGGACGTGTAGTTAACGCATTTTCCCAATTTTTCGGAGCTCGTGGAGTACAGCTCCCCCATTCAGCAAGGCATAGTCCGTTGGTATATAAATTATTCCAAAATGTTGGAGTCATAACTAGGGATATTGATGTGATTTTCGTTCAAGTTATTTATTTATTTGCTGGGTGGTTTTTTCATTTCATGTGTTATTATACATTTTTTTTACATAGCATGTCACTATATATACTATTTATTGTATTTTGTTTTAAGATTGAAGGCTTGAAAGCAATGGGAAGGTGGCTTGTTGGGCTCAAGAAGGACAAACTCTCCGCACAGAAAACCTTCCGAATGCTGTCGGCGTTCATTGCCAACAGAGGCGACCTCCTTCAAAACGGGAAATTAAGGTTTGTACGCGAGTTCTTATACATCTAATATACTAGCCAGGGGGGCAAGCCCCCCCTCCCCCCCCCGGACCCCCTCGTTGAGATGTATTACTATTGAAACATGTAGGGTGTGTTGGTCGCTTCACTCTCTCGGAATGGCTGTATATGTGCAGGAAATTTTGGAAAAATAGGAATTTTTGGAAGAGATCGAAATTTTTCTTGTGTGGGTTTTGAAGGGAAGTGAAATTCTGACGGACGTAGTGGCTGCTGATCCAAATCTTCTCAAATCTGGGCAACCGCTGCAAGTCTCTTCTTCTTTTTTGGCGGATCCAGCGTCACAAACTTGCTAGTAAATTCTTCATTATAGCTCTCACTATAGTAAACTAGCTGAGGGTAATCAACATGAAATTTCACTTATCTCGGCCGCCTTGTCTTCATTAGAGCCTTAGGAATATACCTTACTAGCCGCTCTGGCGTCGCTTCACACTTCCAGCCAGGGGGGGTAAGCCCCCCCCCCCCCCCCCCCCAGAACCCCCTATTGAGTTGCTCGCTTTGCTTGCTCGGTGTGGCTATATAGATGGTCTATAGATGGTCGATGGTCTTTTGCTGTCGAGTGGGACGTAGAATGATTGGAAATGGTAGATCACTAAGGGTAGGTTTAACGTGTGTAGGGAACATTGCTCGCTTCGCTTGCTCGGTATGGCTGTATATATGAGGAAGATATACTACCCACCCAACTATAGTTTTAAGAACATTTCAGTACTAACAGAACAGTCTGATGTTGAATGTTTTTACGTATTGTTTTCCAGTTCTTTTTTCTAAAGGTAGGCCATTATTTTATGTGTGTAGAAGGGCAAACTGGAGACTTCCCCGAAGTCCTCTTGACCGAACCTCTTGTTCGAAAGGAAAGTTCAGAGTAACTACGTTTTGACGGAATAAGGAAGAGTGGTTGCTCTAGAACCAACGTTTTCGTCTACATTTTCGTTCACTACAATCGTAAAGAAGAATTTCGTGTCTCTAAACTCGCATGGGATCAAATCGGAACTTCAATGAACATTTCAAGACCAACCCGTGCAAAAACCGTCCAAATTTACACTGATTTCTCCGGGAAGACAGCTTCTTTCAGCGATTTTGACGGCACCATCGTGTTCTACGGGTCCTGAAATGTAACTTTGTCGCTGATGAATAAAGTACTCTCGATCATATTTCAATGAGGCAGCGGATAGAAGATCGGGCACTTGGGAAAAACGCGCATTAGAATGGGGCTCCCCCCACCCCCTCCCGTCCTCCAGTTGCTGGTTCGGGTGGGATTAGAACATTTTAAAGTAGTCTATATTCTGGCTGGGAGACTTCCGGTCACGATAAAATAACCCCTGTTTGGATCCCTTTGGCCGTGAAAGTGACACAGACGATTTGATCATCCCATATCAATTTCAACATGATTGTATCATCAATAGCTAGTGCTCATGCGCCTATGTGAAATCCTTGTAACAACCTTGGTTTCCACTGTTTTCATCCGATTTGGATGAAATTGTCAGATAATGCGCCGGTTAGGTTGTAGATGGTCCTCTATCAGTTTCATTGTTGCCAAATTAATACTCCACTCTGCGCATGCGCAAACTGAAATTCCATTATGCTCTATCTTTTCACGCCCTAGTTGTCCGATCTTGCTCAAATTTGGATGATAGTTGGGGGATGACGATTTGATCATTAATAGCTACTGCGCATGCGCCAATGTGAAATCCTTGTAACGACCTTAATTTCCACTGTTTTCATTTGGTTTCGATGTAATTGTCAGGGAATGCGATGGTTAGGTTGTAGATGGGCCCCTATCAGTTTCATTGTTGCAAAATCAATACTTCATTCTGCGCATGCGCAAACGCTAATTCCATTATGTTCCATCTGTTCACTCTCTAATCCTTTGAGTTCGCTTGAATTTGGATGATATTTGGAAGAAGATGACTTGATTACCAGATATCATTTTCAACACGATTGTATCATTAATAACTACAGCGCATGTGCTAGTGTGAAATATTTGTATTGACCTTAATTTCCACAGTTTTCATCCGATTTTAATGAAATTTTCAGCAAATGTGCGGTTTACGTTGTAGATGGTTCCGTACCTACCTATTTCATTGTTTTCAACTCATCAGTTCATTCTGCGCTCGCACAAACGTAAATTACATTGAGCATCACTTTTTCGTTTCTTAATTGACCAATTATGACATTTCACGCTACTTCTTGATTTACTCTTTTCTGCTACGGAATTTTTCAAGATCATTTAAAACTTTTCAATGATCTACACATTCATGACAGGTAAACGAGGAAGCTATGTGCCACACCCAACTTGGCAGACGTGTTATGCATGTAATATGAAAATTTTGTAGTGGAAATAACGATAAAATAATATTCCTTTTGCAGCAAAGCGGAGATGGCGTGGTTGCAGTTGGCGGCGGGCTGTGCGATGCTGAAAATCTGCGAAGTCAAGTGTGTGTGTGATCAGTATCACGCGGACCAATTCTACACCTTATCCCTGTTAGCGCATGTGAGTACCGAAGATTCCTTGTTCCATTAACATTGTTTATGTTCCATTGTTCCTAGGGGGTAGACGGTCTCCTATTAGTTTCATCTTTCTTGACTCAATTCCTCACTCTGCGCATGCGCAAACGTAAATTCTACAGAGCTTCATTTTCATACGCCCTATTCGTTCGATCTCGCTCAAATTTGGTTGATATTTTGGGGGGGGGGGGGGGGGGACAATTTGATCGTCTTATATCAATTTCAACGTGATTTTGGGCCACTTTCAACAACAACACAAACGAGATCAAGTTAGAAAAGATTAAAAAACAACGGAGATTCCAGCTAATCGTCTTTCACCAGACCACTTTACGAGTTTAAACTCCTAATGTGGTGGCTTGAGGTTAATCTTCCAAGCCCCGGCCAGTAACACTTGCCAATTTCAGTTTAGTGATAACAATGATATCGAGCAATATGGCCGCGCACCAACAGCTGATACCTCTACAGTTTGATTCACAGTTGAAGTTTATTGTTATTCAAGTTTTTGATTATGAATTCACGCGATTTATCGCTCGGATTAATTTTTGATTGCTCGGATGAGGAATACGTCCCGCAAAGACGCCCAAGGACGGGGCATTCCACATTTTGACGGGTTGGACGACGTCGAATTTCGGCGGGGATTCCGGCTCTCAAAACCAACAGTTTTCAAAGTCCTCGAGCTTATTGACACTCACCTGGAGTTCCCTTCGAAACAGGTATAAGTTGGAAAAAGGCTTTTACCATCAAATCGATGAATTATAATACGAAATTGATTATGAAATTGATGATAGGGAAATAAAGTATAATCGATGAAAATAGCACGTTATAATACGATATTGAATTGCTATCCCTTGTACAGTATGTACCTACCTACCTATACCACATAAAATAACTTATGTATATTAAATAAGGTGATCAACCGTCCTGCTTCCGTCAAATGATGTGTCACACAGTCGCGCTTTCTTTGTTGAAAGTCAACGAAAAGTTGCGAGTAGGTAGGTACAAGTTTTAGAACACTAGATGGAAACTAGATAGTAACTAGGTAACTAGATAAAAAGGGCGCGGGTAATAATTGGTGGTGGTTGTGATTCTCTGCTTTATTGTCTTGATATGTCGGATACATGGCGGGTTATCAAACCGTCGTTTCAAATTGTCCAATCTTTCTTTGGACAGTTTGCGGAATCTCCGTTAAGGAAACTCGATTATTCCAATCTGGGGTTAAACGAGTTTTGGGTTGGTGAAAGACGCCAAGGTTTGGCCAATCTCCGCTTCATAGGTTGATGGTGAAAGTGGCTCTTTATCATTGATAAGTACTGCACATGTGCCGATATGAAATCCTTGTAATGATCTTATTTTCCACAGTTTTCATCCGATCTGGATGCAATTTTTAGGGGATGTGCGGGTTAGGTTGTAGATAGTCCCCTATCAGTTTCATTGTTTCCAAATCAATACTACTTCATTCTGCGCATGCGGAAACTTAAATTCCATTATGCTCCATTTTTTCACATTCTACTTAGTCGTTCTATATCGCTTAAATTTGGATGATTGTTGGAAGAAGATGATTGGTAAACGAGGATGTGCCACACCCAACTTGGCAGTTAGTTGTAATTGTATTCGATCTGGTAGAGCCCAACATCATACAGAAAGTTGCGTAAACCATGCTGCAATGTTTGTTTGAATATTTTCAATGGTGTGTATATATTTCCTTTGTTTAGGTTATAGGCGTATTATATTCTCAGGATATAATCCAATAAATGGATTTCTTCTTTCTTCTATTTCTCATGAATTCTTATTCTTTTTCCAGGACGAAGTTCAACAAGTTAGAGAACATTTCCTTCAAAAATTCCACTACGGCCTCCTCCGGGGCGTTCCCAACAAATGCCTACCTCTCGATTTCATGGGTAATCCGTCAAAAAGCAATCAATTATTCACCTTATGTTAGAAATATAAGTTACAATAAGTACTAATATGATTGAGTTGATCATTGAAGTGCAAAATAAGTGCAAAATACACTTAGTTCAGCTAAATTTCTCAGCATGCCAGTTCAATAGTATAGACCTCAATTAATGTACCTACCAGAGGAATATCACTCAATTATAAAACGGAAGTTAGTGAAAAAAATCTATTTCCACGATAAAAAAAAGTTACAATGTTGAATCGATTTAGACTGTTAGGCCATCATCAGTAACAAACAATAACTGAAGACACATTAGAAAGGACACAGCTTATATAGTCACAGGTGAAGGGAGATTGAAGACAATTGGTCGAGAGATAGGAAAGGGGGCAGGAGGTACAACCTATTAAGTGCAAGCTAAGTGAAGGGGATTATAGCTAATCAGATGAAGTGAAAGGAGGGGAAGAATCACTGGTTTCAACAGTTTGAAGGGATAATTCCAAGCTTTACAGAAATGGACGTAGTGGTGAAATATATTGAGGGATATCCTCATTTAAACATTTACCAGATCTGTCACTTTTGATAATTTCGAATTTTTCAAGTACATCTAACATACACACCTCCCTTTGGACGAAAATGAAGAAATTTCTACAAACTGTTATACATATATTTTAAGTGCTTAGACTCTTTCGCACTTCCACGCTTCATTTTTTTGTAATGCTATCTTTAATAAATTAACCATCGTGATTTCTAATTTTCCAGGGATGTACGCGGTATACGGTTTAGAAAAGGAGAAAAAACTCAAAATTAAAGCTAAACAATTTATGCAAACAGACATATCTAAAAGAAGAGAGTACGCCAAAGGTATCACGATGGGGACCATGTGTAAGTAATTTTTATGAAATTTTCAAGGTTTGTGTGGTTTAGCTTCTAGATGTTCCCCTATAAATTGCATTGCCTTTGGACATGCGCAAACATAAATTCAGCAACTACACTCAGGTGCAAAAAATTTGGCCCACCCTCTAAAATGGAAGATTTTATGAAGTTGCGACAAATATCCTCTTGTTTTCGACTGGGCTACTGTCTGAACTCATTCAGAGGCATTGTTTGTTGTTTTTTAGCCAGGCGGATGAAATTGTTTTGATCTCTCAACGATAGGGAATCGTTTCGAAACGTGATCGTGTTTTATTGCCTCCTTTATATTATCAGTTATCTTAAACTCTGCGATTATGTTGTTCATCTCTTCCACAGGTCCTCAGCTGAGGAGCGAGTGTTTTCCTGTACGTTGAGTTGAGTGCATTAAAAAAAAATTAAGAGAAAAAATAACTTTTTAATAACTTTTCACGCAAGCTGTAGCTCTCATTAATGATGGAATATCACTGAGATATGCCCCTCATATGCTAGGACGGCCTTATGAAACCATTCGTGCCACTGTTAGAGGTTTTCGAGAAAGGGGATCATACTCTAGAAGGCAGGGTTCGAGCCGCCCATGAAAAACAACAGAAGTTCAAGACAGGTACTCGTAAAACTTAGCCTTAAGAAATTGACGATTACCTGCTTCACAAGGTCGTAACTGACTTGAAAATGCAACGGGGGTGGATTTAGGTGTTTGGACAGTTCGGAGACGATGGTGGGATCGGCGTTTGTCTGCCAGAAGACCCGCTCGTGTTCCAAGTTTAACTTGTTAGCACAGGATGTTGCATCTTCAGTTTGCTTGAAATCGCAGGGCTTGGAAAGAGATGTCATGTTCACCGATGAGTCTAGGTTCAGCCTGCGGGGCTCAGATGGTCGTAAAAGAGATTGGAGAAGGCCTGGAGAAAGGTTTGTTCCTGCCACAATGACTGGACGAGAGCCCTCTGTCCAAGCATTCGAGAGGCATATCTCAGTGACCTTCCATCATTAACGAGAGCTACAGCTTGCGTGACCATTTTCCGTGGGAAAGACATTTTTTTCCCCTTAGAGTGATTATTTACGATGAAATGCACTCACTGTACAGAAAAACACACTCAACTCTCGGCTGAGGACTTCTGTGGAAGAGATCAATCACATAATCTCAGTTTGGAAGATAACGTTAAAGTAAGAGGCAATGAAACACGATCACGTATCGACACGATTCCCTATGGTTGAGAGATCAAAAAAAGTCATTCGCCTGGCTAAAAAACAACAAACAATGCCGCTGACTGAGTTCAGACAGTAACCCAGTCGAAAACAAGAGAATATTAGTCGCAACTTCATAAAATCTTCCTTTCGGAGAGTGGGCTAAATTTTTTGCACCTGAGTGTATTTGTATACGTCCATGTTACCGTATATGAGGAAGCATTACTGCCCACCTAACTTGGCAGACTTTTTATTAATTTTTTCGTGAAGTTTTGAAAATCTTAAACTGTTCAAATTAAGAAACATTGCTACTAATGTTTATTTTCTCGTTCGCCTCTTGCAGGTAGTATAGACAAAGGGATGGAGCAACTGTACAACATCATGCCCGATTACATGATCGTCTTCGCAATCGCCATTTTAGCCCACTCCCCCGCCTTCACGTCGATAGACGACCACGAAGTCTTGACGGTAAGTAATATGAGAAAGTAAAAAGAGAATGTGGGATATCTGAGTTTGGAGGACCTCGACTAATAAGACTGAGATTAGAGTCCCAATTGAAGAAGCTACAAGCCAACGATACATTCGTAATGTAGGCAGTATGTACTTACCAAAAGATAATAGAGAGGCTTTGGTTACCACTAACCTGCCTTTAACGCCACTCTAACGTACCCAAGAGTACGTAACGGGATGTTAGCAACGTCGTATGTTAGAATTGGACATTTAGGGCGGGTTTCACAACCTCGAGTTAGTGTATGAGTTTGTATACTAGTTATACAGCGAGTTCCCTCGCAGATGCAAAAAAAAACAAAAAAAATTTGGGTGAAACTTCATCAAAGATGGAGTAAAATGCCGCCAACTGCATATTTTTATCTCAATCCGTTCTCGAGATATGATTTTATAAAGGTTTTTTCAGGAAAACCGTGTTTTTTTCCTTTTAAACTCAAATTTCTCCATTTTACTTCATTCAATTTTAACTTTTGACCACATTTTCGGAATCAGCATTAAATTTACTATAAGAATATTGTACTTGGGTTCTTAAAAAGTACCATCCAAAGGCCCTCACATCAGCTCAAACATTGACGATTTTGAAAAAAGAATATTTCTGAAAATCTTTAAAACTTTACTACTCTTCCAAAACGAATCCTGGAAACTGGCAAATCTCATGAAAACTGCTTCGTCTAATACTCTTTCCAACGGTATAATCAAGTTTACTTTTATTTTGTTATTTAGTGGAGAAAATTATGTTTTAATGTTAAAAAATGTGGGTTTTTCAATGAAATTGTTGGTTTTCTCGAAAGATGACCCTCCATGAACCAACGAGTATAGGGTCGGTTTCTATGTATTTTTTCACGCTGTATCGAATGGTAACATTTGTAGATCTCTCCAACTCCGTTATAACCGAGTTTTACACTTAAAATCGAAAATGTTTAGTTTGTTTGTTACGATTAAATGTATGTGTGTTATGGGGTAAAACTAGTTAATTAAAGTGTAAAACTCGATTATAACGTAGTTGAGAGATCTGCAAGAGTTTCCATTTGATCCAGCGAGAAAAAATACATAGAAACCGACCCCATACTCGTTGGTTCATGGAGGGTCATCTTTCGAGAAAACCAACAATTTCATTGAAAAACCCACATTTTTTAACATTAAAAAAAGTAAAATTGATAATACCGTTGGAAAGAGTATTAGACGAAGCAGTTTTCATGAGATTTGCCAGTTTCCAGGATTCGTTTTAAAAGAGTAGTAAAGTTTTGAAGATTTTCAGAAATATTATTTTTTCAAAATCGTCAATGTTTGAGCTGATGTGAGGGTACTCTTCGGATGGTACTTTTTAAGAACCCAAGTACACTATTCTTATAGGAACTTTAATGCTGATACCGAAAATGAGGTTGAAAGTTAAAATTGAATGAGGCAAAGTGGAGAAATCCGAGTTTAAAATGAAAAAACACGGTATTCCTGAAAAAAACCTTAAATAAATCATGTCTCGAGTACGGATTGAGATAAAAATATGCGGTTGGCGGCATTTTACTCCATTTTTGATGTAGTTTCACCAAAAATTTTGTTTGCATCTGCGAGGGAATCACCCTGTATACCTATAGGAAAATAAAATAGATATAAAAATTTGTGCCCACGTTGGGGACTTAAATTCGGAACTAAGCCCTGGAAATAATATTTGGGAACTATGCCCTGGAAATAATATTTGGGAACTATGCCCTTGAATAAAGAATATATGTATAATAATAAAAACGGCAAAGGCCTTTTTTTATGAAAATATAAATTATATGAGGGGAAAAATTTCAGAATCAGAATCGTATATTTTGTCAAAATATGCTATTATGTAGGACAATTGTCAATGTAATATTGTAAATTCCTTCTGGAAACCCGGGCCATGTTTCATCTGAAACATATAGGCTTCACAAATATTGGACCTGGATGTACTTAGGTATGGCCCATATTCTCGTGACGTCACGCCTGGAGTAGGTTCGCGTTTCAGCCAAAGTCGGCCATGAGACCGCCCTATGTCAATGAATCGCTACTCAACCAACCTATTTCTCACAAGAAGTTTGCCGTCTCACGTCAACATAATTCGTGGTTATAAGGCCATTTTTCAACAGTTTTGTTTTGAAAAAGTAAAGCAACACAAAGTTTCAATTCGACTAAATGTTATAATAATCATGCCTGCCAGCGCAATAATTGATTGTAGATTGCTGTCAACAATACCAATCTAACGTGAACGAGTTTTTATTTGGACTAGAAGCCTACTAACTATAGTAGTTAATCAGTGTCAGAAAACTAAAGAACTTCATTCGTTTAGGCTTTGAGAATAATTAACCTGAAAAATAGTAAAGAAAAGATTATTGAAAATTCCTCAGGTGTCTGTACTCCTGTGTAGGTACCTAGCCATTGCTCAGGTAGCTTCATCAGCGTTTTATTATAAGTTCGTAGTACTATGCTTAACTGAGGAAGCTTTACTTGTTATATTGAATGAATAAAAGGAGAGATTTGATAGTTTGTCAAAATAAACAAGGCAGGTTGTTGCTACACCAAGAAACGAAACTACTTAGGTAGTTACGTACGTCCTACCAGATTTGCTGTTGGTTTAAAGTGCCTAAACAAAGTAGGTGCGTCGTTGCTTTGCCGACGAATACAACCGCTGATTAGCAAGTTTGTCAAATATCGAATCAGGGAATATGCAACATGAATTAAAAACCAGCTGCAAGGAAAAACCTTGAAATGCATTCCTCTGAAGGTAAGATTTCATAAAGACGGCATTGGCAGTGCAGTTATTGCGCGAGTCTTGCAAATTTTATGGACAAAAAAAGTAATTAGGTACCTACTTTCGTTTTGATCAATGAAGTACCTACATGAACAAGTAATAATATACGGAAAGTATGTAGGTATACCTTACCTCTAGGTACTTACCTTTCCACATGTGATACAACTTACTATTCCCGCCTAACAGAGCTCTCATAACACATCCTTTCACAAGACCACTTTCACAGTACTCTAAAGATTTTTAGTTTCAATTGATTCAAAGAACAGTTCTAAAACTAGATAGGTAATCCACAACATCTTTGCGGCTGATGTCTGGATCATCTAGAACACTTGTATGTCAACTCCCCAACACACATTTCATATGGATCTCTACCCCACAGATTAAATCTTGCGTTCGTAGCGTTTGAGGTCAACACCTGATAATAACTTGATGTAATTTGCATAGAATTTATCACCTTGTATATTACAAATAATGAAAATATTGACTTGGAACTAGGTGAGACTATGTTATGCTGTTGTCCAGCTTTGGCTACAAATGGCGCATTTTCGCATAGGTTTACTCATCACCATGACAACAAGGTGAAATAACTTCGATTTCGCCTTGCCTCGTTGTAAGGATACGCTAGTGTCCAAGTCTCGAAAATATCACCCATAACGTAATGTAATATTGCCAACCATAGCATTCCAAGAATTCGAGAATGAAGAGTGACGGATAGACATGCATTCTTTTGGAATTGACGGGAACTGTCACAAACTCCAAAAGCTATCACAGTTGTTGCAATAAAACGCACGCCGTATTGTTTTATCACTACAAAATCGTCTTGGTTAGAGAGATTGCTCTGCATGATTATAATTCTTGTTTATTCTTGATTGCTCATTTTGCGCGTTAATTAAAATGGCAAATGTATTTCAATTCAACATCGGTGATATCGACGATTACTTGATTTGGAAGGTTCGTTGTAAACTAGTGGGTTATGTGACCAAAAGCCTCACGCAACCTTTTTTTGGGAACATAATACACATGCATTGGCAGGAAGTTTCCAATATTTCCCAACATAAAATGCTTGGAAAGGTTCAAAAATGTAAGTTAGGAGTAAAAGACCGATGTTCCGCTATTCGGATCACATTATTTTTCCTGTCATTCTGAATGTCTAGTTGTACAAGCCTCAAAAGCTGTTAGAAATCCATATGCGAAAGGCACAAGTAAGTATTTACAAATACGATCAAATTCAGTAAGGGAAAGCGCAACTGGTTTTTGGGCTTCATTGACTTATTCTCAATTGATGCATGTAGGGGATATGAATAACTTTGAGGCCTGGATGCTCACAAGCATCTCAAAAAATGTAAAAACATCTTAAATCAATCCTTTTAGCGAAACGCACCTAGATTGGTGGGACATACAGATCACAATTATGTGTATAGTTTTTGTGGTCTGGATACGCACAAGCATGCCTGCTGCAGGGCCCCTCCATGTTCTATTATAACTTCCTTGCATGATACTCGTGTTGATGATGGTCTTGATTTATTTTACAGACGATGAGGAACTGTATTTGGTTCATTTTGGAGCCCCTCCTCCTCAAAAACGACTTCTACTCCTTCTATTTCTACAGGGAGCTTTTAGAGAAATTGAAAACCTACAAGGACGCGTTGTATCCTGATAACGAAACTGCCAATATGGTGAGTGCTAAGAATTTTCGTAAGTATTTTTTAAATACGTATTAAAAACTAGAAAAATGAACTTGTTAAGGTATCATACTAATGAAATTCGATCGTGACTTTGTGACAATGAACTAATTATCTCAAGATTAATGTTTTTCTCATGCTGCAATGTTGCTTTTTGCTGTCCACCCTTGACACGTGTAAGAGGAGGTGAACGTCAGCATTAATTGTGATTTTCTAAAAATACTATCTTCTCGATGTCCCACTGTCCTTGACACATAAGTGACAGACGCCAGTGACGGAGAACTATAAACATTTTCTCTTGAAATACACACCTAGTTTTCACGCCTACTCGCCTTCACTCACAGTCAAGTTTTTTGCCACAGTATCTTACACCATATCATGGTCATTTTTTACGTGCGTACCATGCTTGCAATTCAAGGCATGAGAAAAACTGCACCTGATGATGGATAGTCCATTCAGTTCAGTGGCATATTGCAGGGGGAGAGTATTAACATTCTGTCTACTTAAAATGATATATGGAATTGATAAATTGTATCAAATTGATGTTTACAGTGAAGTTTTTATTGATTAACCGAGTTTTCTCTTGAACGTGTATTTGAAAATAATTGCTCAACAATTTTTAGTTGAGTGAGTCAAATACTACAACACAATGCCTATTATCAGTATTTAATTAGATAACTAAATGAATAAGGAAAATAATAGATAGATATAATTAATCCACTTGTTGTATGTTTTATTCAAGAAACTAATTATGAATGGCTCCAAGAGGAATACTATGGGAATTCTGATTAGATCGAAGGTAGTTATGTTTAGATTAACTATTAAATAATGATGAGAGACACCGTAAAGGGGTGTCTGGATAGCAGTTGGATTAGGTATACAGATATTGGGAATCAATAAATAGTATATCAAGATTGCTAATATGGTGGACTGTAGAATGGCTTGCCATGTTGTTGAGAGGCTAGGAACAATATGAGAGTCCCTCTTAAGGGGAGCACACGTGAGTGTCTCACTCTAGCGGACATAGTTCGGAGTTGTTACAACTTTAAAGTTATCAAGATTCCCTCCGTCCATCATTTTTCTTGAGGAAACAGCTTGAGTTGTCTGGGAGTGCTTGATTGGAGGACATATTGGATGGAGAACAGGAAAGACACATTCCAGAAGTGCTCTCAAAAACGAATACTGATCTAATTTTTCTCTCCCTACCTCCTTATAATTTAAGGTTAATGACGTAGAAATTACCTTAAGCTAAATTTACAAAATAATAGTGTAGTAAATAGTATTTTAATTTTTATTCTTGTCACTTATATCCTATCCACAGTATAATTTATTTCGATCTTTGCGAAGATCACCCATATAATGTGATGACTGATGACTCGGACTTTCATTAACACAGATTAAAATGTCTTTGGAATAATAAAAATATGTCAATCTCGGAAGAACGCGTACGATGTATATTTCCAAATTGTAAACAAGAAATTAATTACCTTAGTAAACACAAAATTCTAAGTTACACAAACACTTGATCATATGTTTATAAATGTTAGAGTAATTACACGGATATTTTTCTCCTTGCAGAAAATCTACGCACTAGCGGACCTCACGTTGCACCTGATATACCAAAAAAGCCCAGCCGCCGACTACAAAGATTTCTCCCTCGACACGAGAATACCTTTGTTGTACTTCAAACCCCCTGACGACGCGCTACAAGTCAACATCAACACGTACATTCCCCAAGAGTTCCAGCACATGGTAAGTTCATGTAGATTGTACATCAACACTTGCATGTACGTACATAGAATATGGGGTTGAAGCCACTAAGGTTAAGGGCCCGTTGCACCTGGGCGTTTTAGTCAATTAGATCCTCTATTTTCAATCAGATCTAAAAATAGCTAGGGAGATGTCTTATTCATGAGCCATTTTGGTTTATTATATCCAATAATAAGCCTATGTGATCGTATAGCAAAAAAGTTTTATAACCCCCCCTCAAACTTTGTCACTTTACGTTTCAAGGTGCGTAGAATCCAAATTTGAAATGTCTGTCCGCCGTCCGGGCCATAGAAGGCCTAAGAATTGACTTAAAAAACCCGTTCTTTCGCACATAGACTCCATTTGGGGTCTAGTTGGTCCTAACGTGTAACCATCCCGATTGCTTTACTCGCATAGATACTATGGGCCAAAAACGGGCGAAAAAGTGTCGTTTTCGAGGCTTTGAGTGTTAGACTTACGCACGCCTGCACGCTTGGCAGGGGGTCACGGTGGGTGGTGAGGGGGGTGAGCGGGGGGTGGAGTGAGAGGAGGCGCCGCAGCACCTTTTGGGGGCTAGTATATGTAGTATATTATATCATACTATAGTATGTTACAAATATAATTGATCCAGCCCATCTAAAATCCTTTGTTCTTCTTCTTCCCAAAATCTCTCAGCAAATCGTTTTTAAATTAAAATTGCATTACATGGGCAGGTTGGAGTCTGAACCCTCTGGACGAATAGCTGTTTACTTATATTTCTGCCATAGTTAAGTGAGGTGTCGTCACCCAAGTACCTAATTTCGGACGCAGAATCGACTTTGTTGTCCCAGATGCTTTTGGAATCCAGTGTACCTACGGTTTTAGTTTGATTCCTATAGACATTAGCTCCGTGGATTTAATGAGACCACTCGGGTGGCTGTACGATCATCCATTTGCTCCCCATCGGGAGCGCAGCCTGTAACGCGAGAACAGAGGTGGATACTAGAAAAGAGACTGGCTAAAGCCCCAGAGCATGCTGGTTATTATATTATTATAATAATAAACCATTATGTAATAATTTGCAGCGTTTTTTACGAGTTGAAATGACGGCAAAATTTGAATTTCCCCAAAAAAAATTTTTGAATCCAATTTTCCAGGGGAGGATTTAGAGGGGGGGGGGGGGGGGGGGGGGACTCTTCATCTCAACACTCAAAGATTAAATCGAGAGTTATTCCCAAAATTTGATCTTGAGAGGTTGAACTGCGTGCATGATAACTGTCTAAAACCCAAATTTCTGACATTATGGATTTGAGGGGGTTGAGGGGTGCAAAATAGTTCATCACTTTTCCAACAGGTACCGCCACAGTATTTTAGTGAAACTTGAGTCATTAGAGAGTTCCTAGAGATCCGTCGGTTTCAATATGGAGTGCGGTAACGAGAAACTTTACCACACCTTAAAGTCACGTCAAGTCCTTAACTGATCTAGTTGTAACGCTAAATTCATGGAGGGAGGTTATTTGAATCCATGAAAGGTGGTTATTTTATACTAATTACCTTGTAGCATAAATTATAGCATTTACAGCTTTTGAGGAAAGTAATTTCAAATGTAATAAGCTACCCAATTAATTATTACTTGGAAACTTGTTATTTATTATAATTATTATTTATTTATTTTATTATTTCTTTGTTTTTTAGGGTCCGATTGGTGGAATCAAGCAGATCAAACCCGCCATACCGGTGATGGCGAAAACCGCCCCTCCCTCGGCGACAGGTCGCGCGCCGGCCAAGAAAGCGCGAGTCGGTGGGCCACTCAAAAAAGGCTGCGGCCCCAACGAAACAGACGTGACGGTAAGCTTGGGATTTTGGTATACCTGACTAACGTGTTGAAGCTAAGGGGGGTAATACCTAGTCGTGCCATATGTTCTGTTATTTAAACTTTGGACGGCCAGCGGCTGAAAAAAATAACAAACATCTACTACTTAGGGCCGGTTTATGAATCATCTACATTAACTGCAGAATAGCTATACTGAGTATAGCACTATACTCCAGATAAAGAATGTGAGTCGTTTATCAATGCCGAATTACCTTGCAAATAAAATTGACCCTCAGATAAATTCTGTCTGGCAGATAGCGCCGTTAGCATCCTCAGTGGTGTCTGTAGGCAACAAAATAAGGGCGATTTACACATGGTGCTACCACACAGAGTAGAGTAGGAGCTACATTTTCTTCATGGATCAACATTAAAAAAATACGCACTCGTTCCATATTAGTAGGTGATCTACACGGGATCTTACTAGGTATAAACGGTCTTCTTCTCCATTCAACGAATTATGCTACGATAGAATCTTCGCCGTTGCTGCTGTTTGAAGACAAATCACCAAATATCCATTCAATTGGAAGGTACAAAAATGAAGACAATCAAGCGAGATTCAAATACGATCTTTGTAAATAAATAAACTTGTTTAAGGTTAGAAAGCTCTAGATATATCATTAATCTCCAGTTATAATAGTTATCCAGCCGTCCAGGGACTAGATAAATTAAAACGCCAGATAGGTTTAACCAGGGATGGATAAACACCCCCTATTGTGTTATCTGGAGGATAAAGGCCCATTTACACGAGCGATTTTTGCCGGCAATAATTGCAGAAAAAAGTATTGCACAACTATTCCAAAAAAGTTGGACAACTATTCTCTCCTCGAAAAAATTGCCGAAGATTGCATGCAATTAATTGACGGGAGTTGCACAACATTTCAGGCCCACGAGCCCTCTCGGCAACTGTTGCATCGTGTTGAAATGAAGTCCAAGGGGTTTGGAAAATTATTGCACTATTGCGGCAATTTTTCGGCCTTGGGTCGGGAGAGGGAACGAAACAGCCAATCACATTGAGAGTTTATTTGTGCAGTATGGCCTTATGAGCAAATATTGACGTGAAACTGCACTGATGGGGTGCAGCATTGCCTCATGAGGGAATTTTAACGTAGGAAAGATAGGAGTTTATTTGTGCAGCATGGCCTTATGAGCAAATATTGACGTGAAACTGCACTGATGGGGTGCAGCATGGCCTTATGAGCGAATACTGACGTGAAACTGCACTGATGGGGTGCAGCATGGCCTTATGAGCGAATACTGACGTGAAACTGCACTGATGGGGTGCAGCAGTGCCTCATGAGAGAATTTTAACATAGGAAAGATAGGAGTTTATGTGTGCAGCATGGCCTTATGAGCAAATATTGACGTGAAACTGCACTGGTGGGGTTCAGCATTGCCTCATGAGAGAATTTTAACGTAGGAAAGATAGGAGTTTATATGTGCAGCATGGCCTTATGAGCAAATATTGACGTGAAACTGCACTGGTGGGGTGCAGCATTGCCCCATGAGAGAATTTTAACGTAGCAAAGATAGGAGTTTATTTGTGCAGCATGACCTTATGAGCAAATATTGACGTGAAAGAATTTCAGAGGTGAGAGCCAACCCACATTCTCTCTGGCTCAGAAACTGGCGCTGCCAAATTCTCCTCTTCTTCCTTTGGTTGGCAGCAGCAGCGACGACGACCACAGCAGCAGCGACGACCACCTCTTGACCGTCCATAGCGCAAACTGTTGTCGCCCGTGTAAACGAAAAAATTGAGCAATTTCTATTGCACAACTTTTTGGTGCAACACAGTGCAATTAATTCCTTGCAACATCTTGACGCAACACGAGGCAATATTATTGCTTTGTGTTGCGTACAACTTTTCTAGTGTAATTTTTTTGGAGTTGCACAACTTTTGTTGCTCGTGTAAACGGCCCTTAAGGCCATCCCTCAGATCAATTCCCCTTATCCATTGGATAAATATGATTGATAAACCAGCCCTTAAATTTATATACACACCTCAAAAGAATTAAGGGATCGATTCTCCTTGTTGACCCCAAAGAGCCCATATCAATATGGAGAAAGTCGATATTATAGAGAGTCTTTGGTGACCACTAACATGCCCTTAACGTCACTCTAACGTACCCAAGAGTACGTGACCTTGAGGGGACGTTAGCATCGTCGTACGTTAAAATGGCTCATTTAATGTCACCCGTTTGGGGACCTAAAGGCTCATGACACCAGCTTAACCTTCTTATAAATGTAACACTACTGGTCACCTCAAAATTACTCGAATACTGGTGAAGTAAATAATGATGGTTTTTCTTCAAATTCCTACCAATTCCTATTAATTACATAATTAATTAGTACCTACTAATTATGTTGATGTAGTAGGAAGATTTTCGAACACCCCTCAAACTTGGTTATTTTACGTTTCAAGTCATGTAGAAACTGAATGTGCCATCTGAAGTCCTCCTCCGCTGTCTAGCTTTACTAACCTTCAACTCGATCGAAAAAAGTCCGTTATTTTGCGCACAGGCTCTATTTGGCCGATTAAAGCCTTGTTTTTATTATTATTTTACATATTTTAAATGAGAAACCTGAGTTTTATGACACTAATTCTTCGCAGTATTGTTCTTGGTTTGCCTGATCTCTCAGCTATTTTCTCGTGAACATTGCACGAAGTGCTGCCTCCACTGATGAATATCAGTTAAAATCCTGGTCATATAATACTTTTAATACTTGTTGTTCATACCCAACGGAAAGCCCAAAACCATGAAGCTCATAACAGCTGATGACCTATAAGTGCAACTAAACAGCGGTGTTATACTCTTGAGGCTATCGTTGCTTTAAATTCATGCCCTGTTCATGAATTGAAAACTAAAAATGAAAAATTAGCCCATATTTGTACTGAAACTACCATGAAATTAGAATTTTGGAATAAAATCGGCATTTCATATCGAAATAATGAAGTTGATTAGTGAACCAGTAGACAACAAGATAGCTGGGGAAAATATCACGTTGCCCAACCACCGGTAACGTGCCATCAAAATGAAAGCAACCGTGCCCCCCGGTTCCATTTGGGTTAGCATCTTCATTTGCTCCCTCAAGACTACGGTGACGGGTGACGTTAAGTTGAAGTTTCCAAAAACTCTCCAACATCTCATAATTAGTACCTAATGGAGGTGGGATGCACCTTATTCATTTTGGAGGTGGGATGCAGATGTAGATGTGTAAGAAAACTCACAGGGTGGGGTTATTTTTACCCCAAGCACGGAAGCCTGGTGGCTTATTGTACTTTTCTGAGAGTTTTGCGTTTAATCAAAGAGATTCAGCCCTCTGATGAGGGATGTGAGTCCTTTGATTAATTGTTTGCTTCGAAAAGACATCATTTGGGGTTTGTGCCCTAGAGTTCAAATCTGCGGTAGGTGAGTGCAGGGCACTCGAAGATTATGTGGGATACTGTTTCGTCTGTCTCCTCGCATAGTCTGCATAGGGTTGAGTTATGTGTGACCCCTATGCGGTGTGGGTGGAAACGTAGGGGTGCAAACCCGGTTATAAGTCTCTCAGTAAGTTTGGCGTTGGGTTCGACCATCATGAGCTTGCTGTGGACATATCCCTCAATATTGGACCATCTTCTTGTGGTCTGTTGGTCAACCCACATGTTGATGATTCTTTTGAAGTTAGTTTTTGGTAGGTCAACTGCTGGCTCAGGCCCTACAAAAGGGGTGTTGGAGCCCCTTATTGCGAGCTCATCCACCTTTTCATTACCAGTAATACCTTTATGCCCTGGCGCCCACTTCAGGCAAACCTGGTTCTGTTTTGCCAGGGCGTTTAGGGTTTGCATACAACACCAGACCACCCGTGAAGAGATGGTTGGAGCCATTAATGCTTTTATCAAGGCTTGGCTGTCAGAAAGGATACGGACGTGGGCACCATGGTGCCCCCTCCTAATAACCTAATAGAGGTGGAATGCACCTTATTCTTTTTGTTTTTTCTCAAACACTGAGAAATAATTGAACTTGTGGCGGATGGTAACTTTTCTGACGAAGAAGACTGCCTAGAACTTGCGGATGGGTTTTTTCTGAATATTTCTACGTGATTAAATACTATATGATGTAGCAAACATTATCTCAAAATTTAATGAAATTTGAACGAATTTGAACCTGTAATGCTTGTTAGAAGATAGGCGGAACGAAAGAGTGCAAAAACGCAAAATAAGTTAGGTTTTTGACATGGATATGTCTTTGCCCTGGGGGGTCAACCAAAAATTTCCGTGACGCAAAATTTGTGTCACACTTTCAGTGTTTTTCACGTACAACCCAGCCGTTGCTAGGGGAATGGAACTTCCGCAGTTTTCATCGCACAGAAATCGTTCGCCACTCGTTGGAAAGCGCTTGATTTATGTGATAAATGTTCACATCTCAAGCTACCAATTTCCCCCCTCCTTACGTACCTGGCTACATTGCTAAACTAAGTTGACTGGACTATAAACAATTTTAAGCCGGTTACAATATTCTTAACGTAAAGCAATAGCATCATTTACTCCACTCCATAGGAAACATTTTCATCCTCTTGACAACAGTCGACTGTTAACAACAACTCATTGTAGTGGCTTCTCTCCACAGTAATTTTCAACATTTCTATAAGTAAACCATTGTGTTGGAATTAGTCGGGATGCGGCCCAGGGAAAATAAATGAAATTATTTCATTTATTGTTTTATTTGATAACGTTTCGTCCTCTTACTGAGGACATCTTCAGATCTTGGTGTGTCCAGGAAAAAATTCCCCCAATCAAAGACATATCCATGTAACATGGTATCTGCTTGTAAAGCAGATAGTGGAACTCGTTTATTAAATTCAGGACTGGGGAGCAGCGTGGGCATTTAAAAGTCAGGCGCAATAAGGTTGAAAATTATAATACGTATTTGCACGTATCCTATTATAATATTCATCTTTTCTACTTTTTCATAAGTAGGAACCTACCTAATTGTAAGTAAAACAACAACATTAATTTGTAGGCATAATTTTGCAACTAAAATTGTAAACATGATTCCTATGATGAACGCTGAAATGATGTTCTTTGTTTGAAATATACGCAGCCGTTGGTACAAGAACAGCTGGACGTAACGGTACTGTTTTGTTTAAATTTAAAAATGCATCTGTATGAGTTATATATTTGTGTTTATTCTGTCAAAAATTATCAGGATAAGGATTATAAGGTGTAAAAGTCCTTATTTCCGAGGTTTCGGCTTATATATAACCATCATCAGGTTTCAAGGATCGTCTATGGTGATCCTTGAAAACGGTAGTTAGTGAAAAAACTGTGTTTATTTCCACAAAAAATGAAGAGTTACAATGTTGAATAGATTTCGACGGTTAGGCCATCAGTAACAAACAATAACTGAAGACACATGAAAGGACACAGCTTTTATAGTGACAGGTGAAGGGAGATTGGATCCCATTGGCCGAAAGAAAGGATAGGGGGCTGGAGGTACAACCAATTAAGTGCAAGCAAAGTGAAGGGGATTATAGCTAATCAGGTGAAGTGAAAGGAGAGGAAGATTACTGGTTTCAACAGTTAGGAGGGATGATTCCAAGCTTTACAGAAATGGACTCATTGGTGAAATATATTGAGGGATATCCTCATTTAAACATATACCATATCTGTCACTTTTGATAATTTCGAATACTTCAAGCACATTCAACGTCCCTCCCTTTGGACAAAAATGAAGAAATTCTACTGTCTATCTGTCAAAACAAAATTGTAATTATGATCGGATTCCTGAAGATGTTTTGCAAATGTAGACTTACCCTTATTTTCCTTGAAATCCTCCTGGTGCTCGTCTATTCTTTCCCTGAATTACCTACCAATTTGACCGCAGTATTCGTAGTCACAAGATCATTTTAGTTTATAAATCCTACTGTTATCCTGAACATTGATTTTGTCCTTAACGGATCCTAGTAATGCTTTAAGACTATTTTTAGTTTTAAAACCTACTTTGTAACCTCTCGATGATAGAATTTAGCCGATTTTATCCGAAATTTTCCCATAAGGTATACTTATCCATTGCTTTTCTCCTAAATTTACATCATCCCGAGCCAGATTGGAAACTTTTTCCCTACTCTTTTTCCTAAGAACCTTATCCCATATCGTATCAACGAGATCTCCATATCCGTTACTAGCCGCTATGCTTTTGATAATGGATTTTTCTTTTGATAAATTTTGTCCACTCATTGGAATAGATAGTGCTCGGTTAATCATACTATGGAAGGCTGCATGCTTACGGACTAAAAGGTGATTTGAAGTACTATGGATTGTTAGATCGCTATATGTATCTTTCCTATAAATTGAAAAATCATGTTTTTCGTTTACCAAAGAGATGGGCAGATCTAATTCCCCTCCTTTCACTTCTTCTGATTAGCTATAATCCCCCTTCACTTTGCTTGCACTTAATTGGTTGTACCTCCTGCCCCCTTCCCTTTCTCTCGACCAATGGGATTCAATCTCCCTTCATCTGTGACTATAAAAGCTGTGTCCTTTCTAATGCGTCTTCAGTTATTGTTTGTTACTGATGGCCTAACCGTCAAAATCGATTTAACATTGTAACTTATTATTTTTCGTGGAAATAGACAACGTGTTTTTCACCAACTTCCGTTTTCAAGGATCACCATAGATGATCCTTGAGGCCTGATGATGGTTTTATGTAAGCCGAAACCTCGGCAGTAAGGACTTTCATTCGTTTTGACCCTTATCATTATAATCTTTGACAACTTACATATTGTGGGTCGATCATCTCTTTCTCTATTTGTATTTAATGTGTCATATCCACCATTTTGCTGTTATTAAATTAGTTCAATGTCGTGCTAATGTTTTCAATTATCATAAATTGCTTCTGTCAAAGTATGCAGCATGTCTAATAAAGCGAATTTTCTAAGAAAAGTTGTGGATAACATTAAATTAGGCTCTTAAATTTAAAATGAAGATTGATAGATGTGACATTTGTACGCATGATCGTAAAATACCAGTGATTCGGAAGCGATAGATTTCATTGGAGTCTTGTATAGTCTAAACCGTTCGGTTCCTGTCAAATTTCATCGAAATCTGATAAAAATTATATATTTCCATTCACTGTCATTCTGTGTGAGGGTGATATTTGGTGTTCAGATCAGCCAATAGAGACTAAGCTTAGTCTTGTTGTTGTAGGTAGGTGCCTTGTTTGAATGCAAAAAAGACGAAATTTCTGGTTTTCTCCTAGTCTTCCTCAAGCAATAACTTGAGCGAATGTTCCATTAATTTTTATTGTATTTTATGGCTAGATATGGTTTTAATTTTTTCATTTTTTTTCCCCCTCTCTAAATTGACTGATGAATTGTACTCCAAACCAACACACCCCCTCTTTATTTCCATTTTTGATGCTTAAATAGAATGCGAATGCCCCTTAAATTGCATTATCCAACCGTATCTTGTGCTAATGGTGGATATGGCACAACATTTACCTCTCTTTTAATAATATTGAACGCTTAAAATCTAGAGGATTCAAATGCTCCCACTTCCTAATTGATCCAAATTCCGCTACTGGTGTTATATACGTGTATTTATTGTATTGTTTGGCTGGATATGGTTTTAAATTTTTTCATTTTTTCTCTCTAAATTGACTGATGAATTTTAATTTTCTAGCCCGCTTCCGCTTCCGACACACAAATCAGGGTGGTTGAGCTGGAAGAAGAAGTGAGTCATATCTCAAATGTCTACTAACCAGGGATGGGTTTTTTCAAATTGCAATATCGAGTTTTTGAATCGGACCAATTGAATTGATACTCTAAAAATAGTACAGATTGAATCCCACACACGCACGCACGCACGCACACACACACGCACACACACACACACACACACACACACACACACACACACACACACACACACACACACACACACACACGCACGCACGCACGCACGCACACACACACACACACACACACACACACACACACACACACACACACTCTTAATTAATTTAAAAACTTGGCCCTTCGGGCCTCGCAAGGGGCTCCTCCGCCCCTTGACGCTGGTTGCTTTCCGCTTTGGGCCTTCAGCTAAAATGCTAAAACATGGAACATGCTTTCTTCCCGCTAATTCGAGAATATTTCATTTTGTTTTCTTATAGTTATGATGTTGCCAAACTAATTAGCCTGCCACCAAGCAGCACAACTATATTAAAGATTACCATCTCAACCAAGTGACAACAAAACAAGGCTTACAAACGGCACAATAATATTTATAACATTGCATCATTGGATTAATATCTTGTAAATAAATTTAAAACTACGACATGAATATTTTACTGATAGAAGTTAGAAGGAAGTACCTAGGTAGGTAACACGTTACATCCCATATCAGTTGATGCCCCCTAGACCATGGTCACAATGTCACACCATCTGGACGTTTCTCATTGCGGTACAGACCACTGGGCTCCAGTGAGGCACAGATGGCTGCAGAACATGAGGGCTCATTGGACTAGCATATTCATCTCATTGTGACCCCATGTTTCTGGTAGAACTCAAACCGTGGAACCCAGACTCATCAATCACAGAACAGCAATTATAATCGTTCTTTTGATAAAGACGACACCCTAGTCGTAGAGCGATGCCTGCCTAGAAATCCTGGTGACTTCAGTGCTCCAATATTTGGAGAAGGAAACACCTGCAGCCATGCCCCAGACTCAGCTTGCAGGGCCGTGAACCGGGCTTTATCTTTCATTGAATCGTACTATGAATGTTCCCTCACCATGCCAGCCAGATTGATGGCATTTTCTATCATTACGACACGGACCACTGGGCTCCAGGATGGCACAGATGCCTGTGGAGGTGAGAGCTCGTTAGACTAGCTTATTCATCTTTGTGACGTGACTACTGGACCATGTTTCTTGTAGAACTCAAACCGTGAACCCCAGACACACCAACCACAGAACCGCAAATACAATCATACTTTTGATAAAGACGACACCCTAGTCGTAGAGCGATGCCTGCCTAGAAAGCCTGGTGACTTCAGTGCTCCAATATTTGGAGAAGTAAACACCTGCAGCCATGCCCCAGACTCAGCTTGCAGGGCATTGAACCAGGCTTTATCTTTCATTGAATCGTACTATGAATGGTCCCTCACCTTGCCAGCCAGATTGATGGCATCCCTCACCATGCCAGCCAGATTGATGGCTTCCCTCACCATGCCAGCCAGATTGATGACATTTTCTATCATTACGACACAGACCACTGGTCTCCAGAATGGCACAGATGCCTGTGGAGGTGAGAGCTCGTTGGGCTAGCTTGTTCATCTTTGTGACGTGACTACTGGTCCATGTTTCTTGTAGAACTCAAACCGTGAACCCCAGACACACCAACCACAGAACCGCAAATACAATCGTACTTTTGATAAAGAAGACACCCTAGTCGTAGAGCAATACCTGCCTAGACATTCTGGTGATTCTTCACTGCACCAATATTTGGAGAAGGAAACACCTGCAGCCATGCCCCAGACTCAGCTTGCAGGGCCGTGAACCGGGCTTTATCTTTAATTGAATCGTACTATGAATGTTCCCTCACCATGCCAGCCAGATTGATTACGACACACACCACTGGGCTCCAGAATGGCACAGATGCCTGTGGAGGTGAGAGCTCGTTGGTCTAGCTTGTTCATCTTTGTGACGTGACTGCTGGTCCATGTTTCTTGTAGAACTCAAACTGTGGAACCCAGACTCATCAATCACAGAACAGCAATTATAATCGTTCTTTTGATAAAGACGACACCCTAGTCGTAGAGCGATGCCTGCCTAGAAATCCTGGTGACTTCAGTGCTCCAATATTTGGAGAAGGAAACACCTGCAGCCATGCCCCAGACTCAGCTTGCAGGGCATTGAACCAGGCTTTATCTTTCATTGAATCGTACTATGAATGTTCCCTCACCTTGCCAGCCAGATTGATGGCATTTTCTATCATTACGACACAGACCACTGGTCTCCAGAATGGCACAGATGCCTGTGGAGGTGAGAGCTCGTTGGGCTAGCTTGTTCATCTTTGTGACGTGACTGCTGGTCCATGTTTCTTGTAGAACTCAAACTGTGGAACCCAGACACATCAACCACAGAGCAGCAAATACAATCGTTCTTTTGATAAAGAAGACACCCTAGTCGTAGAGCAATGCCTGCCTAGACATCCTGGTGATCCTTCTCTGCACCAATATTTGGAGAAGGAAACACCTGCAGCCATGCCCCAGACTCAGTTTGCCCATCCTGTGAAAACCGGACATTTGGCCTTCAAGGCGACTTTAAGTTTTTGCCTGGACAGATTGGTGAAAAACTGGACTGGGCCGAAACAGGACACCTGGCAACCCTGGTTCCAAGGGAAATTTAGCTCCATTAGTTCTTATTAAACGGAAATGGTTCACCAGTTGTTGGAAACAACTCAGTTTATGCTACCATCTTTCATTGCTTAAACCGCTCCAAAAATAAATGGAACTAGGCTACATGCAAAGTTATTAATAGTTTTGTTTGCAGTGCAAGTTGGAAACGGTTGCCAACTGTTGGCGACCAGATTTGTGATTGGTTTCATGCACTTGCGTGACCACCAGCTAATTTCAAACCGTTGGTAACCAAATCCGCACTGCGAACAGGTTTGACTGAAGTAAACCGTTGTGTAGCCTCCAACTGCTGTACCCTGCTTGGTGGGCTCGTGCCATCCTTTGAATAGGTACACATTCCTACCCATTCGAAAATGTACGGTAATCGTACAGGGTCACGGTCGTGTCATGAAAGTTGGCATTTTTGTGAACAACTCTACTTTCTTCCTCTTCGTCAGAAGAGCAAGAAATATTCAGGGGAGAAATGGGTTTTTCAGACGATGATTCCCATTCAATGTCGTCACCAATAAGATTTTCCATATCACACAACTCAGAGTAGGAAACTCTTAATAAATAACCGTAGAAGAAACGAGGGTAAATACAAAGGCAGAAAACAGTGCACGGCATGCAGATATCCGACAGCTATATTACGAGTATCTCCTTCAGCTGACTGGTTTGATGGTCATTGCAAACAAACCTAATGAACTATAAAGTATAAATCCTGAGGTACGAGAATCGTGATTTAGTATGTAGTGGTATGAAAAGGTGGTGTGGTATGCATGAATTCAACCTGCGTAAGTGGTAGGATGCGTTGCATTGCAATTGGAGAAGGTGTGGCAACACTGAATAACGACCAGAAAACCATCCGAGATGTAAGCAGAGACCTCTGGTAGCAATCATATGACGTCTAAGCTTACAAAAAGGTGATATAGGGTCTGAAAAACTTAATAAAGTCTTGCAGGTCACTGCGGTCGCGACTTTATGAAGTCTTGCAGGAGTGAAAAGCCCTATCTAGTCCTTGGTACAGCCAGATGGCTTAGATGCTCCAGTGGGGGGGGGGGGTGAATTTAATCTGCGTAAAGCTGGATTCACATACAGCGGAATCAGCGTGGAACGTGGAAGGACGGAACGTAATCTGATTGGCTATTGGGACAACAGTTGAGGAGGGTGGCTGCCATGTTGTTGGATGGGGCGGACAGCGGTCAAAATTTTCATACCGTTTCCGCGTTCCGTCGAGCTCAGCACAAGCGCAGTAAGGCCCGGTGCACACGAGCGTCAAAATGACGCTTGACGCCGCGTCATTTTCAATCGGATAACTAGAGGTACACAGCGGAGCATGGTGCGGTGCACACGGGACGCCGATACCTATCTGCAGCTGGCGTTGACGCGGATAGGTATCAAAGTTGACGCAGGTTTCTGTGGGACGCGCGTTGCGGGCGATAGGTATCTTGCCGCCCGATACCCCTAGCAGTACTCAGCAGTCAATCGTCCGGTGCACACGTGCAGCTGCGTCACTTCGCGTCAACCATCATTTTGAAGATTTCGGCCCACGATTTTTTGAAAAACTTCAATTTTCTGCACATTGATTCATTGTCAAAGGATACGAGAAAGCTACGTGCTATGCCCAACATGCCGTTTTTAGCGAATCTTCGCAGAAAATTGCTACTGCAATTATAAAATAACAATTTTCGAAAACATTCTTCATTGAAATCCGAGTCCTAGCTCCAAGGTCCTTCCAACTTTTCGTCCAACACCAACCAAAATCCATATTCATATCAATTTCATATACCTATATATATATAGGTATGTATGTGAGAGTATGGGGATGTTATTTAGAAAAAGTTACAGTCATGTAGTATGATCGTATGAGCGAATTTTCTTAAATTACATGTCTTATTATATCGCACCCTGGGAGTGATACTGGTATAAGTCCAAAAATGGCAGTTTTGAGTTATATATACTACTGTGTACATTTTGACGAGCTCTACATGCGGCTAGTATCGGTTTAATCATAGGACAAAAAGTGACTGGTAGAGAGCAGGATAAACCAGTATGATTCTGGTCAAAGTCTTCATCTAGCGTCGGGGAAAGGTCGGTCTATGTCGGTTCATCTCGACATAAATCACTATCGATGGGACAAACCAGGTATTTATCCTTTATTTTTACAGCAATAGTGGTCTGTTTCAAGAAGTACCGCTATTGAACCAAGGAATATCAAGTTTCTTTGTGTTTTTCACTGTTGTACCGGTACATATTTTGCTATGCACCACTATTCGCCCAAAAGATTAGTAGTCGTACTGAGGCAACCTGGTGATTAACTCGCGATGTACCAATATTGTACGAAGGAAAAAAATCAAGGTTTGTTGTGTTTTATCGTGTTAGTGGTACATCATAAGATTTTTATAATTATAATTATGTTAATCAAAAACAGAAAGGTGGAGAAGCTAATTAGAAGTAGGGCAGTATAGGTAGATGGTATATGCATGACACAGACCAAAAAGAACCGAGAAAATATGAATGGTGTGTCTGTAGTACGCCAACAAAGTCATAAAAAATCTTTAAATGCGATTTCCCAGAATTCATGTTTTTGGACTTATACCAGTATCACTCCCAAGGTGCGATATTATGCTAAATTGTATCGAAATTTCAGCAATTGATTATATATATACCTATATATATATATACATCATTCCAGACGATAACTCTCCTTAGGATTGAGATAAAAATACCGTTCTTGGGCCAACAAATCAAGCATTCCAAACGAAAGGATGAGTTTGTTGGTCAACTACGTATTTTTTAGCCCATTAAATTGGCAAATTTCGAAAAATGTACTAAAAAAATCACTAAAAATGGCTAAAAACAGCCAAAAAGCGTTACATTTATAAGTTTTAGCACAATTTTAGTCAAAACTAAACTATAAACGATTAACTAGGACATTTAATAAGTTTTGCTCAAAATTATGCTGAAAAACGTAGGTACTTTAATTTCAATAATATTCGCTTCTTCAGTACTTCCGATTTCTGCCCTCTTCTTTGCGAAATACGTAATTGTGCACCAAATACGAAAAAACCACTTTCTTCTTCAATATCTGGGTACAGATCCATCCTCGTAGTTGGCGAGCGAGTGGCTGACACGTCATGACGCGGCGTCCTGCGTCCTTTTGCCGCTCGTGTGCATTGAAACTCAGATAGGACGCAGATAGCGATTCCAAGAAATGACGCGGCGTCAAGCGTCATTTTGACGCTCGTGTGCACCGGGCCTAAGACAGGAATGTTGATAACCGCTAGTAGAGGTTTCAGATCAGAGAGGCTTTCACTAGGAAGGTTATGATTCTGTTCACTAAGTTGACCGCCTTATGTGAAAAATCTTCCTAACTCCGCCGACTCTCCACTGGTTTTTTTTCCCTTCCGTCCTTCCGCTTTCCGAGCTCGTTCCGCTCCATATGAACGAAACCTTCGGCGGAACTACCATATCCGACCTTAAGCGGTTGGATGCGTAAGCAAGCCCGACAATCGACAGTTTCTAAACGATAAGTCAATTGAGATTAGGTGCTTGGGGATTTTATCAACTCGGGCGAACCACAGCGTATGCTAACCTGATAAAGTCAACAGAATCGAATAAGTGTTTTATCTTAAAGTGACGCTACTTATCTTCAAGTAACGCTGAACCACTTTGGGGATTTTCCCGCCTATCCCGTGTGTTCGGTTTCCAACATTTCTAAGTTTCCTAGTTCTTTTCTTATTCACAAAAGGTTTTGCAATGGCAGATTGAAAATTTATGAACAAGAAAATTAATATAACTTTCATGAATCGTGATTGGTCGCGCGCCATTGCCTCACTCTGCATGGCGTTAAGTAGTAGGTAGCGGCGCCCCTCCGGTCACTAAGGAGACTAGCTATGTCTACACTTCTGCGTTTTTCTTTTCAACTTTCGTTTCGTCTTGCTTTTAACGCATGCTGTTCCAAGCAAGTTTTTGACGCATGCTGCAACGTTGTCCACATTTATGCGTCATATGTATGCTTCAAGCAGGATTGTTTGAGCCAAAATGGACGACGCAGTGGTGTTAGCTGGTATTAGTGCAGCTTGTATATTATTGTCAAAAGTGCGAAAACGTAAAAAGAAACCTCGAACTATGTGGATGAGTGAGTACTTGAAAAGAAGGAACTATGGTATATTGAATGATTTGAAGGAGAACGAAAATTTGCTATTTAAAAATTTTCACACCTTCAATTTGTTTTCACACCTTTTACTGTCATGTTGTATTTCTTGCCTAATGCTTCGTAAGCATCATTCCGTTTGTTTTTGTTTGTATAGGACTTATCACTTGTGTCCCACAGCACAGGATGACACCTGTAGTCTTCAATAAAGTTCAATGTTACTTTATCTGAACTCATGTTAAACAGTAAATACACAACAGTAATAAATAACTTCAGACAATCGAAAACTACACATACACACTTAGTAAACGCAAAACAAAAAATATATTCGACACAGCTGACTGAGCAAAATCGCACAGGCTATCGCAAGACGATCGACACTTGTCATTCTGCGTGCGATGCAGCATGCGAGTACGAAATATGGCGGATTTCTCTGAAAAAAGGAATGCCACACCGCATGCGTCACGTGCTTTATCGCATGCGCTTTGCAGCATGCGTCAAACGCACACAAAATCGACCAAGTGTGGACATACTGACTGCACGGAACAAGTGATTGAGTCAGGTGATTGAACAGAAAAAATGATGGTTGATGAACAATATATTGCGGAATCGTGATTACCAACAAGAAATGAATGTCACTGTTATCAGTGTGTAAAGTTACTTTGCGATAGGGAGGAAGAGATGAGATAGGTTGGTTCATAAAGCGTCTTATGTTTAGTGAAATAAATTTGTCTTATTGGAGATGAGGCGCTTTATCTGCCCACACATGCGCAGTAGTGTTTTCCGTTCACGATAAGGGCCCCTCACCTCTATCTCCCTATCGCTTTAGGAACTCTCTATTGTTCGAGCGTTGCAATTCCACTCTCCTACCTACCTCCAACTTCCTCTTTTAATTAAGTAGGCGATTTCAGAAACCCACTAAATCCACTTCAAACGAAGTTGAGAAAAACGCGAAAAACTAATGGCTGTTGATCCAGGCAAGGCAAATCAAAAATGTTTTTTTCAAAAAATCAGAAAAAAACAACGATTTTACCTGCAAATTATTATCAATGTCGGTTTGTAATGAAGAATTTTATTTTAGATTCAAATTTTTAATTAGTGGGTTTTGCAACCGCAATAGGTAAATAGCTGGTTTTGCAACCATATGGTCCGCCATCTGCAAATTGTGTCAGGATGCAAAACCCATTAGTTTCCAAGTCTGTCTTACCTCATTGAGGTTGAGGTCATTTTTTTTTTTTTCCTTGTCAATAGAGTTGGGGGATAAATTTTATTAAAGAAATTTAATTGAATAATTAAGGTATAAGTGTTTACGATATCCTTGGCAAAAAATGGACTTCCCTGCAGTTCTGAATAGCTGTTGAATTTTAAAAAGACACTAGGGTGGGGAAAAATGAAAGTGGTTTGCTCAAATAACTCATTTTGATATTGTAAAAAATCGATAAATAAAACAGAAGGTACACTTACATAAATTCAGCAAACCTAAGAAATAGGTAATGAAATAAGCTCACTAAATTAGAAAAGTGGCAACAGTTTTACTGTAAATTTAAAAAAAAATTAAACAGTTGAGTCGTGATGTTCAATCCACTGATTCGCAGTCACTCTCCATGATGTCGCCTGGGTGTTTTTTTGGATTTCCCCAGTGAAGTCAGTGTCGGAAATACCAACGGATTACACTATATCATCACAAAAAACGCGGTTTTGAACTGAATAATAACTATTGTAGTAAGAAAACTTATAATCAGTGAGTGAAGGCAATGAACTAAATCGAGAGGTGGTCAAGTTTCGAACGAAGAAAAGTTGGCTTTTTGTTTTTACACCAGCTATTATAGAACCTTTCTGATACCTTCACTGTTTCCTGACAAAATACTAACATAACAACACTGAAAGGTTACATTAAAAAATAAAAATGTATACATACATTAAACAATTAAACATACATGAAAAAAAAAAATTTAAAAAAAAAAAAAAAAGGAGAAACCATGGAAAAGAAACAACTAAGAATAAGAAGTTGGATTTCAAAAGTAAAATATAGTGGGTTTTGCTTCTCAACATACCCAGGCTGTGTGGAATAACATAGATTTTAGTGTGTTTTGTAACTGAAGGTTTTTGGTGGGTTTCGTACTCGCAGCAGCTCAGTGTTTAGTGGGTTTTGGCACAGTATTGAATTTTCAAACGCGATTTTCAGCGGCTTTTAGTGGTTTTAGGGCATTGAAACCATTTTTTAAACGATAGCTGACAACATTCTGATTCAATATGTACTTTTAACTCAATTTTTTTTGAAAAATGGATTTAGCGGGTTTTGCAACTCGCCTACTCAATTATCAAGCTCAGAGCCTATACTCAAGTTATTTTTACTAAGATTGTCGAATTACAACTTATTAAATCTCCTTTCTGTTCTAATTCATCGTTCCTTTCTTTTGCAGCAATCGGACGGCGAAAGCGGGGGTCCCGCCTCGAAGAAGACACGAACGGAACCTCCTCCGCCAGACCACACAGAAGATAAACCCAATATTGATAACTAAGAATAAAATTAAGTTGAACTCATTTTTATGACTTCTATTAAAATGGATAAAATTTCTACTTCGTGTAAAATTTGGGGAAAAAGAAGAAATAAGATTTTTTTTAAAACAGAATCGTATGTACATTAAATGTCTCAAAACTGTCGAATTTTGTTTTTTTAAGAAATTTTTTATGTGAATTTGATTGCTTCGAAAAAAAAACCCGTTTTGATTGAAAAAATGTAAGAAAACTTGAGTAAGATTTTGAGGGTTGCGCTGATTGTTGTTGATAACCTAACTGTAACCTTTGTTTTCCGTGCGAACTAAACGAACTGAAAGTAAATCACTCGCGACGAGGTTGTTGAAACCCATTTCACTAAATTCCGCGGTTTCCACGAATTGGGGATGTATAGATGATCTGTTTTTAGTGCCGAATTTCTCTCCGGGATAACCCTACTATAACCTTCATGGGGTTTTCCTGTTTCCTTGTATGGAATTATATGGATATATTTGTACCGCTCTCCAGTTGAATCCATGTGGCAGTGAATTTGATTGTTACCAAATTCATGACATAACCTAATGGATAACCTAATTATAACCAAAGATAATAACGGATAACCTACCACCGGAGGACAGCAACCGATTCGAATGATCCGTATATTTGATTATCCTGATTAACAGTTGATAGTGTTGATACAAAATCCGACAAAAAGTTATCATCAAATTATCACCTACGATTATCTTCCCTTTGGGTTTTTGTTGTTCACTGCCGAAGATGAACTAGTGACTTTTGGGTAACCCTACTATAACCTTCATGGGTTTTCCTGTTCCCATGTATGGAATTATATGGATTTTGTACCACACTCCAGTTAAATCCATATGGCAGTGAATTTGATTATTACCAAATTCATGACATAACCTAATAGATAACCGTGGATAACCTAATTATAATCTTAATGGTCCCTCCTCCCCCCATACATGGAATTAAATGGATATATTTGTTCCTCATTATACCAGTTAGACCCTGTTATCCATATGGCTGTGGATGCGATTTGGTAGCTAACCACTGCATTGTTGTCAATAACCCCATTATAACCTTCCCAATATCAGTTTTTCATTCGTGGAACTACATGGATCTATCTCCTTTCCAAAAACAACATCCTCTTTGTCCTGTTTTCCCTCAAAATGTCAATTCTTTACTTTCTGATAGCGTACTGCCCGTCAAGATTTGGAAATATGATAATCTGAACTGAATCACACTCCAGTTAAACCTTGTTATCCATATGGCTGTGGATGCAATTTGGTAACTAACCACTGCATTGTTGTCAGTAACCCCATTATAACCTCCACAAATAAGGTTTCATGGAACTACATGGATCTATCCGCTTTTTAAAAACAACATCCTCTTCGTCGTGTTTTCCCTCATAATTTCAGTTCTTTACTTTCTGTACTACCGTCAATGGAAATATGCCAACCTCTTATACTTGTGAAAGCTGGACTAGGTGTGTTTAATGTGATAACCAAACTCCTAAACTATGAATGAATTTAATAAACAAGCCTTAACTCCTTGATTTACGTCCCCGTTGAACTATGAAATTAATAAGTGAATCAAATTTCAAAAAATTGCGCCTCTCAATCTTTTTTTCCACGTCGTAATTCCACTGGGGAAAATTAATTCCATTTTCCCCTCAACTAAAACAACCTTAAGTATAAATCAAGTTTATTTTTAAATCCCAAATCTTCATTATGTATTGGGTATGATAACGTATTGTGTAAATATGAAAAATTATATAGGTAAGTACATGAATAAAAAAGATGAAAAAAAATGCAAAAAAATGTCCGTTCGTTTAAGAATAATTTATTTAACTTACGGTTCCTTCAATTTTTTACTGCAGGGATCGTAAATAGGAAGTTTTTTTTTTTTTGTTCTGTTGTAATCATCGATGTATTTTATTGTAAGCTTTATGGAGTTGTCTTTTATATGATTTCTGGACCCTTGAAGCGTCCAAAGCGTTGTGGTCAATAACGTGGTTTGAAGGTCGTGATGGTTATCATGATGGAAGGTTATCCGGTAACTTAGCAACACACAAACATCCCCGCCCCCTCCCACACGCACTCCATGTGTTGCCACTGAACGTGGAGAAATCCGTTTTCTTCTATAAACACGAATATTTTGTATATTAAAAAACAAACAACTTATACACACTAGGGCGCCTGCTATTTTGAGAAAGGCGGAATTTGGACGATCTCCACCCGAAATTTGGTTTAAAATGTCAAAAAAATGACTCTTGAATTTTTTCAGATTTTTCACGTAACAAAACCCTACGCCGGTAGCTCGATTTTGGTTTTTGAAATATGCTTTTTGTGCCAATATCACACTTTTGAGTATAAATTTAACAATCATTTTGTAAAATTGTGAAACTTCGTATACTTACGTTTTGTGGGTCGCTGAACTCGAATATGCAGTCAAAACAAGTCGACAGCAACAACTTTTGATAGTTTGGAATCCCAAAATAGTCAAAATCACGTCGAAAAATGACAATTTTTCAAAAGTCATTGTAAAATTATGAAAATTTGTATTTTTACGTATTTATGTTAGAACTTCCATTAAATTCAACAAAAACAAAAATACGAATTTTCATAATTTTACAATGAATTTTGAAAAAATGTCATTTTTCGACATGATTTTGACAATTTTGGGGTTCCAAACTATCAAAAGTTGTTGCTGTCGACTTGTTTTAACTGCATATTCGAGTTCAGCGACCCCAAAAACGTAAGCATACGAAGTTATATTCAAAAGTCTGATATTGGCAAAAAAAAGCGTATTTCAAATACCAAAATTGAGCTACCGGCTTAGATTTTTGTTAAGCGAAAAATCTGAAAAAAATCAGGAGTCATTTTTTTGAAATTTCAAACCAAATTTCAGGTGGAGGTCGTCCAAATTCAGCCTTTCTCAAAATAGTGGGCACCCTCTAATATCCACAAATTATAGTTTCCTCAGTTTTGTTCCTGTTTTGGGTAGTTGGAATCATGACTAAGACTTGGTTCCATGCTGGTGTTTCGCAACCAAGTCCCAAACCTTCCTGGAACTTCGAGGGTCAACGTTTATTTTTCGCCGAAAAATTGTATCAATTTCACGGTTTTGTCGTGATTTTATTGTTTGAAAGGTAGGATCGGAGAGGGTGATTGGTTGGTAAAACTCAGTAAATTTTATTTGGGTTTCTTGACCTTTCAAAGCCTTCTTGATAGGAAAAAGAAAATTACGTTGGTTCCTATTTGTTGAGAATCTTTCAATATTTTCAAATTAATTTTTCAAATTAAATAATACATGCAATAAATATTAAGATTCGATCGGATCATCAAAGAAATCCCATTATTTGAAATCTTATACAGGAAGGATGTAGTGAAAGATTTCACTGCTGCCTTGATCGTAATATAGTATATGGCTTGTGCGTATCACTTCACGAGGTCTGCGTGTGTTATGATGAATCTTTGACTTGAGAAAACATTCAAAATAAATAATACGCAATAAATATTCAGATTCGATCGAATCATCGAAGAAATTCCATTATTTGAAATCTTATACAGGAAGGATGTAGTGAAAGATTTCACTGCTGCCTTGATCGTAATATAGTATATGGCTGGTGCGTGTCACTTCAAGAGGTCTATGCGTGTTATGATGAACCTTTGACTTGAGAAAACAAGTCAAAATCTTGTTAAAATCAGTTTTCGAGTCAAATTTTGAATAAAAATATTCAAATTGAGTGATTGAACATTGTGGAAAATCCATAATCCATGATGTCAAACTGAAAGTATGCAGTGATGCATCACCTTCCGGATGATAATGTTGACAAAGGCCACTGGTGCTTGTTCGACCTTAGTTCAGTAAAACTGTTCAATGTTTATACATATATATATATATATATATTCAGTAAAACTGTTCAATGTTTATACATATATATATATATATTCAATAATCGTTACTCAACCAATCGACTCCCTCTCCGCCATCATCTGTCTCCCATTTTCTAAATGACAATTTTTCAATATAATTCGTATCGATTTCTCAATTCATGGTCAATAGGGATGAACTATGTGAACTCATATATTTCCTAATCTAGCTGTATGAGGCTACATAATTATGTATTTATTTTTTTCATTGATTTTACTGTTGAAATTATCTGTTTTTTTTATTTATTATTATTTCGTTTTTAAGTTGCATAAACTTTTTTTCTCTCTCGCACATATTTGTAATTATATTATTACGTAGGTAATTTATGTTATATTTTCTCCATTATATTCCTAAGGCTCCCCAAAACAAAACAAAAAAACAAGTTTTTTAATTAAAATGCGTTGTATTTATTCTATTTTTCCTAAAACTCTATAGAAACTCGGCCCTTGGATGGTTACTGCTTAGATCCTTCGGCTAAAATTCAAGAAACATGGAACATGCTTTAGCCGGGTCATTCTCATTTCATTTGCCGCAGTGACGTGAAATATGAAAGTGCTCGAAAATGAGGTTAGATCGGCAGATACTACTCATTGTACATTGCAGATTTGTGTTCCATAGATGAACAGTGAGTTTTTCATTGATGTATTTTATATATTTTTTTGTATTAAAAAAACGTGATATCCAACTCATGAGTGTTACCGGATTTCAAAAATTGATTACTGTAACATTTTACAGTATGACTTTGATGACTGTGACATTTATCCATTGATGACTTAGGCAAAATTGTTGTCGTTGCTTAAGTGTGTACAAAAGAATCACGTTCAAACGTAATATTCAGATTTTACGGAATTCATGTTGAAGGCAGTGTAATTGAGCTTAAATCTCAGGAGTGTTCTTTTGCTGTAAAAACTGCTGCAACTCCAAGAACTCCACTATAGTCTCACATCTTCAACTGGACAATATAACCTTCACATCTGACTGTTTCCCACCATTTTCCATCAGCTTTCTTGATCGCAAAAATGATAACACTCCTGAGGTCCCATTGAGAAGAGATATGGGGGACTGACTGAAAAACTAGTTTTTCACGGATTGGGAAAAATCTTAAAAATGTAAATCCTTACTCTAAATAAAGAGGAACCAACTTACTGCAGCTAGTAACCCTGGCCAGTTCTAGATTGTCATTGTTTCGTAACTTCCTAACTTCTACTTAGGTGTTAGGTAGGAGGGGACAGTAACACTCATGAGTTTCCAGGATTTCAGGTTTCATTCGTCATCACTGTGTATTGGTTAAAGGGGATTTTGGGCAGTCAAATTATTACTTCGTTGATCTCCCAACTTATACTACCCTTTTTTCCCCAAAATCGCTAGTTTCGATCAAGAATCGTGAGAATCCGACGTCGGGGACATGAAAGCGGCAAATGAAATGAGAATGACCCAGCAGTGTTTTATTTGTTTACTGTTTCCTTTTACTATGATTTAGCTCTCTAGTTTCAATTTAGCTCTACATGGGCCTGCTTTTCGAATTGCTCGTCATGTCATTCACCTCTTAATGTCCCAAAGGTATTGCTATTAGGAAATCGAAAACATCTTAAACGTCGAAAAACACATCGCAAATAAAAGGTTACAAGATTTGGTTTATTATTTCCAATAATAAGCCTATGTGATCGTACAGCAAAAAAATTTATAACCCCCCCCCCCCCCCCCCCTCAAACTTTGTCACTTTACGTTTCAAGGTGCGTAGAATCCAAATTTGAAATGTCCGTCCGCCGTTCGGGCCATAAAAGGCCTAAGAATTGACTTAAAAAACCCGTTCTTTCGCACATAGACTCCAGTTGGGGTCTAATTGGTCCTAACGTTAAACCATCCCGATTGCTTTACTCGCATAGATGCTATGGGCCAAAACCGGGCGAAAAAGTGTCTTTTTCGAGGCTATGAGTGTTAGACTGACGTGTTGAAACTCCAACCTGCTCAACCACAACTGCGCAAGCTAGTATTCCACGGTTAGGATAGCAATGGGCAGTAGGACTTCGCAACAGAACACTTTAGGACCAGATCCTGCACGACCTAATAATTATTATTGTCATGTTAGGACAAAATTCTCTCATCTCAAAATGCACAACTTTCAAATGAACGTTGATGGAAAAATATGAGTGATATGGTAGTGTAAGCGTAATAGGGTGGTGAACCTCCGGTTGTGAGGTAACGAGACCTAGGGAGTACCTCCAGGGTGGCGTGGAAAACTTCCTACACTTGTATTGCTTTCGAATTTCATGTTCCTTCGAGGCATGAATATACGTTTTTTCTAGGTCATATTTGTGTGGTAATACCAATGCTTTGCCTACGCATATTTAATAACAAATCCTCTCGACTTATCGTACGTACCTAGATAATGATATCATCAAGGCAATAATTATTTGAATAGATAGGAGCTCAAATCGAGAAATATAAACATACGTATATAATTATAGAAATATAGGTTGTGGCAACTCGAAATAGGACACGCCGAGGAGTCTGAACGGTCCTTATGACGTACGCAAGCCAACTAAAACTACGATCATACACAATTGAAAAAATAATTAACCTTTGTGAAATAATTTGCAGCGTTTTGGTAAAAACGATGCCAGCCAACTACATTAATACAAATCCGCTAAATCGATGAAAAACGACGAAGTACCATTTCCCTAGCAATGACTCGGTTGTTAGCGGAAATCATCGGAAAACCAACCAACGCTTATTTCGTTTATGTGCCAAAGTAAAGACATAAAATTTCAAAATGTAGGAAGAAATAAAAGACTTATATAGTACCTAAGGATGGTTCGAGTAGTTACATAAAATTAAAATAGATTTTAAAAAATTAAGTAATAATATTAAAAATAAATAAAATAATATTTGAAAAATCAATTGTCTACAAAATGCCTCCTTACTGCCGACGAATGATGGGAAATGAGCGGATCGAGTTGGTTAGAGAGTTCCAGACCCCAGCAATAGCAAATGACTTGGATTTGATTATAGTTCTGAAGCGAGGAGTCGAGTAATCATCAAAGCATCGGATCTGTTGGAGGTTGCATGTGTTAATAGGGAAGTCAGGTAGGATGGAACAGTACCGAGTTCAATTCGGAAAATGAGTTTGAGATGCCGGAGAATGTAATATTTTTCCAATGGTAAACATAAAATGGCTTGCGTACTGATAGAATGACGAGCCCAGCATAGCAAATAAGCACAGCGAATAGATGCTCTGTACTCTACTATAAGCCTTTTGTTGAGTGAGGAGAAGAGTGTGACAGTTCCCGTGTGATGCAAGGGCGTCGCACGCCTGTCTCGTGTTCTTGAAAGGCCGCGTTTGGCGATGGATAGGTTTGGATGGATCCTAGAACTGGAAAACCTATCTTCTCCGAACGATGATACTAGTACGAGTTGTATCTCTTATGGTACTGTCACTCTCTCCTCTCTCTCTATGAGTGTGGATTCAGGCCACCATTGCATCTCTGGGGCACTCTAAGTTCATTACATGGTAGCAGAGCGTGATTTGGATTATGCACGGATGACGCCCAGTAATCCGATCCACTATTTTTGGGGAGTTAATGTTTCCGAAGAAACATGGCCCGGGTTTCCAGAAGGAATACCCATTATACCCCCTTGATTACATAAATACTTTCATTGGTGCTTGATTATTAATTTCTCAATTTTTCCCCTCATATTATTTCTATTTAACGTACTTAGTTTTCAAGGGCATTGTTCCCAAACCCAGGGCATCGTTCCCTATTTCATAAGTCCCCATAGTGGGCACCTTCCACTGTAAGTCTCCAAAGTTGAGCAAGTTAATTCCCCAGGGCATAGTTCCCATTTTCGTAAGTCCCCAAAGTGGGCTCCCTACTGTGAGTCTCCTGGTTGAGCAAGTTATATTATTCCCGGTTGTTCCAATCTTTGATTGGGGGTAAACTACCGAATGAATACTTCACATGAAGATTCATTGACAATCCATCTTGTTTTAATTTCACCTTTTTATCCTCAATCGCCAATGCAGTTATTTATTAGTGAGCATCAGTTCTCAACCAGTAAACTATTCCACCTAGTTTACATACTTGCTCTTCAATCAAGTATGTTTTTTAAGGGGGGAAGTGTGACAGTTCCCGTGTGATGCAAGGGAATGCGCTGCCGTCGCTCCGTTGTTTCCCAACGGGCGTCGCACGCCTGTTCTCGCGTTCTTGAAAGGCCGCGTTTGGCGATGGATGGGTGATCCTAGAACTGGAAAACCTATCTTCTCCGAACGTAGCATATATGCTATTAGTATGAGTTGTATCTCTTATGGTACTGTCACTCTCTCCTCTCTCTCTTTATGAGTGTGGATTTAGGCCCCCATCGCACTCTGGGGCACTCTAAGTTCATTACATGGTAGCAGAGCGTGGTTAGGATTATGCACGGCTGATGCCCAGTAATCCGATCCACTATTTTTGGGGAGTTAATGTTTCAGAAGAAACATGGCCCGGGTTTCCAGAAGGAATACCCATTCTACTCTCTTGGATACATAAATACTTTCATTGGATCATGATTATTAATTTCTCAATTTTTCCCCTCATATTATTTCTATTTAACATACTTAATTTTCAAGGGCGTTGTTCCCAAACCCAGGGCATCGCTCCCTATTTCATAACTCCCCATAGTGGGCACCTTCCACTGTAAATCTCCAAAGTTGAGCAAGTTAATTCCCCAGGGCATAGTTCCCATTTTCGTAAGTCCACAAAGTGGGCTCCCTACTGTAAGTCTCCTGGTTGAGCAAGTTATATTATTCCCGGTTGTTCCAATCTTTGATTGGGGGTTAACTACCGAATGAATATTTCAAATGAAGATTCATTGACAATCCATCTTGCTTTAATTTCACCTTTTTATCCTCAATCGCCAATGCAGTTATTTATTAGTGAGCATCAGTTCTCAACCAGTAAACTATTCCACCTAGTTTACATACTTGCTCTTCAATCAAGTATGTTTTTTTAGGGGGGGGAATTGTGACAGTTCCCGTGTGATGCAAGGGAATGCGCTGCCGTCGCTCCGTTGTTTCCCAACGGGCGTCGCACGCCTGTTCTCGTGTTCTTGAAAGGCCGCGTTTGGCGATGGATGGGTGATCCTAGAACTGGAAAACCAATCTTCTCCGAACGTAGCATATATGCTATTAGTACGAGTTGTATCTCTTATGGTACTGTCACTCTCCTCTCTCTCCCTCTATGAGTGTGGATTTAGGCCCCCATTGCACCACGGGGCGCCTAAGTTCATTACAAGAGGTGGGGGAGAACAAGGGCTTGGGCCAATTTAATCTTGAGATGACGAGGCGTGAATTATGAAAAACATCAAATAATATCATGAGCACATTAATTGGTCAAATTTCAAAAAAAAAAATGCTGAAAAAATCACTAAAAATAGCAAAAAAACGGGTAAAAATTGTAGCATTCATATTTTTAAGCAGAATATTGCATAAAGTTTAATAACTCAAAAATGGGACATTCAAAAATTTATGTACAAAATTATGATGTTAAAATGTACTTAAAATTCATTAAAATTTGCTAAAAATCGATGAAAACTTCATACTGTTGAAATTTCACACTTTCTTTTAGGAAAGCAATCGCTCAGGTCTTTCTATTGAGCAAATGGATAACTACTGTGAAAATCCCATATTCGAAGAGTTGATTCATTTCTGCCACACCAAACTAACAACATATTTTCACTTCTTCGCAATGGGAAACTTTCAACTGTTGAAATTTCACATTTTGACCTCAGATGCTGATTCAGCACACTTGAAAACCCCCCTACGGCATTTTTCAGCTCAAAAGACCGTTTAGTTTGGTCAGTAAAAGTGTGGGAAGACCATGTGTGATGTAGTAGGCGGGGGGCTGTGACTCACAGGGAAAAAATTAATTTTGATAGCCATTTTTTTGATCCGATACCCATCATGTGGCACCTTTTAGGGAAGCAATCGCTCAGGTCTTTCTATTGAGCAAATGGAAAACAACCTTGAAAATCCCATATTCGAAGAGTTGAATCATTTCTGCCACACCAAACTAACAACATATTTTTACTTCTTCGCAATGGGAAACTTTCAACTGTTGAAATTTCACACTTTTGACCTCAGATGCTGATTCAGCACACATGAACCCCTCCGCCATAGCAATTTTCAGCTCAAAAGACCGATTAGTTTGGCCAGTAAACGTGTAGGAAGACCATGTGTGACGTAGTAGGCGGGGGGCTGTGACGTCACAGGGAAAAAATGAATTTTGATAGCTATTTTTTTTATCAGATACCCATCATGTGGCACCTTTTTGGAAAACTCCCGCTCAGATCTTTCTATATAGCAAATAGAAAACAACCATGAAAAGAAGCCCCCTCTCGAAGAGTTGATACATTTCTGCCCCACCAAACTAACAACATATTTTTACTTCTTTGCAATGGGGAACTTTAAACTACTGATGAAACCTGGATGCGTTTATGGTGAGTCTAGAACAGAATGCCAAGGTCATTGAGAAAGTTATATTTCCATTCACAGAAAAATTATTGATATCCTTTAGAATCAAGTAATTAAGAAGAGCCAAAATTGGGATTACAATAATACTAGCAGATATTATTGTCTACTTGACTGAAGATGGCGGACGAACATCCCGTCAATTTCAAGCATGAAGTTATGTCTATCGAGTTCCGGAAGCTGCCGAAGCTTTTCTGCCAGCAATTTCGCATAGAGACTACAAACGTCTTCTTGCTGAGGCACACCAGCATCCTTCACCTTGACGCCTTCAGTATCTCCGACCTTCTCAACCTGAAATTAAGAATATTGAGCATTCAGATATAACGTCGAATTTTTAATTAGGAAATGAGGTTTATTTCTTTAAAACGATGAAATTTTTTGTTCTTTTAGCGAATTTTTGTAGAAGATGAAGCTATTGCAATTTTGATTTAAAAATTTTCTGAGACATTGCAATAGCTTCATCTTCTACAAAAATTCGCTAAAAGAACAAAAAATTTCATCGTTTTAAAGAAATTTCAATTAATAAATTTTTCAAAAATTTTGATTTAAAAATTTTTCGGAAAATTTTTGAAAAATTTATTAATTGAAATCCGTTTTGAGACATTCTGAAACGAATCCTAGAGTTTAACACTTTTTCATATATATATATATATATATATATATATATATATATATATATATATATATATATTTATATATATATAAGGTAGTGGTGGAATTGTTGAGGTACCTCAACAATTCCACCACTACTTTAATACTCTACGATCAACATACTTCACATTAATATATATATATATATATATATATATATATATATATATATATACTATATATTATTTGTATATATATATATATATATATATATATATATATATATATATATATATATATATATACACTGTATTGGTTATTGTTCTACTGAACTATGTATTATATAAATTAAATTTAATAGAAATTTCACAAATAGAAAGAGAAAAGAAAGTTCTAATATTTCGATTTAAATCTTTTTCAAAGTTAGAAGAATAAGTAATGGTTTTTTTGAATTTAGGGACCTGGGATAGTATCATGGAAGCGAGTAACCATGTAAATATATATGGCTTCGATACTAATAGTCTTGTACGAGTCAATCATTTAGGTTGAGGCCAGGAGGCTGCATGGCTCCCAATACCCATCTATGAGCCCGTTCAGATTGTTGTAATAATCTGTCGTTGGTAGGCTGTGGCATCTTCTTCAATACCTTCACCCCGAAGCATTCGTTGAATGTGACTGTGGGATCATGTGATCTCGCATGCAGCTTTAACGGCAGGGGCCGATCTTGGTTCAATGAAGCTCTATGATTATTGATCCGCAAATTTAATTGGGTTGCTTTTCCAACATAGAAGCCTCTGTTGTGATCATCTGAACACCGCTTACAGATCAGCTGGTACACACACATTCGTGACTGACACTCCGCTGATCCTTGACAATTGTAGGAGTGTGAAGTATTTGGAGAGGTGAAATGTATATATATATACATATATGTGTGTGTGTGTGTGCGTATGTGTGTGTGTGTGCATTGGTCTCTAGAATGCAAGGAGGGTAGGGGGATTATACCTAGATCTGGCTAAAGCTTTTGACATGGTTGGCCCCGACCTCCTCCTTTATAAGCTTCTGAATGCAGGGATTCGGGGCGGGGTGCTGATGTGGTTAAATAGTTTCTTGAGGGGCAGAAAGCAGCGTGTCAAGATAGGAAATGTGCTGAGCTCTGAGAAAGATGTTCTCTGTGGTACTCCCCAAGGTAGCACGATTTCACCTATCCTCTTTTTAGTCTTTGTCAATGGCCTCTCGAATGTTGCTGTGAAGGGACGTATTTTTGCATTTGCCGATGACACCGCAGTTATATGGAAGGCACCAACGTCTGAAGCACTGAGGGATATGATGGAGGACGATATGAGGGCTCTTGGCAGGTGGTTCTGCAAAAACGGATTAATCCTAAATGCAGAGAAATGCAAATTAATCGTTTTTAGATACTCCTCTCTACATATGCCTAGCGATTTTGCGGTCCAGTTTCATCAGATGAGATGTGTGGGAGACTCGCCGTGCCAGTGCCCTACAGTTAGAGAGTCAACATCTGTTAAATACCTGGGGATGATTATAGACCACAGAATTACATGGGAAGCTCACATAGCCACCCTCAGGAATAAGCTATCACGAATCCTCTATGGATTGAAAGTTTTGAAGCCAATTCTGCCAAATAGCGCCCTGGTGAAGGTATATGGCGCTACGTTCATCCCCACATTGCGATTCGGGATCACCCATTATGGAGGTACATTTCCGTCGTTTCTGAGGATAATGGATGGTGCACAGAATTGCGCGAGGAAATTGATATGGAGGCTGAGTGGACTGGACTTTGTTCAGGTGTATAGAATTGAGGTCTTCTCCTGGGTTTTGCGACATTGGTATAAATTCCTGAATGAGGAGACTGCGAGTAACTAGGAGGAGTACGGTGGTCAAACTGATGGTCCCTAAAATACGGCATGACCATGGCAGAATCCAGGGGTTCTACAAAGTAGTGCAAATTTTCAACGACCTTGTTCCCTGCATCATCGGCGAAGGTGAAAGCTTAGAACAGTTCACGAATAGACATCTACTGAAGAGACTCAAACAATACCTCAAATTCTATCATGTGTTCTAGTGAAATTTAAAACATCAAAAATGTGTGATAAATTGTTTAAAATTGTTTTCAATTATGATATTAATCATGAAATTATGATATTAATTATGAAATTAAAGGCCTTAGAATTGACTTAAAAAATCTGTTCTTTCGCACATAGACTCCACTTGGGGTCTAGTTGGTCCTAACTTCTCGCCAGCTCGATCGCTCCACTCTCATGGGTGCTATGAGCCAAAAATAGGTGAAAAAGTGTCTTTTTTTTTGTATATTTCAAGTTGTATAGAAATTGGAGATTTATGAGTGAAAAGAAAATGTTAGCTATTAATTTTATGGAAAAAAAGTATTCTAAATGATACTCTTCTATTTAAAAAGAGATTTTGGATTTTAGGCTATTTTTTGCAATTTTATAGATTTTTTAAAACAAAATTTAATTAAGTTCAAATTTTTAGCATAATTTCGTACATAAATTTTTGAATGTTCTATTTCATAGTTGATAAACTTTATTTGACCAATCTTATCCCAAAAAATATCAATTTAACAATTCTTAGCCATTTTCAGTGATTTTGTCAGCACATTTTTTGAAATTTGACCAATTAGATGATATCAATACACAGTATAGGTAACACTTTAATGTGTTGGAAAGATGACTTGGTAATAAATTGTTTTGTTTATCAACTATATTAAAAAGCGTAAAATTGTGAGATTCCGCTGCTGTAATGGATTGAACCCATTTGTCTGAAGCTCCGAGTTCCGATACTAAATATACTATAAGCGGCGTTTAATATTATGGACCAGAGATCTACGTAGAAGGGCTGTCTAATACATAAATAATAAACCTTTGTGTAATAATTTGCAGCGTTTTTGGAAAGCTATCGCTTCGAACTATCTATTGAGCAAATAAAAACAACCATGAAAATTCCCCATTCGAAGAATTGATCGATTTCTGGGCTCCCACAAGCTACGTTCTCTTGGAGAATGTAACAATTTCATCTTTCTGTTGTATTCATACTTCAGTTGATATGAGTTTGAATATTGACTACTTTCGAGTCTTCTTCTGATTCCTGGTATTGGCGAAATATCAAAGTTGTATAAATCTGGTTCTCACCAGATGACTGGTGGCAGCCTAGCGTTAGATATAACCTAGGTGTTCTGTTACTCTGTGGGCATAACCTTAAATTTGCATGTTTCGGTAAACTTAATAAAACCATAGAAGGGTTGGTATGGGAATGACCCACATAACCACGTCAAAATGAGAAAATTTAAGGTGGTACTTACTTGAGTTGAGTCGGCGGTTGTGACGTAGGTTGACGTTTTGCCAAGAAATAAGTCCAATCTATGGAAGTACTTGTTGTCATAGAGGTTAATGTATGGGAACGTATTTTCCCGTTTGTGCTGATGATACATCCGCTTCAGGGAGAACATCTTTAGTTTCAAACCTTCAACTTTGTAGTCAGGGCCCATCCCAGCTGTTATTCTCTCCCAAGCTTCATTAGACTTTATCTCGTGTTCGTACTCAGGATGGTTCGGGTCCCAGAGGACCGGCTCTTCTTTGTAGAGACCTATAAGATCCATCACTTCACGGAAAGCCCACAAGGCCATATTTCGTAGCTAACGTTTGTGAATTGCGGGCCCGAAAAACCAATAAATGACTGGTAATAATACCTAACGATTATGTTAGACTAGATTATGACGTCGAGGGACACACAAACTCACGCAATGCCGACACTAGTGTATAACAATGCGAAATTATAGTTTTTCAGGAGGTGTTTCAGGATGAAAGAACTTTAGAAATGGAGATTCGATATTAAATCTAAACCGAGAAAAAGCAACAAAGCAACAATTTTGTCGACCTTCCAATAGAACCCAAAGGCATGGCATCTCTTCTTCCATGTCGAAGCACACAGGCAGGAGCCTCTAGGGGGAGAAGGCGGTGAAACGCCCCGAGCGCGCCAAGCGGCGACAAGACGAACCAACCCATTTTATGTTTACCACTGTAGGATTACACTAGCTTACCTGTAAGCAACGTATAATCTTCATCGAAGTACCCTTTTTATGGTTAAGTTTACCGAAACATTTAAATTTAAGGTTATGCCCACAGAGTAACAGAACACCTAGGTTATACCTAACGCTAGGCTGCCACCACTCATCTGGTGAGAACCAAATTTACACAACTTTGATATTTCGCCAATACCAGGAATCAGGAGAAGAAGACTCGAAAGTAGTCAATATTCAAACTACATCAACCAAAGTATGAATACAACAGAAAGGTGAAATAGTTAAATTCTCCAATAGAACATAGTAGCTTGTGGGGGCCCAGAAATCAATCAATTCTTCGAATGGGGGATTTTCATGGTTACCTATTTCTTATTTGCTCTTAGAGCAAATAATAAATCTCAGCGATATCTTTCCAAAAAGTTGCCATATGATGGGTATCTGACCAGCAGAACAGCCGAAGAAATTCATTTGCCCTGTGACGTCACAGCCCCCTGCCTACTACGTCACGCATGGTCTTCCTACACGTTTATCGGCCGAACTAATCGGACTTTTGAGCTGAAAATTGCTATTGGGGGGTTTTCAAGTGTGCTGAATCAGCATCTGAGGTCAAAAGTGTGAAATTTCAACAGATGAAAGTTTCCCATTGCGGAGAAGTAAAAATATATTAAAAGTTTGGTGGGGCAGAAATGAACCAGTTCTTCCAACGGGAGATTTTCATGGTTGTTTTTTATTTGCAATATAGAAAGTACGAAGCGGTAGCTTTCCAAAAAGGTGCCATATCCCCCCTATCTAACTCAGATCCATTAGTGAAGCAGTTGATGGTGTCTATAGTCTCAACAGGGGTTTGTTGATTGTTCCACTCATTGTACCTTTGAGTACAAAAATAATCACAGTGATAATAAATACAGTTATGTTTCTAATGTTAAGGCACGACATTCTCTTTCTGGGCTACAGAGTTGCTTACCGTTGAGTAAATATTTTTATTTTTTGCCACCTCAAAACGCTATATTTGATCTTGAGTGGTTCTGTGCCTGACAACTTGGACAACCTGACCACGAGAGCAGCCTCTTCGAGGTCAAATGTCCTAATGACCACTCGCCATTTCAGTCGAACCACGGCCAGGTCCTTTGTGGTGGGGGAATAAATCTGTGTCCTCTGGTGGATGAGGGGACCCTTCGTTTTTCAAAATCAGTACGCAATTCCCTTCTATTTTGACTACAGATTTCCAATAAAGTACCTAGTATCTGAATTTTTTGAAATGGCTTCCTGTAGGGATGATATTGATGACTGGTCTGCAGAGGAAATAATGAGGGCTCTTGAAGATGGATTGTCCAAAGTGACACGATTACCGTAAAACCAGGTAATTAGGATCACTTTTCAACTTTGCTGCACGTTTTCTACCCAATACAATTTTTTTAAATTTTCTTTTTTGGTTGGGTCTTAGAGTCTTGACGAGTACCGAGGCTCTTGAAGTATCTGGGCCATCCCCCTTCATTTTCCTTATGAATCTTAATTCAAACTGTTTAGGCATCTGGGCCCATTCATCAACTATCAAGGTTTTTTATTTTTATTTTTAAAAATTTTTTCCTTGAAATTAAAGCAGGGAAACAAGAGATGTAACCAATCCTGGCATACAGCCATGAGGGATTCAGAAAAAAAAAGTATGAAATAAAGTGCATTAAACTTTGTATGTAAATCAAATATCTTCAAAATTAATGAAAAAATTCCAAAAACCATGAAATATGTATTTTTTAAGAAAAAAAAAATAATAATATTTAATGGATGTGCCATTAGAAAAATCACAATATGTTTCAAGTTGACTAAAAACAATCATATAAAAAGGAGGACTGAATGCAAAAACTAGAAAAAACTGTTCTTAGTTTATAAGAAAAGGAGTTGAAACGAAATTCCCTCAACATTACCCTGTCAAATGAACAAGTACATATGAGGTACCTAAGTAAGAAGGAACAAATGTACCATGTTAATAGGTAAATATTTGATAAGTTGGTAGTTTAAAAAAATTAGTGCTAAAAGTAGGCACGTTGTTTGGAGAAAATCCAATCATAGCTAGTTTAATATAGTTGGTACCTAGCTACATAGGTAGGTACTTGACTAAGTAGCATAATTTGGGTTTTGAATGTATTAGTCAAATAATAAACCATGTACCTACGTCAGAGACACTAAACATTGAACCGGGGGTTTTATTATCTTCAGTATCTCGTAGTCATTATATCACAAGATATCCTCAACTTCTGGCCACTTCCAGCTTTTTAGCCCAGCACATTTCATGTGTTTCACCCGAACTCTATCATTTTCTACCTCCAATACCTGTCCTGGATATGTATTGCCGTCATATTTAACAACAACAAAATCTCCAGGAATGACAGTGATGGACCCTACAACATTAGTGTCAGAGTCGGATCTGGTAAAACTGTAATTTTCATCAGAGTTGCTATCTGAATCGGTTTCATCATCCAGTAAAGTGTTCCTTCTAGAGGTACCAGCAGGAATCTTGATCTTCAACTCCTTAGATGTCTTCTGGGTTTTGCTCAGGTTACTGGTGCTTGGAACACCATCCTTTGGGTAACTGGGCCCTGGGGTGGGTCCAGTTACCCAAAGGGTATAGCCCAGTTCCCCCAAACGTGACAAAAACATTGGCTATCCGGGACCCCCCCTCCAAAATTCATGCAACAAGTGATTTAGCAAAAATACTCATCTGCACACAAACAACAGTGTTTCCTTAGATAATTCAAACACTCACATCTTCAATAATTCAAAAAATGTATTTACAAGGCTGTGCAGAACTGATGTTGTTGGAGTGTTGTTTCGCAGCTTTAAGTTGCAAAACTTTGAGACATCCTCACAAACAGACAAGATGGCTAAATCAAAAATTACCTGTTGTTCTGGAAGCTCCGTCTGGCCAGTGATGTCAACGCATCAGCCAAAAATTTCTCTTTCCATTTAGAGACAACTGGGGAGGGTATGGCCCAAATACCCCATGGGCCCAGGTACCCATACTTACCTTACAATGGATTTCCATACCCACTTTTAATTTAGCATGCACCAGCCCATGTGCACATGTGAAAAAGTGCTCTGATCGTAATTATCCGCAATGCTGGGTATTTAGGATCACTATACTACTTTGTGGTTATTATTTACTTCGATGAGGCCAAATATAATGAAGATTATACGTTGCTTACAGGTAAGCTAGTGTAATCCTACAGTGGTAAACATAAAATGGGTTGGTTCATCTTAACGCCGCTTGGCGCGCTCGGGGCGTTTCTCCGCCTTCTCCCCCTAGAGCTTAGAGGCTCCTGCCTGTGTGCTTCGACATGGAAGAAGAGATTCCATGGCTTCGAGTTATTCGATGGTAGATGCTTTGTTGCTAATCAAGAAACGAAAAGAAACCTTCGTCGCCTTCGCCAGGACACCAGGACTCCGGCAAAATTGGAAGAAGAAGAAGTTGCTTATTTCTGTTGTTCTCATATACGTTATAAGTACCGAATCATCATTTCTAAAGTTCTTTTATCCAGAAAAACCTCGTGAAAAACTATAATTTTGCTTTGTTATACGCTTGTGTCGGCTTAGCGTGATTTGTGTGTCCCTTGACGTCATTGTCTGACATAATTGTTAGGTATCATTACCAGTCATTTATCGGTTTTTCGGTCCCACGATTTACAAACGTTAGCTACGAAATATGGCCACGTTGAAGCATGATGAAGTGAATATTATTATAGGTCTCTACGAAGAAGAGCCGGTCCTCTGGGACCCGAACCATCCTGAGTACGAACACGAGATAAAGTCTGATGAAGCTTGGGAGAGAATAACAGCTAGGATGGGCCCTCGCTACAAAGTTGAAGAATTGAAACTACTGATGTTCATCCTGAAAGGGATTTACCGTTTTCACAAACGGGGAAATACGATCCCAAAATATAGCTATAACAACAACTTCTTTCAATTGGACTCTTTTCTTGGCAAAACGTCAACGTACGTCACAACCGCCGGCTCAACTCAAGTAAGTACCACCTTAAATTTACTCATTTAGACGTGGTTATGTGGGTCATTCCCATACCAACCCTTCTAAGGTTACTAAGTTTACCGAAACATTTTCATAGCTGGTTTTTATTTGCTCAATAGAGAGATCTGACCGGGAGCTTTCCAAACAGGTGCCACATGATGGGTATCTGATCAGTATAATGGTTCTTGAAATTCATTTTTTCCCTGTGAAGTCTCAGCCCCTCGCCTACTCTGTCACACATGGTCTTCCTTCTCGTTTACTGGCCAAACTAAACGGTCTTTTGAGCTGAAAATTGCTACTCGGGGGTTTTCAAGTATGCTGAATCAGCATCTGAGGTCAAAAGTGAAATTTGTAAGGAATTTAGGTGCCCCTCCCCCAGAGGTGCAATGGGGGCCTAAATCCTCATAAATCAGGTAGAGGAGGGTAACAGCATCCCGTCAGAGAGATACCACTCCTACTATACTAATGAGCGTTCAATGAGCCAAGTTCGGAGCAGATTGGTTTCCCAGTCGCCTGGAATCCCATCCAACGCCAAACTCAGCTTCGAAAATGATCGAGCACAGCGCGTGGTTCCCATTGATTCCTCAACGGGACGCCGACAGCGCTATCTCTGGTGCTCTGACGGGAGCTTGATGGGCCTCTCAGGAGGTAACTCTGTTACACTCCTTCCCTTAAAGACATACTTGATTGAAGATCAAGTATGGTAATTGGGTGGAATAGTGAATAGCTGAGAACTGATGCTCATTCGTTCATAAATAGCTGCATTGGCGTTTTGGATGGGGAAATAGAAATTAAAACTGGATTGTCAATGAAGCTTCATAAGAAGTATCTTCATTGAACAATCGGGACAAAACGGATGCTCAACGATGGAGACTTATACCTTAGGAAATCAATATAAATATAGAAATTAATTTGCCCAACATTGGGGACTTTAAATCAAATTGCCCAACTATGGGGACTTAAAATGTGCACTAACCTGGTAATTGACATATAGCAATACTCAGGTGGCTGAATAAACTGAACAAAGGAAAAATGGCGAACTGGCTGACTAGGCACAGATCTCTGGCTGACTAGGCACAGAAAAAATATAATATTAAATGAAATTTAAATAATATAAAATGAATGTGCCCAACTTAGGGGGCATAAAATTAAAAAAAATATGGTATATAAAATATAAAAGGGGAATAAAAGAGAAATTATAAATCAAAGACCAATGAAATTATTTATATACCAAAGGGTGATAATGGGAATTCCTTCTGAAACCCCGGGCCATGTTTCTTCTGAAACATTAACGCCCCAAAAAATAGTGGATTGGACTACTAGGCGTCAGCCGTGCATAATCCAAACCACACTCTGCTACCATATAAAGAATTTAGGTCCCCCCCCCCCCCCCCCCCCAGAGGTGCAATGGGGGCCTAAATCCTCCTAATTAGCTTCCTGTCGTCATCCAGTTTATTACTATCAATTTTACTGTGCCTAGTCAGCCAGAGTTCTGTGTTTAATAAGCCAGTCGCCATTTTTTGATTTCCATTCATTCAGCCACGTGCTATCTTTCTTTTATTTTTCATCTTTAGTTCAAGTGTTTAGTTTCTAGTGTGGTCTACACCTGAGTATTGCTCAACAGACAATCACCAGGTTGTACGTGAGTAGTTTAATTTTATATATTATTTACCTCATTATTCATTTTCTCTATTTTCCGTTTTTAGGTTGATTTCCCATTCTTTTATTCGAGGTTCTGATTTTTCCTTTATTTAGTTTCACTGCGTATTCTGCCATTTATTCATTTCAACAAGTACAGTTTCTTTTTTCCCTTATTTCTATCTTTTTCATTGTACTACCTTGATTTCCTTTGTCTTGTTGAAAGGTCTTTTATTTTCATATTTTCCTAAACTCGATAGAAGTTTGGGTGGTAGCAGAGATACTCCAGGGTACCAAAGCGTACCATTAGTTATTACATGGTAAGCAGAACGATATCTGCTTATTATATAGTAGACAGAGCGTGATATTTCATAATTGCCTCCCACTCTGTTTATTACATAGTTGCAATAAGGCAAAGAGATGAGGTAATTTAAAACAAAGAAATTCGACAAATTCGTACTGGGAAATGAAAAAATAAAGAGATGTGATCGTCACTAAACGCTGAAATAAAACAGTGAATTAGTGTTACGCTCTTGGCAATTTGATTTTATTCTGCAAATTTGGATTCTGAATGACTAGTCTTTCCACGGCCTTTTCTTCCCGTTCAATTCGTTTGTGAATCGCCAACCACGCTCTGCTACCATATAAGGAATTTAGGTGCCCCCCCCCCCCCCCCCCCCGAGGTGCAATGGGGGCCTAAATCCTCATAAATCAGGTAGAGGAGGGTAACAGCATCCCGTCAGAGAGATACCACCCCTACTAATAGCTTTTAATGAGCCATGTTCGGGGAAGGTTGATTTTCTAGTCGCCTGGAATTCCATCCAAAGCCAAACTCAGCTTCGAAAATGATCGAGAACAGTCCGCAGCTCCCATTGATTCCTCAACGGGATGCCGACAGCGCTATCTCTGGTGCTCTGACGGGAGCTTGATGGGCCTCTCAGGAGGTAACTCTGTTACACTCCTTCCCTTAAAGACATACTTGATTGAAGATCAAGTATGGTAACAGTTTTTATCGATTTTTAGCAAATTTTAATGATTCAAGTACGTTTTTCACCATAATTTTGTACATAGATTTTAGAATGTTCCATTTTTATGGTTGTTAAACTTGATTTAAGCAATATTCTGCTTAAAAAAATATATAAATAAATTCAACGATTTTTACCTGTTTTTTGCTATTATTTATTTAATGTATTTGAACATGTATGTTACTTGAATTCGAGTATGCTTTACAAAAAATACCTAATTGAAACAGTTGTAGTGTAAACATCAATAACGTGGTGTTTTCACTTCCCAGTTGAATCAACTATAAGAGTACAAAATTTAGAAATTGATCGTGGTGTCCAGTTACCTACATGATTTACTCACAATTAATAATTATCTATTCAGTATTACAGCGTTAGTAGAAATTTCAAATATTTTATAAATTACAAATTATTATAACATTCATTATTAATTCAGCTTATTCTCTTTACCTTATATATATTGGAAACAACAATAAAATAAAACACAATGAACTTCATAAATCATTTCAAAAAACATTTAAGCAGTTAACATAGGCTGTACCAGTATATATAAGCGAGTTAATCCTTCAGTCAAACAAACATAAATTTCTCAGTTCGCAAACTTCACTTAAGGAATGTTGCCTTTTTATGTCGAATTCACTTGGTACTGATACAAAATTTATCAAGTTTCCGGTACCCCCCCCCCCCCCCCACCATGTCAGGGATATATCTTTTTCTGATCCAGTAATACATAGGACGCTCAAATAGAACATGAAATAAGTTTTCAGGAAGACCCGTGTCACAGGCTATACATACAGTATTTGGAGAAATTTTGTAATTATAGTTCCTAATTTTAATAGTGAAATGGTGTTTACTTGCCAATCTGATTTGCGCAAATAACTTTTTAAATTGAAAAGGGACCTTATGGTAATTCAAATAGTTTTAGCGAATTTTCTTAGAAAATAAAGACATTGCAATGGCTCCAAGAATTTTAAAATAAAAATTTTCTTCATCGAAATCTGTTTTGAGGCATTCTGAAATGATTCCAGGATGTTAACGCTTTTATATATGTATATATATATGTCATTCCAGACGATAACTCTCAATAGAACTGAGATAAAAACTTCGTTCTTTCGCCAAAAAATCAAGCATTTCAAAAGAAAGGATGAGTTCGTTGGACAACACTTTTTGTGCACATTAAATTGGTCAAATTTCAATAAATGTACTAAAAAAATCTCTAAAAATGGTTAAAAACGACTAAAAATCGTTCAATTTATATTTTTTGGTAGAATATTGCTCAAATCAAGTTTATTAACTATAAAATAGAACATCCAAAAATGTATGTACACAATTATGCTGAAAAATATACTTAAAATTCATCATAATTTGCTAAAAAATCGATAAAAACTGAAAAAAAGCTAAAAATTTACAACCTCTTTTTGAATAGCTGGTTATTATTTAGAATACGTTTTTTTGCCATATTATTAATGGTTAACGATTTCCTTGCACTCGAAAAGCTCAAATTTCAAAACAATTCAACATTATACAATACGATAATTTACAAAAACTCGCTCATAAGATCATGCTGCATGAATGGAACTTTTGATATTTTTAGTGATTTTCAGCACTTTTTTGAAATTTGACCAATTTAATGCTGCTGGCCAGCGAACTCGTCCTTTCGTTTGGAAAGCTTGATTTTTTGTGGCGCAAAAACGGAATTTTTATCTCAATCCTAACGAGAGTTTTCGTCTAGAAGGACACACACACGCACGCATGCACGCACACTCACACATACACACACACACACACACACACACACATATATATATATATGATTCGTGTCGTAATGTTGCAAAACGGATTTCAATGAATAAATTTTCCAAAAATTTTGATTTTAAAATTTTCCGAGACTTTGCAATAGCTTCATTTTCTACAAAAATTCGCTAAAAGAACAACAAATTTCATCGTTTTAAGAAATAAATCTCACTACCTAATTGAAAAATCGACGTTAAATCTGAATGCTCAATATTCTTAATTTCAGGTTGAGAAGATCGGAGATACTGAAGACGTCAAGGTAGCATTAGACCAAGAACTGAGGGACATCACAAAGGACTTGGCTACTGCCAAGGATGATGTCAAGGAGTTAACGCAGCAAGTTGCTAACTTGCAGCTAGAGAATAATACTCTTAGAGAGGAGGTGAGTGCCCTCAGATCGGAGTTATTTTCTCGTGGTAAGCGAATAGACTCTCTTGATAATGCGTTTTGGAGGGAATCTTATTTTCAGCGGTTTAACACATGATGGAAGGAATGATTTGACGAATGTTATAAGGTCTGTCATTGCTCAGGTACTTGGAATTTCGAAGCAGATCCTTATTAGAGATGTTATTAACTTAGGGGGTTCCCAGCCAAACTCCTACTTGCTGGTCAAATTCGTTGAATCGAATGACGTAGCTGAAATTTTGAAGGCTACAGGTTGCTTGAGAGGAACAAATTTCGGAATAAATTCGGGACTATCCGGATGCAATCAGAGCGGTGCGTCGGAATTAATTCGCTATAAGGAAGGAGCTGTATTGCTTGAAAAGTTTTTTCTCTTTTTCCTTTCTTTTTTTTTCAATAAGAAAACTTCATTGTGTAAATACAAAATTAAGTATTTCAATACATATGCAATATTGAAGGGCTAACGCTAGAAAAAAAGTGGTAGATAATAATAACAAGGATTTGGCCAACAGATCAATATGTGAAATAAGGATAACAATGATAAACTATAAATATGGTTAAATTAAACGGTTACCTTACAATTTTTTCTTTTTTTGATTGGATCTTGATGTATTTCAAAAGTGAAACAGCAATATTAGGTTATGTAGAGTCAGTCACTGTCAGTTAGACCTAGAGCACTTCTTGGTGATCTGTCCCTTGCTAGCAGAGTTTCGAGTGGGCAAACTTGGTGCGCCTCGACTCTCTAGAGATGAGTTACTTGGGATTCTGAATGGAACTGAGTGGCTGCGACTTGCAAGGCATTGCCAGTCAGTATGGGGTTATAGAGCGGAACTGGTGCAGCACTTTAACTGGGGAAATAATTAATAAAATGACTTCAGCTTTAGCTTTATACGTATACATTATGGAACATAGGTACATAATGCTCAATATTGTACTAATAATAACTAAAGATCTATAATAATTATTATCTGTCAATATTTATGTATTTCATTTGTAATTTTCTTATGTTCGTTTTCAATAAATCCACGTTTTTCTTCTTCTTCTATACCGGGTGTCCCATCTAAACGGGCCCATCGGGAAATTACAGCCTTACGGTGTGAGCTATCGAAAAATTGAACTGGACCTTTTTTATGGTATTTCAACTCAGCTTCACGATGCGGAAGTCCGATTTTTATTTTTTCATGTTTTAGGGTCTCAAATCATTGATTGAAACTTACGGTTTCCTCTTGACCCCCCTTTTTTATTGCTTTTTTCGATTCTAGGTTGAATTTGGAACAGAAAATGCCTCCATGAAATTTTCTTTTTGGGGCGCTTTGTTTCTGAGTTATTCCACTTTTTGCGGAAGTCCCATTTTTATTTTTCCACGTTTTAGGGTCTCAAATCATTGATTGAAACTTACAGTTTCCTCTTGACCCCCGGTAATATTCTTTTTTATTGCTTTTTTCGATTCTAGGTTGAATTTGGAATAGAAAATTCCTCCATGAAAATTTCTTTTTGGGGCTTCGTTTCTGAGTTATTCCACTTTTTGCGGAAGTCCGATTTTTATTTTTCCATGTTTTAGGGTCTCAAATCATTGATTGAAACTTACGGTTTCCTCTTGACCCCCCTTTTTTATTGCTTTTTTTCGATTCTAGGTTGAATTTGGAACAGAAAATGCCTCCTTGAAATTTTCTTTTTGGGGCTTCGTTTCTGAGTTATTCCACTTTTTGCGAAATACAGAAAATCGCCGATTCCTTTTAGAAATTACCAACACTTTCTTACTATTTTTATAATCAATTTTTGAGACGTTCGCCACACTTTTAAAACCGGCATTAAACTACCTATCATCAGACCCCAGCGTCCATAATCAACAATCACCATCAGGGGGATGACATTACACTTGAACCGCTTACGATTTAAGAAAAGTTTTCCAAATCGTCGTTTGAAACCTCAAACTGTTCAGTACTATAACTCATTTATTAGAAGAACGTATGAGACGCCGTCTTCTGGACTAATGTAAGGTTCTTTAAATAATAAAGATCATACAATAAGTATCAAGAAGATGCTGTTTTCTTGAAACTTGAATACAGTTTGCAGGAGAAGGAGCAGAGGCTGCAGAAGGAGCAGGTGGCATTTTCGATTTATCACAACACAACTGACTGGAAGTCTCCTCGTGGTACATTTTGGTTTATTATTTCCAATAATAAGCCTATGTGATCGTGTAGCAAAAAATTTTTATAACCCCCCTCAAACTTTGTCACTTCACTTTTCAAGGTACGTAGAATCCAAATTTGAAATGTCCGTCCGCCGTTCGCCGTCCGGGCCATAAAAGGCCTAAGAATTGACTTTAAAAAACCCGTTCTTTTGCACATAGACTCCATTTGGGGTCTAGTTGGTCCTAACGTTTAACCATCACGATCGCTTTACTCGCATAGATGCTATGGGCCAAAAAAGTGTCTTTTTCGACGCGCGAACGCCTGGCACGCTTGGCAGGGGGTCACGGTGGGTGGAGAGGGGGGGGGGGGGGAGTGAGAGAGGCGCCGGCGCCGCGGCTTGTGGTGGGTACGGCGCCGGCGGTACTTCCTACACTTGTATTGCTTTCGGCGTTCGTTCGAGGCATGAATATGTTTTTTTCAAGGTCATATTTGTGTGTTAATACCAAAGCTTTTCCTACGCATATTTAATAACATATCCTCTCGACTTTTCGTACGTACTTAGATAATGATATTATTAAGGCAATAACTATTTGAATAGATAGGAGCTCAAATCGAGAAATATAAACATGCGTATATCTCTATTATTTATAAGAATGAAACTCCGTCTGTCTGTTTGTCTGTCTGTCGTGTCTATGCACGGCCAAACGGCTGAGTGGGGGGAGTCTACGAGTGGGGGGATCTTTTTGGGATTTTCCGATAGGGTGTATAAGCGAATTTAAAATTTTCTAATCCCACCCGAACCATGGGCCGTAGGGCGGGAGGGGGGTCGAAGTAATAATTAATGTGCGCTTTTTGGACTTCCCCGCTTCCCCAACCCCTCTAAACGGCCGTCGAAAATTCCGGAAAAATACCGGTTTCGTAGGTTTTGAAACGAGAAAGACGACGGCGCGATCGGATCGCGAAAAAAGTATCGGGAAATGCGTCAAAAAAATGCGAAAGTACGGACCCGTTTTCTCGAAAAGTCCGCCGAAAAACTTGGTTTTTTCCGATTAAAATATACCCCGTAAAGGTACGTTTTTCGGAACGGTTTTCGCGGGCGAAATACAGCTTTGGGTCCGCCGAATCTGAATCCGAAATCGGATATCGAAAAAAGTGACGGGCAGTCGGTCAAATTGCGAGGGGAAGCGAGACTAAGCTATTAAAATGAGAAATTATAATTATGTGCTGTGGACGCGATAAGGCTCTAGGAAGACAGACGTGTTTGGGGTTCGATAACTCAGGTACAGGTTTTCGGTGTTTGGGTGTTGCGAGCAGGTACACATAAGTACCTTGCGAGCGAAGCGAGAGCCATTTCAACAGAATAAATTCGGATTTTTTCCTACAAATATACAGCAATACCTTGCGAGCGAAGCGAGCAACATCCCCGAATAAACTTTTCGTGGTTCCACGTAGTTTTATAAGATTTAATTTGTTTGTAAGAATTCCCAACCGAAAAAAACGTCTGCCAAGTTGGGTGGGCAGTATAACTTCCTCAAGGATATACAGGTATACCTTCGAGCGAAGCGAGCAACATCCCCGAATAAACTTTTCGTGGTTCCACGTAGTTTTATAAGATTTAATTTGTTTGTTAGAACCTCCAACAGAAAAACACGTCTGCCAAGTTGGGTGGGCAGTATAACTTCCTCAAGCGAGCGGAGCGAGCAACATCCCCTACAGAAGTTCAAACTACCCTTAGAGATCTACCGTTTGCGAGCAACATCCCCTACACGTTTCAATTGTAATACATCGCATGTATACAGCCACACTTTGCGAGCGAAGCGAGCAACATTCCCTACATGCCACACTTTGCGAGCGTAGCGAGCAACTTTCCCTACATGCCACACTTTGCGAGCGAAGCGAGCAATATTCCCTACATGCCACACTTTGCGAGCGAAGCGAGCAATTTAATGGGGGGTCCGGGGGGCTTGCCCCCCGGCTGGACGTGGAGGCGAGCGTAGCGAGCCGGAGCGGCTAGTAATTATATAAGTATAGGTTGTGGCAACTCGAAATAGGACACGCCGAGGAGTCTGGACGGGCCTTATGACGTACGCAAGCCAACTAAAACTACGATCATACTCAATTGAAAAAATAATAAACCTTTGTGAAATAATTTGCAGCGTTTTTAATTTGTAAGCGGTTCAAGTGTAATGTCATCCCCTTGATGGTGATTGTTGATTATGGAAGCTGGGGTCTGATGATACCTAGATAGTTTAATGCTGATTTCAAAAGTGTGGTGAACATCTCAAAAATTGAAGATAAAAATAGTAAGAAAGTGTCAGTAATGTCTAAAAGGAATCGGCGATTTTCTGTATTTCGCAAAAAGTGGAATAACTCAGAAACGAAGTCCCAAAAAGAAAATTTCAAGGAGGCATTTTCTGTTCCAAATTCAACCTAGAATCGAAAAAAAGCAATAAAAAAGGGGGGTCAAGAGGAGACTGTAAGTTTCAATCAATGACTTGAGACCCTAAAACATGGAACAATAAAAATCGGACTTCCGCATCGTGAAGCTGAGTTGAAATATCATAAAAAAGGTCCAGTTCAATTTTTTGATAGCTCACACCGTAAGGCTGTAATTTCCCGATGGGCCCGTTTAGATGGGACACCCTGTATATGAAAAAGTGTTGAAACTCTAGGATTCGTTTCATAATGTCTCAAAACGGATTTCAATGGATAAATTTTTCAAAACTTTTGATTTTAAAAATTTCCGAGACATTGCAATAGCTTCATTTTCTACAAAAATTCGCTAAAAGAACAAACAAATTTCATCGTTGTTAAGAAATAAATCTCACTTCCTAATTCAAAATTCGACGTTTAATCTGAATGGTCAATATTCTTAATTTCAGGTTCAGAAGATCGGAAATACTGAAGACGTCAAGGTGAAGGATGCTGGTGTGCCTCAACAGGAAGACGTTTGTGGTCTCTATGGGAAGTTGTTGGCAGAAAAGCTTCAGCAGCTACCGGAACGCGAAAGACTAAATTTAATGCACGAAGTCGACGGAATCGTCTTCCGCCATCCTAACTTCGAGTAGAATAGTATATCTGCTAGTAATGTAATCCCCATTTTTGTAGTTCTTAATAACTTGTTTCTAAGGGATATCAATAATGTTTCTGTGAATGGAAATATAACTTTCTCAATGACCTTGGCATTCTGTTCAAGACTCACCTAAAATGCATCCAGGTTATAAAAGAAAATGAAAGACCCTTGTGCCTTGTACCAACTGTGTACAAACTCTTTTATTGTTGGTTATACAGGGTGGCCCCCAACTGGGGAAGTCAGGGAGAACCTGGAATTGTTAGGGAATGTTTTGAATGAAAAGTTGGTGCAATAATTTGAAGCGTTTTTAGGTATGTTATAACTAATAAACAATCAAACTTCAATAGTGTACTTTATCATACTAGGTGCATATTATTTCATAGGTGAGTTATACGAATGACAAAAATGATTATCAAGAGTTGTGGATAAACTGTTCAAAAGTAACAACGCTACACGCACATAAAAAGTGAGTGGATATGCCATTGGCTTCCCTGGTAACTACATCACCTAGAGTAAACCATTTGTGAGAAAAATCAACTGAGTATTGAACTAGGGAGGAAAAACCCAGCAGAGTAGTGGATTGATCCAGTAAGAGTCCCAAAACTAGTTTGTATACATAAGCTAGGACTTCTCAGGAGGGTTAAGGAGGGGGAAATTGGCCCATTGGAATGTGGAGTCATGTGTTATAAATATACCTTATACACGAGCGATTTTTTCCGGAAATAATTGCAGAAAAAAGTATTGCGCAACTATTTCAAAAAAGTTGGACAACTATTCTCTCCTCGAAAAAGTTGCCGAAGATTGCTGGCAATTAATTGACGGGAGTTGTACAACATTTCAGGCCCACGAGCCCTCTCGGCAACTGTTGCATCGTGTTGAAATGAAGTCCAAGGGGTTTGGAAAATTATTGCACTATTGCGGCAATTTTTCGGCCTTGGGTCGGGAGAGGGAACGAAACAGCCAATCACATTGAGAGTTTATTTGTGCAGTATGGCCTTATGAGCAAATATTGACGTGAAACTGCACTGATGGGGTGCAGCATGGCCTTATGAGCGAATACTGACGTGAAACTGCACTGATGGGGTGCAGCAGTGCCTCATGAGAGAATTTTAACATAGGAAAGATAGGAGTTTATGTGTGCAGCATGGCTTTATGAGCAAATGTTGACGTGAAACTGCACTGGTGGGGTGCAGCATTGCCCCATGAGAGAATTTTAACGTAGCAAAGATAGGAGTTTATTTGTGCAGCATGGCCTTATGAGCAAATATTGACGTGAAAGAATTTGAGAGGTGAGAGCCAACCCACATTCTCTCTGGCTCAGAAACTGGCGCTACCAAATTCCCCTCTTTTTCCTTTGGTTGGCAGCAGCAGCGACGACGACCACAGCAGCAGCGACGACCACCTCTTCACCGTCCATGGCGCAAACTGTTGTCGCCCTTGTAAACGAAACAATTGAGCAATTTCTATTGCTCAACTTTATTGGTGCAACACAGTGCAATTAATTCCTTGCAACATCTTGACGCAACACGAGGCAATTTTATTGCTTTGTGTTGCGTACAACTTTTCTAGTGCAATTTTTTTGGAGTTGCGCAACTTTTGTTGCTCGTGTTGCGTCAATTAATGTTGCGTCATTAATCGGCCCTTTATAAATTCACAGAGCAACTTTCCAACGAACGATTTTTGTGGGATGGGAAATCAAGAAGTAATAAATTCTCTGGCAACGATTAATAGTTGGCGAATTAGAGTGGACATTTTCTTGCTGTTGGACGAAAATTTGAATTATTCCCAGAGCTAAGAAATCCATATAAGGAAAAATATACGTCAACAAATAGCTCCAGCTCACATGAGAGACCATAAAATATTACATAAAAAGTCGGGCAGCATGATCGTTATTGGCTCAAGATTACACATTTACGCCATATAGGGTGATACATTTTTCATTAATACACACTTTTAGTTATCTGATAATATTAAATATTTTTATAGATGACAGTTGATTGCACTAAGGTATCTGTAAAGTTCTTTGTTGACCGATTGCTCTGCTGACGTCAGTTGAATGAAGCTGGGATTTTTATCGCTTCTATTGTCCATAAGAAGTTGTCGTTCTTGAGAAAATATGGGGCACTCCGATATTTTGTGTTGCGCAGTCTCTTCCTCTCCACAGTGATCGCAGCCGCTGGTTACATTTCCAATCCCAAATCGTTGAAAATAGGAATTATAGAGGATGTGGCCACTTCGTAATCTGGAAATAGTTATAACAAGTTTTTTTCTTCAGGTGGATAGAGGTCAAACCAAGGTTGTGTTGGAAAGAGAGTTCTGTGGTAGGTGCCTGACGGGTAGGAGTTGAAAAGATTTCGCCATGTTCGACGTCCTGGTGGATACGTTGATAAAAATATCTAAATGGTTGACTTTTGTGTAGGATATTGCCCCCAATTCCTCCACACTTTGCTGCCGAGTCCGCCATGTGGTTGCCAGATACTCCCACATCTGCCCTTGTCCATACAAAAACCACTTGTTGTCCACGGTCTTTGGACGAGCCACCAAAGGAGGAGTTCACCATCTAAATGTGTTATTTCAGAGTTTGGGCCAATGCTTTTGAGTTTTACCAGTGTGCTAAGTGAGTCGGTTATTAGGATGATGAAATGGGACGTATTTGATTGTGGTAGTGCTGCATAATGGAGGAGAGCTTGCTGCATCGCAATGATTTCCGCTGAGTAAATAGTAGCCTTATCAAAAAATGACAGCCTTATGAAAACTGTGGAAACGCTGAGCCAAGTAAACTATCACTACTACTGAACTATATCACAGATGGAAAGAAACGTACCGAAACTCGTAAACGAGTTCCACTATTTGATTTACAAGCAGATATCATGTTACATGGATATGTCTTCGATTGGGGATTTCATAACGGTCGTCCTCGAGAGTTGTAAACAAATCCTTTAACTTTGGACTGTAGGCGACGAAATGTAGGATAAAGAATTTATTTTATCATTCTTGGCGGCACAAAAAGCATACCATAAATTAAAGTTATTTCTCCAATACAGACGTAACTGAGTTGTTAACAGTCGACTGTTGTCAGGGGATGAAAATTGTTCCTATGGAGTGGAGTAAATGATGCTAAGTATTGCTTTACGTTAAGAATATTGTAACCGGCTTAAAAAAATTGTTTATAGTCCAATCAACTTAGTTTAGGAATGTAGCCAGGTACGTAAGGAGGGGGAAATTGGTAGCTTGAGATGTGAACATTTATCACATAAATCAAGCGCTTTCCAACGATTGGCGAACGATTTTTGTGCGATGAAAACTGAGGAAGTTCCATTCCCCTAGCAACGGCTAGGTTGTACGTGAAAAACACTGAAATTGTGACATCGATTTTGCGTGACGGAAATTTTTGGTTGACCCCCCAGAGCAAAGACATATTCATGTCAAAATAATACCGGAATGAGCGTTGCATCCTGGGAAACGGCATCTCTTCCCATCCATTTCGGTCCCAAGCAGGTATTGTTAGTGCAAAAACTTCCTAGTCAAAATTTGAGTTCAGAGAATTTAGTTCAGTTTTCCGAACTGTTTGGTAATTAGGATCATGCGAGCAAAACCGCGGCTAAAAGTGAATTCTGGTCAAGTTTCGTTGGCAATCGATGCTGTTAGAAGTTTTTAGATGAAAAATGTTGAGGGGGAAAAAAGGAAAATTTTGTGATTTAGATAAGGCAGTTTCCATGAGTAAAAGTGGTAAAGTAATTTTAGTCAATTTAGACTAGTCTTTCGTAAGATATTTCGGTGAATTCGGGTTATAAACAATTTTTGATGTCGTTCCAATTTTCCAAATCGAAATGAATAAAACTTAATATGGTCCATTAAGGAGCATATTTTTTGAAAATCAATTTTTTTTTTTTTAAGTCTAAAATGTGAGTTGTATCTTTTTCTTACTTAAAAACATTGATCCCAAATGACCAGCAGGACAGAAATAGGAAAACTGAGGAAAAGGAAGTTGGTGATCCTAAATACCCAGCATTGCGGATAATTAGGATCAGAGCACTTTTTCACATGTGCACATGGGCTGGTGCATGCTAAATTAAAAGTGGGTATGGAAATCCATTGTACACGTCAAGACTCCTAAGAGCCAACCAAAAAAAGAAAATTAAAAAAAATTGTATAGGGTAGAAAACGTGCAGCAAAGTTGAAAAGTGATCCAAATTACCTGGTTTTACGGTAATCGTTTTAATTTGGACAATCCATATTCAAGAGCCCTCATTATTTCCTCTGCAGACCAGCCATCAATATCATTCCTACAGGAAGCCATTTCAAAAAAATTCAGATACTAGGTATTTTATTGGAAATCTATAGTCAAAATAGAAGGAAATTGCGCACCGATGTTGAAAAACGAAGGGTTTCAAGTGATCAATTGAGGTACGAATGTGTGCCCCCCCCTCCATAGGACACTGGTTTATTCCCCCACCACAAAGGACCTGGCTGTGGTTCGACTGAAATGGCGAGTGGTCATTAGGACATTTGACCTCGAAGAGGCAGTTCTCGTGGTCAGGTTGTCCAAGTTGTCAGGCATAGATCCACTCAAGATCAAATATAGCGTTTTGAGGTGGCGAAAAATAAAATATTTACTCAACGGTAAGCAACTCTGTAGCCCAGAAAGAGAATGTCGTGCCTTAACATTAAAAACATAACTGTATTTATTATCACTGTGATTATTTTAGTATTCAAAAGTACAATAAGTGGAACAATCAGCACACCCCTGTTGAGACTATAGACACCATCAACTGCTACACTGATGGATCTGAGTTAGATAGGGGGGATATGGCACCTTTTTGGAAAGCTACCGCTTCGAACTTTCTATATAGCAAATAAAAAACAACCATGAAAATCTCCAGTTGGAAGAGTTGATTCATTTCTGCCCCACCAAACTTCTAATATCTTTTTACTTCTCCGCAATGAGAAACTTTGATCTGTTGAAATTTCACACTTTTGACATCAGATGCTGATTCAGTACACTCAAAAACCCCCCAATAGCAATTTTCAGCTCATAAGACCGATTAATTTGGCCGATAAACGTGTAGGAAGACCATGCGTGACGTAGAAGGCGGGCTGTGAGATCACAGGGTAAATGAATTGCTTCGGCTGTTTGGCTGGTCAGATACCCATCATATGGCACCTTTTTGGAAAGATATCGCTGAGATTTCTTATTTGCTCTAAGAGTGAATAAGAAATATTTAACCATAAAAATCCCCCATTCGAAGGATTGATAGATTTCTGGGCTCCCACAAGCTACCATGTTCTCTTGGAGAATTTACAATTTCATCTTCCTGTTGAATTCATTCTTTAGTTGATATAGTTTGAATATTGACTACTTTCGAGTCTTCTTCTCCTGATTCCTGGTATTGGCGAATAAAAAAAATTTTGTAAATTTGGTTCTCACCAGATGATTGATGGCAGCCTATCGTTAGGTATAACCTAGGTGTTTTGTTACTCTGTGGGCATAACCTTAAATTTGAATAATTCGGTTAACTGAACCATAAAAAGGGTACCTACTTCGATGAAGATTATGCGTTGCTTACGCGTAAGCTAGTGTAATCCTACGGTAGTAAAGATAAAATGGGTTGGTTCATCTCATCGCCGCTTGGCGCGCTCGGGGAGTTTCACCGCCTGCTCCCCCTAGAGGCTCCTGCCTGTGTGCTTCGACATGGAAGAAGAGATTCCATGGCTTCGAGTTCTATTGGAAGGTCGCCCAACTGTTGCTTTTTCCTGCTATTTACAATACATGAATACATGAACTCGGTTTAGTTTTAATATCGAATCTCCATTTCTAAAGTTCTCTTTTCGAGAAACACCTCGTGATAAACTATAATTTTGCTTTGTTATACGCTAGTGCTGTGTGAGTTTGTGTGTCCCTCGACGTCATTGTCTGACATTGTTAGGTATCATTACCAGTCATTTATTGGTTTTTCGGGTCCGCGATTTGCAGACGTTAGCTACGAAATATGTCCTGGTTGGGGTATGATGAAGTGATGATTCTTATAGGTCTTTACGAAGAAGAGCCGGTCCTCTGGGACCCGAACCATCCCGAGTACAGACACGAGATAAAGTCTAAAGCAGCTTGGGTGAGAATGAGAGATGCGATGGGCCCTGCCTACAAATTTGAAGATTTGAGACGAATGATGGCCTACATGAAGCAGGTGTATCATCATCACAAACGGGAAAATACGATCCCAAACTGTGACTACTACTTCCGTAAATTGGACTCTTTTCTTGGCAAAAAGTCAACGTACATCACAACCTCCGACTCAACTCAAGTAAGTATCACCTTAAATTTACTCATTTTGACGTGGTTATGTGGGTCATTCCCATACCAACCCTTCTAAGGGGCCGTTTATCAATCACAAATAAAGCCCAGGCAAACTCTAGGTAACTAGCGGCCTTGGACAACTTCTCGTTGGCTGTTTATCAACTCACATTTATCCGCAAGCAGTGCGTTCCGAACTTTGAGTATTAATAAGATGGAGGGCCATTGCTCTGAATTCAACGCTGTTTCCGCGTCAAGGCATACGTGCCACTACAGTCGCGTTGGCTTTGCAATTGACTGACCCGCGCTCGCCACGTTTTTTTCAAATTCAAATGACAATGCAGTTTATTGTAATTTGTTTTGTTTTATATTACTTATTATTGTTACATTTTAGTATTAATTATGTATGTAGACATAACTGTCTAGATATTAGTATGTACATACTTCGGTTCCCATGCCCAAATCTTGGTACGTCCTATTTTTTTTTTTTTTTTTTTGGGACACAGAACAGCTGATCTACCTTCATCAAACATCCACTAGAGTGTACTGGCGTCATTTCAACACTCATTCCCACAGTGTAAAAAAATATGAAATATTAATGGTGTTAAATGGTGTACATGTACGGTGAACAATTAGGATGTAAATCTTAAATAAGAAATATGTCCTAGGTATACAATCCCCATTCATTCACCAAACTCAACATCACATCATACATCAGCTGATCAGTGTTCGGCCATTTTGCCCCTGGTCAATTCAAAAGCCAAACGACAGTAGTGGCACGTATGGTTTGACTGCCTGAAACATCAGTAATAGCCCTCCATCTTATTAATACTCAAAGGTTCCGAATCACGATCACAACGCCACTTTCGCCACTTCAGTTAAGGCACTTCCCCTCACAACGATGACGTCACGGAGGGGTGGTAGTTCCCTCTCCCTACGGCCTCCCGCATCCCGTGCATTTATCGCATCCCGCGCTTTTATTTAAACAGTGATCTTTTAGTTTTAGTACCTGCCTACCTAAGTAGGTACTTAATTTCTTTTTTTCAAGCAAAGGGTTGAGCTTCAATGTATAAAATGAAATTTATAGAATTGGTCCATATATTACTAAATATTGATATATTCAACCAGGAACCTACCTACTGTTCAACTATACGAATTTAAAACGATTTTTTAAAGCACATTTTGGATAGGTAGGTAGTACATCTCTATTGGTAATCACGAAACGCGTACGTAGATATCATCCTATTTTCAGGGTTCTTGATTTTTGGGAATAACTAGAAATTTTCGATTATGAAGACCTTAGTAGGTAGACAATTTGCTTTTCTGTAATACTAATCATACTAAATACATAATGAGACAAAACGGACTACCATGGAGGGGTTTATACCAACATAACTACAGGTACTTACTCAATAAACGGCTCCAATTATTGTAATGTATATTAATGTACGTACCTACGTTATCTTACACATTTTGACTTTGTGTTGCATACGAGTCTGCAACACATTGGGACATTTTATGCCTTTAGTTCAAGAATGAACATTAATATGTTGGATTCTATTTTGAAAAATAATTTTGACAAATTATTGGCTCATTACTGAATTTAGTAATATAGAGATTTAAGTACCTTCGTAATTAGAGATGGTTATAGATGGCTTGATATTTAGCTAGGATTAGCTGGATGGTAAAATCGTCGTACGGTCGTTGTATTCGAACACAGGAACTAGAATGGCCGCCAGACGAGATTCCCCGCTTGGCTTTTGTGGCAGACGCAGTCCTGCCACCTCTCCGGATTATATGTTCGGATGGATCTCATGGAGGCTTGCAAATCCAACACTCCCCTCCAAGCTTCCATCCAGGCAGCTCCGTATTTAATTTCGCCGGATTACGTAAGGATTGAGAGAATGAATGAGAAGAAACCTTCTCATTCAATTCGATCTGCAACAGTACAGTTCACATACACACATTCCGATTAGTGCTGGAATAACATCAAATTTCTAAATTTAATAAATTTTGATTTGTGCAGTGACTTCGTCAGTGTGTCTGCAATTTGGTCATCAGTAGATATCCACCGGATTGTGATATTTCCTTTACGGTGTTCCTGTCGTACGTAAAGATAAGATAGCCTAACCAAATGTTTCAGAGTAGACGAATCATCTACTTCCGCTAAGCGGATTGCCGGTTTAGAATCCTCATGGATTGTCGGTATTATTTTGATCCCCGCTAACTCTGAACACATTGTACGTATTGAGGCTAATTCTCTGCACGCCGTACTCATTGCAACGAATTCGCTCTCTGCTGAGGAGAGAGCTATGTGATTCTGACGCTTAGTTCTCCAAGCTACCGGATTACCGAAAAGGTAGATTATGTAACCAGTCGTGGAGAAACCCCCTTCGGCCGAGAGTCCTAGGGATGCATCCACGTAACAATCTATTCCATCCCCCTTATCGGAGAACATAAGTCCAAAATCTTTCGTACCTCTTAAATATCTCATTATCCGTATTACTGCTTGCCAGTCCTCCATCGTAAAATTTGACTGTCGTCTACTCAGAATATTAGTAGCATATGAAATATCTGGTCTGACTCCCCCTTGTATGTACAATAATGATCCAATAGCTTGTCGGTAAGGAATCGAATTCAAGTCACCGGGTTGTTTCAATTTTTCATTGACTCCATTCCTATCAACAATCATTGGTGTAGACACCGTTCTATCACAATGAGGGTCAAATTTCTTTAACATCGATTCTATGTGAGACCTCTGAGTAAGACCGATAGTTTTGTTCCTCCGGTTTCGTATGATTTCTAATCCTAGGAATTTTCTTGGTTCTCCCAGATCAGTTATCGAGAATTCCTTTTCTAATATAGATTTTACTTGTTTGCGTTTTTGATTACTATTTGTTGCTAGTAAAATATCATCGACATATAGCAACATTATAGCAATTTGATCTCCGGATTTCCAAACAAACAGGCAGGGTTGGAAAGGATAGGATTTAAAATCCATTCTTTCCACAGCCTCCTGGAATCTTATGAACCATCTCCTTGGAGACACTTTAAGACCGTAAAGAGCTCTATGTACTTCACATACACTATGACTCTTTATATCATCACCGGTTTGTAAGTATTCTGCATACCCATCGGGAATTTCTATATATACGAGTTTGTCTAAGGAACCGTTTAGAAAAGCCGTTTTTACATCGTACTGAGCAAGATCTAAATCGAATTTGGCTGCAAGTATTAATAAAAATTTGACATCTGGTAATCTTGCTACTGGAGCGTAGATTTCAGATATATCATACTTATTATTATCGGCAAAGCCTTTTACTACAAGTCTGCTCCTATATCTTATTGAACCGTCTGCCTCCGTTTTCATTACCCTCACACCTTTCGGTACCGTATTTCGAGGAATGATTTTCCAGGTGTTGCAATTTTCCAAAGACTGAAACTCCGTTTCAATTGCTTCTAACCAAGCATCTGCGTCTGGCGAAGACAGTGCTTGTGAATAGGTAATTGGGTCCTCCCCTAATTCGTCTGCAGAATTTTGTAGGAAACACGCCAGATTTTCTGCATTATCGAATTCTTCGTAAAATTCGCATTCATCATTTTCGTGAATTAAAACCGGGTTTGATGTCTTTTCTGTTTCTCCTCCGGATTCAACAGAGACATCCTGCACTTGTTCAAAGCCGGATTTAAATGAATTCTCTAATGAAAATTCAACTTGATCAAGTGGCAATTTAACAATTGACCTGTCTCTCAAATAATCCGCGTAAGTCCTACTTTCTACAAAATCTACATGTTTTGATCTCACTACCGTTTTATTTTGGAAATGCAGTAAATTGTAACCTGTTTCACCGCATTCTAATAAGAAACCCAAATTAGCTCTAGGAGCGAACTTTGACGTGCTTTGGGTGTCTAAAATATAACATTCGCAGCCAAACCGTTTTATATATTTTAGTGACGGAAGCCGTTTTAGTGCCAGTTCAAACGGGGTCTTGAATTCCAACGATTTGTTGGGCGTCCTATTGTGTATATGCACGACATGTCTCATGGCATATGCCCAAAAATGAGTAGGAATTCCTGATGAAATCAAGTTAACCCGGATTTTCTCTTCTAATTCTAAATTGAATCTTTCAGCCGTTCCATTCAATTGAGGAGTATATGGTTCACAAACCGTCAAGGATATATTTTCCCTATGTAACAAAAATTTCATTTCTTCCGTTCTAAATTCTAAACCTCCGTCCGTCCGTATTTCTGACACCTTAGTGGTTTCCCCCGTCAATCTTCTAATTTCTTTTAGACATGAGAGCAAAGCCATATTGACTCCCATTTTACTTCCGAGTTCGTAAGCAAATGCATATCTACTCGCGTCATCCGTAAATGTGACAATATATTTGGCCTGAGACCTAAATGCTCCTGGTTTTAAAGGTCCCATTAAATCAGAGTGCAGTCTCTGAAATGGTATTTCGGCCCTATGTCTGACTTCCGAACATGGCTTTCTTTTTGCTTTCGCCATCTTACAGTCAGGACAATCGAGAATGTTTACACCGAATTTTACATTTTTTAATTCAGGGAGAACTTTACCAGCTATTTCGAGATATTTCTTTGAGGCATGGTTAAGCCTGTAATGCCATGCCAATCCTATGTCATTCCGTAATTGTAAAGTTTCAGCCGGGTTTTCTCCGTGATCAGTGTCAGTTCTCCCCTCTAAACTAGTATCCGAAATTTTGATGGATTTTTCACCGGGTTGATCAGTGATTCTCCCCCTTAAACAAGTATCTGTAATTTCGTCAAAATTCGTATCTTGTTTACGTTTAATTCCCTTTAGTTGTTTCTCCGGATTAGTCATTAACGATCCACCGTGACCTAATTTCAACAATTTCCGTTTTTCCCCCGTACTAAGTTTTGACAAGGGGAGAGAGAAATTGAGCCACCAAAACCGTCCATCAAATGAACCCGTTTTAAGTATTTCATTCGAAATTGGATCACTTATTATCACTCCCTTATCCGTCAATAAGGCCGATAAACCTTTCGCTATTTGTTTTCTAATAGAAAATAAATTTTCTATTAAGTCTTGTGCGTACAGTACTCCTTTTAAAACACCGAATTTCCGTTTTTCTTCGTTGTAATATATAATATCTCCGGATTGTTTTATTATCAAGTCTGCGTCCCTAGCATTGTTAGCACATGAAATCCGTGTTGGTGTGATCAAGTCCGTTATCGTCGTAAATACATTTATATCATTAACAATATGCTCAGTAGCACCAGTATCCAAAATGAATTTTAACTTAAAGTTTTTACCGTCTATTAGGGACGCCAGAGACACCTCCGATCCCCAGGAGTGTAATGCAGCTGGCTTTTCGATTGCCTGAGCCCTTGGAGTCGCTATCGCCGCCACCGAACTGTCCGACTCCACATCCGCAAATTGCACCCTGGGAGGAGTTGCGCCTCTCTTACTACGAGCCACAGCCTTTGTCAACCGGTTTTGCGCCGTCGTCAACCGGTTTTGCGCTGGCGTGTGGCTCCGTTTTTGAGGGTTGCTACGACCAGCCCCCGGCTTCGACCTATCCCTAGTAGCTGAGAGAGCTCGTTCTTTTCGTTTTATTACGGGGATGGGGTCACTCGTTCAACTATTTCTGCGGGCCATCTTCGTACTCGCAGTCTGTGGATGCCGACATTCAATGGACAGATGTCCAAACCGTCCACAGTTATAGCACATCTTGCTATCGTTTCGACATTCTGCCTTTGTGTGTCCTAATATGCCACACTGATAGCAGACCAATTTCGCCTTTTTGACCCCACTTCCCCCTCCGGATTGGGTCGAATTTTTCCGCCGTTTGCTGAAGGAAGGCCCCCTGCTAAGGAAGGCTTTTCCTACAGCCTGCTCTCTCCTACTATTTTCCGACATCATATCGTACATTGTGAACATCCGATCAAAGATGTCCCGAACCCTCATTTTAGAGTTCTCCTGGAGTGCATCTTCAGCTATCCTGGGGCATGCTTCCGAGATAGCATTAATTAAATTCCTCCGGATTGACCTATCTGTCAGCTCAGCCTCAGGGAACCTCCGAATACCCTCCACAAGACCCTCAAATCGATTTTGAAACTCTAATACTGTTTCCAGCGCCGGGTTAAATCGAGTATTCATAAATTCGATTTGCATTGCATGTTCCTTCGCCTGAGTAGGCGGATCGACCGCCTTCTCAATCATGCTCAATGCAATTGATGGCTCGTTCACATCTTTGATCATCGATTGCAAACCGTGATCAATATTGGAAATTATGTACGAGAGTACGATACACTTCAACTGATGAAGCTCTCTCTCCGTGTAGTTTACTGCCGGTTTTATGTTGGGATCGACGAGAAATTGATAGTCGCCACTCGCCAAATCCAACATTACCCTTCGTTTCCACACGGCGATCGACCCTTCTTTCAGTGGATTGCCTCCGTATTTTAAATTGGTAATTGGCCTTACGGCCACTCCGGGTTCTTTGTGGATCTTACAGGCACAAGTGCCCACCGAGTCAGATCCACTCGCCGTTGTGTTTACAACCGGATTATCTAGGGGAACCTCAAGTGTGCGAGGAGCATCCTCAGATCTACCAGAGCCCTGCTCTTCCACCACCATCTCTGACCTCGATGTTGGAGGTGGACCCATGGTCATCGAAGCCAGAGCCGCGAATTTCAGAACAGACTCCTCCGCAAACTGTTTGATCTGATTTTGCATCATCTCATACCTTTGAGCGTACTCAGTCTCAAGCCGAGCCCTGATCGCAACTTCCCTCCTCTCGACTTCCTCGTTTATAAATCTCTTGATCTCTTCCGTGTTCATTGTTCTCTGTAATTAGAACAAGAGAAGGGTTACTCCGAATTCACGACCTTCGTTTTATAAACACATCCCTAATCCTAGTATCATCCGGATTTATGTACTCCGTTCTACAAACACATCTCTAAACTTCGTATCATCCGGATTTATGTACTCCGTTCTATAAACACATCTCATTTCCGGATTTATTTAAGCCTTAGTGGAATCACTCATAACGTTCTATCAACATGGTGTTAGGATTTGAATGCGCCTCGATTGCCACGCATAAATTGGAGTGCGGTCTTGGGGTTATCACATATGCCCCGCTACCTGTCTGTCGATTTCGCTTCCTTCGAGAAGGTACTGTCTCTCCGAGACATGCGCGCTGTGCGTAGGTAACAGAGCCTTCGACCATCTAATCTCCCAGCGACACGCTTACAAGAAGACTATCCCGCTGCAAATCCGCTCACCACTGCCGTACTATTAAATCGTATTTCATTCTCGAACTGTAAATCGTAAATTAATAATTCGCTCATTCGCACAAAGTTCTAGCTAACTTTCGTACTTCTTTATTCTTATGAGTGTTTCCACTATATTTCAGCCTTGGCTTGTCATGTTGGGGTGTGCATAGCGTATTAAAACAATTTTAACTCCGTTCTGTTTTGCTCATGTTGTTTATGTTTCGTACATTTTACAATCGTATTCATATTAGGTACAATTCGCAAGCGACAATGAATTTATTTTGCAGCTGAATAAACATCCATGCTCCGTTCAGCTCAACTGAATTTTCATCGATCTTTTGACTTTACAAGTTATTCTAACGTTCGTTTGCAAGAATTATCAATACAAACATTCAACACAACGAAGGAGACACGGCGTAGGATAAAAAAAAAAAAAAAAAAAAAAAAAAAAAAAAAAAAAAAAAAAAAACGAAGGAGAAAAAGGAAACAGTCCACCACTGCGACCAGAATTAATATAAACTTAATTATAAGTAGGATTACTACTATGCTTAAATTACGTTAACTCTAGTAAAAACTAGACATGTTAGCAATCACAGTGATATCTCCAATTCCTCGTCCGTTTCATGTTTCTTGTTTCCAAGTTACATACTCAACTTTTCGTATCAGTTCAAACAATCAAATAAAATATCGAAATCAAATCGTAATGTTGAGTGACTACATTTTCGAATCGTAATCAGAGCAAACAGAAGCCATGGTAACGTTCATGCCGCAGTTTAGCCAAACTGACGTTCGTTCGAATTCTAACGAAAAACAAAAATCCGTAGACATGGTAATCTACCAACAAAACTTCGTGTGTCCTCCGTATTTCAACCAACATAGTTGGCACCACTGACTGTCAAACGTTGACACCTCCAACGTCAAACTGGCACCGTATTTTCGTGATTTTACTCTTGAGTGTGGACAACACCGTCATAGTTCTACATTAGTTTAAAAGCTTAGAATTAAACTTAAAATAAACTTATAAATAAACTTATCCACACTCGAGAATTTCCACCATGATGTAGTTGGGGAGTCAATGGTTTGAGACAGCTTTGGTTTGACATTCAATATGGCTTGAGTTTCGAATTGTCGCCTCGTCACGATATAAACAACATGGCGCCGTATTAAAAATCGAAAAATTCCGTAATTTCCTTCGAAAATAATTTTTCTCGTTTCGAACATCCGTACTCATCGTAATATTTATTCAAAACCGTTATTCCGTACTTTGGGATTTTACACAGCCGTATTTTCATGCTCGAGCCTTACTGAATTCCGTAATTCACGAAAAAGTCAACCCAAAAATTTCGATTATGTCAAGTTCAATAACTTCATAACCTCGTTTAAAATCGTATTTCCGTTTTATGTGACTTCTCCGGATTATGACTTTTTCATCGTAACTTTCTGAAATTCCATATCCAGAGAAAATAACTGTTCGATTACCCTCAGTAATAAGTCACAAATTACTGATTCCGAAAAACGAGAATTTAACCTATGCACAGCCCAACAAGTGAGCAAACCCCAATTGCTCCGCCATGTATACATATTGGCTCATTACTGAATTTAGTAATATAGAGATTTAAGTACCTTCGTAATTAGAGATGGTTATAGATGGCTTGATATTTAGCTAGGATTAGCTGGATGGTAAAATCGTCGTACGGTCGTTGTATTCGAACACAGGAACTAGAATGGCCGCCAGACGAGATTCCCCGCTTGGCTTTTGTGGCAGACGCAGTCCTGCCACCTCTCCGGATTATATGTTCGGATGGATCTCATGGAGGCTTGCAAATCCAACACAAATAATATTCAAAACAATAATTTTCATCACAGTTGTAACAGTTTCAATGATTTCAATAAACTCTTGTAATAAAGCAATTATCTCTACCCACGGCTTCATTTTGGCGTTTTCTCGGAGTGATTTCGAACGTAGAAACTAATAACAACAAAACAAGCGGCATTGTTTACTACATCCATTACTTACATTTTTAAATATAAAATGGCTACATAAATACCAAGAGCAAGTACCCACGAGAGAAATGCGTGATAAATCGAGAGCTTTCAAACGAATGGTGAACGATTTCTGTCGAAGTGCCAAAGTAAAGACGTGTCAATGTCAAAATCAAGACATGTCAATGTCAAAATTCACGCTCATTTGCGATATCTGTTATCTTATCGCCCGTCTTATCACAACGACCACACCGACCCAGCTCCAGACATGGGTCGAAGATGGAAGATTTCACACGCCATATTTAAGGGTGGGCGAAGGGTGGGAGAAATCCGTGACGTCATCGATGTGGCGAAATGGGCGATCATGGCAGGAAACGGAACGGCAAATGGCGTCTATTTTGGGGCGAAAGTGGCGTTGCGGTCGTGATTCGGAACGCACTGATGTATCGCTATATGCTTGGTATCCTTCAAAGACATTGTAATAGTAAACTAGACCCACTCGTAGCGCTCGTGTCGCATTGCAAATCGAACGGTCAGTAGTCGGCCATATTGGGGGCAACATCGTTTAATTATCTGCAATGAAGATTGTATTATTATAGTTCATCTACTCATGAAATTTATTTGAAAATCCACAATGGTTAAAGTGTGTTTGGCATTTAACTGCATAAATCGCAAAACTGAAGACTGCACTCTCTCATTTCACAAGTAAGTATGGATTTTCACGATTTCCTAAAGATTATTTTGGTCTGTTGTAGGCCTCCTGATGTGGTAACGCAATACCTATTGTAGTTGGTGATAATTTTCTTTTTACTAACTTATCTATGCATGAGCTACAAAGTTTCAAATTAATCTAAACTTCGTTTTGTTTTTTCCATAGATTTTTATTGACATTGTATTGTATATTGTATGGTATTGTATTGACAGAATTGTATGAAATTGTATGTAAAATGAAAATAATATAATAACATAGAAAGTGTCATGAAGTAGTTATTCATTTACTTATTCAATTGTTCAGCTCGTCTGATCATACTCCTTGCCCCATCTAGGTGAACCCATGGTGTTTGTAAAACTGTGTCTTATGTACAAGATATTGTCTCAATATTGAAATGCAGAGCGATTCTTCTGTTACTTTGGAAGAAGAATTCCGAGATAATTGCTTTTGAATAATGGAAGGATCTTTCACTTTAAAATACCTAACTAACTTATGCCCTAACTATTATAAGTACGGTATGAAAAGTACAATATCGCCACTACGCAAAACTACATGAAATCATATTGGTAAGTAATGCATGCATTACACGGACGCCCCTATGAACGGATTTTATATATATTTGGTGAGAGTTAAAATAAGAGAAAAAACAATTATATCATGACTTCTCAACCCCCCCCCCCAATTAACTCCCTCCACCGACAGCAAATTCAAATAATAAAACTTCCAGTATGAAATTTGAAGCTCCCGACATATTTTTATAACCTAGACCGAATTTTTAATCGAATTTAACAAATGATCTCGAAAATCTGACTTGAATAGTTAAAACATCATGATTTATTACTATTACCTCCTTCAATCTTCCTCACCATAATGAAATCTTGGTCCAATCTTCCTCGTCCATAATGAAATTTGAAACTTTTAATGCACCTTCCAAAACTAGACAAAATTCTTAGTTGAACAAAAAAGAATCACAAACATCTGACGATATTAGTTGAAACATCATGATATTTTACTGTTACCCCCTCCATTCACCCTTTTTCATAATCAAATTTGAAATCCCTGTTATAAGATCTGTAGTGGATTTGTTGTTTGGTTATGCGGATTCACCCCTTTGGGTGAATTTACATATACTTGGCTGGGAGTTGGTACTCCCAGTGGACAGTTTTAGCTTGATGTTTGGTGGCCCTTAAAAGGGCCGTCGAAGTGTGTGGTGTGAAATTCACCACAAGATCCAAAACTAGACCAAATTCATAGTTGAACAAAAAAAGAATCACGAAAATCGGACGAGAATTGTGGCCTAAATAAGTTTGTAAATCGTCATATTTGGTTAGATATTCCAAAGACAAGCAGCTCCCAAAGTTTGCCTCTGTTGAAAATATTGCATAAAATTCATTTACAAACTGTGTTGTCATTATAATAATTGACGTTTTTAATGATTTTTGACTAGTTTTCATCAGGATAATGATGTGGAGAGGTTATATAGCTTGTACTAATTATAATATAATCTATATAACAATAAAATAAAGTCATATAAGATAGTCATGATGTATAATAAATAACGAAGTTGAATTGATGGATTCGGACTTTTCGGATGAGATCATTCAATTTTTGGAATATGAACGGAGACCGTGCACGGTCCGGCCACGCCCGGATTATTTTAATGAACTTGACGATGTAGATTTTCACACACGTTTCCAGTTGTCGAAAGAAACTACTATGTTTGTGCTAGAAGGTTGATAGAAGGTACAATAGAATCCCACAGTGATAGGAACAACTCTATATCGCCTATCACAAAACCATCCTCCACCATCCTCATAACCGTAATAAAATATAAATGAACTGTTTTTACAAATTGGTCTAAAATATATTTATATTACCCGCTCCCTAACCCACTGTGATGAAATTTTTGTTTACTGAGAATGATTTCTATAGAGACCAAATAATATCGAGCAAAATATTATTTAAAAAATAGGGGGGGGGGGGGGGGGATTAAATTCATTTAGAAACAATCGGTTGAAAATAGCGTAAATACTACAGTTCATTCCCCCCTCCATCATTCCTCCTCACAAAAATCCGTCCACAAATTGAAATCTCCGATTTTTAGCACATCCAAACGAAAAAAGCATGATTTATCGGGATTACCCCCTCCTTACTCCTCCATCAATAGTAAATTTGAAACTTCCAAGGTTTATTGCATAACTAGACTGAAATCGGGATCAAGCAAAAACCAGTAACGGAAATCAAATCAGAATATGGAAACATTACGGTATATTTATATCTATTACCCGCTCCGTTC